>CM053502.1:19484370-19901779 GCA_028627145.1 Eidolon dupreanum | reverse complement strand
AGCGGAGATCAGTCAAGAGGGCATTGACAGATGCCTATGCTGTAGCCCAGGCTACCACTAACACCTGCCAGTTCTCGTTTCTTGTCCAGCTCTCTAGCCTGCCTGTTGGCAGGAAAACTTTCCCGGAACCTGATGGGCCTGAGAAATGCCTTCATGAAGAATTAAGAAGAGTAGTTTTAACTTTCTGGCACACATCAGTTTTCTTGCCTGTTAAATGGGAGTAACTATCCCTGTTTCGTAAGAAAAGGGACCAAATGTGGGTTGTAAATGGTAAGTGTTACATGTTAGATGGGTTTTTGATGTCATTGCTTTCATTTGTTTATTTTTATTCTGGAAGCTGCTGCTGCTGCTGCTGCTGCATAGTAAGGAAAGCACAGGTGTCTGAGGACATATTGGCCTGGGTTCAAATCACAACTCTTGCACTTAGTGACTGTATGACCATGGGTGAGCCATGTCTCCTTTCTGAGCTTCCATTTCCCCATCAGTGAAATGGAAGTAGTAATATCTACTTCACAAGGTGAATGGGAAAGCCATGTGGGCCAGCAACAGGGAGCACCCAGCACAGTGCCTGGCATATAGTAGGCTGCTCAGCAAGTGTTTGTTGAACTTGGGTTTCCATCCTTCCTGCTTGGAAGAACTCATCTGCCTTTCTGCCTGGGAGACCGTGTGATCAGCAATCTGCAAGTTTGGGTCCTGGCTTTTCCAGTTCATGTGTAGCCTCAGACACATTACTTCACCTCTCTGTGCCTCAGTTTCCTCATCTGTAAAATGGGGGAACAATAGCACATTCTTTGTAGGGCTCTTGAGAGAATAAAATAAAGTCATGTTCTTAAAACACAAGCAATTGTCAGGTATCATTATTACTATTTTTCCAGATGTGGCAAAGTCTGAGTCCTGAACCGCTGAACCTCTGGAAATGTGGAAATGCAGAAGAGTTGACTGCTTTTCAGTTTGATTGGACATTCAGTTGGCAGATAGTTATTGAACACCAGCTGTGTGGCAGGTCACTTCCTAGCCCATCGGTCCCTCGAGCTTGGGATTTGTGAAGGATTTTACACATGACAGAGAGGTTTCTGGACAGGAGATGCAGGAGGGCAGAGGGGCCACGGTGAAGGTCAGAGGATGTGGACAGCCCTTTGCCACCTTCCAGTGAGGAAGCCAATTTCTCGGCCATGTGGCCACATCTCAGAACAGTGGCTGTCTCTGACAGGCCCTTCTCCCCTCTCCACCACCTCTAGAAAAGCAAGACCTAGAGAAATTTCAGGTTAAAAATGAGCCCTCAAATTCCCCCGTAGGTTATTCAAAGAAGAAAAAGAATAAAAATCAATACGAACCAGGTCTCGGTTCTAAGGAGCAGTTTCTTCTTGTTTATAACCTGAAGGGATCAATAAGAGATGCTTCTTCTGGTCCATTTTTAAAGCTCGATACCATGGATGCAATTTGGTTGACAATTATGAACAATCAGTTACCTTGTACAGTATCGCTCCCACAGCCAGCCGCCCATTTGGGTAATCATGAGCTATTACAGAGGGGGTGGTGATGGCGAGCGGCTGGCTCCTACATGCACTCACCAAAGATCACTCAGAAGTAAACAGAATTTGCCGATCAATGGAATCATTGGGATGAAGAAGTTGTGAACGCTTCGAAGCAGAAGCCTGGCTTTCTGAGTTTTCTGACCCATTAGCCCCAGCATAGGTTCCTATTGATTAAATCGTCTATCTCCCCGGCATTGTCAGTCTCAGGGGCCAAGTGTCTAGATTAAGACTTGCAAGAGTTCAGAAAACCAAGTGCCCCTTGCTGCCGTCAAGAGTGCAGAGGGGCAACTGTCTTCACAACACAGATATCTGAGTTGGGTGGGTAAAAATCTGTGGGGTGCCTCTGGGTGTTGGTGCCCCAGAGACACCCGAATCCCTAGTGGGGAACATTTCTCCAAGATTCTTGGCATGTGGCCACGTCGCACTACAGGGACCCACAGGAGCAGCCCTGCACAGAGCCGCAGAGTGCCAGGGACCTCAACCCCTTTTGGATCACGGACCGCTCTGAAAAACTGATGCAGGCTCTTCATCCTTTCTCTAGAAAATTGCTCAGATACCCCAAATTTTGCATATCATTTTAGGGAGGCCCATGAAACCTGGAATAAAAATGTCAGGCTAAAGGTTTTGGAATCAGATGGTAATTCCTTACCATGTGCAAGCTATGATCCTGGGCCAGTAACCTTAGGTCTCCAACCTGAAGTTCCCTCTAGATCACAAGAATGGTAACATTATCGACCTAATAGTATTGCAAGATGATCCACATGAAGCAGTAATCCATATGCCTAGCATGTAGCAAGTACTTAATAAACATTAACCAGCATCGTAATCAACATGAATAATAACGATTAGTAGGAAGACAGCTATATATTGTGTAATCTCTTTATGCTGCATCTGTGAAATGAGGATATAATAGGACCTACCTCACAGACACATTTAATGAAGTGTTACTTAAAAAGATGTGTATGAAACATTCAGCTCAGATCTGGCACATTGTAGGTGTTCAATAAATAGCTGTTTATTGTGATTGCAGTTGTTCATATTTTTTTTTTCCTGTCACCTCCCATCTGTCCAGGACTGGGTTGGTGCTGAGGGAGATTCCGAAAGGCCGTGGTAGCAGGCTAATGACAAAGACTGTGGTGTTTGTGATGAACTCTGGCAGGGCAGTGGGGGGTGAAGAGACAATACAACAACCACACGATGCAAGCTGCCTGACCCCAACTCTGTAATGGATTATGCTGTATGAACTTAACTAGGTCTCTTTCCCTCTCTGGGCAGCACTTCCCCAAGTGCATGGTGAGAGATTGAACTTGATGATCTCCAGTTGTCTAGACTCTAGCTGGCTCAGCCTATCTAGTTAATTGCTAGAGAGATTTCCTGTAGCTAATACTGGGTCTGGGCAGGCATGGTTTGATACTGAGGGTGGACCAAGAAGAAGTGATAGATTGGGCAAAGGCAAAGAATCCTCGTCCTTAGCATTTTCTTTTCCCTTGGAAAAGTAGGGCTCACTACTACAGGCGTTTCCCCCAACCTCCTCCTGGCCATTGTGGATCATCCCCTTCCATCACATATTAGGAGCCTCCATAAGGCCAGGGACCATATAAACCTTAGTTCACCCTTCTATTTATAGCTCCTGCCCACATGCTGCCACATAGTAGTTACTCACTATCGACTTATTGAATATATTAATGGGTGAATGGATAGTTAGATGGATGGATGGAGAGGTTAAGAGGGAAAGTAAAGACTCTATAGAGCCAGCCCTTTACAGGTGTGAGTTCAAAGGAAGTTAGCAGCAGGGAGGGGCCCTATATCAACAAGTCAATGTTTTGTGCATTTTTGGTAGGCATCCCAACTCTGAATTAGAACCCAGGTCTTAGCTCAGCTCAGTACTTTGCCAGGAAATACAGGATGGATCACATGGTCCAGAGATACTCCCTTTCCCACTGCCTTGCCCTTCTTCCCAATCGATGGCAACCCTGTGCTTTTGTCTGCCTCTCCCCAAACCATCTTGCTTTTAGGAATTGATCTAATCCTTCCAGGAGCACCTGACACTTAGCTAGATTCATTTTTGGTTTATTTACATTTTAATGACCAGGAAAAAAAACCCTGGGACTCCAAGGAGTGATGCAAAAAGCCCTATTGTGGAGGCTCTTCCTGGTGTTTAGAGAGAAGTCTGTGGTAAGAAGGGCTTGGCCCCTGCTGGCAGGTTTGTAGACCATGCAGCTTCTCTCCCCATCACCTACTCCAACATCTACTGCTCCAAAAACATTCTTTATTTCCAGAGTAGGACTGGGTTCTCAATGGTGGGCATCATAGAATTTTTCGGAACTCAGCTGCAGGTTTTCCTTACCCGCCCCCACCCCTCAGTCTAGGGTCTCACTACCTGTCCATGCCACCCAGCTTGGCTGGAAGCCTCTGTCCCCCCAAGAGTTGCAGCTTTTGCACAGAGACTGTAGCTTCCGCAGAGGTGGGACTGGAATAGCCAGGCTGTGAGGAAGCCAGAAATGGGTTTGAAGGCAACCCCCAGCCCCTTTCCATAATTAGGCAGGAGCTGGTGGGGAGGAGGAGGGGAGTGAGAGCAGGCATACGACACCAGAAAAAAAGCTGTGACGTGCCTGCGGCTTCCTGGTTTAAACAGTCTCCCAGAAGGCCCGGATGGCTATTAGTGACCCTAAAGGGAACCCTGGGGTGGAAGGGGTGGGTGGAGGTGGGTGAAAGGAAAGGGGCCTTTTCTAAGCCTCTCTGGCATGGGGAATTGCTCTCCCAATGAAAAGCAGGCCCACTTTAGCCTAAGTAGCTGCTCTGTGCAGTGCATTCATCTGGTATTCATGAGCCTGGCATTAGAGTTAATGGCAAGGCACCGCGGGCTCTGGCTGTGATCCTCAGCACGGCCTTGCCGTTCCCTTCCCAGCCACTCTGTGATTTCCCATTAGTGAAATGAACACGCAGAACTCAGATGACAGTAGCTCAGACTGCCAGGTGCAGGGACACACACACATCCACACATGTCTGCACATGCAGGCATATCGGGCTACATTCTTACCCAATGACTGGATGAAGGTGGCAGGAAAGTCACCTCCAAACCCAGTTAATGATCCTCAGGGATCTGCTTGGGACCTGCTACATCACAGAATGCAAGAGGGCTACAGAGGAAGCACACTGACTTGCAGTGTCAAGGGATCTGGTTCAAATCCCAGCTAAGGTTTGCTGTGTCACTACTCTCCTGGCCCGTGCTGTGTGCAGTATGTGCCTTATCTCTTCAAATTCTCTCAATGAATGCTCAAGTAGATGTTATCCCATTCTACAGGTTGGGAAAGTATGATCAAGTAACCCACCCGATACCTTTCAAGCTAAGAGACAAGGCTGGAATTCAAACCAGATCTGTCAGATGCTAGCTAAAACACAAGCTGGTACTGACACTGTTACTTATTAACCTAATGACCTTCTTGAAGCCTTAGTTTCCTCATCTGCAAAAAGGAAGCTCATTCCTCTCCTGCTTCCTACCCAGGATTGTTATGAGACTAGCAGGTTACACACACACATGCACGCATACGTACATACTCATTGAGATTTTTAAGCCTCTTGGCCCATGTTAAGATCTACACCAGTGATTCAGACTGTCTGCGATAGCAAAGAACATTCTGGCTATTCTTACTATGCAAACCCCACACCAGTAACTCGAGAAATGTTCTTTTCCTTGTGAAAAAGAGTGAAACTGATATGTTGTAGAAGAAGCAACTCTAGCCAGATTTGGCAATGCCCAAAAGGATTCAAGGTAACGAATTTCCAAGAACTTTTGCCTTGCCCCCCCCTGACTCATTGCCCTGATGGCAGAGGAAATAGCCAGTGAGGGGAGTCTGAGGCATCTGATCCTTCAGCTCCGGGCTCTTGCCCACAAAGAAAGCATTGGAATTCCTATTCTCCTTCCTGCATCTAACTTCATTTGTCTGTCAACTGTCTCCCAGGTCAGTTTTCTCAGGGACTAGACCAAAAGACATTTACTTTGCTTGTACCTGAGTCAAAGACTACTGAGAAAGCATGAACTGCCTTTCTGAGGAGAGGCACTCGGCAGCCAGGAGGCTGATTTTCGTGTCTCAGAAGACTAGACACACGGTGGCTGACAGCTGAAGCTACTAGGTCTAGAATGACCTGGTAAGACTGAGGCAGTAGGATCCCTACTCTACATAGCAACCCTCCTCTCCCATCATCCTACACATGAGCAAAGCTGCAGCCACCTGCATGAGGAGCTGGAGAGGTGCTTGCCAATCTGTTACCTCTACATTGAAATGTCTCATCTATGGGCACATGCATACCAAGTGGCACTGGGAGACAGAGTGATGTGATGAAGTTGATTTGCTGGGGCCTTTGTCCCAGACCTGGAGAAGGCCACAGGAGACCTGAATGCAGGAACCTGGAGAAAGATGAGCTTGCTGGAGCCACCATTTGGTTGAAGTTCCCTTTTGTCTGCTCAAGCCCCAGGAGCAGAGGAGCCAAGAGCCTCCTTCTCTCACTTTACCTGCAAGTCTCTTCTCACCACTCTTTGTGAGAGATTATGCCCCAAGTCCTCATTTGGTCACATCTGGTTTTATGAGCCAGAGAACATTTATAAAGATGTATGTGTATGCATACATGTATCTATGTATGTATATGTGTGTGCATATGTGAGCTTGTTATGTGTGTGTACAACATGTGTGCATGCATGTGAGTGTTTAATATAATCAAAAGCTCCTGCATTTGCATGTGTGCCTGCATCCTCAGCTCTCCCTCTTCCTGACTCCTTTTCCTACCATCTCTGGGGCCTCCCAGACCACATCCTTGGTTTTTTTCTCCTGAGTCTACACTCTCATAGGAGATCTCATTTTTGTCTATGGCTTCCTTTCTTTCCTCACGAAGATGAAACTCCCAAATCTATATCTCCAGCCTCTGACCTCTTCCAAGCTCTAAAGGCTTGTTTCTAATGGATGATCTGTGCATATCTGAAACCCAATGGTCCCAAATTGTCCCTTACCACCTTCTTCCAAAAACCAATTTTACCTCCAGCCCTAAGTATGCCTGAGACTGACATCACTGCCCTCCCAGCCTCCTCCTCACGTTAGAGGCTTGTGGCTCCTTCCTGTGAAACACGACCTTCTCTATTTTTACCACAGCCATCTTGGCCAAGCTCTATCAACACACATCTGTTTCACTCCCCAGCCCCTAGCTGATCTCCCAGTATACAGGCTCTCTGTACCCAGTACACCCAATTCAGGAAGAGCAGAGTTCTTTTTAAAAATATGAGCTGTATTATATCACTTTTCACTTCAAATGTTTTGCTGGTCTTATATGGCCTTGAGAGCCAACTACATCTGAACCCAAATGTCTCCCAGATATTTGCTACCTGTGGGACCCTGGCCATATTGTCAAACCTCTCTGAGCCACACTCATGGATTTCACAGAGTTATGATGAAAACCGAGCAAGATCACATGTGAAAGTGCCACTAAGTGTTTTTTATATAACGTATATGTTGTATAAATGTTTATATATATTAATAAATAATTTAAACAAAAAATTTAAATAAATATATATTTATATATATTCTTAATTTCACTTCCTTGGTTTTGGGAGAGAAGTCGTGTGTGTGTGTGTGTGTGTGTGTGTGTGTGTATTCGCAAATAAATAGGCAAATGAATGTTGCATACAGCAGAAAAACTTTTATTTATCTATCTTGTTATTCATTCATTCATTCATTCATTCAGCAAGCATATGTTGACTCTACTATGTACCACATGTTAGCTCAAGTATAGAAAGACCCAAGTTCCAACCTTTTAAAACTTGGTGTCATATATGAACTTCCTCTCAAGTCATAAGCCCTGAGAAAAGATTCATCTGTCAAATCCTAATTTCTTTGTCCAGTCAGAGTTCATGGGAGTGCAATAAGGTTTTCAAGGAGACCAGAGTAGCCCTGTGCCTCCATCACTGAGGGACCCCATACATGGAGTTATTTGTCTTGGAAATCACCAGACTCCGCAGAGTCCCTTTTGCAGTCCAGCAGGCCTGGCCTCTGCCCTGCTTTGCTCTGTTCAGTCAGTGCAGGTGGTGACCTGAGGGCGGGGAGCAGAAGTGGGGCGAGGCACACAGACCCTGGGAAAGCCACGCTTGCATTTGTGGGGGGCAAGAGGTAGAGGTCCACGAGACTCTGTCAAACTGAAGCCTCTTCACTTTACTTTCAGGAAGGAGCACCATTAACGCGAGCGTTTTGGGGAAAAAACAAAAACACTAATCACCATCCGAAATGTACATGCTATTTCCCATCTGGTGTGCGGAATTGGATCGCCTTGGAGTCTCGGGAAAATGCAGCAGATGGGCTGGGTTTGGAGCTCGTCTCCCCACAGGCAGTGGGGAGAGAGGAAGAGACTTGGCACGGGGAGCCAGCCTGTGTGAGGAATGGTGGGCCCTGCCGTGCTCCATCGACAGGGTCCTGGAGGAGCCCTCCCCACTGTCAGATGCCTGATGAAGCCAGAGCAGCTGTGTGGGCTGCCCGTGTGGCTTTTGGTACATTCTGGGAAGCAGCGGCTCATGCTCTTGGTGTGCAGAAACTCTACTGCAACTCAGGCTGCAGTGGTGGCAGGGGAAGATTTGAGAGGATCAGGCACTTACTGATACTGCTTTCTAGCCGTGCAGAACAGGCCAGTCACTCACCGAGGATCATAGTTAGTGACTCCCAGAGTCACCAAGAGGCTCACTGAGGTCAATGGGAAACACCTAGCACTGTATCGGCACACATTTACTTGGTTTGGATGCCCTCCAAGCAAGTGATTTAAGGATGTTCCAGAAAGAATGGGGGTATAACGATAGACCTCTGCTAGCAGAGGAGGTCTCCTTCGTGATCTTATGGCCTGCCGGGCAGAGGAAAGAGGTGTTCAGGGTCCCCATGCTGCACTACTGCAAAGAGGCATGTGTGTCACAGACAACAGCTCATCCTGTGACCTTTGAGGGAAGCCAGAAAGGAGAGGGGTGTGTGCATCAAGCAGGAAGCTAGAACAGCTCTCAGCAGGTGGAAAGAGAGAAACTAAGAGGGAAAGAATCTGTGGGAAATTAGGGTCCCTGGAGAGAAGGACCCTGGAGAGACAGCAAGGAGTGAACAACACTCTGACTTTCCTACTCATAGGATCCCTTCTAGAGAATATAGCCCCCTTCTCCTCCTCCATTTGATCCCACAGAAGACTGCTGTCCTACCAGATGGCAGGATGCCACCAGCACCTTTCTTGTCTGCGGTGACTTTCAGTCCCCCTCTCTGAGGCACCCCTCCCCTCAACATCTAATTAAAGGGAGGAAAGTAATTAAGGAAGGGCATGTAACATTCCCTGGAACACTGAACTAAATAGCACCCCCGCCCCGCCCCCACTTTCGATCCATAAATATGACACGCAGAACTCACCACAACACCAAATTGTTTATTACTTGCTAAGCTGGAAAGCACTTGAATTAACCTCCCGCATAAGTGGTGTTAGGAAAGATCCAGGCATCTATAAGTGGAAAGAGGATGTGAGCCAAACAGAGTCTTTGTCAGGGAATCCAGAGGATGTGGCCTCACTCATTCACTCACTCACTTACGCATGCACTCACTCACGCGCTCATTCATACAAGCATTTGCTGAGGGCCCACTATGTAAAAGAGCATTTGGTAGTGCTCAGAATTATAGAGGAGCATAAACCAGCATTGCCTCTTTACGTAGAAACATGTTGCCCTTTGCAGTTTTAAATGGTGGAAGCTGTCGCCCAGTGAAGAGAGGGTGTGCTACACTAGGAGAGGACCCTTCCAAGGCCGATGACTAAAATGAGATGGCAGGACTGTCCCCCATTCCTGGCCGGACCGCTGTTGTTCATTAAGCCTATTATATGCACAGGCACTGGCCTGACCTAGAGAAACTCACAGTCAAATTGAGGGGATGGACTGGGCCATAGCATGAATTGCAGCATTTAGAGAGCCATTCCTTAATTGAGATGTGTGCCAAGTGCAGGGAAAGCACAGAGACAACAACAGCAAGATGATGCACAACCCAGGAAGTATGTATGTTATGGCCTCTGGGCGGGGCTGCCTGGATCCTGCCACTTCTTAGCTGTTGTCTCAGTTACCTCATCAGCAGAGTGGAAAGAATAGTAGTACCTACTTTATAGGGTAGTTGTGTGGATTAAGAGTTAACATATGTAAAGTGCCTAGAACGGTGCCTGGCATGTAGCAAGCACCGGCGAATGTGCTTGGTTACTATTTACTTCTTATTCCCTCCCACCCTTCCTTCACATACTTGCTCCAAAAACAACTGGAAGGTTTTGAGCAGAAAAGCAGCACCCTCTCTATGCATGTTGCATTTGGGAAAGGTCCCTCTAACACTGATTCAGAGCCAGAATGTCACCAAACTCCACTGTCCCAGAATCCCCTGGGGAAACTTGTTCAAATACATATTCTCAGGCCTGCACCAGAATTCCTGAGTCAAAGTCTCCCAGACAAATGGTCATGAGGGATATTTTTGGGATGATGGAAATGCTCTAAAACTAGATTGTGGGGATAGTTGCACAACTGTAAATTTACTAAAAATCATTGAATTATACATTTAAAATGGATAAAGTTTATGGTATATAAATGATATCTCAAAAAAGGCATTTTAAAAAAAACATGCCCCTGGTGATTCTGTAAGACAGCTCAGCCTTGGAGGCAGGGATCTGGCCCTGCAAATGTCTTTTCAGTAATGGATGTTAAACTTGGCCTTCAAACCTTCAACTCCTGGTTGCTCAGAAGCTACTCTTCGTAAGACACTTCTTCATCTACTCCTCCTCTTCATGTCAGCCTTCTTCGGTGACTCTTCAAAGCTAGAAGCTTATTATAGGGATATTTCTCCTCTGGTGTTCCCAAGTTTCTAACTTTGTCCCCTCTGCTATTTCCTGGGTCACCACAGCTTCTACCTGTCTTCCTCCAATTCTTTCCTGGGTTCCAAGAGCTCCTCGTTTGTCCCTTTATCTCCTGTGTGGGTTCTCAAGCTCTCATCTGTCCCCTCAAACCCTCCACATATTCCCTTTGTCCTATTCTGTGACCCCACAATCCCTACTTCCATCTCCCCTGTCACTACCTCTGACCTTAGGCCTCAATCATTTACTCTCATGAATTCCACCTGTGGCCCTCCCCGTGTCACCTCAGCCCTTCTCGACCTCCCCATGACAGTGGGTCACCAGTAACACTTGTTGAAAAAGAACAAAGTGTTTTCCCTTAAATTATCTGAAAAATTGTTTCTATTTTTTGCTCAGTGGTATGTGTGCAGACAGAGGCACAGCCCTTCCTCCACGCCACACCGCTGCCCTTCTGTCCTGGCCTCTGGTCACAGGAGCAAGAACCTGTGATAATAACCAAGATAATAACCATCTAGCTGAGGACTCCTGAGTCCTTGTGGCACATCCCACACATTGGCTCTCTCAGGGGGCACCTGGGAGAAGAGTAGTATAAAAAGCCATCTAGGGCCCCGATCTAGCTGCTGTGTCATGCTCCTCTCTTCCCTGGGACAGTAAGGTCACCACTAAAGGCTGAAGTCCTCTGACCCAATGTTCAGGGAACCTCCTACACTTGGCAGGGAGAGCCAGCGGGCCATGTCAGATTCTCTTGTATCCCTGAAGAACAACCAACAGAATCTTGTTTTCCTTCCCCATCCCCTGGTTCTTATCTGTCCCCAAGCTGCTCAGTCTCTATAGGCTTCTCTGAGTGTCTCTGAGCATCCTGGTACTTGGAAGGGACATACATTCATGCTTGAGATCAAAGGGACTCAGCTAGCTGAGTCAATAGAAGGAAATGAAGCCAAATCGGAGCAATGAGGCTGTGGCCACCGGCACCTGTCTCCACTTGCCCATTTACTCAACCCAATCCAACCTAGGTGGAGTGAGGGAGCTAGGATTAACTGGTTGGCAGACCCGGTTCCCCATCACACAGTCCTCCTAGTATCTCAGAGGTAACAGATAGTTGGGTCTGGCTGTTGCAGACAGTCTTCCTCCATCCCTGGTCCAGAGATCCTGCCCAAGGCTCCTCTCCTGCTGCCTTTTGCAGCTGCATGCTTGGCTTCTACGATGTATGGCAGCTTTTACAGCTAGGCAACTAAGCCTTGGAACTTCAGGAACCTAACCTTCTGTGAGGCTTCTGAAGGCTCCCAGAAGTCTCTGGGTCAGGGTGGGGAGAGGGTGTTCTCTTTCTCAATGGGATCTCCTGAATTGTTTCTCAGTCCAGAGGCTGGGAAGTTCCCCTGGGGATGAGAAGATCCTGGGCTGAGATGCAAAAGGAGTGAGAATTATCAGCAAGGTCAAGACCAAGAGGAAGCCCAGGTAGGTAGGGGTGGGGGCTTGATGGGGAAGAAGGAGCCTGGAGAAGCATTCAAACCTGGCAGCAAGTCTGGAATATGAGCCCTAGGCTTCCCTTCCCCTTGGTAGCCAGCCAACTCATGGCATGAACACAGGAATTCCTCCCCTACACACACAGACACTCAACCACCCTACAGCTTCTGTGGGCACATTCCATGCAGTGTTGGGTGGGGGAGGGGAGTAGAGAGATAGCTTGGTGTGCATCATTCCTTCTGAATCCTTCCCCACTCCACTCACACACATCCCAGTGGGCCCAGAAGGACCTAGAGGGAGTGTAAGTGAGTGTGAGCGTGTGTGTAAACACACTGCCCTTCCTACCAGAGGCTTGCAGGACAGCTTTCCTCCCACAGTCCATTCAGGAGTCCAAATGTCCATGCAGCAGAGAGTTAATCACAGGACAATGTGCCCTGTCCACGCACCTAGCACTCATCTCAGCACATCACATGTACTCATTTAACCCTTTAATTGCAGGACAGATACAATTATTATTCCCATTTTACAGACAGGAAACAGAGGCACAGAAAATTAGGTAGATTACTCAGGGATACTCAGAGAGTAAGTGACAGTATAGATGTGAAATCAGCCTGCCTGACTCTAGAGTTTGTTTTCACTAGTCCTAGGTGAATGCTAGTAGTCCTGTGTACATGTGTGTGTACATGCATGTGTATAGCAGTGTAAGCATGTTCCTGTACTGGCATGTTTGTGTGTGTGAAACTGGAGCCTTTCATGCGGGCCTGCCCAGCTGTGCTCAGTGAGGTCCTGAGGAACTGGTCTCTCCTTCCTCAGAGGACCCTGGAGCTCTCTTCTGCCCAGTCTGCCTCTGCCTCTGCCCAGCTCCCTGAGACTAGTACTCAGCCTCTCTGTGCCTTCGCTGCCCGTGGATGAGACACCAAGGAGAAGAGGCACCAGGAGGAAGAGCAGTAAAAAAGCAGCAAAGGCACACTTGAACTCTGAGTGTTTGGGTGTGGGGGGCAATTGGTTTCTAGTACCTGCTGCAGCTGGAATTTTGGCCACTCCCAGCTCCATTCTGGGCACAAACATCAATGAATGAATGAATGAACAAATGGATAAATTTCACATTTGGCAGCCACCGTAGAAAAATCTTCTCTTCCACAGCATGGCAAGATAGCGGCTGTACCATCAAGGGTCTGCTAGACCATGAGGTGGGACTGGAACTGTCCCCATCAGGGCCCAGGTCTGACATCATGGGGAGTTGGGGCCCCAGTGTCCACTCCCCTCTGGGCCTTGGGAAGAGAGGCAGCATCTCTTCCCAACAGCCTGCTGTCCTCATCTCCCCCTGGGTTCTCCTCCTGAGTGTCGAGGGCACGTACTCCTCTCCACTCCCAGCCTGGCTGCCTGCCACCTTGACTGTCTTGCGGGCAGAGATGAGCCATACCTGTGTGCCAGAGAGGCACAGGTGTGCCTGTGCCACTCGCACAGAGTACCACCTGCTGGAATCTTGGCGGAGGGTGGACTTGGGATGGGATCCACGGGAGAGACAGTCTGTGGCATAATTAAGAAGGAGCAAAACACAAAACAAAACAATGTTTTCCTTCCTCGCTCTTTTCTATCACTTGCCCTAATTATTTTCCCACTTTAAAATTCTACATCAACTTTAATTAAGCTGGCCTTCGGGCAGGGAAGTCTGGCAAACTTGGAGAAGTTCACTTGTTTATTTTCTTATCACTCAGTGATTGGATTTTCATGGCTCACTCTGTCTCTGTCTCTAAGGAGGGACGATGGCAGCCTCCTGCCCGCAGGGGGACAGGTGCAGACAAGAACTGCTCATTGCAGCCTCCAAGAAAAGCACTTCTCCAGAACAATCTACCACTGGCCAACTTATGCTCCAGTTTTGGCTCGCTTCCTCCTCCAACCCCTGCTTTCTGCTAGACCTTGCAAGGTCAAGGTGTGGTAGAAGAGAGCAATTGTTAAGCAGCTGAGAGAGTGCTGAACTTGGAGTCCAGAAGCTTGGGTCAAAAGCTGAGTCTTGCCATTTATTTGCTGGGTACAAGTCATTCATTTCATCATTTGTTCATTCATTTGTTCATTCATTTGCTCATTCTCTCATGTATTCATTCATGTATTTATCCACTCTCTCACTCATTCATTTGCTCATTCATCTGCCCTCTCCACATACTGAGCAAAGGTACGTGCGTGCCTATTTCTGCCACCATTAAGCCCGCCCCCAGACAATTATATATGGGCGAGTTATTTGACTCTTCTGAGCCTATTTCTTCATCTCTGAGTTTCAAGGACAAAGAAATCATGTGAATGAGAGCCAATGTGGGTCCTGGCTCAGTGTGGTAGCATCATGTGGCACCTCTAAATCACATCCGTTATCAGACCTGGGCTCCAGGTCTTAGTGGGCTTTGGCTTTTGCAATCGAGCCAAAGGCCCAGACCTGTCCAGGGTCAGGGATATTAGCTAATCATAAAGGTTGTTGAATTTTGTGGTAAAGTGGAGGATATAAGACCTGGGGGCTCTGAAGGAGCCAAGAAACCTGGATGGCTAACCAGGGACTTCGATACATTGCCGGGGCACACTGGGTTGCACCATGAAGTTGGATAGTGTCTGAAGCTCAGCTTGAAAAGTGGCTGAGGACAGGAGAAGTGGGCAGGTGTCTGCTCAGTCTGGTGGGGAGGCAGTGGATGAATGGCCGAGTGAGAGAGTGAGTAACCGAGCAAGTGGGTGATTGAACAAAGGACTAAACATGAATTTATGAGTGAAAAACTGAGTGATTAAGAGTAGATGACTAAGCAAATGAATGAATGAATAAATGAGTAAGTGAATGAGTGAATGAATGTGAGTGAATGAATGAGTAAGTGAATAAATAAGAAAATGTGAGCAACTATTATGCAAAACATTGAATAAATGGATAAACAAGTGAATGTCTGAATAAATTATTAAGTGATTGAATGAATTCCTTAATTAGGGAATGACTGAATGAATGAATCAGTGTACAACTCCATAAAGGACTTCATTTCCTTCAGGCATCCCTCCCCTCCCCCTGTGGCAATAGAACACCATGACTTGCAGACCACTGGTGGCTGTTCCATTATGTATAGATACAAACAGGATTGCCATGTATCATTTACTCCCCTACCAGAATTGCACCCGAACTATTGAAACGCAGATGTCGGTAAAATAACATATCTCTGGTGGCTTGTCTACCTGTCTCCCTCACTGCTGAGAAATAACTCACAGCAGCAGGTTAAGCTGACAATAAACACAGGAATTGACTTCAGTGGGAATGAATTTGCTTGACTGTTGACAAAAATCTAAGGTGATGCAACCTCCGCTGGTCTTCTTGCTTGCTCAGGTGACAGCTGGATGCTGCTATGCTTCTTTCTTCTCGGGTCAGGGATGAGGGACAAAGGCCCTAGGCAGATGAAAGCGTTCCTGTCCCTGGGCCCAGAGGCAAGTCACAGTGTCCTGAGGGGGCCAAGGCTTGGCTCTTGTGGTTGGCACAAACTTTGATGGGGAGAGAATGCTGTTAAGAGTGGGTATGAGGAAAGCCTCTCTTCTTCCTCCTTGCTCAGGCAGTTAGTAAAGATCAGGCAGGGGCTGGCAGCTGTCTCCTTCTAGTCCTGGCCCCCTTCCAGAGTGAGGTAGCCTCTCCCCCTATTCTCACCAAGGCTCCCCAGCACAGGTCTGCATAGCCGCCATGTGCAGGCCACTAGTGGGACACTTAGGGGAGTGGGCAGAGACCCTCGGTTCCAGTATCCAGCCACTGTCGGCAGCCTGCCCGCCCACAGGGCAGCCTGAAGGGAGACGAAAGTAGGCAGGCTTCAGCAGAGGGCACTCAAGTCCTAGGAATCTGCACTCAGCTAACTGCACACAAGTGCTCCGTGGTTTCCTGGGGAAGCTTAGATCATGAATCTCAGTAACTCGAGCCCAGGGCCTCATCACTCACCATGATTGTGGGGGGATTGAAAGCTGGAGTGGATTAGTCTAAACAAAACATGCACACAGGGGATTCGTCCAAATGAGCCCCTTGGCCACCGCTGGCGACCCCCTCCTACCCCCGCAGAAACCAGGGAAGAGTTTGGGGAGGGGGCCTGGAGGGGCTGGCCAACTAGATTTTCTTCATCCCCCTACCCACACCTGTGAGCCAGTGAGAGACATGAATCTCCCTGGCAGCGACTTGGGCCAGCTCAGCCATTTTCAGGGATGTTAATGAAATGCAGGAGCACTTGTCCTTTCAGACAGCAGCCCCTTTTATTTTGGAATGAAAAGCTGCATTAGTCTGAATGAGGTTTGGAGGCCTCATAAATCCGGGGCTGGCTGCCTCTTGGGGGAGCGAGGAGCCCAGGCTGGCTGGTGGTAGACTTGTTTACCAACAATTGGAAAAGCCAGGATTGGTGCCTCCCAATCCCCAGAGATACAGCTTGAGATCATGCCAGCCCTGGGTTCCCGCTGGTGGCAGGACAGCCTGGAGAGGCACACGATGACGACAGGGAGAGAGGGCTGCAGGTTTTGGGAGGTGATGGAGTGCCCTAGTTTGTTCTAGTAAAGGGTCCAAATCCTATTCTACTCTTAGCTGTTCTGCAAGCAGCCAGAAAGCCCCAGTGGGCCTCCAGTGGAAGTGATGGGGATCTTCTGCTAGAGCCTGTCCCCTGCTCAACTCAGGCAAGATAGGACAAGTTAAGCCTGCAAGCTTAAGAGGCAGATAAGCCTGCAAGTAGATCTTGGTTCCTCACCCACAGAGCCTAGCAGTGATGGCCAATAAATATTAGAGGAAGAAAGGAGGAAGGAAGGAAGGAAGGAAGGAAGGAAGGAAGGAAGGAAGGAAGGAAGGAAAGAAGGAAAGAAGGAAAGAAGGAAAGAAGGAAAGAAAGAAGGGAGGGAGAGGGGGAAGGAAGGAAGGAAGGAAAGAAGGAAAGAAAGAAGGGAGGGAGAGGGGGAAGGAAGGAAGGAAAGAAGGAAGAAAGGAAGGAAGGGAGAAGGTCACATATGAGTTGTGTGACTTTGAACTTCTCAAGCTCTTGAGGCTCAGAGTCTTCATCTGCAAAATACAAATACCACAGAGATTCTATCATAGCCAGCTGTGGAGAGGGTTAGATGGAGCAATGCATGTAAGATATGTTGAATGAGTGAGTATGTCATCCAAAACATAGAAACATGTAATAAATACTAGTGGTCATTACTATCACTGCTGTTGTTTTGTTGTAATGCTTCCCATCCTCCCCCAGACTGGGAGGGAGGAGGCTGCTGTCAGTTTGGGCAGACTTCTATGTTACAAAATGGCTTGCAGCTAGGTCCAGAAGGCCCAGTCCTGGGCTGGGGGCAGCTGGCTTCCCTCTGACTCCAGGGCTCCAGCCAGACTGCTAGGCCCAGGGGCTGAGCCCCACACCCCCTGCAGCTGGAGGCTGTTTTCCACCACAGCCAACATGGCAGCAAAGGAAAGCCTCCCTCCACAGTGCTGGCTAATTCCGGCCCACTCTGAAATGTGCAGGAGCAAGGCCCACACTGTGCTGCTTCCCTGGGACTGTCAAGGGGACTTCAGGTGACAGGGCCACACTTTCATGCTCTGGGGGCCTCAGATTCCCCCTTCACCTTCATACATTCGTTTCTTTAGTACCACTGTCTTGCTGGCTTTCTTGGAGGCTGCTCTTCTTCCTCCTGCTCCTCACCCTTCATCTCTCCCTCTCAACTGACCATTACCAGGGTTCTAGTGTGAGACGTAGATCTGCCCATTCCTAGTCATCACACTTCTGTTTTACTACCCCAGCCAGGCCATTGTTTCCTGCACCCTGCCCCTCTCATGGCAAGAGGCCGCTTGCAGGATAACCAAAACAGAGCTAGCATCTAGGCTCTCTCGTCCTCCTTCGTAACCTAATCATCCTTGGGCACTGCTGGTGATGCCTTTTGAGCCCTTCATCCTCTGCCTTGAGTTCAGGTCCTGCCAATCCCTTTTTCATTCCTCCATCAGGGCACAGGAATTTTCTTTCTTGGAAAACAATCAGGACTTTTTGGTTCCTTGGAGCAACTAAACCAGTTGCAGAAGCTTATAGATGAAGGAAATGGAGTGTCCGGTGTTAAACGAAGACACACCTCCAACTTTATCGTAAAGGGTGGGGCCTTCTGCTCCCCTCTCCTGTGCTTCCTCCTTGCTGGTGCCCACTGGGGCCCATTACTCTCTGTCAAGAGGTGGCAGCTGCCGCTTCTCTGGCTCTGGTCTGCTTGTCCTTGCCTCTGGTCTCTTGGGTGGCATTTTCCAGTGGCTGCCTCGGAAACCAGCCATTCCTGCTCAAGGGTGAGGAAGGCCCAAGTCTGGCAAAGACAGACAGCAGGTAACCTCTCTGCTGGTGGATCTTTGAGGATGGCCCCAAAACAGGAGAGTCCCTGTAATCTTTCCTCATCCTCCAAAGCCACAGTTGCCAACACTTCAGGTGGGAGAGAGTTCCCTCCTAATGGCAGGACTGCCCATGTTGCACTATTCACGTCCCCACACAATGGCCACTGTCCCCTATGCCCAGACAAGGACAGAAAAAAAAGATGGGGAAATTAACAGGCCAGATAGAGCTCGACTCATAGTCTATTTGTAAGAAAATTAAAGATTTGCTTTTCAGATGTTGGGGGCCATGTTCTTACCAGACAGCTGGCAAATGGGAGAGATTGGGAATGATGGAATAGATCAAATTATTTAAATGAGAAAAATAAATTCACACACAGCCTAGCCGCTGCCAGTGACAGATCCGTTTATTTATCTACTGTATCTGTAGCGCTTTGTCTCTGTCAAAAAGGTCATTAAACTCGCCTAACTGCGTAATTCGCAGCCTCCTGCTCCAGACTCGCTCCACAGCCCTTCCCTTCCCTCGACACCCAGCGCTACTTGAAAAAAAAATTTATTATTGCTAATAAACAAGTTTTTTTTTTTTTAACCCTTTCTAGCTTGCTCCCCCACGGGTCCTGCTCCATCCTATGGAAAATTACAATTTCTCTTTATTCTTTCTCAGTTGGAATGGGGAAGGGAGGCCAGCCCCGTCTGCATAGCTGGAGAAAAGGGATGGCAAGTACCAGGGTGCATCTCAGCCGCCCCTCTGAATCTAAGGATTTAGCAGTCAGACGCCCCTTGTCGTTGCAATGCACCGGTCAAGTCCTGCCTTCCACAGCAGAGGGTCTGGCCTGGCCTCTCCTGCCCCTACCAGCTCTTGCAGCTCCCCTAGTCAGCCTGGACAATTCCCTTTGAATTGTCTCTCCGAGGCACAGCCTTAACTCTGCTTCCAAGAGGGATGGGGTTAGGGAGGGGAACCGGTTCCTGGGTGAGTCTCTGGCCGCCTCCGTCCAGCCAGAGCTCCCGAGGTGCGAGCTGGAAGGCGAGGCTCCGCAGACGGCAGGCTCCAGATCCCTTTGCTCCCGGCGGGCGCGTCTCCTCCAACTGGTTGGGCCGCTAGGCTGCCGCCGTCTTCCAGCTCGCGGTGCCAGCTCTCGTGCTCCACGCCCAGCTCCCATGCTCCGTGCCCTCGCAGTTGAAGAGACACGGGGCGGCAGGGCGGTTGGGGAGTTCTGGGAAGCGAGGAGAGGCCTCGTTCTCCGGGCGTCGCCCCAAACTGCGTCTAGGGTCCCCTTCCCCGCCCCCATGCGCAGGTGTGAGCGCGCGAGTGTAGCCTCGGCGGGTGTGAGTGTGAAGTGTGTGTGCGCGGGGGAGTGCGCGGAGGGAGCGCGGGAGGCGGGCGGCGCGGGAGGCGGGAGGCAGGGCGCGGGGGAGGGGGCTGGGAGGGAGTGTGTGCGCGCGTGCAACTCCACTCCGGGGCTTTGTGCGAGCCCGGGCGATAGCATCGGCGGCGGCTGGAGGAGGAGCGGCCGGAGACGCGTGCTGCCCTCCCGCTAGCGCCTGGCAGCCGGGGCAGGTGGGAGTCCGCGCGGGAGCGGAGCCGACGCGAGCCGCAGCCGAGTCCGAGAGGAGCCCGGGCGGAGCCCAGGAGCCTCGCTCGCGGGCGGCCCGTGGGCGGCAGCCGGGCGGGGCGGACGCCCGTGGGGTGGCCCCCCAGTAAGATGTGCGCGGCGCCGCGGGGCGCCCCCCACTCGCAGCGGCGCTCGGGAGCGGGGCAGCTGGGCCAGGCGGCGCCTCAGGGGCTGCTGCGCGCCCGCGCCTAGAGCTGCCGCCCCAGGGAGCCCGCCACGGCCGCGCCCCGGGCACGCACGGCGGCGCCCAACGATGACCGCTCCCTGGCGGCGCCTCCGGAGTCTGGTTTGGGAATACTGGGCCGGGCTCCTCGTGTGCGCCTTCTGGATCCCGGACTCGCGCGGGATGCCCCACGTCATCCGAATCGGTAAGGGCTCCCCGGAGCCGAGGGTCTCCGTGCGCCCGGGCGGGGGCGGGAATGGGGCCGCTGAACACGATCCCAAGAGATTTTGCCAACCTCTCCGGGCTGCCGGGCCGTGTGACCACAAGGAGCTCTTCCTGGTGAGGACAAAGTTCCAAGCCCGGGTCACGGGCCTCACTTATTAAGGAGGAGGCAACAGGGCCGAGGAGGGCGAGGGGCCCTTGTCGCGCTCCTCGGAGGCCAGACCTGGCGCGGTGTAGCGAAGCGTTTCAGCCCCAACCAGAGTAGCGGGCGCACTGACCGGCGACTGCCAGCAGGACCCGCCGCAGACCGAGTTCTGGGACCCGATTTCTCCGCGGAGCGGGAACCCTGGGGAAGGCGCCAACTTCTCTTTCCTCTTCGCTCCCCGCGGGCTCCTTGCCCCCACCTGGGGCGTAGCTCCCGCGGCCGCGGCGGGAACGCACGATACGGCTTCGCATGACGGAGGCAGCCAGTCTCCTCTCCCAGGGGCCACCCTTGGCCTCGGTTGCCCGCATTCGGCCCCGTGGCGTGGGGCAGGGGAGGGGCAGCCCGTTGGTCGCTTCTGTTGCCGATTGCGGTGGGGGCCTCTCCCCCGCCTGGGGCAGCGCAGGTGGGGGGAAGGGAGCAACGGAGCCTGCCCAACGCAGCCATAGAAGGAGGCGAGAGGGACGCGAGTGGTTTTTAAAGTTAGCCGAAATCCCTCCGCAGCTGGCGGCGGCTGGGCGCGCTGCGCGCGGTTTTCTGGGGGCTCTGGCGTCTCCGCTTCTCTTTTCGTCGCGGACTGTTACTCCGGGCTTTAACTTTGTTGTGGCCGCCCCAGGCACCCCGTAGGTAGCGCTCTGGGCTGTGGGGGTGAGGGGTGCGTATCTCAGGCTCGCGGCTGCCAGAGCTGGGCCCGGTCTGGCCACGCGGGAGCCTCCGCCACGTAGGCTCTGCACCCGCCGCCAGGCCGGAGACTTGGGCCGCCTGGGTTCGCGAGGCGCCACCGCAAGCGTCTTGCACAAGGCGGGCAGAGCTCTGCTGAGCCAGGGCCACTTTCCTCCACTGTGGCTCTTCGTGTAGGCGCGGCCCCTGGGCTGCCAGAGGCGTGAGGGGTGCGCGGAACCAATGTCGGGCTTGGTTTCGTACTTGAGGTTTTCTTAGGAGGCGGTCAGAAATCCTGGGGTCTGTCTCTTCCGTGGCTCTCTCCTCAATCCCAGACCCTCTTGAGCTCGACACCTGGATGGCGGTAGAACACAGTCCTCAGCTCTGCGCAAGCGGGGGTCTTTCAGTCCAAGCCCAGGATCCTGACAGGTGCACATCGGGAAGCAGCGGAGTCCAGTCGCTGGCCTCGGGGAACAGCCCTCACGGTTAGGCTTAACCCTTTGCAACCTAGGGTGTTTCTGGCAAGTCGAAAATATTTTCGATCTCTGCCTGAGTGCCCAGTTTGGTCGCCATTCCCGGGACAGGCAGCCCTTTAGTAGTGGGCCAGCGCTTCCTTTATTCTTTCCTTCCCTCTGTTTTTTTGGGGGGTCCGCATGATAGGGTGCCCTTGGGATAAAAGAGGGGGACCCAAAAGGCGCTATGCACGCAGTCCACTCATTGCAGTTTCCTCTTCCGTGGCCCTTCCCCTGCAGGGGTGGGATGGGCATGCTCCCAGCCCAGCCTCAGGAGGGGAGGTCTTTGGTGGCCCAGGAAGACAGGAGCAGGTGAGGGCAGCCTCAGAAGAATGAGCCCAGGAGGGGCAGAATGATGTATTCTCACCTGCCCCCTCTTCCTGTGAAATCAGCTTGCACTGGGGGACTCCTCACTGCCCTGAGGGGAATCCCCAAGCCTGCCCGCCCTTTCTTGGGTTCAGCGTGTAATAATGCAATTAAGGATGGCAAAGCCCTCTTCTCTTCTAATCTTCTTCATATTAAACCCCAGGATTAATTAGCGTGTCGGCCCAGGCCATTTATATCTGAGCCCAGTCCCATTTGATTCCCAGCCCGAGGACTGGGGTGCTGTGCCCATGCCAAACGTGACCACCGGAGCTGCGCCAGCTTGGATAGAGGATGGGAAGGCTCTGAGGCCTCTGGGCTTCTCTGGAGCTTCCTGGGGAGCTGAACTTCCATCCTTCTGAGCTAAGGCTTGAGCCTCAGCTGGAGTCAGGGAACTACAGTAAATGTAGCACAGTGGATGTAGCAGAGAGAGAGAGGGAAAGAGGAAAGGAGGAAGAGAGAGAGAGAGAGAGAGAGAGAGAGAGAGAGAGAGAGAGAGAGAGACTGACTCTCATGCTGAAACCCAAACACACCGCCTTGGCTGGGCCCAGTGCCATCTCCCTTTTCTCATTTCTCCCCACCCCTGTGATCTCAGGGCTTGGCTGGGGCTGCAGGAATTGAGGCCCTAGAAATTGGGCTCCGGTGTGTGTAGGGTGCTTCTGGTTCTAGGGACTGGTTCCTGAGCCGGCAGCACTTGGAGCCGAATCCTTCTCTAGCAGGCAGGCGTTGCCGAGCACCAGCCAGGGAGAGGGTTTTCCTGCAGGTGCGCCAAGGGCTCTCTGGGCTGGGGAGCAGCGTACCGCCCCTTCTCTTTGTGCCTCTTTTGGGGGCTGAAATTTCCTCTTAGACAAGGAGATGGATAGCTCAGCAGTGTGACAGAGTGTTCAAACAATCCGTCTTGAATAGATGAATTGCATTGCTCTGTCTTTTTGTAATTGTGTCTATCAGAGGGAGAGGTCAAGGCATTGATTGCTTGGATGGTTTGCAAGTAACAAAGGAGAGTGAGGGAGAGAGTGAGGGAGGGAGAATAATTGGATTGTAGTCTGCGGAAAAAAATGATCATTGATTATTTTATATGAATATGTGGAAGATGTATTCTGCGCGTGATTATTAAATGTTGTTCATTGAAGGTTTTTAAGGCATATTGTTCGGCATTTTATTATTATTATTATCGTTATTGTTCAGATAGATGCTGGTCTTAACTCATGGAAAGCAGTTTAATACATGGGTCCTCTCAGCCAAATGGGCTTCAGTGACCTCATGTGGGGACTTGGATTTCCTGGTTACATGACCTAGAAGCTGAAGTGGAGGGGCCCCTAGGCTGAGATCCAAGAGGCTCGGGTTTTCTGCTCTGTCTTCTGCCAGTTTACTGGGCCTTCTTGGTCAAATCACATTCTCCTTCCAACCTGGAGGCTCAGTTACCCTATCTGTAAACTGTTGGGCAGACCATCATGGTTTGGGCTATTCTGTGGCTTCAGAGTTCCCTCCGTGCAGGCTGGTGGAGACTGCCAGCGCCATTGTAGTTTTCATGGTTAGCTCTGTTGTGTTTCATGTTACATACATACTGTAGAATCGAGGGCCAGCTTGGAATTTGAAAGGGGAACCAGACAGCGGTGGCAGCAGCTGGGGAGCTTGAGTGGATGGTGGTGATCTCTAGTCAGACAGGAGGGAGGTTCAGAGCCAAATGACTGCAGAGACATAAAGCAGGTGTGTGTGCATGCGTGGGGGCTGGGGGTTGAGGGGGGAGTGAGAGGGTAGGAGGGAAGGGCTGGCTTAGCTCCAGACTCACAGAGCATCTACAGACAGAGCAGATTAGAGCTGTGAGTCCCAGAGCCTAGGCTGGGGGACCCAGCAGGCAACGGCAGTCTATCCCAGGGGAGTGAGGTTCCCACCCCCAGAGTTCCCAAACCAGCCCTGTCTGCATCTCCTCCCATCAATTCACCCAAATGGTCCTGAACGTTTGACTCCTGAGTTTGGGAGCCGCTGCATGTAAAACAATGAGAATTTTCTCACAGTGACTGGCGATGCGCTGAAACATCATGGCTTGTAGGAGCAGACAGAAGCTGAATGAAGATCAATAGGGTTTCCCCCCCTGGAAGTAAATAGCTTCAGACAAGACCTGGGAGTGGCCTGAGGGGCCTTAGAGAGCATTAACTTGAGAAATTTCTGCCTCCACTTTCTAGCCCAGCTGCTCCTGTCCCTCCTTCTCTAGCTGGAGTTTAATTTCTTCTTGATGCCTGCCTCGCACTGCGCTAAACAGTCTTTTGACGTCAGGATGATCTGGGGCTTTTAGAGGTGGTTTATGCAGGGTGAGCCAGGCAACCAGTCCCCACTAGGTCTTTCCAAGGTCACTTGCATCCCCCTGCCTCTGAGCAGGACAGCTGACTTCAGGAGTCCAGCCCGCTGTGCTATTTCAAAAGGATTTTGAGGGGCCACTTTTCATTCCTACCTCTTCAGGAACACAAGGTTTCTTCGCTGCTTTTAGGATCCTTTGTGGAGACTATAAGCCTTACTGAGTCCCTGTGTTTTCACAGGCACTCTCTGTCCCTGTCCCAAGAAACGGAGTGCCCTCTGTGGGGGAGGAGGCACAGATGCCCCTGTAGGTACTAGAACAACCCCTCTTGGAGGAGGTACAAGGCCACATGCAGAGGAGGCTGCAGGGCTGCTTGGGGTGCTCTTTTAGGGGGAGACCTGATTGTGCTCCACAACCGAGGCCAAGCTTCCTCCACCTTGTCACAGACAGTTGCCTTTGCCTCTGCCTACTGCAGTTTCAGCCTGAGCCCCACTTTGCTTACTCAGGACCCTCCAGAGGAAACTGAGAAAGCCGACGCTCCACTTGGCTGGGCAGCAGCAGAGAGGAGCCTGGAGCTTCCCGAGCCCTGCCTGGCAACAGAGAGGACTGAAGCTCCAGGATCGGCGCCCGTCCTCTGGGGCCAGCACCCAGCAGCACTGGCTTGTCTTTAGGAGCCTGGTGTAATGGGGCTGGAGCTTTGGCGGGGCTGGCGGGTGAGGGGGCTGGTGCAGATGGGGGCTTGTGGTGAGCTTCTTGTCTTAGATCGCTCTTCTCCCGGATGCTCATCCCTAGCAGCAGCACCAGGGGGCAGTGTGCCTGTGCTAAGGTGGCTGTGGTGGCCTTGTCTTCTGCCTGGGCCCCTACCTGGGTTTGGAGCACAATCAAACTGATAAAACAACAACACAACAACAATACACTGGCCCCAATCTATTTGAGCGCTTATTCACTGTTAGGCATTGTGCTAAGTGCTTTTCAAACAATGACTAGTAATGCAGGTGAATAGTAAGTGCTCAATAAATGTAGCAGTTGCATTTTCCCCATCATCTTATTTAGTCTTCACCACCCTGCAGGCATTATTCCCATTTTGCAGATGAGGGAACTAAGCTTGGTGAAGTCACTTGCCCAAGATCACACTGCCAGTGAGTGGTAGAGACAGGATAAGAATTCCCCTCCAGTCAGCCTGACTCCAGATCCTGTGCTTTTTTAGCTGTCTGTGTATTTGGAAGATAGAGATTAACAGTTTCTACAGGCGCTGAGTGCAACTCCCCAACCCCATGGTTCTAGGTACTGAGTGTGGCCTCAGCTGGGCTGGGCCGGTTGGCTTGTTATGCGAGATGGCTGTGTGGGCTCTGCAAAATTTAACCCTCCGGGCTTTCAGAGTCAGATTGGCCTTGCTGATGGGCCACGTGGCAGATATGCTTCCTTGTGAGGAAAGGTATGGATTGTCTTTCCCACCCTTTCTGCCAATACGTTCTTATACCGTTCTTATACCGATTGCAGCCCACCTTGTCTGGGCTTCTGCACTCTGCCCAACACTTTAATACAAGGAAATAAAGGTTGGGTTCTCTCTTGGGTGTGGTCAGCCCACTCACAGAAATCTCTCTGTTCTGGGGACTCTAGCCTGCATGTCCCCCAGGCAGCCACCATGCTGTTCTCAAAGACAATGTCAGGGCCTTGAGGAAACCCCAGGGCCCCATGTCTATGTCTCCTCCTCCCCTCCATCGTCTTCAGCTAGTCACCTGGCCAGAGGAGATGAACAGTAAATTAGCTCTTTGTTCTCCCTTTCTTTTCTCACCTCCCTTCTCCCTCCCCAATCCTGTCTCCTCTCCCCTCCAACATTATTTCCAGGCTAATGTGTTATGGTCATTTTACTTTTAAGCGAGTGTCACGTTTTAACTTTCTAAATAGAGACTGCCTTGACAGGAAGTGAGTCCAGGGGACAATATTAAGGTAAAGCTTGCTGACACTGAGTCCTGGCAAATGTGTTAGGTGCAAGAGCTATCCAATCCACTCTCCCCTGTGGGAAAGAACCAACCCTTCTTTTCTACCATGTTCCTTCTTTTGGGGGAAATGGGGAGACTAGGACAGTGGTGGCTACCAGAGACTGAACTGTTCTGGCAGTAGGGAAAGCTGCATTGCTCAGAGTCCTTACAGAGGTGACAGATTTGGCACAAGCATGATCAGAGGGGTCATGTTATTTTTCTAGGGCTTCAATTTCCCCATCTGTAAAATGGTGATGATATTGCCTGCCTCATAGGGTCGAATAGATGTGATATCTTTTCAAAAAAACTTAAATGCTGTCCAAAGATCAGCATTTCTTCTTGTTTTCCAAGGAGTCTGACTCGCACAGGGCCAGGACTAGGGTGAGGTGAGTGAGGCAGCTAAGGAGCAGAATTTAAGGAGGCTGTTAACGGTGACCCTGAACTTGCACAACTGATGGTGAGAGTGAGTACCTCCTTAAATTTTGTGCCCTTAGGTGCTTCACTGGCTTGCCCCAGCACCTGTATTTGCTGTTCTCTTCTACTTCTCTTGTGCTCCAGGGACAACATCCTAATTGAGGGCAATTGGGAGAGAGGGGACTGGACTGAAGGCAAGGGGACTGGTTTTGAGGACAACAGGTCATTCTGATTTTGCTTTTGTTTCTCATTAGCCATATTTTGTAGTTGTGCCCACAGCACTCTTCTCCACCTTACCTCGTTGTCTTTCCAGAGTCCACACTGTCTCCAGCTCCAGCCCGGCACGCCCGTCTCCCCAAAGCTCACTTTCCCATGTCCCTATTCTTGATTCCTTTGGCATTTAGACTTTCTTTACTAATGGTTATTGACCTTGGCTGTAGTTATACTTGTGGGTGTCTAGGGCTTTCTCTAGTCCATGTGTGTCATACTTCTACCATTAGACAAGGAGTTTCCGAAGGGTGCTTAAGGCCACCTCTCCCTCATCTCCACCAAGAGGTAGAATGAATTTTTTGGAGTCAAGTGATATATTTCATTGAATCTGAGACTGACCCCCCATTTTCACATCTCTGAAATCAGTATGTATCTCACATGTCATGTCTGAGTTTACTTGCAGGATTTTTTTCTTTCTTGGCACTTCAGACATAATGGTGTGTCTTGGGTTTGATGAAATGTGGTGGATGTGAGTTTGAGTCTAACATGTACTTGCTGTGTGACCTTGGGCAACTCATTTAACCTCTGAGCCTCCATTTCTTCATTTATAAGATAGAAATATTAACATTAGGTTAAGCCACATTCAGCTGTTTTTGACCTACAAAAATTTCATATGGTTAAACCTTATAGTATCATCTTCATAGGGCTTGTGTGAGGATTAAAGTAGATAAAGTATACAAACCTCTTTGCACAGTGCCGGATGCTCAATAAATGTTAAAAGAAAAAGATTTCCCAAGGGTGGAGGCCATGTCTCTGCCATCAGACTGTGAACTCTAAGGATGTCCTCTTCTCATGTATCCTCTGCCTTGTGCCAACCTTGATGCTCAGTGCTCAATATGTGGCATTTGCCCATTACCCATATACCCACGTACCTACAGTGGAATGGATGGATCAACAGCCTGTGATAATTATCCACCATGTTAGGGAGCAAGAGAGGTGCCCTTCCAAGGAGGCTTCTTTATGTCAGCTCCCAGACTCCCCCCTGGCCTGTTATTTCTCATACACCTGCAGCCCACAGGGTGCTGGTTCTTCCCTACATTTGCAACAATTTCATTGAAATGCATTTTGCATGTATTCAGAGATGGGAAAAGTCTGGTCATGAGATGCTTTTGAAGGGCTGGTCCAGGAAGTCCTGATCAGTCTTTCTTGGATGGGGAGTCCAATTTTGCTTTCTGGGAAAGAAGCAGGTGCAGCCCAGAGAGAGGGTCTGTGGCTGGAGCCTGGGCCCCTGGGGATAGACACTACTGGCTCTGCTGGGAGACACCAGGTAATGAAGCTGCAGCAAAAGCTGGGGAGGAGAGAGCTCCCATCATGATCATTCAGATTGAAGAAAATGAGATGGAGTGAGATCCGGGGGGAGTGGCGGTTTTGACTCCAAATCCTTTGGTGCCATGCTGAATGGTAGTTAAGGAAGGCAGAAGGAAAAAGAAGAGCGAGAAGGAGCTAAGATTTTAGTTTGTGTGAAGAGGGTTTCAATCCATAGGAGACAATTAAGTCTTGCACTATTAAAGGGACTGATGCAGACAGGCCGCCTATGGAAGGGGGTTTATAGAGTTCTCAGAACAACTGCAGGGATGAGCTCTTTAAAGATGGGAACAAGGGAGACTTCTGCAAAGCTTTCCTGCATCTGCTTTGCAGAACTGAAATATGCTATTCCAAAGAGCTTGCCCAATTGGGCAGAAAAGCAAGAGCAGGCAGCCACGAACTTCCCAGGGCTCCAGGCATCACGTTTCCTGTCTATGGTGAAGAATCACAGAATCCAGGGTTAAAAGAATCTCAGGGGTCATTCCAGACCTCTGGTTCCCAAACATTCACTCGCACCAGAATGACCTGGAACTCTCAGTAAAATACAGGTTGCTGGGCCTCACCCCACAGCTTCTGATTCAATGGGTCTAGGTGAGGCCTGAAATTTTGAATATTAACAGGTTCCCAGATAATGCTGATGCTGTTCATCTGAGGACCACACTTTGAGAACCACTGTTCTGAGTCACAGGAGGATCCCCCCTCTAGTAGGTCCATATCTAGTCTCTGATTCAATACCCTGTAATAGGAAGCTCATATCTTTTGACCCTACTTTGTTCCTGATTGCAAATGCTTTGACCCACTCCAATCTTTGCAAAATTTCTTCTCAAATTTGTCTGCTTGCAGTTCCAGGGAAAACAATATATCTCGGACATTGAGAGTATAGGTTCTGAAATGCATCTTCTGAGTTTAAACTCTCATTCCCACCCTCCAGGCTATGTCACTTTGGGTCAATCACCTAACTTCTGTAAGCCTAGATTTCCTCACCTGTAAAATGGGGATAATAATAGATTTGACCGCATGGGGTCATTGTGAAAACTAACATGCTTGGTACAAAGGAAGCTGTCAATACATTTTAGCAATCAAGCATTGTGGGTAGGCTCACAGGTCTTGGAATCTGACAGCCTGAGCTTGAAGGCTGCCTTCATCACTTCCCACCTGTGTGATCTTAGATAAACTATTTAATCTTGCAAAATAATAATAATGATAGTACTTGCCTCACAAGGTTTTTTGTAAGGATTAAATGAGTTAATACAGCTGAAATTAAGTTTAGACCATAGTCACAGTAAGCACTCAATAAATGTTACCCATTACCCTAACTGCTATGATCACCCTGCCCACTGATTCTGTTTCAGATTAGCTCCCTGTCTGCTTCATATGCAGCCTTACAGATATATAAAGCTATTTCTCTGGATTAAAGATGCCCAATTCTTCCTTCCAGTATGGTGCTGAGAGCTAATCACAGTACTGCTTATGTACTGAAACCAGTAAGCTCATCACCTCCTCAGATCTCAGCTTTGGTGTCTGGTTATACAACCCTAGATTATTCTAGCCTTTTCAGCAGCCATTTTGCTCTGTTGATTTTTACCGAGCCAGTGGTCTCATGAGACATGAGGTCTTTTCCACAGACACCACTGCTGATCTATAACTTCTCTCATCTTCTCTTTGACAGTTGATCTTTTGAGCCTAAAGGCAGGACCTGTCATTTATCTCTAGTAAATCCTATCATTGAACCTCCAGGCAGTTATTCTTCTCTTTGTTTCTGGACCACCAAAGCCTGTTCCCATCTCCCCACCCTTGGGAGGTAGACATGAATTTCATCCTCTTCCTCCCTGGCCTCTCTCCTCAGGTCTACGGTAGAGAGGTTATGCGCTTATTGGCCTACAGTATGACCGGGGCTGGGAACCACTGCTCTGAATAGTAAAGCTTCTCTGGGCCCCTCTCTGTCATCTGGCATGCTTCCTGCTATCTGAGCCTGGGTGAACATGCCTACCCTCACTTCAGCTATGTCTGCCACCAACACATTAGGCAGGGAATGATTGATGTTAGAGTCTGTTGTCTTTATTCAGTGGTCCACTACTCCACACTTTAACCCATTTCAAATCCCACTGGTTTCCTCATGCTTTCAGGCTATTTGTGACCTGCCGTGGTTGGCATTTCCAGACTCATGCACTCTCTCTCCTCGGCTCACACACCCTCTCAGCTCCAGTGTACTGAATACCCAAGTCCCTGGAAGGAACTGCAACTTCCTTCGCACTCTGGGCCTCTTCTCTTGCTTTTCTTTCTGGCAAACTTCCAGTCATCTTTCAAGTATCAGCAAATATATCCTTTCCTCCAGGAAGCCTTTCTCAGCTCCTACTTTCTATGAGTCCCCACAGTACCCTGAACTTCCCTTGTCATAGCACTTACTGTACTGTAATTCTCAGTTACCTTAGAGATAAGCACTATACAAACATGAGCTTTAGCTGGTTTAGTCACCACTTTGTCCAATGCATTTAGTATTGTGCATGGCATATAGTAGGTGATTTAATAACTATTTGTTGAATAAATAAATGCATTGATGAATATAGCCATTTGAACATAAGTCCACCCAACTGCCCTGTCATTCAGCTCAACACTATCTCTAGGCTGTCAACAGGATTTTGTGGAAGACATTGTTAGATACTTTAGTGAAGCTAGGGTCCTAATAGTGTCTGTGGTATTCTTCTGATACATCAATTGAGCACCTTTTAAGCCAAGACCTTTTCTATTTAGACAAGTGGTCCCCAACCTTTTGGCACCAGGGACCAGCATTTCTATGAGAATCTAATGCCTGATGATCTGAAATGAAGCTGAGGCAGTGATGCTAGCACTAGAGAGCTTCCGCAAATACAGATGAAGCTTTCCTTGTTAGCCCGCCACTCACCTCCTGCTGTGTGGCCTAGTTCCTAAGAGGCCACAGACCAGTATTGGTCCATGGTTTGGGAGTTGGGAACCCCTAATTTAGACTATTGGAAAGAGCTAGAGTATTTAGAGGAGTGGATCCTTCTTCCTCAGATCTATAATTGATCTTTAGATCCATTGTCTGGTTTTATATCATAATTCTCCTCTTGAGAAAGACACAAACTGTCTACTTCAAGAAGAGACAAGAAAATACCACAATCTGCCTGCCTTTTCTGGCCTCACACCTCTTTCCTTTCCACTTATCCCTCAGCATTTTTGCTGCTCCCTTTGGGAGTTTAACCAAGGGAGCCTAACAGGACTTCTGCTGTTCCATCTTTAATAAGCTGGTCACTCAGGACAGCTGCCAGGCATAACTGCAGCTCTGCCCTTGTACTGCCACCAGTCAGGACCAGATTTCCCTTTTCCTGTCTTCACCACATCACTGGATCCTGCTAGGATGTGTAGACAACAGGTCTACATGACAACTTTCTGTAAGCGAGTTGTTGATAGTTACCCTGGGGATTCAGCCTGGGTCATTTAGCCCTGAGAACATATACATCATCCATCCTGGGTTCTGGAGAGTGTGAATGTGTACACATGTCTGTGTTTGTGTACTTGAAAGAAACGACTAATTTGAGGTTTGCTTCTCTAGCACAAGCTTCTGAAATTGGGGCTCAACAGCTATTCTTTATCTTAATCCTGATGTGTAAATACAGTGACTTTCCTTTGGACAAGTGGGGAAGCAAAGGACTTAAGTGATGGTTCCGATTCCTGCCTGACTGGGCTGATCTGTCTGCTGTCTTAATGTAGTCGAAAGTGAGGACAGGTTGAGACAGGCTTGCAGTGGAGCCCTGAAATTCCACTCCTGAACATGACAGGACCAGGATCTTCCCTGAGCCAGGCTCATCCCTTTCTTGCTTCCCTCCCCAAGGAAACAGATGACACATTATCAGCAGAAAGAACCTGTTGCCTACATGGCCATTTTTCCTGCCCAGTTTAATAGAGATGACACCCATCTATTTTACTTGTCTCGTAACATCGAATCAGTAAATAAAATATGGGTGAACTCTCAGGTTGATCTGAATTATGGTTGGTCTGTGGAGACTGAGAGCTGGGAGAGAGTTGAGCAGAGATTGAATTCCCAGCTTCTGGCAAGAGAAGCTGAGCCTTGTGCCTTTTTCTGGATTCGGAAAACCTTTCTTTGCTGAAGGAGGCCAGACAAGATCATTCTGTTTGACAATCTCTGAGTCCATGGAAGAACACACGTAGAGGCACCTCAAATGTTGAGACTATGGGAGTGCAGTACCTGCCCCCACTCTCTTCTATCACAGCTTGAGGTGCTGAGGACTGAGAGGGGTGAATGACTGATGCCACAAACCTTGGTGAGCCATTGGAAAAATCAGATGAAAACATGGGTCTCTGACCCCTAGTCTATTAAGAAAATCCCGTCCACTTCCCTATTACACACACACACACACACACACGTTTGAAGCTTTAGATTTGCAGCCTTAAAGATAAGGAGACTAGATTTTTACACTGTGGCAAAAAAAAATTTTTTTTCACAACGGAGGAGAAATACAAATAAGATTCATATGTGTTTATGAAAGTTCGTAGATGACAATACACCCTGTGTGGTTTGGTGACAGGTAGGGAAATTAAGGTTCACCTCAACCTCTGAGTTCAGCACCACGGAGAGCAGCCAGGCCCTCGGGTAGCAAGAAGGCGCCATCTGCACGCTGACTTTTCTAGTAAGGGTGATGTGGTTATTGTAAGGTCTTGCTAAACAGGCATTCTTTTTCCAAATGCTATTCCTCTAGGACTCTGGTGTTCATAAACTGGATTGAGGTGTTTAGCAGACACAGAGTAGGCTAGTAAGAACTACTCTTTGTGGTCGTTCCAACTGAGTAACAGAAAAAGAAAATGAAGTGAATGGATAGAATTTTCCCCCTTTCCACTCCCCACATAAATTGTTCTTAAATCTTTTGTGCCTTGTACAACTTGTCTGCTAGGGAGCAGTAGCAGATGACAAAATGAATGAATGTTCCATTGTCATATATCACACCTGATACCAAGAATCTTTGCTCAGCTTGTCAGCTTCATCTTTCACATTGCATTTGGTAAGTAGGCTTTGGTTATATGTTTTTATCCTGCTAAATGTGATTTCTTAAAAAGTATTTTGTGTATTATTATTTCCTGAGTTGTGGAGCCCTTCATACCTGTAATAGAGCTGTATTTTCTGCTAAATACAGCCAAATAAAATTACTCCTCATTCAGGTGATGGGAATTAAATCTGTCACAGCTTTGTGGCATTCCCCAAAGAACCCAGCAGTACCAGGTGCTCCACCACCTGGATGTGTTTGGGAAGCCTCGCGATTGGGCTGGGCATTTACAAAGGTCTCTCTCAGATAGTAAAGTGACCTCAGCATGTCTCAGAGAAAGCAGGGAGCTTTTGTCTACCACTGGGGTACTGAGAGTTGGCTGGAATACCTGGACTAGATGCCAAATGGCATAGGAGGCTAAGAGTGTTAGAAGAATAGAGTCAGAGGAATTGACTTTTGCCTCTGAACAAAGACTGAGATTTAGGTACGTTGGCTCCAGGGATTTAGGAGGCAGGATGCCACCTTGAAGTCATAAAGCATCTAGAAAGAGCTGGAATGAGCAGGGAGGAAGTGGGTCGACCAAGTAGGGTACTTCAGGGCCCTGGCTTGAGACAGCTTAGTAAGAAGGGACCAGGGTTTTTGCTGCTCTTGCTTGCATTCGCAGAATCAGAGAAATCTGCTTTGGAAACGTGGCTATTTTTATGCTATTTGTAATTTAGTGTTTATTTCCTGTCTTTTTCACGTGGGCTCTGGGCTGACTCACTGATTCACCGAACATTTTTGGAACGTCCACTCTGTGTACTGCGGAGTACACAGGGCAGGGGATTGCAGGGGTCCAGGGGGATGGAGCAGCATTCTTGGACCTGCTGGCATCTGAATGACTTCATGGTTGGTCCAAGTAGGTGACCTGCAGTGATAACCATGGTTCCTTGAACATTTAGATACACACAGTTCAGACAGTCTTGCAGTTGTATCTTCCTCGTTCCCCTGTGTGCTGGGGAGGAGTGCTGAGGCTCAGAGAGAAGAGACAAACTAAAGATCACCCAGTGGAGCCACAGCTCTTCCTTTTCACCTTTCACTCCCACTCTCCTACTTGCCCTTGCTCCTTCTCGATCATTCTATAACTTACATTGTTCCGAGAATTCTTTTACTCCTGAGCTGTCACTCTCCATCCTTAAGTGCCACTCATTGTTCATTTTGGCCATTTCTCTGTCTCTCTAGATGGGGTGGGTGCATATGTAAAGAGAAGGAGGAAAGGTGAGGGCAGGTGTTAGTATCCAAATTTTAAGTCTCTGGGGGATATGATTCTGCCTCCTGTGTGAGAAAGTTCTCCTTTCCAGCTATTTCAGATTCTTCCTGCTGTAATGTAAATCCATTTCATTCGTGACCTGACATGGCTATTTGTGGAGTTTGGGAGGGGACATCTAGATTGGAAGCCAGCAGCTTTAGGGACTTTTCTTTCTGGGGCTGTAGCAAAGAAGCTCTCAGACAATTAAACTAAAATGGCTACACTTTCGCTCACATGGGCTTGGACAGATTTATAATATTTTCTTTTTTAAAAAATTGGGACTTTTTTTTACCATGCAGACAATGATTTATGGAATAATCAATTTCTTTAGCTACCTAATACATTGGAGTGAGCTGTCAGTGCAGGCATCAATCTCTCCCAGAGGCTGGGGAGGGCAGAAAGCCTTTAGCTTGACTCACCCAGCAGAAGGCAGCTTTTTCTGTGAGCTGCTTTGATCCCAGACCTGGATCTGAGACCCGTAGTAAGGAAGGTGTGGGGCTCCTGCAGCCCCACGCTTTGAGCAAAAATGCTAATGCTTTCTCCTTATCAGTCTCAGCCTCACCCAGAGAGGAGTGAGGTGCAGCATGTGCTGTCTCCATTGTGCAGGTATGGAGATTAAGTGCCAGAGAGGATGTTCAAAGACTGGAGTTTGGAGATGTAAAGGCAAGTGTGGTATCTTTAAATCTCTGAGGGCTGCAGTGTAGAGGGAGGAAACCTGGTTTTTATAGGTCCCGTAGAGAGAATTGGGGCCAGCGGGGTGATGGTCCAAGAAGGCAACAGTTCAACCCTTGGCAGTGCCCATGGGTCAGGAAGGAGACTGGGGGCTATAGCCAGCTTCAGGGAGGGCCCGTCAACGTTTTTGAGCAGTATAATGCCTAATATACTGCTATGTCTGATGTCATTTAATTTTCACATCTCTCTAATGTAGGTATGATTACCTTATTTTGCAGATGTAGAAATTGATGTCTAAAGGAGGTGGATGGTCCAAGGTCATACAGCTGGTCGAGGTGGAGCTTTATGCATTCATTCCCACAAGCAGTTGTTTACTCCGTGAGCCTTTACTGAGCACATACTATATGTCAGCGCTGCGCCAGGTGCTGGGACTATAAAGGTGAGCAAGATAGATGTGATCCTCACCCTCCTGGGGCTTGCAGTCTGACAGGAAAGACAGACTTCAAAGAGTCATTACCATGTAAAAACATGTTACAGAAAGGAAGTGTAGACTGCCAGGGGAAATCGGGAAAGGCTTCCCTGAGGAAGTGACATTTGGGCTGAGACCTGAGGGATGGTTAGGTGAAGGTGATAAGGAGGAGTGAGGGATGTGTTCTAGGTTGAGGGAAAAGCATATGCAAACACCCACGGAGTAGACCGTTGCATTAAGCTGCACCACATAAACTACCAGCTTTGTAGTCAAACCTGGTCAAATGCCAACAATTTCACGTTTCAAACTAGTGTTTAAAAAAAGTCCAGTGTGAGTGGAGTGAACAGAAGGATGTGGCAAAAATAAAGCCTAAGTAGTGAGCTTCATGGAAAGCCATATAAGTCAAGGTAAGGAGGTTTGACTACCTCAAGGGCACTTGGGAGCCATTGAGGACTATATGAAGGGGTAAAACATAACTAGATTTGTACCTTTGAAAAGTTGTCCTGGTGGGCCATGTGTTGTGACTACAGGAGGTACAAGTGGAAGCTGGGGGATTATCAGTAGTTCAGGTGAGAAAGGACAGAGATGTGGAGACAGAATGGAGGGCTGGTTAGAGACCAAGTGTCCTGACACCTGGTCCAGGGCTCTCCACAGAAGTCTGGCAGTGCCCTTTTTCCCAGGCCTGAGCACTGGAAGCCAGGCCATGACACACATGAGTGGTCCATTCCTGGAGCCATGCATCTGTTTTATTAGACTTCCATTGATGAAGGCCACAGTTGGCTGTCTGCAAGCTCAGCTGAACTTCCAGCACTATTTCATTGTTCCCTGGTTTGACCAGAAAACCCTTGGTGTGTTCTATCTCCTGGCACCCAAGGTGGCAAGCACTTCTTGAATGACGATTGCTCACCTTACAACTCCTCCAGCAGGCAGGCAAGTCCTAGATGTCTGGCTGCTCAGCCAGGCTTTCTGAGAGTCCTAGGTCCTTCTGACAACCTGGCAGGGAGGCCCGGGAAAGGGTCTCTGTCTGGTCTCAGCTTTTCCCTTAGAAGTTTCCAAGGGGTCAGGAACTTCCCTGTAGCTGAGCTGAAACCCCTTCTTCCGCTGAGGGTGGAACTATCCTTCTCCTTGGCAGACTTGGTGAGAGGAGAGAGACCTTAGCCTGCAGGACAGGTGCAGGAGTAACTGATATGTAGGACTGCAGCAGCAGGGGTGGGAATGGCAGCCCCACAAAGACTTGTCGGGCTACGATTCCCCTTATGGTTTCAATTTCTAGCGTGCTGTGCTAACACAGTATGACTATATTCATAAAAATAACAATAGAGATCCCTTGGAGGCTTACAGTGTGCTTATAATAAGTTTACAATAGGCATCTTCTGGACATTCAGTCACTTAATCTAGCAATCTAGGAGGTAGGACTTTATCCCCACTTTATAGATAAGGAAACTGAGAACCTAGGATAATGCATGCAAGAGGAAGCAGTCCATCAATGTTAGCTAATACAGTCATCATCTTTGTGGTCATCATCATCATCATGATCACTGTTTTATTTTCAATAGTGGATGCAAAGTCCTATCACAGTGCCTGGTACACAGTAGGTGTTCAGGAGTATTTGTTAAATCTGTTTATACAGATTCACACAGAAAATGGAGTGAGTGGATGGGGTCCAGAAACCAGCTTGGGACAGACTCTTCCCAGCTCTCTTGATCCCCGAGGATCTTTGCTCCCATTTCCCTCACCCTGGCCTTTTTTAGCCTGGTAACTTTACTTTCTTGTGCTCCTTGTCTGTCCCCCATTCTTCTAGCCAGAACACCCAGATTCTCTGGTCTCCCTGGCAGCTGTCCTTTCCTGGCAGCTGCAAGGAATTCAGAGACAACCCCAGTGCCCACTCTCTTGGAGGTGGGCAAGACCCCTGTCCTTCAGGACTTCAGATTGCAGGGCTCTGCCCAGTCCTCAGCCACTAGCAGACCCCTTCCCTGGCCCCCAATGAGGGCTCCACAGAAACCGCTTCATATATAGAACCATTATCAGCTCAGGGCAGGTAGAGCTGTTTCTGACTCCCATGCTTCTACACTCTGTGCTTCCCACCTGGAATACCCTCCCCTCTTTGGTTGAATTTCTTCTTTTTCGTGTTTCATGTCCTATTGCAAGTCTCACCTTCTCCATGAAGCCTCCTCTGGTGCACCCAGGCAGTGATGGTCATGACCTTTCTGAGCCTCCCTGGAGCCTTTCTCTAGCCTCCTTTTCAGAGAACTTCTCATTGGTGTAGAAATGATCTCCTTCACCACTGGTCTTCCTTATGAACCCAGAGCTCGCACCGTTGAAGCTTGTGGACATCTTGCATTTGCCTCAAACTGTTTTTTTATTTTGCTATTAAAATACCGTCACCGGCAACAATGCCTTTTGACGGTTCATTCTCTTGAAGACAAGTCCTTAGCCTCGAATTCAAGGAATACTCTTCCTGAACTCTGTTTCTAGGTTCTGCCTCCCCCGCCACCCCCATCAATTTAATTTTAAGTTGAATTAGTTTTGTAAGTTGATTTAACTAGCATTCAAAACTTAGGATGTTTTATATAAAATTTTGGATTTCCAGCTTCTTGTTCCACATGCCACAGCCTCCTTTCCCTATAGTGTATCCCCTGCGTCAGGGCCATTTACTGTCATTCATGTGCTGTTTCCCTTGCAGTAGAGTTAAGAGGGAAAAGTAAAATATTTTGTGTGCCTGTGTTTTTATTTTCAGGAGTAAACAAAAGACAGACTAAGAGTGTTGCTCATTTCTCATGTTTTTCTCTTACCAGTCCTGCTTTAATTTAGGTTTCTTGTTGGGCCCCACTAGCACCTCACCCCCCCCCCGCCCCCACCGTGGTCCAGGAGCTTCTCAAAAGCAAGGCCCTTATTTCATTCCTATTTACCATAATAATAACAGCTATCATTCATTGAGCCATTGTCTATCTCATTTAACCATCACAACAACCCTAAGGTAGATGCAGTTATTCCCACTTTCCAGATGGTGGATCTGAGCCCTGGTGAGGTCAAGGCACCCCTTCAGTAAGTGATGGTGTCACCAAGATGTGAATGCTGTTCTGCCTGGCTCCAACTTGTTCCCCAGTATATTCTCAGCCACCCCAAGTGAGGCCAACAGTAGGCAATTAATAAGTGTCTCAACAAATCAAATTGAATTCCAGAGTCAAGGATAAGATGGTGCCAGGTGGGACCCCCCGCATCCCCACCCACTACCAGCAGCAGCACCACCACGGTGGACAATGGTAGGTTTAGGATGCTTCTTCCTTCCTTCCTTCCTTCCTTCCTTCCTTCCTTCCTTCCTTCCTTCCTTCCTTCCTTCCTTCCTTATTTTGGCACTTAGCTGGCTCCGAGCTGCTGCTGTATATCTCTAGGGCGGCATTACCCAGAGTTAAGTTAACATGTGCCGGGCAGAAAATCTGCTGTGAGTCCCTTCACATTACCATGTCTTTGAGGAGCCAGGACATGGTGCGGGCATCAGAGCTCTGCAGGAGCAGTTTAACAACCTCTGTCCTTGTTCACTCCCTGCAGTCCTTGCAGCAGCCGCAGGCCCATCACTCTGACACAGTCCCAGCAACTAATTGGGCCTGGATAATAGGCCACACAGACACATGTCCTTTCCCATCCCCCTCCAGGCTCTGAGGGGTGATACAAAGTAAGAAGCTCTGCAAAGCTGCCACTTCTGCTTGGCGGGGGTTGGAGAGAATGGAGAAGGAGGGGAGAAGAGTCTGTGCCCCACCCAGGCAGGCACAGGGTACTGGGCACCCTCACCCTGTCCAAGCTGCACCTACAGTGAGAGTGTGGGCTGTCTGGTGTCAAGGGCTCCCTGTGGACATTGTCAGGAGGCAGCTGCAAAAGGAAGATTGAGCAAAGAATGAAGCTCCAGCTCCCCACCTAGAATATTGTTTATAAATCCTGCCTCACTCAGGTCCTGAGAACTCATTATCCACGTGGCCCCCCTGGATCCAGGTGATAATGGGAAGCTTCAGATTAATTTGGGAGATGTTTTCTTTGAAGAACCCACAGCTTTCTGTACAAATGAGTTAAGTTCTGGACCAAATGAGGGCCCCTACTTTCTCGCTATTTGGTGCTCTCTTTGTCTCCTGTTGCTGGGATGTGCTTTGGGTATATGGATTATTCTCCAAATCCAGACTCAGGGATCCTAAGACTCAAAATGCTTCCAGTTAAAGATTCCACACACCTGTCCTTCCTGGATCTGGAAGCCTGTTCTTTTCTAGGAAGAAGGTATTCTTGGTGATGTTGTTGAATGTCTTGGCAGGGATGAGGAGTGAATGACTTACTCCTGACACCATTTGGGATGGTGCCAGAGGCCTCCTGGGTGCACAGTTCAGGTCACTTCCCTGGGCTGAGCTCAGACCCTACCAATTATGGGAACTAAATTATGGAAATTGCAGAGGTCCCAAAGGTCATACGGGGGCTTGAGCATCTGTGAAAGTCTGTCGGAGTGTCCTTCATTCTTCCCACCCCCCATAGGCCATGCTGGGGTCATTGGCTCCACCCATGGGTCAGCACATCTGCTTTCTCCATCTCCTGGGTGTTTAGAACCAAAAGTGGGAAGAGGTACGTGACATGTCGACCACCCTCAGGTTCAGGGATTCCTGTGCCAGCTTGAAGTGACTTTCCAATGCTGTCCAGGGTAAGAGAGGGCTGCCCATGCTGGGACAGACCCCCTTTGCTTCAGGGTTTGATAAGAGAACAGTCCAGGCTGGGATGTCCCAGAGTCCCACAGTCTCCTGTGCTCTCTGGCCCTTGGGGTCTCTGCTTTAACACATGATCTCCAGGGAAATAGTGATTTTCCTCTCTTTCCTACTCAGTGTGGACAACACTGCCCTTCCTCATTGCCCCAACCCAGGAGACAGGCTCGCACTAAAAACAAACAAAAAGAACCTACAGACTAAAGCCAGGAAAATACTATAGCAAGTATTCATTGGGCACTTACTATGCCAGCGAGTGTTCTGAGCACTTTTATGTATTCATTCTTTAATCTTCACAGCGACCTTAAGAGATGGTACAGTTAGCCCCATTTTGCAGATGAAGAAATTATGGCCCAGAGAGATGAAAGGACTTGCCCTGAGGTCCTGCAGCCAGTAGGTGGCAGAACCCAGATTCCAATCTAGAGGTCAGGCCTCAGAGCCTCTAGATTTTACTCTAGGGTGACTCTACATACTTAGAGCAAACCTGAATTATTGTTTAGTGTAAACAATAATTCAGATTTCTGAACCTAGCCCTGATAGAATCTGGGCAGGAGTTTCCTAGGCTTCACGTTCCCTTGATGCTAAGATGGGAACGGGATGTTTAGACCCTGTTTTGACCTCATTGTTTTAACCCCTGAATGAACCAATGTAGGTGAATTCTTACTGAGATGAGTGAATCAGAAATAGGAAGCCAGTGATTGAGACAGAGACACTCAGAGACAAGGAGACAGAGGAAACAGAAAGAGAGAGACAAAGAGGGAGGTGGAAGAGAGAGAGAGAGAGAGAGAGAGAGAGAGAGAGAGAGAGAGAGAGAGAGAGATTGAATGGGTTCTGGTAGACACCCACCTGGAATCACCTCACTCTGATCCCCACCTGTGTTCCTGGCTTCCCTGCTGATTTCTAGCTTCTCAGCAACGAGGCCACTGGGTGTGGCTTATCTTCTATTGGTGGACGAGCACCATATGTCAGATATTTAAGGTTGTGCCAGACTGGCAGAGTGGGGTTCAAAGATTTACTTGATGGAGTTTTCCAGGAGGGACCTGATCATCTAAATGGAATCCATGTGAAGAGATGTCTGAGAATCTGTCCGAGAAGGAACTCTGGATAGAATACACCCATCCCTGTTGATGCTCGGAAGCTGATGTGCAGTTCATCTTGCCTGGTTTCTTTCCTCTCTCACTCCTTCTCTTCCTCTCATCCCCTCCCCCTTCTCTCCTACCTTCTTTCCTTCCTTCAGTGCTGGTTGGGTACCTACTATGCACCAGGTGTACTGGGTGCTAGGTATAGAGTGGTAACCAAATTAATGAAATTTCCTTCTTCATGTGATCTTGTCTAGTCTACTTAGGGTGACAAACAATGATCGAATCAACAAACAAGTAAATACATAGTTATTAATTGCAGCAAATGCTGTGCATGCAAATAATTGATGGAACTACTTTTTGGTTTGGGTGCGGGGAGGGCCTCTCTGAGGAGGTGGCACTTAGACTGAGGCCTGAAGGACAGGAGGAACCTGCCATGGGAAGAATGCAGAAAGGAGCATTCCAGGCAGAGGGAACAGCATGTGTGGGAAAGAGCGTGGGATGGTCCAGAACAGAGAGGAGATCCACATGGCTGGGCTTGGCATGCAGGGGGTAGGGGATTGTCTTAAGATGAGGCTGAGGAGGTCGATTTCCAAAGCCTGCTCTGGCATCAACTTGGGGCTCTCCTGAGCTGGTCCAGGGTCTGGTCCAAGGCACATGCTAGCTTCGTACCATAGACCATTGTTTCCTCTGGCCTTTTCAGGCTCTGGGGCTCAGCCTCATTCCCTGTTGTCTACGTCCTTTCATGGAGCTGCTCATGGTGAGTGCGCCCCCTTCCATCAAGGAGTCTCACCCAAGCCTGTCCCAGGTGTGTGCCTGATGTTACTGTGGAGGAGCTGGCATTGCACCTCTGAGGAGCACAGCTCTCTGCTGGGGAGGGGCTGCTTTTCCAGAGAGATTTTATTTATTTTTTCAGTCAAATCTTCAGTGTCTAAGTGAGTGAACCCATGGAGGCTTAAAGGCGTGAAAGCGTTACAGGGGCAAGTGGGAAGCTAAGTAGCAAAGGTTCTCAGTGGCTCCTTCCATGAAGCATGTGTCAGAGTTTGTACCTATGGATGGCCCACACATCTGGAGGAAGAGTACACACTCTTTCAGACACCCAGATATTTCAAGGATGGGACACCAGGCCATCTGGCTTAGTCCATTGATGAGTTATTCAACATTAATTAGTGTCTAGGTCCAGGCTAGGTGCTTTGGGGGACTCTAGAGAGGCCATTGTCTGAGTCATGGAATTCTCTTTGGAATGTCAAGTGAATTCACACCTGTGTCCTGTTTGATGCTTCCAACAGTGAGCTCAGCAGGCAGGGCAGGACTGAGGCTCCCCAAATTACACATGAAGAAACCAAAGTTCAGTGAGGCCAAGTCATTTATTCAAAGTCACACTAGTAAGAGCTGGATCAGAAAAGTCCTGAAGTCAGATCTGCATGTGAATCATTCCTTCACCTTTTAGTTGCTCTATGACCTTGGGAACACAATGCTAACCTGATTATTCTCATCTGAAATCATGGAAAAACATGAAATGTGTCAAAGCACTTAGCTTGAGGCATGGTAAATAGTAGGTGCTTGGTAAGTATACAGCTCCATGTCCTGGGCATCTTCTACCCCATCACCTTTGTCCCTGCCTTGAGGGTTTCAGGTTCATTGCTGTGATCTTGCACAAAAACGTCTTGATATTTGCTGTCAGGTAGACAGAACATCTGGAAGGTTGGCCCATCTTTTTTCCCTCCATCCCAATGTTTTGGTGTCATGAAGATAAAGCCGCAGAGATGTAACTGCCAGGGCCCAGTTCCCAGAAGGCCATAAAACACGGGTGATTCTGCCTGGCCTTGCTCGCCACAATCCAGTAAAGTGCTCCTCTCATCCAACACATGGTTATTTTTTTTTACAAAATCGCTGAACTAGCCATGTTAGCTGTATTGATCAATAAATTACTTTGATGAAAACTCAATAGTCATTGGCCCCCTGGCACTCATTCCCACACAAAGGAAGGGCTTTATACTTTTTACATCTCAAAAACCTTAGTGCCATTTCCTGTTCCATTTTTCTTCTCTGCGTACCACTCCCAGGGGCAGCTGCCCAAGACAGAGCCAGACTGGACAAGACTCAGGGATTTCTGGGACTACTGCCAGGGCTTCTACTGGCCCAGGCCATGGGGGCTCCCTGGGAGGAGAGTTGATCCATCTACCCAGACCTTAAAGAACAGTTTTGCTTTCCAGGGCACACTGGACCCACAGCCAGCAGTGCTCCCGGGATTGCTAGGTCCCTGAGACCATCATTAGCAGCCCTGCTGGGGGCATGGCAGCCAGTTACAGCACCAGCCTCCCTGTTTGGAAGAACCGAGAGCCATGGTCTTCCTTTAAATTCATTCATTCATTCATTCATTCATTCATTCATTTGACTTTTTTTGAGCCTTCAGTGTGTGCTGGGAATTTTCCATGTCTAATCTTACTGAATGCTTGTGTTTGAAGTTAATGCTTGTCCCTTAGGCACAAAAATATCCTGTATTGTATGCTTAGAAAAGGCAGGTGCTTTGCTAAGCATATGGGCATCAGATGTATCTGCAAAGCTGGTTTTGACCCCAGACACTGGAGCCTCACTGCCTGGGTTCAAATCCTGGCTCTTGACCTTGGGCAAATTCTGAACTTCCCTGTGCTTCAGTTTCTCCATCTGTAAAATGGGGATGAAAAGGGGTAGAACAGATTGATTTACTGTGGATAAGCACTACTTGCCTGGCACATATGCGTACCATGTAAGTGTTGGCTGCTTTTAGCTGGCGAGGAGTTAATGAGCTAATATGTGTAATGTGCTTAGAACAGTGTCTAATACATAGAGCTTGACACATGTAAGCTAATATCATCATCTCGTTTAATCCTCACAACAATACTATGAAGCAAAAACTATTCGTCTCCCATTTTACAGATGAGAAAACCGAGGTCAAGCAGATCACCTGGAATCTCAGAACAGAGGTTTAAACATGGCTGGTTCCACTGTAGCCCCAGGCCTTTTTCTATAATGCTGGACTGCTTGGTGCAGACACAATGCTTTGGAATTGGAAAGCACCTGTGAACTGCCTGGGCCAGCAGAATAAATTTAGTACAGATGGGCAAACTAAAGCCCGGAAAGCACTTGGACAGTCGGTCAGATCGGACGACTCCGGGATGCTTTCTGCCCACACTATGGCCAGTGACCACACGTCCTCAAGTCGTCTGGGTTGTCCTGGTTATATCTGTTGTCCTGTGCAAGTATGAAGTGTGACATTTCCCTCCAGAGGTCTTAGCATAGCCGTTAAGTGAGAAAGTTCTTGACTCAGACTTGCTGGGTTGAATCTGGATTCACTACTTCCCATCTGTCGCACTCTCTGTGCCTCAGTTTCCCTTGGCCTGTAGAAAGAATCGAGTTGGATAAGATGCCTGATTCATAGAAAGCACTCAGTAGATGTTACCTTGTATTTATTCTTCTCAAGAATAAACATTAAAATAAAGGACTTAAATGCCTTTTTATCCAGCTCTAAACATATTTACAACTTGTCTGACCCTCAGGCAGCTCTGGAAACTGGAACAGGTAGAGTTTACCATTCCTACCTAATTTATAGTCAAGCAAAGAGAGGTCCAACTTGGATGCCTCACAGGTCTCATGGCTGGCTGATGAGAGAGGCAAGACTCAGACTCACATCTGTGTGATCTGCGAAGCAGCCCTCTTGTCTGCATTACACTTGCCCTTTTTCCAAAGGCCTGGTCACAGGGAAAGCCCAACCACCCCCAAAGAAGCTGGAATCCAGCAGAGCTGGCCTCTCAGGTAGCTTCTCTCCTCTTCCCGGATATAGGTACTTTCTGAGCATGCACATGGCTGTCATGTTAACGGGGCTGGCCCTGGTGGGCAGGTCCAATACTTGCCTCCCCTTCTTTATTATCAGCACATTGGCCGCCAGTCCATGCTTCACCCTCACCCCCAAGCCTCTGTTCCTGCCCCCTCCCATCAGCATCCTCTGGACTGTGGCTGCAGGCCAGGGGACATTTTTCCCAATTATTGCAACTGCCTAAGTTCCTTCCTCAGCCCAGCCCAGCCCAGCCCGATTTGCATACCATTAGCTATAATGCCATGTATTATGGATTCATATTTAATTTTAGTACTTTTTGGAGGCAACTCTAACCTAATTAAAATCTCCTTCTCCGAGAATCTGGCATTTCTTCGAACTCTGATATCATGGGCTCTGCACAGATGGACCACACACACAGACACACACACACAAACACACAGACACATACATACATACACCTCTCCAGCCATAGACACATGCCGCCATTTCAGCCCTCATTCCATAGATTCTTTTTTTTTTAATGAAAAAGTAAATATGAAAAAAGTCCTTTTCCTCCAAGTAGATTTGTATGCAGACTTAGCTCTGCGAACTCCCCAGGCCTATTGCTGGAGAGACTGCCAGAGCCAGGCTCTACAGAGAATATGGGGCTGGGGGAATGAGGGGACCCAGGCTGTGGCTCAGGCTTTACCTGCCTCCCTCTTGGAGTCACCAAGCTTTCCCAAGCCTCAGTTTCCCTCCTTCTGGAGATTCTCAGAAGATCGAAACCTCATGTTCCACATCATACCACTATCCTCAGCCTATTTCCACTCAGGCGTCATAAATGTAGTACATGGAAATCTTTTTTCCTAATCGAATACAAATAAAATAGCAAGGGTGAGGAAAAGATGAATAGGTGGGGCGCAGGGGATTTTTAGGGCAGTGAAACTACTCTGTATAAGACTATACTGGTGGATGCGTGTCACTGTACAGTAGTCCTCCTTATCCGTGGGGGCGGGGGGGGGTGGGGATACATTCCGAGACCCCCAGTGAATCACGGACAGTACCAAACCCTTTATATGCTACATTTTTTCTTATACTTACATACCTCTAATAAAGCTTAGTTTATAAATTCGGCACAGTTAAGAGATTAGAAATAGTAATAATAAAATAGAACAGTTATAACAATATGCTATAATAAAAGTTATGTAAATGTGTTTTCTCTCACTCAAAATATCTAATTGTACTGGACTCACCCTTCTTCCTGTGATGATGTGAGATGATAAATGCCTACGTGATGAGATGAAGTGAGGTGAATGACATAGGCATTGTGACGTAGTGCTAGGCTGCTGTTCGGTTACTTGAACACACGCCCTGCAGTGCCGCCAGTCACTCTGATAACCAAGACGGCTACTAAGTGACTAATGAGAGGGTAGCATATGCAGTGTGCATACACTGGACAAAGGGATGATTCAATGTTCCTGGTGGGATGGAGCTGGACGGTTCAAGATTTCATCACCCTACTCAGAATGGTCTGCAATTTAAAACTTATGAATTGTTTATTCTTGGAATTTTTCATGTAATGTTTTCAGACCTTGGTTGACTGAGTGTAACTGAGACTGCAAAAAATGAAACCACAGATAAAGGGGTACTACTTTCTGGTTGCCTAAACCCATAGAATATACAACACCAAGAGTGAACTCCAGGTAAACTATTGTCTCCAGGTTATAATGATGTGTCCATGTAGGTACATTGATTGTAACACATGTACCAATCTGGTGGGGGAGGTTGGTGATGGGGGAGACTGCGCATGTGTAGGGACAGGGGGTATATGGGAACTCTCTATACTTCCTGCTCATTTTTGCTGTCAACCTAACATGTCTCTAAAAAAATAAGGTTTATTAAAAATAATAAATAAATAAAATAGCTTAACGTTTTTTGAGTGCTCACCATACGTCAGGTACTTTACATGTATTAACTAATTCTCATGACAACAATTTGAAGTTGATATTCTTATTACTATTATTGTTATTACATCCCCATTTTACAGATGAGGAAACTGAGGCTCGAAGGGTTAAGTAGCTTGCTCAGGGTCACACAGCGAGTAGCTGATGGAGATTAGATTTGAACCCAGACAATCTGCCTTCAGAACCTGTGTTCTTCACTGTACCACAGCTGTGTCTTTCTTTTTACCAAGGAAAGAAACAGGGAGATGGGCTGGAATTACTTCATTGTTCTAATTATATGATAATGACTTAGTTCTTGCCTGACTCAGGGGCAAAGTGTGGGCCACCATTCATCTCCCTGACATTTCTCAGAATTCATCAGGTCAGAGTTTTCTGACCCAGCTGTACTGGAGGAGGTGGAGCTTAGACCACACCTGGGCAAACTGGGCTTTCCCTCATCTGGGGTGAGGGTGGGGAGAGCATAGAGCTCTCCAGAGAGGGAGGACACTGGCCTGGCCATGTGCCATTCCCAGGCTCTCAGCATGACCTGCCCAAACCTCTGTGTCTCTGTTTCTACATGTAGGTTAGCCAGAGAGATGCCAAGGTGGGTTGCTTTGTCTGGATTTGACCTGGGTTTACAGTGTCGGGGGGGGGGTGGTAATAGGGTATTTATTTTCCCCAACATTTAATTATGAGAAATTTTAAATGTACAGAAAAGTTGAAAGAATTTTACAGCGAACGCCCATATTTCACATGGTGTTTTTTCAGTCATCCTCTGCCTTGTGCTCTGTCACTGTCCTGGGTGACTTGCATACATGGTCATCTCAGTCTTCACACAGACCTGGTGGAGTGGGGTTTCTCACTTGCATTTTACAGTTGAGGATGCTGAGGCCCAGGCAGATGAAGAAACCCATCCAGGGCCACCCAGCTCAGCAAGGGTAGGACCAGGAATTACACCAAGAGCCGTCTGACCCCTCCCAAACTTGCCCTTTTCATTTATCTGCTCTCTATTTTTTCCCACAAGACTCAGAAAGTCCCCTTTACAGTGGCAGGTGAAGTCTTCCTGGCCCCAGCCCCTCTGGGTGCTAAGAGGAGATTCGTACAGTTGTCAGAAGATGGCATGAGAAATGGAGGTAAGGTACAGTGTTTCTCTCAGGTAACCTTGCACCGGGCACATTAACCTTCATGGCAATAGTTCTTACTTGTGGGGCTGCTGGCCCACCTGGGACCCAAAACTCTGAGGAGCAAGTGAGCCCTCAGCACGGCCAAGCGGCTCCTGGGCCCCAGGTTCCTCCCTGCCCAACGTCTATTCCCATCTCCTGCTGTTAGCTGTTTGGTTTGCCTCCCAAGGAAGGCCGAGTTAGTGCTGTGTTCCATCATGCCCTCCTCAGAAACCTCATATGGCTGCTACTGAGCTCAGATCCCTACCGGGGCCTCCTCAGACAAGTTATTTCACCTCTCTCCCAGGACTGTCAATCTCCAATGATGGAGCAAAGAAATAATCGCTGAACCAATAGATATGTTTGATAGTGTCAAGAAAACTCCTCTAAAGTGCTCAGCCCAGGGCCTGTCACGTAGTAGGCATTCAGACCAGAACTATCCTTGTGTCCTCTATCTGGAGCTTCCCAGCAAAATTTGTACCCCTGTCCCTAGCCAGGTCCTAGGGATCTCAAATGCCACTGCATACTCAGGCCTCCTCACCTTTGTCCACTTGGTCTGCTCTGCCCAGAATGCCCTTTCCAACATCCATCCAGGTCAGATCCCACCTCCTCCAGAAGGTTTTCCAAGGTCCTCCCTATAGGAATGACTCTGCCCCCTCTCCCTTTCCTTGGCACCGGAGTTCTGTAGTTAGAAGCACAAAGGCTTGCATAAGGCTGTCTGATGTGACTTTCAGCTCTGTCACTTACTGGTTGAGTGACCTTGGATAAGTTGCCAATTTATTCTATACCTCAGTTTCCTCATCTGCAAAATGGACAGGTTGATAGTACTTACCTCATCATGAATCCTAAACGAGATATGCTATGAATAGCACACTCTCAAGTATCTGCACATAGCATCTCAGAGACTTGCTCACAGTGGGGCCTCCTGTGTTAGTTGGCTGAATTGAGATGACTCTGTGTTCAGCTTATGTGTGTGAGACTCAGCAAGCAGGAGGCATTGCATTGAACAAAATGCTCTGAAGGCAAAACTCAGGGCTGTTGCTAGACTAGGGTGGGGAATGGGTATAACACTGTCCTGCATGGGGGCCATCTCAGTGAAGAGAAGGGCTTGCAGGGCTGAAGTGCCAGTGTTGAGGGGCTGTGGAACAGTGTCGTGGCTATAAGAAGCAGCTCTGGTGACAGGTAGGCGTGAGTTAAAATCTTGACTGCACCACTGGCTCACTACCTGGCCTGTGCAGTTCCTTAGCCCCTTCCAGGTCTGTCTTCTCTCCTGTGAAGTGGGGACAGTAATGGTATCCACCTCCTGAGGTGCTCAGCACGGCAAAGCCGCAGCCCTTCCAGCATTCGTTCAGTAGCTGTGTTACTTCATCCCCAGCTTTTTCTTGGCTGCCCCACCTCCCTCAGCCCACAGCCCTGCAGGTGACTGGGAACCAGCCTCCGAAGTATAAGCCACGTGCCTGGTTTGCATGGAGACTGCTGTTTATCCAGAGGGATTTAGATTTTTAACAAACAAGTTCACCTGAGTCCCATGGGGCATTGACCAGGAAGGTCTTTGACTTGAACCTCCCATTAGCCGTTCCTCCTCATGCTGAGGCTTTTTCAGAAAATCATTTAATGTTTTCTCTGTGTTTAAAGAAGCCTCCGAGGGCCCATCAGGCTCAGCCTGGCTGGCCTGATCTTGAAACAAAGTGCAGTCCCCAGAGAAACATGCCAACCTCTGCTCTTAAGTAAATTCAAGGGAGCATTTTTGCACTTGGCCTGGTGGGCTATATTTAGGCCTTGCCAGGTCTTTGAGTTCCTCCTCCACTACATTATTAAGGTCACTCTGAGCCTGAGAGGGCTAAGGCCTGACAGGAGGGGAGAAGCCTCACCCAAGTGAATATAGCTGGAGTTTATCCTATAGGGTCTGGGATTCAAACTTGGCTCTGATAGTTGCGTGTTTAGAGGTGGAAGACAGGGCCACAGACCCCAGGGAAGCGGAGGGCCTTCCACATGAGGAGGCTCCCTCAGCCTTGGGTCTCCTGAGTCTCCATCTCATTCCCCAACGACTCATAGCCATGCCCTTCTCTCTGCAACATCTTTGTCCTGCCTGTGTCACCTTTCATGTCTAAGATTCTTTCTTATGTCCCTACATGTCACCTTAGCCTCACTGAGGAACCCTCAAGGGCTCCCCAGTGCCTGCAAGATAAAGCCCAACCTCCTCAGCCTGGCATTTAAGACCTTCCATGATCTGACCTCCACCTACCTCATCAGCAGCCATAAACCCCCTTGAGTGTGAGCTCCTTGGGGACAGGGGCTTTTGTCTGCTTTATTTACCACAGTATGTGCAGTGCCTTCAAGAGAGCCTAGAACCTTGTAGAAGTGTTCATTGAATATTTGCTCAATATTTGCTCAGTGAATGAATGAAGAACTGAACAAATGACTAAACAAATTAATTAGTGATGCAGTGTTCTACAGTTTTCTCATTCTTATGCTTTTGTTTGGACAGCCATTTGCCACCAGACAAGCCCCTGTTTGTTCACATGCATCCCTCCCTTTAAGTCCCAGATAAGATCCTGCTTCTTCCATGATACCTTTCCTGATGGCCCAGCCCCTGTGAGCCCTCCTGTTAGCTTCGACAGTCTGTTGTTAGACACTTAGTTCACCAGCTCCTCTGGAGCTTCTCGGTTATCATCTGAGACCGAAGAAAGAGGCAGACCACTCCAGATTGGTATGTGGCAGGTTTAATAAGTGAAAGGATTTACCTAATGAGGCTTGTCTCAGACAACCACAAGACGAGTAGATCTCCACATCTGCCTGCCAGAATCTTAAAAGTTTATATAGAGGCCCTAATTAGGTTCAGTCATGTACACCATCCCAAAGGTCTCAGTACCACATTTCTGTCTCAAGATTGTATCCTTGGGGCAGCTACTGGGATGGAAAAGACAAGCAGAACACACATTCCAAAGATAGCAGAGGAGATAGGGAGCCTCCAACTGCTCATGTCCAGCTTGAGGGTCAACTGGTGGTCCCGTCTTCTCAATGACCTTCCCCAACAGACACCCAGTACTTCATTATTTGGCTTTCTTGAGGCCTCATCTGCTCTTAGATTTGGCTGTATAACCCCGAGGTCCAGGATGGATAATGTACCTCTACCCACCTGGCCCCCTCACAGAGACCCTGTGTGGCTTTCAGCATATGGGGTAGGGAAGGTTAGTCAGGTAGGAAGGGACTCAGGCTGCTCAGTAGGCAAAGATGCAGCCACAGGTAGCAGAGGGCCTGGTCCTTCTAGGACAGAGCATGATGTCCAGATAGGTTGGCATCCGATGTTCACTGGGGACTCAGTCAAGTAGGGCCATGAGGGACATGTGACATGGGGGCAGTGGAGCGGCCAGAAAGTGACAAGAACCCAGAGGAAGAATCCCAGCAGCAAGTAAGGTTCAGAGGTCCAAGGCAGCAGGCAAAAGTGGACTAGGATTGGCTTTCCTGTTGTTGGATAAACTGTCCTTAGACGGCAAAGGCTGTTAGGCAGGTGTCAGAGACAGGCACTCAAGGCCAGGAAACAAGGTGGGAACACTGTACCACCAAGTGGCCTGTAAATGGGAATCCAGATGTCTCAGGATGAGGATGCTCCAGTTATACACAGTAGGTGTTTTTATAATTATAGACTTTAGTCCCTGCGGATAATTATTGTTCCTTCAAGGTCACCATGTCTATGTCACACATGAAAAATCTCCTCCATTAGAAGGCGCTAGAGGACATTCACACATAGACACACACATTCACACCTACACATATGCACAGACACACATATGCACACACAGACAACAAAAAAACACCAGGCATGAAGCATTGTAACGGACCAGACGACCTCTCGGTGACCTCTGAGGGACCTCTTCTCTGAAGACTCAAGCCTGTTGATTTCAGGGAACAAATGAAAACAAAAAGGGTGGTGATTCTATTTGGGTGAGGGGCAGGAAGGGGGCTGGGAGCCTCTTGGCCAGAGTTCAGACCCCCAGCTCCCTGCTCACTCCAGATCCTGAAGCTCAATTTCCCCCGGTTCTTCTGGGGTCACTTAGCTCTCAGAGGGAACAATTGCAGCAACAATTCTCTTCTGCTTTGTGTGATTCTTTATCCTTTTCAAAGCCCTTTTGTGCACAGTTTTCCATTTGATACCCCCTGTGAGATAGGCTGGTATTCTTATCTCTGCTTTAGAGATAAGGAAATGGAGGCTCAGAGAAGGTGCCTGGCTGGTCTAAGCCCCCTCGGAGGCTGGGCTGTGGAGCGGGGATTAGAGCCAAGAACCTGTGACTTTCTGCCCTTTTGCATTTTCTCTCCTTCACCCTCTGATGTGTGTTGGTTTTGAAGACAGCTTCCTTTGGCCTGCATGAGTCCATGCTGCCCTGATGATTTCTGGGGAATGTGTGTGTCTATCCTGAAGGGATGCTGAAAATGGAGGCTGGTTAAGCGCTGCCTCAAATATTTCATCTCCTCCCCTTCAAACCTTCCTCAAGTTGGCTTTGGGGATAATGATGCTTCCTTCCTCCTCTTCCTTCTGCCTGCCTGAGGCAGCACCTGGCAGAAGAATGTGGGAGCCGGGGAGCCAGTGCGGTGAGGAGGGGAGAAAGACTAGAGATGGCCCCATCAGCCCAGAAGGGTGGTGGCCGATGGGGCTGGACTTTTGCCAGTATGGAGAAAGCAGAGAAGCAGAACAGCCCAGCTCCCTGGTACTCACAGAAGGGGTCTGTCTTGGGACTCAAAAGAACAAGTTACAAGATAAATTCAAAGGAGAGGTTAAGAGGAATTTGGAGAGAGATATGGGTTTATAGTCAGTTGCTCAGAAAGGCTAGGAGTTGATTCAAGGGTTCAGATGAAAATAAAGGGAGTGATGATTCCATTTGTAGGAGGGGCAGGGAAGTGGGTGCTGGGAGCCTTTTGACCAGACTCCAGACACTGCCCCACCCCCCAACTCCAGATCCTGAAGCTCAAGCACCTTCAGTTATTGAGGCTGAAATCATGGAGGTTAAGCAAAGGACCTTTCTCTTTCATGCAAGGCAGACTCAGTGTCTGAAATACCATGGCACTGATGCAGCAGGGCATCGTTGATGTTTCATATTTGTGCCCAAAAATGCTATTTGGGCCATCAGCTGGGCTTAATTTTTAATTAATGAATTAGTAAGTACTTCATTTCATTCCACAAAAATAATTTCCAGTTGTTTATTAGAGTTACATTTAATAAGATAGCTTATCATTCAGAGAATTTAGGATCCAAAGAAATACAAATTTGAAAGACAATGTTTCCTAGGAGGAAAAAGAAATGTTATGTTTAAGTCATATGTCCATTATAGTTGCTGTAATTGGGCCAAGTATTTGATTCTGTGCTCCCTGGTGGCCAAAGGAAAAAGAGAAATACTAGTAGTTACATAAATTGTACCTTTTTCTATGTGGAAAAATCACCCTAATATCTCTGGGACAAAATTAAGCTTTTATTAACCCTTCATTTTAAATTAATTTTTTCATCTAGGGCTTATAAAGAAGATACTGAAAAGGCAGCATCCATTTATTAAATGGCAGTAGCAGATTTCCTAAGACTGTGTCTGGTATTGTCTGTTCTCTGTGGCATCTGAAGGCATAATGACAAAACCAAGCAAGAAGCCTAGGCACATGGTTCAAGTAAACAGCTTGATCCCAGGATACATCCTAGAATAGCTGGAGAAATAGGCAGCCAGCCTGCTCCTCTGTCTGTTCTCCATAATGTCATTTCTCTCCATCAGCTTTTTGATTCGCGTGAGACAGTAAGTAGAAGGTTGAGATGACCATCTCTGGCAAGACTTAACATTTTTGTGGTTGTTTGGTGGGGGGCAACAGTTGGGAGCAGCTCCCATTTAATTTGAAGCAGTGATCACCAGGCTTCTTTGATTGATAATGATCACCCATTAGTAACAAAGTTTAGCATGTACCCTGATACATATAATTTATTCTTTATAGGTTGCATATAAGTACACCCAAGTCAATCTATTACGTACTTTATAAATCAGACATGAAGATAAGTAATTGAAAGGGGCGAGATTCAAATCAACATAGATAGAAGTTAATAATTTCTTCCCTTCTCTAGTGGGTCATCTTATGGATTCCTTGGGCTGAGTACCTTCACCTTTGGGTTCCTCTGCAAGCCTGGGCTGCTCGCTGAGAATACCTACAGCTCTGTGAGCTGGAAGGCGTGGGGCGAATGCCTTCTTTCATGACAGGTGAGGAGTTATCCATCGCTATTCCAGCTTCTGCTCCCCTCAACTGGGATAACTGACAATGCAGTTTCTTCACCATCTCCCAGAGGTCCCTGTTGGTGGTGGCAGTGGTAGTTGTAGCTCCAGTCATCCACAGTGATAATTTGCTAGATAATGCACCCGTTATTAGCTGCCTGCCTTCTCCTGTCTCTCTTCCCTCTTTCCTACCAGTGTATCCTGAGATGACCTCCCAAATAAACTATTGGCACTCAGCTCTGTCTCAGGTTCTGCCTCTGGGGAAATCCAAACTAAGATAGCTTTTTTTTGATGGGAATTGAAGAGCCTATCAAGACTCTTGTCTTCTCACTTCAACATGGAGAATGGGCCCCAGGTTTTTTTTCTTCAAAACCAGTCCTGTGTCTCTTCCCACAAATGAACAGTTCTCTGCCTGGTGTGATGAGTCTGTCCTGGAAGAAGTCCTTATCAGTCATGCCAGGACCCTCCGTGAACAGGAGAAATTCCATAAAGCTGCCAAGGATGGCCAGGGTTGGAGCCCTGTGGTTTCCCACCAGAGAAATCAGGTGCAGAATGTCCCCAAGTAACTAAGTTAAGCTCCCTGCTGTATAGACTTACTGAAGATAAACTCATTAAATTTGAGAGGACAACTGCCAAATGCCATTGATTTTGCTTTAGAACAATTGATCTCAGACAATTCTTTCTGACAATAGGCACATGAAAGACCACTTGTCCATCACGGCTACTCCTGGTCTGTGACAATAAAGTGGAGTCATTGGCCCGTGGGAGCTCATCTTTCTGAGTGCTATGGACAGTGGGGGTGGGGGAATGGAACATAGATTTGCAGCATCTAAAAGCATTTTGATTCTTTAAGTTATAAATGAAAATTACTAGTTGGCAATCCCAGGAATATCCTCGGATAGTTATTGACAGAAATTGAAGTGGAAACTACTGCAACCTTACGTGTTTTACTCCCTCACCTCTGCAGCCAGGTACTGCCACCAACTTCCCTGATTGAGGATTAAGTGAAATCGGGGCCCCACGCAATGCCATGGTGTATGCCAGTGGATGTTCATTGAACACCGATTTCAGAGGTGGTTAACTCCCCACAAGCATGAAGCATGATCCAACAAACGAAGTGGGATCTGGGCCACTGTCTTCAAGGCTCACCTTCTCTCCTACTCTGATCTCAAGTCTCTCTTGAATGCTCATTTCCAGTGAGAATCTTCCTGCCCAGGCAGGTAAAGGGAAGGAAGGCTGAATTTGGATTCAGACAGATGGGGGGTTGAATCTTGGTTCTGCACTTGGCTCCCTGGGTGACCTTTGATGAGCCATTGCATCTCTTGGCCTTGGTTTCCCTTTATATGAAATAAAATGATTGCCTGGTAAGATATGAAATTATATAATCCATGTAAAACACTCAGCATGGTGCTTGGCACATGGCTATGTGATCCTGGGCATGTTACTTCACTTCTCTGAACTCTATTTCCCCTACCTGTCAAGCTGGGTTAATAGTACTTACCTCCTAGGGTGGTTGTGAAAATTTAATGGATTAGATTTATGTATGTGAAGTATTTATCCCAAGACCTGGCACATAGGAAGTGCTCAATAAGAGTTAGCTATTATCTCTGTAATTATTATTCACTTATATATGACAGAGGTAATAAAAGTAACACCTATCTTGTCAGCTTTAACCATAGGAGGGCTGAAAGATCAAATGAGACAATGGATTTCTGAAGGTCATTTTTTCATCCATTCAACAAATATTTCTTGAGCGCTTACTTTGTGCCAGGCACAGTTCTAAGCACTGGGGAGTAGCAGAGAACAAAATAGCAAAAACCCTTGTCTGCAGAGAGTCTACCTTCTGGTGGGGACACTAAAAACAGGCACAATAATTACAGTAAAATATAGAGTGTGCTTGATAATATTAACTCCTAAGGAGAGCAAATAAGCAGGGATGAGGAATAGGAGGTGGGAGGAGGGCTTGTGTGAACCGTGATTGGGGTCCCCAGAGTTGCAGTGACAATACTGTTTGAGTAAAGACCTGAAAAGGCACTTTGAAGCTGGGATGTGTCACCACATGCAAGGGACTGCGATTGGCCTCTGCCCTGCAGTTGTCTTCTGCTAGGAATGGGTTGAATGTGCCACCCTCAGCCTAGCCAGAGGACCCTGCCCTGGCCTGTGATGGGCCCATGCTTCTGGAGGAGGGCTGAATGGGGCAGATTAAGTGACCAATTCTCGAGGTCCCTTTCCAGCTGCCTCAGGCCTTCTTTTAGGTGGCCAGTGGGGAGAGAGACTTAAACTTAGGGCCTCAGGGTACTTTCCAGAAAGGACCATTCTAGAAAGCAACCCTAAAGGATGGATGCTGAGTGCTGTGCTCTCTACCTGCTCTGGTATACACCTGGCTCCTGACTTGCAGTTTCCTTCCTCCTGAGAAAACACTGTCTGGTCCTGATCTGGGAGAGATGATCTGATCCTCCACCTGCCCCCATACCTGCCTCTCCCACCTCAGTGCACCTAGGCCCCTTCTCCAGACTATGCACCTCAGCACCCCAATTCTGCTCTGAGCCTCCCTCCATGATTCCTGAATTGTCCCTCTCTATGCAACTGATTCACCTTCCCCCTCAACCCACACATCACTTTATGCACCTGGGCCTTCCACTCTGTACCCCACATCCCAGCAGTTCACCTGAGCTGTCCCAGGTCTGATGCCTGTGAAATCCTCATCTCCCCACAACTCCCCACTTCTGAAATTTACCAGAGTATGACAGGGCAGAGTTAGAGGCATGTGATGGGAGCTATGAGCCCTATTAGTGGGCATCCAAGGACATAGCAGGAGCCTGAGAAACCCCTTGGACTTTACCCACTGGAGTGTGCCCTTTGGTAATTCTGGGGACCTAGAGACTTACCTTGCTCCCCTTACTGCCTTGAACTGAAATTCAAGCTGCTATTCACAGACTGGGGGAGTGGCTGGCTCCCTTCAACAATGGGATGATAGGAACAATAGAGTGGAGTAAGGGGGCTTCTTTGAATTTAAGCTCTTCTGTGAAATGGAGATGGTAACCCCACATCACAAAGCCATCAGGAAGGCTGGGCGAGATGATACAAGTGAAGCGCTGAACACAGTGTGTGTCACATGGTAGGGAGCCTAAAAACGACAGCCGTGGTGAAGAAGATGCTGCTGGTACCTGCACATCAATCATCTGTTCACTTACAAATCCCCCAATAGACAGTTATCAAACATCTTCTGCGTGTAGGCCCTTGGCCGATGCTGTAGACACAGAGTAAACTAGACATGGGACTGGTTCTTGGAGAAGCCACAGTCTTACTGTGTAGGCAATGTTAAGTTACAAGGCCCTGTGGGCTGGCCCCAACAGAGTGAGATGGGGTGCCAGGAGATCAGCATTTGGACATGGTCAAGGAGGGGTTCCTGTTTTAACTTAATGGAAAGGGTCCCATCAGGATGAGGTTATAGGCCACTTTCTCAGCAGGAGGAAACATTTTCCAGGGCCTTCCATCCCCAAATCTGAATCACATTAATAGCCACCTGTTTTACTAGTGCCCTTGGGTCCTCCAATCAGAAACCTGGGCTTGAGCGAGTGGCATAGCCAGCTTTGGCCCCTGTAAGATGGGCCTGGAAACCACTGCCCCCTTCCATTCATTGATTCATTCATTCATTCATCTATGCCCACTATATGTCAGGTACTCTATGCTCTGAAGTTACAGGCAAGAACAAAACAAATCCTAGTCCCTGGATTAGGAGAGCTTCAATTCCAGTTGGGGCAAAGATGGTTAATAAAATGGGCCTAGCTCCTCCCAGGCTGGGAATGGCCACTCCGGATTCCTCCTAAATTAGATTTTGTCACATCTTTTCCAGGACCCAGGCTGGTCTTGGCTACGCTTGACACCACCCAGGTTAGGCCGGGTTTAAGACCCAGCCTGAGCCTGACATACATGGCAGGCTGGGTGTGGTCACCCCTGGCTCCTCCCAGGCTAGACCGGGCCACTCTTGTTTTCCCCAGAGGCAACCTGAGCGGCAGCAGCTGTCAAGGGCTTGGGACGGACACGTCTGCCGGGGGCACCTCCACCATTCCCAGTTTGGTTGCAGCCAGCCCCCCCTGCCCGGTGCTGCGGAGTGGTGAGGCTGGCTCCCCCTCACCGTGTGTGGCGTTGATCTCTGGAATTATATTTTTTCCGATTTAACAACTGCAAGTGTTTGCTGCAGCTTTACTGCCTTAAAAATGTTTTCTAATAATCCCCAGGTGTTTCTCTCGCATACAATAGCCTGGCTTGTTACAGCCCAATTAAATCCTTATTTGAGACGCTTAATTAAAACGCTGAACAGAACAAGCCATAAAGCTTGCTCCTTGCCAGATTCATGCCAAAAGTGACTTTCCCAGGCCTGCCCCTGGCATTTGCAACTTCCCATTTTGACTTGGTGGGGGAAGGGACATCCAGTTTCCCACCTCAGGGTGGGGGGAGGGGTGCGCCATGGATGCTGAGCTTGGTTACCTAGAGACACAGGGATGGGCTCCTTGAACCCTTGGCTCTCAGTTCCCCAGCTGGCCTCTCCTGGCTCCCCCAGAGCAGGATTTCTCAGCCTCTGAACTATTTTGGGCCATTTTTTGTTGTTGTGAAAGCTGCCCTATGCATTATAGAATGTTTAGCAGCATCCCTGGCCTCTACCTACAGGATTCTAGTAGCACTCTCTCCCCATGTTGTGGCAAACAAATACATCTCCAGACGTTGCCAAATGTCCCGGGGGCGGAGCAAAAATAACCCTCTGCTGAGAACTGCTATCTTAGAGGGAGGCACCATTCCATCACCAGGAGCCCGGGCACAGCTGCACAGGCCCTGGAAGCTAACTCACTCTCTCCACCTCAGACCAAGTTCTAACAGAATTAGGTGCTCTAGGTGACAGGAGAATGCCTGGTGGGAACTGAGAGGAGACCCCTGCCTCGGAACCCACAGACACACATCTCTGTGCGAAGAACCAACTTTTCTTCAGATAGACTTGGTCTTCCCTTCTCCCACTGCTCAGTTTAAGACAGAATGGAGCCAGGTATCTTTGAGCAAAACTTCAAGGTAGGGTGACCAACTTGTTCTGGTTTTCTCAGACTTCTGGGTTTAGTATTGAAAGTCCCAGGTCCTGGGAAATTCATTCTGAGCAAACAGGGTTGGACGGGAGACCTGTTCATTTTTCACCCCACCAAGTAGTCCCTGAGCACCTGAGAGCACTATCCTGGAAGGAGGAGTTATTATTGATAAGCCTTGTGCCCTGCATGCACCATCTGGCAGGTTTGGTGTTATTAGCTTCATTTTATGGGTGAAGAAACCGAGGCCCAGAGAGACCTGCCCCGATGACACAGCAGTGGAGGACCAGGATTTGAACCAGTCCTGCCTCTTCCCACTTCACTCTCAGAAGCCTTTTTCACAAGATCCTGCAGGGAGGACTGATTCTGATCCAAGAAGAGTCTCTCTGTGGCCTTGGCCTGGCCATTAAGGAAGTAGAGCTGCTTTCCTGGTGCTGATGCCCGCTGACCAGAGGCAGGAGGTGCTGATCACAGGCCAAAGCAGAAGCCAAGCTCGTGGAGATGGGAAAGCCAGACCTCCAGACATCAGCTGTGAGATCCTTAGTCTTTCACAGAGCCTCTGACAAGTTCTTCATTAGCCTGGTGGCGGTTCCAGCTTCCTTAACAAAGAGAATGTGACTGGAGGTGCCATTTGGGACCTAATCCTGACCACCAAGAAGGCAGTAGAGAGACATGATGGAACCAGCTCTGTTTGTGATGTCTGGGGAGCATGCAGGTGACATATGGAAGCTCTGAGGACACATGAGCAGAGCTCCATGGCCTGAGATGGGAAGCTCAGAGAATCGGGAAAATCGCAGACTCCTGTTTCTGACAGCGTCATTGCAAATCGACCCAAGGAAATAAAACGAGTGTGGGGTGGTTCCTAAGGAAACGTGTGGTTGTGTGGAGAGCTCTATGGAGAGGTTAGATTTATAGTGGTTGTATCCAAGGATGGAAAACAGGGAGGTTAATCAAGGAAGCACATCAGAAGGGATGTGATTCCTGGGACATATCACTTCCCAGGGAGAGTTCCAAATGCCGTACCTTTAAGGCAGTATCTAGGATATGCTTAGAGAAATCACCATAAGTCGTAATAATGGCTGTTATTTATTGAGTGGTTACTATGTGCCGGATACATTGCTAAACATTCTCTATGTAGTGTAGGAAGTATGGGTCACCCTGTTTTTTCAGATGAGGAAACTGAGGCAGATTCTGTCACCTGCCCAAAGGCAGAGATGTAGTCGATGTTGGAGGCAAGACTGAGTAGCTACATTGACCCACTTCAATTTAAGGTTTGGCCACTTCCTCGTTGTGTGGCCTCTGGTCAGTTGTCAATTTCTCTTTTCTAGAAAGGAGGTTCTGAGACTTAAAAGAATTCATCCATGTGATGTGCCCACAAAGTGATGGGTGTGTAGCTGATGTCCAATAAATGAGTTCCCTTTTCTCTAAGAGACATGTAATAATAATGTAAAAATAGCATTGCAGAGAGCCCCTGAATGAGCTATGGAGTGGAAAAAGAAGGGAGCAAAAGGCAGGCCAGAGGAGAGTAAAACAGTCTTTTCAATTTCTATTGAGAATGAGAAAAGGGTTTCATATTGATGGAAGACAAGGGACACAGAGGTGGCACTTAGGTTCTGTTTTGTTTTTATGATGGAGGAAAGGGCCATCAGCCTAAAAGGGGCAGGCCAGACTTCGAGGAGAGAAGTAGCTCCGGGCGAGCTGGACAGGAGTCCTGTGCCTGGGCACTGAAATGACTAGCTGCCGAAATTCTTGAACCACTGCCGGTGACTTCTGGAGAACAGAGGTTGCAAGGTTCCTAGAAGACTGGGGATGGGCAGATTCCAAAAGAAAAAGCGATTTCCAGAAACTACAGATCAGAGAGCTTGCTTGAAGCGGAAGTTTGTGAGCACCTAGACCCAACATGAGTTCACCATAAACAAAACCAAGCTTTTCTGAAGATCTGTCATGTATCACGTGTTATATTAGGCTCAAGGCCAAGTCCTGCCAGACTAAACTTTCTTCCTTGGACAGTGTCAGTAAACTTCAGACCAAAGAAATGCATATGCCAGGTATGCCTGGACAATCTCAAGCTCTCCTTGTGGACAAGATGGAGAAATGCAAATATCTAGAAGGGCAATTAGATTAGTAACTGGCCCAATGTTTGCATCCCAACGGTGCTGGCTCATTAATGGTTCTGTCCATGCAGAAGGGTTACTGCCGTAGCACCACATGGCTCTGTCCTTGGCTTGCAGGCATAGGGGATGAGTTACTATGTACATGTGCCTAGGAACCAGTAAAAGTGAAAGCACCAGGGCTTAGGCAGAATGGAAGCTGAAGGGTGGTTTGGGTCCAGGATGTCTACCTGCAGGAATGCCCTACGAAGAGGACTCAGGTCCACTGGTTTCCTCCCTGCTTTCCTGACTGCCCATTGCCTCCTCACCCTATTCTCTGCCCCAGAGCTTGTGCTCACACATTGTTCCTGCCCTGCTATGCCTCTCATTTGCACATGGTCTGTCATGACCCCTCCATCCTCTCTAACTTCCCACTGCCAATCGCTTCATGTTTGCCATTGCCTAGTTCAGATTACCATGAGAAGGAATCTAATGGGACCATCAGCTTTTCATGTGAGGCCATCGTTATGGGTCTTGGCCAACCTGTGGATGGGCTGCCAGCCTCTACCAATCATGAAGCCCCAACGGGGTATAGTTTGGGTGGGGGAGTGGGTCATAAGATGCAAAAAAGAGGTGCCCAAGGTCTGCCCTTTCAACAGATGTAGCAGATTGAACATGACCACCATGAACGATAATGATCATTGTTATTATTGATGGTGTGGCAGGTATAAATATGCTTATTAATTTCACATATAACGTGAAATTGTGGGAAATTGCAATTACATTGGATGACAGCAGCAACAGTTATAAGGATCTTGATGGCTCTGTAGATTTTGCAACACCACTCCCTCCCTCTGGTGGGCATCTACACAGCTTCTGTCCTTAGCAGCTCTCTCCCATCCCCTCCAGCACTCTGTAAAGGTCATTGGCAGTGTCTACCCATCTCATTTGTGACTTCTCTTTCCTCTTATATTTGTGAAGGACTTTTGCAAGGCTGAACCCAATTGAACAAGGCTAAATGTAACAGAGATAACAGGCAGTCAAAAGGCAAAGATATACTATTAAAACGTGTGTGAAAGTTTTCAGGGTTCTTTTTGTTATGTTGTGTTTTATTTTATTTTGTAAGGAGTCTTAGAATGATGCTCAATATGGTGCGGTGGCTGAAAAGAATCATTTTCCAAACATTCTGGACAGCATTATTAGAAGTAAAGAATCTAAAGCAGGTGGTGACAGGACTGTATTGCTGAGTAGGGGAGAGTCCATAGCCAATCATATTGCATTTAATTTCTGGTACCAATGGCTAAAAGAGTTCTGAGGATAATAGCTGACATTTATTGAGAACCTACTGCATGCAAGACACTGTTCTATGAGTGTTCCATGGATTAAATTGCTCGTCCTCACCATAATTCTATTAGATTAATGCCATTCCATGGATTATAAAACTGAGGAACAGAGAGATTAAGTAACTTGCTTAAGGTTGCTCAGCTTAAAATAACTTGAAACCTGAACATGTGTATAATTATTTGAGAAACTGAAAATGAGAAAATATAATAATAGTCAAATGGTTTGAAGGCAGAGACTGTGCCACATACCATGCAATACATGGAGCTATTTAGAAGCATTTCCTGGTGTAACATCACACCTACATGCAGTAGGGATTTTTAATGCCCATTTGATGGGTGACAAGTCCAAGGCTCAGAGAGGTGAACTAACTTGTCCAACGTCACTGAGCTAAGAAATGGAAAGGAAGATAGCCCTGATTGGTGTTGGACAATGTGTGGGACCTTCAGAGAGGTCAGTGAAGCTCCCTGGCAGGAGAACCAGGTAATGGCCAGCATCATCTGCCGATGGGCTGGGCTGTCTGGGGAGGTGGAGTCTCTCTGTCACTGATGGTGCACAAGCATGGGCTTGGTGTTCTGTCCAGGCATTTATTAGGGAGTGTGCTTGGGACCCAATCAGAGGGGACACAGGATTCAGCAGAGAGAAATGCTGCTGCAATGCTGTGGCCCTAAGGAGTTCTGGAGTGGCGCTGGCCTTACCGAATTGAATTGCACTGGAATGAGAGCACTCAGCCCATCTACCCCTGTACTAATCGGTTGTTCTAAGTGGGCCAGTCCTGGAAGGAAGCATGACTGTGGGTGAGGCTGTTTTCTTTAGCTGACTCAATCTCCAAAGCAGGCTGCTGGCTGAGGGCCATCCCGGCGATGGGGCGGGGGGACAATCTTTCTTCTTAAAGGGTATCTTTGCAGCGCGTCACAGTGTCTACCACACCCACTCTCTGTCTTGCACATGTCACTACACATACCTTGCCCAGACTCACATCACATTACCATCACTGCGAGGGTGCTTATTAATATCCATCATATTTCCTGTTAACAAAAGGCTTTTGAATGTTCAGTTGCATTTTATCCTCCTAAATGCCCAACAAATGGAGTGTTTTATTACTAATGCCCCCACTTAATGGAAGATGGGCTCAAATGCTCAGAGAGTTAAGATATTGGTTCAAGTCTGCACATCCAGCAAGAGGCAATGTAGAGTTCACCAAATCTGGCCTCCTGACTGCAGTTAGAGTTCTTGATTCACAGTGGGTCCAGGCACTCTCCCATGGCACACTTGCAGATGGCACCCTAGATTTGCCACACTTGGTCACTCTACCCAGCTCTTCCTCTGTGGCAGCTCCATTGAATGTCCTCTCCATGACCCCACCCCAGGGCTTCATCTCCCACATTCATGCTGATGCCTCCATTATGTCTTTTTGGGACGGGCATTTTCTCCCTATTCACTCACCAGATGTCCGAGAACATCTCAGACTTGCCATGTCCAGCACTGACTTCATCTGAGCCCAGGGCTGCAGGGCAGTAAAATGGCATGAACTCAAGCCTGGGATCAGATGGGGGTCTAATCTTGTCTCACCATTTATTAGCTATGGGCTTAGGAAACTATTTAGCCCCTTTTTGCTTCAGGATTCTCATCTGTAAAATAGGGATAAAGATGGTGAACCCACCTTACGGAGTTATAAGGCTCAATGGAGCTAACACATGTAAAGTGCTCAGAGCAGGGCCTGGCACACAACCAGAGCTCCATAAATGTGAACTATTTTCATTATTGCTTATGGTGGTGCTTAAAAGTATTGCCATCCACTGAGTCCCAGGTAGGGGCACATGCTCACTCGTGCCTCACATCCGATGGGTCTCTGCTTCCCATGCCTTAGGCACATGCCCCTTCTTGCTTCCCCATCCCCACTGCTCAGTTGTGGCCAGCTCTGACTTCCACTTGGACTCAATATGTCCTAGCAGGCCACCCAATCCTTCCTCTATTATTCAGCCACCAGGATTTGACATTTTTAATGTCAGTTTTTGATCATGGCCCTCTTCTGTTCTCAATCCTTCCATGGCTCCCTATTGCCCTCAGGTTACGATCCAACTTCCCAAGGCAGGCGTGCAAGGCCCTCTACCATCCCACCCACAGCTCCCTCTCCAGCTTCTTCCTGCCCCTGCAGGCTCCTGGATTTTGCCTCACTAAACGTCTGGCATCTACCTTGGACCCCCTGTCTTAAAATGCGTTCTTGTCTCACCTGGGTGTTCTTCTTTCCTTGAAGTCAGTCTCTTTTACTTCCTTAAACTCCAGAAATGGCAAAAAATGACATCTTGTTCATTTCTGTGCCCTGGGGTTTACTCGTTATAGGTGTTCAGTAAACTTGAACACAAGGAAAGGCAAACAATAGGAAGGTTGCCAGCTCTACTGAGAGCGGGAGTCAGGCTTTTTCCTGGGGAGCCCTCCTCGTAGTCTCCCCTTTCCTGCCAGGCCTCAGCATTCCCAATTCCCAGACCCATGGGGTCCTAGCCCTGTGTGTTCTCCCTGGTAAGCCACACAATATCTGCTGCTGGGAGCAGCTGAGGACCAGCCACACCACCTCTGCCCAGCACACGGCCCCAAGCCAAACCTCCTCTGTCAGGTGCAGCCTCCCAGCCTCCCAGGATACAGCACCTCTGTACGGAGGTTTATGCACTGGTCCCAGACCCTCCCCACCACTTCACTGACAACCTTTGCTGTTTTGGTCACCTTCTATTTCCTCGGCCTTGGCTGAGCCCTCAGCTGATACCAGAATAGTATGTAAGACTATCACCCCTAAGATGTTAGAGTTCCTTTGGGAAAAAGCATGTTCTCGAGGAAAACTCTGTTTTAGAGTCTGAGAGACCTGGGTTTGAATTCCAGCCTCTCTCCCTGCTGGTGATGTGGCCCTCCCCGGCCTGGTTTTTTCATTTTTAAAATGAGAGCCGTTGTTAGGAAGGGCATAAAGCAGCCTCTTGTGGAGGTGAGCCAATGGGGACAGCCAGGGTGCCAAAGGGAGGGTCAGGACCTGGGTTAGGGTCTGGTCTCTGCCGCTGACCTACTGTGTGACCTACTGTGTGAGGCTGTTCATTTCCTCTCTCTGGACCTGTCAAATCCAGGAGTTAAAAAAGGTGGTTTCTGTGGCCCCTTCAGGCCTCGACTTATGATAGTCTATGACTTCTGCGAAGGTGAAGGAAGAGTAAAGGAACTGACACTTGAGAAGCACGTACAAGGTACCAGCACTGTGCTAGGCACCTCCCTTGCATGAGATCATTGCATCCTCCTGGCTGCTGAATGGGGTAAGGGCTGTTATTCCTAGTTTATAGATGAGAAGACAGGCTCAGAGAGGTGAAGCGACTTGCCTAAAATCTCACAGGAAGAAAATGGTGGTACTGACTCTGGAACCCATGTGCTTCCGTCAGGTAGCTCAGGGTAATCTACAGCCTCTCTTCTCTGCTTCTCCGCTCCCCCACACACATACCAAGGAAGAGGCAGCTGGAGAGCAGAGAGTTGGACAGGTGGATCAGGGCTCAGTCTCCACACCCATACAGACTGTGGAGGCAAAATCATTGCCCCTTTCCAGAAGGCTTGTGGCCCCAGCAAGGCTTGGACTTGAGCCTACAGATAAACAACTGGCATCCTGATCCCTGTCATCTGATCCCAATGGCCCTTGGGGCAGCCCTCCCCACTCTCTGCGTCACCCTTGTAACTGTGTCCCTGCACACCCTCCAATTCCCATTATGGATCTCGAGATCCTGTAAATGCCTTTATGTGCCATTATAGAAGGAGTTTTGTTTTTCTCCCTTGTAAGTTGGGCCCCAGTCCAGGCAGCTCCCTGGAACTCAGATATTGAAAACAGCAATTTAATCGAGACTTGTCTGGGTGGAGCTCTTCAGGAGTCCAGATGCTTCTCCAGAACTTTGGGCTAGTCCTCCCAACAGCCTCAGAGGCTGTCTGAGGCCAGCAACTTCTGGAGTTTTCCCAGCCCCCAGAGATGTGGGGACATTGCTGGTACAACGGTACTGGCCCTACCAAGCTGAGAAGTACCCATGATGGGAAACCCAGATAATGTAGACGTGGCTGTGCAGAGAAAGCCTAGCCCAGTGGACACAGCAGGACAGGGAAAGGACAGGTAGTACCCAGAGGGGACATCATGACTGCAGGGCTGGCTCATATTTCAGAAACATGACCCTAAGTCTAAGGGAAGCATCTGGGAGGCTGGGCAGGGGCTCAGGGCTCAACCTGGTAGGTCTGGAGTCTGGATGGCTGTAATCAGGACAGGGACCTGGAGGGCAAGCAGTGAGAGCCTTGTTCTAGTGTAGTGGTTAAAGGTATGCATCCTGAAGCTGGGCTGCGTGGGTTCAAATCCCTACCTGCCCGTTACTTTGTCTACAGTCTTAAGATACGTCACTCAACCTCCCTGTGTATCAGTTCCCTGCTCTGAAAATTGAGGGTGAGAAAAATGGTATCTACTTCATAGAATGTCAGTGAGACTGAAAGGAGAATGATCTCTGGAAGAAGCTTAGCATGGTGCCTGGGAGGAAGTAATTGCTCAGTAAAAGGGGGTTGTGGGTACCAGGTGAAAGAGGCTATGAGTTAGGACTGCTTCAGACTGAGGCTGTGGTTGGGACAAACTCTGGTCCCAATAGGACATGCAGGACATGTGGACCTCAGGTGGGCGAGAGCATGAGGGCATCCTAGCTTTTCTGAGCCAGGTGTGGACCTGGCCCATGTCCACTGTGTAGTGGGCGATGCTGGGCCTGGAAGTGGTGGAAGCCCAGGCTTGGTCTCCTCAGAAGGATTCCAGAGATGAGCATGTGATTCAGAGGGGCCATTTGCTGACAGCTCCCTCTACCACATCAGACTCCAAGCAATTAACCAGCCAGGCCCCTGAGAGGAGCGCTCCGCGGCAGTCAGAGGGTAACCTTGACCTCCTTCGCACATTGCCTCAGCCTCCTACCTCCCATCTCCAAGGTGCTCAAGTCTTGTTGAAGGGCAACTCCTCCCCAGCATCAGGAACACTCCTGCTCTGCCAGCCAGAGCCATGAGCGAGGGCGCCTGGGCCACAAATGCTGGCATTTGATTCTCCCACCAAGGCAATTGGCCTCATTTGGCCTTTAGCCCAGAGTACCTTTCTCTGAGATGCACAACATCCTCAGTTCTGTGTGTGTGTGTGTTTGTGTGTGTGTGTGTGTGTGTGTGTGTGTGCGTGTGCACATGCACACACACATGCTCATGCATGTGCACAAACATGGAGAAGGGATGGAGCATGCATGTGCGTGGGAGTGCAGGGGTGGAGACACCTGTATGCATATGTGTGAAGGGAGGGGGCATGCATGTGCTCAGTTGCAGGAATCCTGATGAATTGTGCAGGAATATGAAGGAGGAGTCAGGGTGTGTCTGTGTGGGGAGGGTGGGGCACGTATTGAAGGGGTGGAGACCTGCACTCAGGGGAGGAGGGGAAGCGTGCATGAGCATCACATGAGCAGGAGGCTGCGAAGGGGAAGATGGGTTGAGGGGTGTGTAGGGCTTCGTTTTGAGGATGTAGTGACAGTAGGCTTCCCGCCACCCCCTCTCCACCAGCTCGGGCCTGTACGTTTCAAATACTTCATTGTCAGCCCTGGTAAAGCCTTTATTTATAAAGCGCGGGTGTTTCATTCAGCTTAACTGAAAAGGCCTTTAAATCACCGCAGCTGGGAAGGGCTAATTGCAGTTAGAGTTGTCAAGGACTCTCTTGTCTGCTTTTGCCATCTGTGACACAGTGAATGCAAAGATCATTTTAAACATAGGCAGTTAATGTAGAGAATAATTTGAGAGCTTTAGATATTTATGGTAAATTATTTAACTTTACAGTTGAATTTTATTGCCTCATTATTCTACGTGCGAAGAATCTTGGCGTTTTCTGTGACTCTGCACTTTGTGGAGTTTCACTTTGCAACACTCAGGAGGAAGTTACCCTCACTTACATGAGAGGTGGGTACATCGCTAGTCCTCCCACGGAACAGACTCTCTGATCTTTGCCCATCTGGCCGACGGCCATGGTTTCTTCTTGCCCTGCCATCAGGGTCTCTAAGTGGACCTGGGGGCTCAGGAAAGCTTTCAGATGCTTCTCATCACCAAACCAGCCCTAGTGCTTCATGCTGCCACATAGGTGAGATGGCAACTCTGTCAACTGTAGCATTGTCCCGCTGCCACACAGCCGGGGACTCCATAGTGATGCACCAGAGGCCAGGAGGGTAGAGACTCTGGGGGGATGGTGCCCAGGCACCAGTTTTTGTTTGCTTTAAAGCTCTTTGGAACCTCTGTCCTGGCACCCTTCGTATCCTGCCTGAGTTCTATTAGGGCAGGCGCTTGACAGCTAGCTGTCATTTATCTGTCTGAGTTGTCACTGATCATTGTTCACAGTTGAACCTCCCCAATTACTTAGGTTTCTTTTGACTGTCTAAAACTTAAGACTTCCCGCATCCTAGAAAATATTCTGTTTCTCTCTGCCGTGGTCAGAGGGGGTCCTGGCATGGGCACTGTAGCAGAAACTCTTGGTGCTGTGTCTGTGTCTCCGTGGTACTCACCATTCCAGTCTTGCTGGCAGGACTTTGCAGCAAGCACTCCTTCCTCAGGTCACAGTGTCAGTGCTGATGCCTAAGAAGCAGCCTTCAGCCCATGGTGGATGGGAATTGGAGGATAGAGTAAGGCTTCTTTGCACCTCTGTGGGATAATCCTGGGGCATAGTCTGTACTGTCTCCCAGAACATCCCAGTGGGATTGAGCCTGAGTTGCCCTTGGCCATAATCTACTCAGCAATACTCCCCTTTTTGGCTTCTTTTCCTCCCCTGCATCACTTCCCCTTTCTTCACCAGTGTTTCCTGGCATCACCTCCCCCAAAAATAATTGAACTCAAATTGTCTCTGGGTCTGCTTTTAAGAGAAACTCTACTAGGCAGATGTGCAGTTGAACCATAGCACTGTCCACCAGAGGGGTTTGGAGCTGTTACCCTTGAACTCTGCCTCCTCAACCATGGCTTGACTTTGGGCAAGACATGTTCATTGCTTTGGGCTCTGCTCTTGACAGTTCAACCTTGATTGGAATTTCTGTGAGAGGGGAACAGAGTGCCCAGTTAGCCAGAGCTATGGCATAGACCCTGAAATGAATAGGCTGGGATTTCTAGGGGAAGTCTGTGTTCTTGGGAGGAGCAGGTGACACTCTACTGTGAGACTCTAATTCCTAGTTCAAGGTCTAAAATGGCTGTACCGGGTTCCAACTCAATAGCTGGGGAGGATTTAGTTCGAACCCCAAAGTTATTAGTTATAGAGCTAAAACTGTCACAAGCCACCTCTGAGGAATGTTGGAATGAGCTCTCCCCCACATCTCCGGCTGGAAGACTGCCACTCATTCTTCAAGACTCAGCTGAAATGTCACCTCCTCTGCCAAGCCTTCTCCAGCTCCTCCAGGCTTTGGCCGATGTATTTCCACAGCTCTTTGTTCATAGCTTGATCATCACACTTATCACATTGTCTTGTCGTTTATCTGTCTCCATGTCTGCTCCCTGACCAGGCTGGGAGCTCCTCGAGGGCAGGGACTGTGTCAGTTCAACTTCTTTGTCCCCAGAGCCCAGTTCCTGGCACAAGGACATGACCTGAATTAATGGATAGATGGGTGATGGGTAGACTGAGAGATGGATAGATGGATGGAAGGGTGGATGGATGGATGGATAACTGAGGGAGGGAAGGGCTGAGGGAGGAAGAGATAGATGGGCTGGTGGGTGAGTGTGTAGATGGATCGGTGGACAGACTATTGATTTGATGTTGAAGAATCATGGTATTCCATGCTCAGGTCAAGCTTCAGAACTAAGAAACATCCCACTTTCTCCAATAACCCTGCATGCTTGGGCAGTCGGGTCCTTAGGATTATCCTTGGAAGCCCAGAGAGGAGGAGGCAGTGAGTCTAGGTCCCTAGGTATGGGTCAGGGCCCCTTTAGGCTGAAGGGTGGGGTCCCTTCCTCTTGGACTTGATGAGGATTAGCTGGGGTGTGAGCTGTGGTCCAGGGAGACTTCCACACTTTCTCCTAGAGCCAGTATGTTTCTCTATCACCTCTGCCCCCACAGCTTTACAAAGACACCGCAGGAAGGAGGCAAGCGGGAAATCAGCTGAAGGGAGCTGCCCACTCTCTTCATTGAGGGTTCTACTTTGGGGAATATCAGACAGAGAAGGGCCCCATGTGTTGTGCTCAGTGGGGGAAAAGGGAGCGCATACATGATACCAGTGTCGAGCCAGGAGGTCGGAGGGTAGCAGTGGCCAGCAACAGCCTGGAGGAAAGGAATCAGGAATGCCTCAAAGGTCTCATTACTGCAGGTAGGGGCTGACTGGGCAGCCACCTTCTGCCATTTGGCGGTTGCTATCATGTGGGAGGAAGGCCAAGGCCTCAAGGCTTTTCCTCCACACCAAGATGCCCCAGTGGGGAAAGGTTATCCCACTGCCACACCTGAGACCCATCTTGGCCACCTTGGGGATGGGCGACACCCACATCTTTTGCCCAGCAGAGATAGAGGAGGCCAAAGGAAATCAGAAGCACGTGTGCCGTGTACGTGTCCAGTCGACGCACGCCTTTCTGTGCACAGCATGACACACCTGGGTATGGAATTCACTGTGCCTGCTCTTGCTGCCCCACCTCAGACACCCAAGTGATGAAGACTGTGTTCTAAGACCCATGTCCCAGAATAAGGGCGACCCCTGAGGCAGGCACACAGGAGGGGGCTGTTGTTGATACAGAGGATGCACCATGAGCTCCAGCTACGGGCTAACACGAGGTTTTCAGGGCTTCCGGCAGTTCTATTAGGGACAGGCAGGAACTGCCTTGGAGCCTGAGGAGGAGACAAGGCAGGGCAAGAGCAGCACCCCACACCACATCCCCATACCCTGCCCCACCTCCACTATAGAGCTCTGAAGAGAAAGGCCCTGCTGTTGTCACCCTGACCCTCTGTCTTCCTTTCTCCCATCCCCTCCTTATTGGCTTGAGTCTTCTCTCTGACCCTCTGGCCTACATCATGATCTCCAGAGCTGGAAGCTGTTTCTACCCACAGCACTCCTAAACATGCACCAGGGGTTACCCTGTTAGGGGGTGCTCTGAGTGTCAGCGCCAGGATATTCTTTCTGCTCCTGCCCTTGCTTCATGGAGTCAGTGACCAGCATGCTGGTCCCTGCCTGGCTTTAGGCCATGTCTCAGTCTCCTATCCAGCCTGCTCTGCTGCCCCCTCAGCTGCCTGTTCTGCCTGCACCACGCTCTGCCTGAGATGTCCCAGAGGCCTGGAACACCCTGATTAATCCTCAGTCTGCTGTCAATATCCACTGTGGCTCTCCTGGTCTGGGACCTGCACCATCACCACCCACACGGCCAGATGATTCTGGAATGGAAGCTTAGGCAGGCCAGAGGGGTGCCACGGAAGGGAGGGGGCTTGGTCCTCACCCCAGGGCGGCCTCCAATAGCAATTCACTGCATTCTTCTCACTCCCTCCTGGCTTCCAAACCCAAAGCTTTGTAGCTACCCGCCCCCCTCCACATTCTCTCATCCCCGCACCCACCATTTCCTGCTAGACCCAGGCTCATTTAAAATAACATCCTCAAAGCACCTCATTATCCACACTGACTCAATCTTCGTGATTCCCAAAGGCCATAAATCCTGGAGTCTGGGCAAACAGGAAGTAGCCATTTAGGGATCTGGGGGAAGGATCTCTGGCTCCCTGAGAGGGTCACTTCCTGCAGCCAGGTGCACTGACCACCATGCCAAGAGAAGCAGCCATTCTGAGAGCACAGACAGCCCTCCATGTGTGTTGGGGATGGGGCAGAGGGGGGTGAGAGAATCTGCCTGCTGCTTGGGTGTGCGTGTGCATGATACAATCCCATGTGTGTGTAAGTATTGGATGGAATAAGTGATTATGTGACTGTGAGAGAGCATCGTGTGTGCCATAAGAAGAGGAGCAAGAGCCACCCAGCAGCAGGTGGGCCCGGGTTGCCAGGCTCACTCAGAGACAACCGAGTTTTAATTGTCCGTGGAGATGATGGGGCTCTGGGGAGTTGTCAGCAGCCCGCTGAGAGCTGCAGTCAGCTCCTTGCCCTACTTGTTGGCCAACATCCTTCAGCTCAACTGACAGCCACTTCCCCTCCTTTCCCTCCTCCCCCACTTCCTGCTCACCTCCCTCTCTTCTCTCTCCACCCTCTGAGCTGTTTGATCCCCTCTCCACCTCTTCTCCCTCTCCCTTCACCTTCCTCACTGCTTAAAGACATTCAGGCCCCTGGACTGGCCCTTCCACCATGGACCCACCTTCAAAAGGCTTGGTCAGTGGTCCTGAGAGTGGGCACTGCTCCCTCCCTGCCCCCTTCCTGCAGTCCCACTGGATGTTTCCTTCAGATAAGTGACCTAAGGCAGTTCTTCTCTGTCGTGAACAAATAGATTGTTCCTAGGCAGATCCAATTCCGTGGGCCCAGGGTGAGCCTGATACCCCAAATGGTGCTGGTACAACGTGGTCCGAGTACCACACTTTGCGTAGCAGGGACCCAAGGCCTTCAGGGGCCAGTTGTGTCCTCCTCACTTACCCTCTCTGGGCAGTGGGGTGAGCCAGGCTACCTCCCATGGAAACTGTAGGAGCAGTAGCTGCATGTGAGACCCAGACCTGGAGGACCTCAGCTACAAAGCACGTCCTCTCCTGAGAGCTACCTTCATCAGCACCAACCTACCCATTGTCCCTGCCCAGCCAGTTCAGCTGGACAAACTGGGACATTGCCCTGAGAGTGTGTAGGAAATACACCTCTGGGGTGTCCTAACCTGTGCTGGCTGAGCCAATTGAGATGATGACAGCAAGGATGGGATTGAGGAGCTGGGGGGAGTGGGGAGGACTTGGGAGCAAGTCAAGGACCCTGGGGAGGCCTCCTTTCCACCTGCGGCACCTCCTCCAGGCTCCTCGTTTGCAGCTTCACCTTCCTTTCCCTGACATATCCCAGAGACATGCAGACACGCTGCTCGCTCACAGCTTGGCTTGGTGTCATTTGCTACTCGACATTATAGTCTGTGTTTATTGGCTTATCACCTGACCCCCACAATGAGACTCTAGGTTCCAGGAGGGATTGCGTCTAATATCTTTTCCTCTGTACCTAGACCAGTGCCTGGCACATAGTAGGTGTTCAAAAACATTCACTACATGAATGCCATAAGGCAGCCTTCACAGCCTCCTAGAAAGAATAAACAGAACAATAGAGAAGATGCATGACTTATCCTTCACCTCCATTCCTCCCAGAGGAATGACCAGGCTGGCTTCTGGAAGGCAAAATGGAGCAGATGACAAGCAGAATCTGATCAGACAGGCCAGGCTGCACCCCCTAGTTGGTCACTTATAAGCTGTGTGCTATTAGACAAATTCTCCTCTCCAAGACTCAGTTTTCTTAACTGTTGAGTGGGACCAATGAATAGGACCACCTCATTGTGGCTACGAGGAGTCTCAAAGCATCATCCAAATGGAGTTGCAATGGTGCTTCCTTTTACCTTCCCTTTTGTCATTCCTGACCCTGTCTGGCTGCCAGGGTCACTAGGCAACAAATTAAGGGAGCATGGTGACAGGTGACCGCCCCCCCCCCGCCAGAAACCCAGCTCAGATCCCTGTTTTGATGGCAGGTTAGCACCAGCTGGCTTCATCTTTCTTTACACCACACTCCAGCCACTCACTGCCACAGAGAAGCCCCACATTAGCCTGAGTTGACCAAGGCAGCTCAGGATAGTGGGGCAGGCATTAGTTCTGGAGCAAGAGTGCCTGGGTTGAAAAATCACCACCACTTAGCAAAGGAGGGACTCTTAAACCTTCCCTGAACCCTGGTGTTTGCATCTGGTTAATGTGTTGTAAGAATGAGGTAAAATCATCCATGTCAGACACTTAGCATGGCGCCTGGTATATGGTCAGCATTCAATAAATCACAGCTGTAGACATCATTTTCTTTAGATATAGCCATCAGCTCATTGTTCTTATAGCCAAGCCAATGGGACAGGAATGGGAAAGAAAGATGTATGGATGGATTGTGGAAGCTTAAGTTTCTTCCTCTGTAAGTAAAACAGCAAGACAGTCCTTCAGATAGTTCCAGGCTGGGAGTTTCTGTTGATCTACTGAGTGGACGTATTCATTCAGGGTCCCCAGGGAGGAATTCTCTGCTGCTGTGGACTCTAAACTTACCCTCTTATCCATTCCTATGGTCTACTCTCTTCCCCAGGGATGGGAGAGGGATGGGGGGGACCGAGCTCCCTTGGTACCTATTTATTAGCACCTGCCATTGTGGGTGAGTTGAGTTCCTGAGTCTGTGTGGGAAGGGTTCCGGTGTCCTCGAGGATGTTCTGGCGTGTTTATCATCCAAACCACACAAACTAATCTCAGTAACTGGGGGGTAAATGCATCCTAGGAGGAGGGTGGGTGCCACAGGCAGAGTAAATAACAGGGGCAAGACTCTGTGTAAAAAGAAGCAAAGCCCATTCATGCCATGGGAAGCTGGGTGCCCGAGTGGAAGCAGCTAGCAGGGGAGGGGCAGTGTAGTGGGAAGTGGGCCGAAGGCTGAGCGGGGGCCGAACTGCACTGAGCTCTCTAGGCCTCAGGAGGATTTGCAGTTTATCTTAAGTATAATCTGAAGTGTCCAAGGGTTTTAAGCAGGGCTATAGCCTGCTCAGAGTTGAATCTTAAAAACATCCCTCTGACTACTGTGTGGAGAATGGGTTGGGAGTCCATGGTTTGGCCCTGCTGGTTCTGATACAATGAAGTCAGACTCATTCAAAAGGAGCTTTACTAGAAAACTGAAAAGGACATGAGGAGACCCAGATATACTGCAGCATGTGAGCTTATGGAGTATTGTGGCCAGGTTTGCTGAGATGCAAGGAATAAAGGCCCACTTAAGAGGGCTTACTGTCAAGATGCATGTGGATTGTAACTGTAACTGGAAAGCCTTAAGAATCCATGGAGCTCTGGAGAGCAGCCTCTCCCACTCCCTTCCCTTCTTTCCCTGCTCCCCGACCTAATCTCAGGGTCAGTGTGGTTTTAGCCTTGTGAAATGTGAGTCCTCTCTGTTCTCCCTTTTTCTCCACCCTCCGGAGTCTACAACTTCTGTGCACCCATCACTTGGGCTTCCTGTGGTCCATCATACCTTCTGTGGCCTAACGACACCTCATCATCTTTCATCTGCAGCTCCTTCCACTGACCAGCAAATCTTTTGTTTCTTAATTCAGATTCCTAACAGAATAAATTTTATTGGATCAAATTCTCTTTATGAGCCAGGTCATTGTTTGTCTTTGGGTCAAGGGACTGCCCCTTTGTCTATTCAGCTGTGTCCAAGGAGACTGTGCTCCAAAGCGTGACCTTTGAATTAGCAAAGGCTATGAATGGGGCAGCTCTCCTTCTAGAGAGTGCACTTAGAGCAGGCACATAACCATCTTATTTCAGATCTAGATCATTCCTGTGCCAGAGCTCCAAGCTCCAGGCCTCCTAGACCTGACTGCTCACTTAGTTGTGCTAGGAGGCCAAAACCAGATCTTTGAACTCTTTGGTGGACCAGATCTGGTCACCAATCCCCAGCCACAGGTAAGACCTCACTCTGGCTTCTTGTTTTACTAGCCCATCACCACTGGTCCCAACAAAGGAGTGTAACTGGTTCCTTGTAGCCAAACGTCACAGCCAGAGCTCATGTTATAGTGAGGGCTGGTGGATCTGGGGTTCTCTTTTGTCTTAGTGACAGGCCCATTAGTCTGGGGCTGGATACCACACTTAGAAGGGGAATTCTATGGTCACCATAAACTATTGCAGTTTATCTGTCCCTGACCTACTGGCAGGCTGTACTCCAACATCGTGAGGTGGTATCTGAGCATGATTAATGCCAACCTCTCTTGGTCTTCAAATATGTATTGTTCAGGCATCTCCAGTAGCAGGTTGATGGCAAATGGCTACAAGTTTTCATGCCACCCTGTATCCATAATCTATGCAACATGACTGCAGCATCTTCCATCAAGAGGTGAAATCTATTTTGGCTAATAATAGAATGTTGCAAAAGGGACAAAGTGCCAGTTCTAAGCCTAGACTTCAAGATTCCTTGCATGCTCCATCCCTCTCGATCCTGCTACTGTCATGTACGTGCTGGATGATGAGAGATGGGTGGCCAAGTCACCCCCATAGTCCCATTGGATAGCAAGATAACATCCAGTAATTAAATAAGTTCAACCCAGAATAACTAGCTCCTACAGTTCACAGACACACAAGCCAGCCCAGGCTAGGTCTGCCTAGCCTGATCCACATCAGTAAACCATCCAGTTGATCTGTAGACTCCTGAACAATAACAAATGCTTGTTGCTTTAAGGCACTGAGTTTTGCAGTAGTTTGTTACACAGCAGTAGCAAACTGATACACCTCCCTGCTGGGAGGCCTCCAAAGATGTGTTGATATGTGCGTTCCAGTTCAATCCCTGAGCCTGGGAGGTCCACTCCTCCAAGGCAGGACTCAAAATGTGGGCGGACTCAAGTTGCAATGATGACTCTGTATATTGATAGATGCCCCATAATCTGGGTGCGGTGCGTGCCAGGCAGCTGCACTTCCTGCCACTTACAGAGAATTTGCTGTAATGCATTGTGATGCATTAGCATAATAATTGCTAAGCATTCACAAATGAATAGCTCACTGACTGATGGATTTTGTACAGAATCTGTGAAGGTTACATCGAGGGTGAAAACATTTCACTGTGTCAATGAACATACTTAATTTTTCTGGAAGTGCTATTTAAATTGCGTCGTGCTATGACATTAGCATAACAAAGACATAATGCATTCGTTTATGCTGTAGTAGAGAACACTGCCTTAATCAGCAGACATGATGGTGGGGGAAGGGCCCATTTGCAGGTTGGCCTGGGAGCTTCAAGAAGTGGCCCCATTGGGTTCCCATGGCCATGCAAGGGAGGTCCCAGCCCTGCAGGTCCCGCCCCTTCAGGGACCCGCTCTGGCAGTGGGTGGACTCTGTTTATTGGCATGTTTCCTTTTCACTGATTTTCTCTTCTCACTGTGTTGGCCACTGAGTCCCTGTTAATGGGTGGGTGGGTCTTGGCTGTCAGAAGAGAAATCCTCAGGAGAATTAGGAAGCATTCAAATCTGGCAGGATTTACCCACCCCCTTCAGCAAGACAGGGCGGCCTCCCTAAAATCAGTCAGCTGGTCCCAGGAAGCTGTGCCTGGGCCCTTGGTCTCTCCAGCGCTCCCCTCCCCCCCCCCCCAAAGGCCCTCAAGGCTGTCACAGAAAGTCTCATGAGGAGGCTGGAAGATGACTCTATTATCTTAATTTTTTGTTTTCTGCATTTCTGGCTCTTCAAAAGGGAGTGTTTGGGGAAGACAGAGCCTGCTAATTGAGCATCTACTGCCTGCCAGGCACTGAGCTGTCTTTACAGACACTAGCTCAGAGCTTCTCAACCAGCTGTGCACAGATGCTGGGTTTCATGGTCCAGCACTGGGTTAAACAGTGAAACAGGTTTCTTTTATGTAAATACCTCTCATAACCTTTAATATAATAATAAATCTTATGCATCTCCAAGAGGGAGATATAAGGATATCAAACCTTTAAAACAGTGGAATCTGGTGACATGATTTCATTTGTTACTTTAAAAGGATTTAGTGAGGTAAGGATTAATAACCCCATTTCAAGTCTAAGGAAATGGAAGCTTCATGAGGAAGTAATTTGCGTGGATCTGGCAAATGGCCCAGGTGGGATTTTAATCTACATCTCCCTGAAACAGACACCAGAGGAATATGTGGACTGGCTTCCTGAAGGGAAAGGAAGGGACTGACAGCCAGCCTTTGGAGGAAGAGACCAAACTGAGGCTGACTCACAAATGCTACTGGCCACACCCACTTGGACTCATACAACCCTGATTGTCTCAGGGAGCCCATTCTGGAGATGCTGGGACGAAGTCAGAACAGAGATATGAGTGACTCTCATGTGTCCTGAGGCCAGGGGCCCTTCTAGCAGAAGGTATGTAGGTCAGAGGTGTGAGTAACAGGGGGTGAAGGTTGATCAGCTCTCCTTTACCCCTGAAGTAGGGCACACAGAGGAGGTCACTTGAGTATCTTGGTGCTTTGTGACTGGGGTGGTATGGAGTGAAAGAGATCAAAGACTGTTGGGTCTCAGACCCAGGTGGTGACTCAGAGCCCTAGGAAGAAGAGAGGAGCCAGGAAATCCAGGAACCATGAGGAGGGGATAGAATCAGCACCCCATCGTCCCCTGGACCAACAGTGTACCCTTGAGATGTAATTTATTTATACCCCTTGAGTTCCACTCCTTAATCCAGGTGGTTATGAGATCTGGAGAGTGGCTGAGCTTGCTGAGTGGGCCCCTTCACTCTCACCTGCCAAGATCCAAGGCCCACAAGAGTGGGGAACAATTTGAGTGGGACCCTACCCAAGAGACTTTTCCCCCAGCATCAGGAACTTCTCACTCCTTGAGGGATCACAATGTTCTTTTAGAATCTGATGAAAGTTACAGACTCTTTCCCCAGAAAAATGCATGTTCATATAATAACTTGCATATAATATGAAGGTTCACAGATGCTCTAAAGACCATCTCCAGGTAAGGCCTCCTGTCTTAGAGAGAAAGTAGCTTAGACTTGAAACTCTAAGCAGAAGGAAGAGGCAGGGAATTCTCCCATTGGCTTATAATGACTCATCCAAATGCCCTAAGCTGGCAAACGAGGACTCATTCTACCTTCCATCTTTCTCTATAACCACCCCAGCAAACACACCCTTCCATATCCCACACTCTTTGCTAGCCCAGCACAACAGGTCATTGTCCCTGAACATACCACAAATCTCCCTACTTTGGGTTATCACTTGGGACACTCTCTGTCTTTGCTGCCTGATCAAATCTTGTTCACTTTTGGAGCCTCTCTTCTTCCAGGAGACCTTCCTGATAATTTAAGATCTAATCCCATTCAATTGAGCATTTATTTATTGAGCACTCCCCACATGCTACAGGTTGGGATACAGAGAGGAACAAAGCTGTGGGTCACTGCTCTCGTGTGAACTTCCAGGCCAGTAGGAAATTAGAAAAGGAAATAAGCATCTACAGGTGTAATGAGTATTATAAAATGGAGAAAGAGGAGGGTGCTCTGGGAGCATGTGGCAATGGGGATTTCATTTCATCTAGGGTGGAGTTTCCCAAACTTTGACCATTTAATTCCACTTTCACAATTTTTGCCACATCGGTATATCATCTGTACTATTATTTATTTCTCACTTTGTTTCTTTAAATAAACTTTAAACAGGCTCACTGATCTTGTTGGCTTTGTCCTAAGCAATATTTTCTGTGAAATCATAGATCTTAATATGTTATTTATAAATTTTGTAAGCTTTAAAGTTATTTTTTGTGGTTATCTATATATAACACAAAATTTACCATTTTAAAGATTTTAAAAGGGATGATTCATTGGCATTAACTGCATTCAAATTGTTGTGCAAACATCACCCACTGTTTACTTCTAGAACTCTTTTAATCATCCCAAACAAAAACTCCGTACTCATTAAACAATAACTTCCCATTCCTTACATCCCCTAGTCCCTAGTGACTTCTATTCTACTTTCTGTCTCTATGAATTTACCTGTTCTATATAGCTCATATAGGTGGAATAATACAATATTGCTCCTTTTGTGTCTGGCTTATTTGACTTATTATAAAGTTTATTCATTTCATAGCCTGTATCTGAATTTCATTCCTTTTTAAGGCTGAAAAATATTCCACTGAGTGTATATACCACATATTTATCCATCCATCCATGATGGACATTTGGGTTGTTTCCATCTTTGGGCTATTATGTGTGTTATTTATCTTTAATATGTGTTAAAACGTGTACATAACTATTAAAGTAAAAAGAGTTTTTGCTAATCATTTGTCCTGAGAGCGGAGCCTGAGATAAGGACTTGAGTGTAGATAGATTATTTGGTAAGTGCTTCCAGGAAACAGGAGTGAAGGAATAAAGTGAACAGGGAAGAGATAGAAGCCAATGAGATAATGAGCTGGTTATTGCTGTATGTATTGGGGCTCAGTCACATTAAGGCCTTCTAAAGAACAAAGTGGAACTCACCTCAGAATGATCAGATTATCTGGGCCCATCTGTGCCTCCCAACACCCATTACTTTATCTCCCTCCACCCATTCTGATTGCTCCTGAGATGCTCAGCAACCTTTCCAAGGTTCAAGAAAATGGGGAGAATGGCTTGTGCTTTAAGTGGGACATGTGCAGGGAACTGTCCATCACGGAGGTGCTGAAACGAGATGTGCTGAGAGGATGTGCCACACTGCGTTGTATGTCGGCAACATCGTCTAAGAACTTTTTATATACCTCAATCTATGTTATGGGAGGATTGGCCCTGGAAGAAAGTGGTGTCTAAACTGATACCTGAAGAAAGAATAGGAGCTAGCCAAGTAAAGAGTGTGAGAAGGGTGTTGTTGATGGAAGGAGCAGCTCAGGCAAAGGCCTGGAGTGCAGACATAGCAAGGCATGTTTCCAGAAGGCCAGAATTTCTGGAGCAGAGAGGAGGAGTGGAAATATGACTCTAGGGAAGAAGGCAGGGGACAGGTTCTAAAGGGCCCTGAGTGCCTTGGTGATGTTTGTGTGCTATCCTAAGAGCCATGGGAAGCCTAAGAAGGATTTAAACAAGGTTCGGGTGTGTATGCTGTGACCACCTGGTACTTCACCTTTCTTCTGTTCTCCTAGGGCAGAGACTAGACTGTCATGCGTCACTCGCTGATAATAACTGACTGTCTTCTCAGAGGACTATCTATACTGGGAGCCTTTCAGGTGTTTGCATTCTTGGGGCCAATCACCTAGAATGTGCTCAGAGTTGATGGTGATGATGGTAAAGACCCTGAGCCAGACCTCCATGTTGTTCCTTTGGTGTCAGCAAATCCTCTTCTGGACACACATGTTTGGCCTTCAGTATATTAGAGAGAAAAGAACCCCATGGAACTGGGTCCTATCTCTGCTACCAGTTAGCTAAAGGACCTTGGGTAAGTGACTCTTCTTCATCTCAGTTTTCTAGTCTGCTAAACAGGAGTAATAATGCTTGTCTTACACGGTTGTTGGGCAGATCCCATGAAGTAACTTTACCAAGGGCACAGTGAAGTGCTTGGAAACATAGTAAGTGCTCAAAATATAGGGATTTCTTTTCCCAGTACTCCACACTCCTCTCAGCTCCCTCAACATAACCTGGCCCAGCCTGCCTGAGGGAAAGATCACATAACAGTGGCAGAGGAACTCCTGGAGGTGGTGGGATGCCTTATTTGGATAAGGTCCACCTTCTATTTCTCAAGAGCCAGCTCCTACCCCTTCCATCCTTTCCTACTTGTAATTAGGAGACAGAATCATTGTCTGTCATTGTATTTCCTCACCCAAGAGCTGGCTGAAGTTGGATGGTCTGGTAGTTTACTGCCAAGTTACTGAAGTCAGGAAGGGCTGGACCATTTCAATAATGTCTTTTTACTTCCAGCCTGAGTTGGTTCTTTGGACCTAGACAGAGTGTGCTCCTTGAGGACTCCAAGGCAGCTCCAGTCCCAGAGAGGATCAGTCAGGTAATCCTTGGGGACCCCAGACCCTGTGGATTCCCCTTCAGTAATAATGGCCTTTTTGGGATGCCGAGCACATGATAGAGCCCATGCCAAAGATGGGTCAGGAGCCACCACGTGCAGCCTGGCTGGGATGATTATTGCCACTAAGTAAATTGCCAGTGCCTCCTCCAACCACCTCCTGCCTAGCTCTATGATTCATTTCTGTTCAGAGAAGTTTAGTAATTAGCAAAGGGGATTTCTAACAACAGATGGTGCCTGGCCCTGGGGAGTGGTTCTGCTGCAGACATACTTTACAGAGAGGTAAGCTGGAGACAGTCTCCTGCTCCCTCCAAATGGATGTCTCCAGGGCTCTGTGAATACTGGGTCTATTTGCATAATGAGACTACAAGAAGAGCAGAAGGAAAGGAGGGTTTCAGTTAGGGGCATGTGGGTGCTGGTGGCTCTGCTGGGGAGGAGATGCCACACAGTATTCTCCTTCACTCTGCTGCCCATCTGGAGGTCTTCTCTGATAGAAGGTCAGAGCTGCTAAGAGCTATGAGAGACCACTCAAGAGCCTGCCTGGGATTGTGGCAAGACAGTGTGAATGAGCTAGGAGCCTCCAGGAATTTCTAAGAGGCTTCTGATTACTAAGCGTAAACTTTTCCTCTAAGTCCACTTTGAAAGCAGAGCAATCTGCTCATCTTCCATCTCCCTTATGGTACATAGGGAGAACTTAGACCTTGGACTCTTGATTTTAGAAGCCCAACTCAGAGTATCTTAAGTAAAAAAGGAATTGGCAGGCCCTTCAAGTTGGACAATCTAGAGGTAGACTGGCTTCAGACATGGGCAGACCTAGAAAATCAGGCCATGCTATCCCTGGGCTTTGCTTCTGTGAAGCCTTGATGGGACCTTACTCTTCTGTTAGTGTGGGAAAGATGTTTTCCCTGCTCGCTCTAGCATAAACCTTCCAGATGGTCTTGGACTTAATCATGTGGCCATCCTGGAGTTGATCTCTGTAACAATGAGAATGACTATGCTGATTAGCCAGCTTGGACAATTGCCCATCCTTGTGGCTGAGAGAAACAGCACCATGATTGACAGCTCCAACAGAATCATTAGAAGTAAGAGGTTCTTCAAAGTAAAGGCTGCAGAAAAGCCAAACCAAGCATGTCCTCGAGGTCTAGAGAGAAATTGCCAGTCAAGGTCATGTAGCAGCAGAGTCGGGATTAGGCAAATTGTGCTTTGCTTAGCTAGTGGCTTCTCATGGCTCAGCACAGTTCCCCAATGATGGCTTGTTATGATCACATCATCACCTAGTGAGCTCCTGCTGGGACTTGCCCAGTGGAAACTGTCTTGGAACAAAACACAAGATCTTTCTTCTTGTGATAGTTGTAGGCTACTTGGAGAACAGACATGAAAAAGCAATTGCAAACCAAGAGGAATGTAAGAGACATTGCAAGGCAGTCTGTGGAATCAAGTCATGATTCATTTCCCATTACCAGGAATTAAGAGGAACAAGTAATCACTGTGAGATGGAGTGGGTGGGGGGAGGGCAGGCCCTAGAGAAGAAGTCTTATGAGTCAAGTTTTCAAAGCTGAATTTAGGTAGAGTTTCAGACAGAGCAATGGCATGGTGGTAGGACCTATTGAACCATTCATTCATCCATTCATCCACCTTTTTATTCCTTCTACAGATATTTATCAAGTACAATTTATGTTCCAGGAATAAGGCTTACAAAAGTGATCAAAATAGTGTAGCATGGAAGGTGAATGGTGAGATGAACGACCCAGCTAGATTAGAGAGTATCGTAACTGAAAGAAAAGGCTGTAAATGTGGTCTGAGTCAGAGTATGGGGCCTCAAATACTAGACTTAGGTACTGAAAGATTTTCTTGAGGGAAGCCAGGCCTGGCATGGTGAGGCGACTCCCTTCACCACCCATGGATACCATGGGAACAACCTCCGTCAGATTAGGCATTTCAGGAGCAGAGAGACCCTACACTGCTCTAATCATAGTGCCCTTTTCCCAAATCACAGACACTGAGCAGTCAGTTGATAAGATTTTTTCAATCACCCTAAACCCATGTAAATTTTTATTAAACTTTTGGTGCCTGGTCCCTGGGAAGCAGTAGCAGATGACACGACCAATGACTGCTCAGTTTTCAGATATCAAATCTGACATCAAGCATCCTTGCCCAGCCTGTTGACCTTGCCCTTCAAGTTTTTGTTGGTGAGAAGACTTGTGTCAGGTATTTTCTCCCTGGGATTAAGATGGGAATTCTTACGTGACTCATATTGTTACTTTCGATGTGATCATAATTTCTGTTAGCTAAATTGTTCTAAGATCACACAATAGAGTTCTGTTCATTCACATTTTCACAGTGTTGCGTGGAGAGTACTGTGATTTCCAAGTGTACCATGCCCTGGAAGAGTTTGAGAAAACCTTTGTTGCAGCCTGAAGCCAGGACCCATGATTTCATTGAACTCTATGAACTCCCCATCTCCCCTTGATGAATTTCTACTTATCCTTCTAGTACCTCTGCCAATATCCCCTCAATTATGAAATCTTTCTGATACCATCAGAAAATAGTGACTCTTTCCCCACTGTAGGCTCCAAGAGTGCCCTGCACATAGCTCTACCCTAGTACTAATTCCATCACGATTTTTGTTTCTGCGATTCCAAAACCTAGCCACAGGCCTAGCACATGGTTGGTGCTAACAAATGTTGAATGAATGAATGAATGAATGAATATATCTGTTAGTCACTGTGTGTGAGGAGGATAATTTCTCAAGATCAAAACTCTGTAAACTGTTTAAAAAAAAAAAACCAACAAAACAAAAGCTAATTCCATTCCCAAGTGGCAGATTTGAACATGGGTCCCACTCTCCTTGGTAAACCCCACCTTTGGTCTCATAGGAGACATAATGGAGTGGGAATGACCAGACATAGCCCCCTGTGCTGGTTTCCAGGGGAAAGAGTGACCTCCCTGAGTTGTTTGAATTCATTCCTCTCCCTTCTTTCTGGCTGTTTCGACAGGCTCCTGCCTTTGGCCGGGACCCACTCAGCCCCCAGGAGGCTCTTGGCAAGGGGACTTCCAGGACGGATTAAAAGGACAAGCCAGAGGATGCTTGCCTGGTTTTCTGGGAAGGTTGCTTTGTCTTGGGAGCCAGAGTAATTTGGGGGAAAAAAGAGTGGCATTTGCAGTCAATTTCATTAATCGGGCCTCCTTGTGGAAAGCAGGGGGAGTGGAGAGTGGGGGCTGGCTCTGAAGAGGGCACTCTGATGAGGCCACTTAATTAGTTTGCCTCCCTTGGGATAGGGTTGGAAAGACTCTCTGCCTTGTTTTTGTCTCCAGAATGAGTCATTCTGTTTGCTCAAATTGTTGACTGTCAAACAACAGTCAAGAGTGCATCCTGGGTGGGAGTGTTGGGGCTGTCCTGACAGGCATGTATGTTCCTGAAACCTCACTGTTAGGAAATGGGGGCCATGTTGCTACCAAGTTACTGGCCTGAATGTCTTAGCAAGGGCCCCATGAGGGTCCAGCTGACTCCACATGGAGCTATGGCTGGGGAAGAGGGAGGTAAGGGGTTCCAGGCTGAGAGGAGGGTGTGTCTACTGTGACTATGTCCCAGTACTGGTGGACTTGTGGGATGTCTGCATGTATATAAGAAGGGGGAGGGTCTGTAAGTCAGAAGCCTTTGAAAAGGCAGGTGAAGTCTGAGCTTTCCAAAGCTCAAATGGAAACATTAATATATTCTTTGCTCTTGGGGGAGCTCTGGGGGAAGAATACCCAATCGACCTCCTTAACAAAAAGCTTCCAACTTGCCTTATGGGAACAGGTGTCGATCTCAATGGCCACCAGTTATCCTGACCTACAGGACACTGGTAATGATGGGGGTGGCAGAGGCAAAAAGAGACAGAGAAGGAGAAAAATAAACCTAGAGAGAGAGAGAGAGAGCATGAAAAAAGGGAGACAAAATTGAAGCACAGAGTCATATAAAGGTAGACAGAGAAAGACATAAGAGCAGGTGAAACTGTGGGGAAGTAACAGTGCTCCCATGACCTGTGATAGAAGTTTCTAGGGATGTTCCTACCTGCAAGAGGCAGATAGGGTGGCTGGGGCAGTGGGGTTCTGCTATTATCACAGAGCACCTGCATTCTACCAGCTCAGCTTCTCAGTGGGACAGAAAGCCTGGAGCTGAGTCTGGACCTCTATTCCCAGGTGCCTGGGAGTCAGTCCGTTAGAACAGGCTAGCTGGACAAATGCAAGCCATTATTATCAACATTACTATCATTTATTGAATGCTTACTATGGTTTATAGATCTATTATTTTAATTCATTCTCACAACAAAAAGGAATTTTTGCTATTATTAGCCCAGTTTTGCAGATGAGAAAACTGAGCTTTCGAGAGTTTAAGTAAACAACCTGCCTATAAGTGGTAAAGTGGGGCTTCTAACCCAGGCCAATCTGGCACCCATGTGCATCTTCTTTACCCTCTGTCCTTCACCACTCATCATAACCTTCTATGAGTACTGCCTAAGGACCCCCAGCCTTGCCCGCACTGCTCTGTGTCAAATCCTAGCTCTTGCTAGTTATGTGACCCGATGATAATTACACCCACTTCATAGGGTTTCTTAGAAGATAAAATGAGATACTTTCTGTAGAGGGGTTCAACACAGACTTGATACTTAGCGAGAATTCATCAAATATTAGTGATGTTATTATAAACGTATTTGTCCTCACCTGTACAGACAAGGATTCGTGTGTGTGTGTGTGTATTTGTGTATGTGTGTGTGTGTATACATACATATATATGTATATGTAATATATTTGTATCCCCAGAAACAAATGTATCTTCTGGCAAACAGGGGATCTTACTACATATTTGTTGAATGCATGCATGAATGAATGAATGAATGAGGGACTTGCCATGCCTGGATCTATTATTTTTCCCTCCCTGGGCCTAACTTTGAAGGTCAGAATCCCATGAAGTTGAGAGTACAGCAGGGAGCAGGGTGGAGTGGACTCTACCCTCGAAGAAGGTTCTGATGAGGAGGATCCTGGGAAATAAGCTGGCACTGAATCTATGAGGGTCAGTGATGTACAGTGATCTGTGGGTGCCCAGAGACACCCAGCTTCATGAGAAAGGAGGAGAGAGAGGGCTTTTGTGTGGATGAGGATGAACCCTCTACACAAAGATTGGGATCTGCCTGGCCTTTCAAGCTAAGGATTTCTCTCATCTGCCTTCCCACGTGGGGCTAATCTGAACTGTAGGAAGTGAAAAAAGGTCACGGTCATGTGCAGCCTTGGTCAAGGAGCTGCCCCTGGTGCTGACCTCCCAGCCCCACTTTGGTCCTGGCAAAGAGGCTGTGGTCCAGACTGACTCTGCCCTGCTCAAGATGGCCTGTTCTGCTGAACCTTCCAAGGCCCCTGTTGGCTTGGCAAAATTTTTAGGCTCAGAGCAGGCCAAACTGTGGCCAGCGTGTCTGACACTTGTCTGGTAGCCTGTCTAGTCCTGTCTTCTGCTTGAGACATCACAAATCTGCTTACAAGCTGCCTCAGCTGATATAATCTGGGCCTGTGGAGAGGAGATCAGGGTGATGAAAGGAAAACACATTGATTTTCCTCTGTCCTTTACTCTCAATACTTTACTTCTGATACCAGATGTGGGTTTTTTCCCCCTGTACCAAACAATTCTCCAGTTCTCTAGGGACACTGACTGGGTGTCCTACAATTTAACTCATTTTGGACATTATCTACCTAGAATTAGCATCATATCCCACGGATTAAAGGCTGAGTCCCACAGGACCGCCCCCACTTCAGATGTCAGTCTCAAGTAGTGGGTATTCAGGTTACCCACGCTCCTGTTTGATTTGGTTATAAATTGGGGGTTTCCATAACCCCCTCCTCAGGTTCAATAATTTGCTATAATGGTTCACAAGACTCAAAGGAACACTTACTTACTTTTACTGGTTTATTACAAAATAAAGGATATGATAAAAGATATAGATGAATAGTCAGATGAAGAAGTACATAAGGTAAGGTCTGGAAGAATCCCCAGCACAGGAGCTTTGTCCTGTGGAAGTGGGATGCATTACCCTCCTGACATGTGGATGTGTTCGCCAACCCAGAAGTTCTCTGAACTCCATACTTTAGGGATTTACATGAAGGCTTCACATAGATATGATCAATTATTAATTCAATCTCTAGACCCTCTTCTCTTTCAGGAGGGTAAGGATGGGATTGAAAGTTCCAAGCTTCTAATCATGGCTTGGTTTTCCTGGTGACCAGCCCCCATCCAGAAGTCCACCAAGAAATACCTCGTTAGAACAACAGCCACTTTTCATCTAGGAAATTCCAAAGAATTTAGAGGCTCTGTGTAAGACACTCCTGTCACCTTCATCACTGAGGATTTTACAAGGATCTTAGGAACTCTGTTTTAGGAACTGAGGTCAAAGATAAAATACAGCAGAACCAAATATATTTCTTATTATGTCACAGGTGATCCTCAGGACAAAAGATAGAGTGCATCAGTGCACAGCTGGCTAGATCAGCACCCTTTACTGGAGCCTCTCACTGGCCAGCATGCCCTGTGGCCCAGAGTCTCTAGGGACCATAGGCCATATTTCTCTTGCAGAGCAAAACTCATGTTGCAGGTGGGGCCAAGAAGTGCCGTCTCAGCACGATGCTTCCCCAGCTAATATAGCAGTGTGAAGGCTCATCCTGGAAGGGCAGATTAATCATTTTCGTCCCAAGTCACCATCAGGCCAGATTTATGGTAGCGGGAGCATGGGAGCCCCCGACTTTATGGTCTTGTAAATTACAGAGCTGCTTGTGCAAGAGGCAGCCTGGGTTGTAAATCATGTGTAATTGCTTGTAAATTGGGAAACAAATAGTATTTTTGTTTAAATTACCCTCTTTGCAATGTTTCTTAGGGAATTGAGGTTCCACATAGGAACTTTAACCTTCCTAGGACCAAAATTCCCACTGGGGCTCAATATCAAACATCACAGAGTCTCTCAGAGCCACATCCCAGCAGATCTGGAGGGCTTTGGGTCAAATGGAGAAAAATTGACTGCAGTCCTTATAAATTCCTCTCTTAGGCAGGCTTAAACCACATTCTCCTGTGACCTCCCTCCTCCTCTCCCTCCATTTTGAATTAACCCTAAGTGTCCCATCTGGCCTCTAGCTATGGCCAGTCCTCTCCAAGGCTCTGGAAAGACAAGCCCTCATGAGCCCCAGAGAATCCAATTTTATTCCTCCTTATCCCCCACACAAAAGCAGTGACTCACCGTATGCTGGTAAGCATTGCATCTGTGTTAAGATGCTATTTTCTGTCTTTTTCTCATCTTTTCCCATTTCAGTGAAATTGCATTTATAATCTTTTTGTCTGCCTCGGTCAACTTTGAAGAGTCATTAAATTTGCTGATAGGCAGCCCAGTAAACTTTAATTGAATCACGAATCACAGGCTCCCAGAAGGTTCAGCCTTCAGGGAACCTTGGGGACCACATAATTCAACTCCTTCGCTTGACAGACGAGGAATAGAAGTCCAGGATAGTTAAGTGACTTGCCCAAGGTCATACTCTGAGTGAGAGCAGCTCTGGGATGAGAAGAACTGAGCCTCGTTTCTCGAGTGCTACACGCTTTCTGCTTCACCGTGCAGGGCCCTCAGGTTTAGCTGTCACTCGTGCAGCTCTGCTGCGTGATAAACCTTAACGGGATCAGCAAGCATCTGTTTTATAATTGGGAGAATTAGCGGCATTCAAAACCTTCCCTAGGAAACTGAGTCGGCTAATAAGCTTGGGCTGTGATGGTGGCACCTGGCAGCAACGAGACCTTCCTTATGGGCTCTGGCATAGGACTTTTGTCAGATTTCTTTGGGGCTCCACTTTTCGAAGTGGCGCTTGAGGCTTGATTTTGATGCTGTTAGTGGTGGCTGCACTGTTCTTATCACGTGGGGCGGCTTTGGGGGCTGGGTAGTAGGAAGGACAAGAATAGAATGGGAACTTGGCTCTGCTACTCACTGTGTGTGTGGTATTAGCCAAGTCACCTCAATGAGCCTCAGTTTCCTCATCTATGACATGAGCATCAGGGGCTTTCCTTTTCAGGGTTACTGTGAAGACTATAACAGATGAAGCATGAGAAAGCGTCTAGGCCAGGGCCTGGCACATGGGGAGCTCTCATCGGTGCTGGTTGTATCAGAAGGGCAGAGATATGGGGCTTTGGGTTTTGAATGACTTGAACTTTTCTATGGATGATCTGTGTATAAGGAGAGGGAGAGAGGTAACTCGTGGAGGCCACCCCTGGTCACATGGAACTTGTAGTCCTATTTCTTGTCCTCAGAGCCCTCATCAGCTGTGCTAGCTGAGGCTGCCAGGCCAAAGCTCAAAGGCACCCTCCACAGGAAGGTCACCTGAGCTCTGAAAAATTCTGAACTGTCAGCCAGCATCTCTCTGGGCAAGAGAAGGCAGGGGGACACCATTTGGGGATGGACTTCAGTACTGTCCAGAGGGCAGAAGTACAGCAGCCTGACACACCTGCTCCATCTGCTCCAGGTCTTACTCAGCTGTGTGAGCAGCCTGGTGCCCCTAGACTCACGGGTGGCTCTCTTCCTGGCCAGGCCAAGTCCATGACTTCTCAGGAACTCCTGCCTCAGCACACTTTGTCCCATAGGGCCTCAAGGGCCGGGGTGGTACAGAGAGAAAGGTAGTAGGCACCTCCTTGAGAGGAGAAGGCTTCCAGCTCTAAACACTACCTCCTCACTCTCACCAGCTAGTTCTTTGTCCCTGGGGCTAGCTGTGGCTGATAGAGGCAATCTGGGACCAATGTGACACATTGCATGCTCTGTGAGGCCCTTGCCAATGACAGTCATTCAATGCAGAGGTGGCTCGGGATAGTACCCACCTGCAGAGCATGAAGGAGGCTGAGGGACTGTCTCACTGAGGATCATTTTCTAAAGGACTGTAGGCTTTGGTAGCAGAGGAGTTCCCACAGAGGCCAGCACCCTCATGCCTCTTTATCGATCACAAGAAACAGAAATTAAAAGTAGAGATTCAAAACCGCTTCCCAGCTGTGCAACTTTGGGAAAGTTCCCAAACCTCTCTGAGCCTCAGATGTTGAAAGAGAGTGAATAATGGTACACAGCTCAGAGTTGTGAGGACTCATGGAGATAATGCATAGAAAGAGCGTAGCCAAGTGCCTCTCACACAAAAGGCGTTCTTCAACGTTGTGGTTATTAATGTAACTCTCAAGCCCCCTTCCGGGCACATGAGAAACCATCTGGAAACGTGACGAGTGTGACTTTCATGTTCAGTCTGGCGTCCTGAGTGTCCTGGTCTCAGGAGGCTGAGCAGGATTGTTTATTCTTGGAGCTGTTTTCTCCACTGCCTGCCTCCCCCAGACATACTTAAAGAGCCAAGTGGGCAGGAGGCACGAGGGAGACCTGCCAGCCTGATGGAGTGGAAGGCTGTGGATGAGCTCCTGTGGACAGACAGATGGAGCAGAGGACACTGGGCACCAGCCTCCCTGCCCGGGGCCCTGACCCCAGGCTTGTCCTGGCCTGGATCAAACCTCTCCTCCTTTCTTCCCCCTTCCCACTTCTTTCTTCTCCCTGATGCTTGCTGGTTCTGTCCCCCTCTGTCCTTTCTGTCCTTGCTATTGCCCCTCCTTACCTCCACTCATCCCTCATAATTTTTGGCTGTTTATCTGTCTTTCTGGCTTTTTCTCTTTTTTTTTCTTCCCTTCTTATCCTTATGCTTTTTTCTTTCTCCATTTGGGTTGGTCCCTCTCATTACCTCTTTACACCTCCTTCTCTCTTTGATCTTCTAATCACTCCTGTCTCTTGTCTCTTAGCCTTTCTGTCTCTCTGAGTGTGCCTCTCTCATTCTGTCATTGTCTTGCTTATTCTTTTACTTTCTCTCTGTCTCTTTCTGTAATTTATCCATATTCCCTCTTTCGCTTCCCCTGCCTCTCTGCACTAACTTCCTCTCCAGCCCCTCACGCTCCCCCTTTCCCAGGGTTAGTCAGCCTCCATTATAGGTATTTGGGACTCTGATCAGGACTCCCCAGGTCCTAGACCAGCTGGGTTGCTTGGCTCCTCTCCTTCACTGTCCCTTCTTCAGAAGTTGGATGCATTACTTTGATTCTTTTCTAAAAAGTAGGATTGGGGCTGGAACTGACCTCCTGGAGCATGTACGTGGGGGAGACCTTCAGAGCAGAAAGAGAGCAGGAAGGAGAGCAGAGGCCTGCGCCTAGGATGCTCCACCTGTGACTTTTTTCTGAGCATGAACAGAGCTTTCATTTGATGAGGATTTATTAAGCCCCCTGTGCGCCTGAGACTGTGGGAGATGTACAAGAAATGGGAGAATGCCTACTTGCAAGGATCTTTCCACCAAGTTGGGAAGCTAATACACAGAACTTGTTAGAGAGGCAGGTGCTTGGTGGTTAGGGAAGAACATCCATCCACCATGATGGCTGGGATTGTCAGGGCCACGGTCGAAGCTCCCACTAACACTTGGCCAGCCTCAGCCTCTCACTCAGTTCTTCCTTCGGTCTACATCCCTTAAAACTCCTTCCATGTCTTCCCTTGGCAACCTAGAACTGGAGTCCTTCATCTGCATTTCAGGGCACCTGTACTTGGGCTCTCAGACCAGTTGTCACAGTGTATTGAAATCACCTGGCTGGGTTTCTCAGCCCTCCATCAGGCTGGAAGCTCCCCAGGAGCAAGGACAGATGGCTTTCCTGGTCCCTGCTGAGTCCTAACACCTAGCACAGTGTCTGGCACAGAGGAGGGGCACATTCTGGGCTTTTCATGAAAGACATTGGGAAATGAGGAGCTGTGACTTGAATTAAACCAGACAACCTTGATGCAAGGGTCTTTGCATCCTTTGGCGAAATAGTTTTGTCCGGCACATCCCAGCTCTGCCATCTTGAGGCATTAGTGTCAGAGCCAGCAGGACCTTGGAGGTTGCTTTGTCCAGCCCTCCCAGTTTAGACGGGTCCCTGAAGCCCACACTGAGTCTGGCCTGCAATAGGAGGTAGGAGGGAAGGGCTCCCTGCCCCCCGCCCCGGGGCCAGCATCCCTGCCCACTCTTTTGGGCAGCTGCTTCCTCCAAGGAGCCACCTCTCTCGGTTGCCGTCTTTGTCTCTGCCCCCAGCTATCTCTCTGTCTGCCACTGTCCTCCTGCTCTCCTGATTTTTTTCCCCCTCTGATGGGATAATTATGCTAATCAGCCTGTCAGAACAAAGATAATTTGTGGTGGGCTATTTCAGACTTTGGAATTCAAGCCAAGGCCCCTTTCCTGTTTGCGTCTGCTTGCCCTTTAACCTCCAGCCCAGGGCTTAAGGTAGGCAGGTCTGTTGAGGGAGGGGTGGTGGGTGCTTGAGGACAGGTGGCAGGACAGGACGAGGGTGTGGGTGAGTGCGTAGGTGTGCACATGCGTTGCACAGGGTCCACCTCCATCTACAGACACACTGCACCAAATGTCTATAGAAACCATTGGAACACAGAAATGGGAATCAGAGCCACTATCCCCAGGATTTGAGAGCTCAGAGCAGGTCATTTCTGTGTGTCTGGCTCCAGTTCTGGGGTGACCACTGACCTGCCCCAAAGCTGTAAAGGGAGTGACACGTGCATGGTGGTTCCCTGGCAAAGGCCAAATCAACACTTTTCCTTCGCTGGGGAAGTTGTACTGGCCCCCACCTAAGCTCTCCAGCCAGTCCTGGCTGGGCTAGAAGGGCCTTGGGTGCTCACTCCCTGGATAAGGGAAGAGGGGCCTGGTGTACCAGGCAGGAGGGCTGGCCAAACTTGGCCAGAGTGGCAGTTCTGTGTCCTGGAAGCCTCCCAGAGGTGAAGGCAGGGATCACAAAGGAGCCAGGCTGAGCAGAGCGAGTCCTAGAGGTACTGATGGGAGGGCCTAGGACCGGACATGGGATTCTGGACCACCCTGCCTGCTCTCCTGCTTCTTGGTGATTCTGAAGGTGGCCAAAGGAGCATGGACTCAGCCCGGGAGTGGATTCAGAGCCACTGAGGCCACTGCTCAGCCAGCCAGGCCCCCTTCACACACCTTACTCTTGTCTCCAGTGGCTCCTAATGCCCTCACGTGCCTTGCACTTTTATTCACTCAGCAGTGCTTTTGAGCACCTAGCAGGTGCCAAGCATCGTGTTAAGCAATGGAGTTTCCCCGCCCTCAAGGACTTGTGGGAGCTTCTTAGAGTCACCATCATTCCCCATGGCTGCCCCAGAAAGCTCCCTGCAGGGTAAAACTTTCCTCTCTATTAGCAAGAGTGCAGGCCCCCCATCAGTCAGATGAGGGTTCAGGACCCGACCCAGCCTCATTCTGTGGCTTGTTTTTTAGAGCCTCTGTTTCTATATCTGTCACGTGGGCATCATGCTCCCTGCCTCCCAAAAGTGTAAATGGGGTGGTGGAAGGGATGGTACCTGGCACAGAGCCTGGCTTACTGTGGTGCTCAAGGGGTGGTGGTTCTTTTGCCTTCCTTCCTCTGCCACCAACAAGTTCTTCTCAAACACATCCTGCCCCCTGCCCTGTCCCAGACTCCTGGCTCTTACGGAAGACCTACGCAGCAACTTACCATTAGGGCCAGCTTCCCCTGCACTAGCCCAGGCCCCTTCCTACTGCATCTGACCTCCCTACAGACTGCTGGCCCCATTCCTCACTCTCCAGGTGTCTTCTTGCCACTCCAGACTAGCACAGGGCCTCCTGCTCTGTGACTGGCTCCAGCTCCAGCACATGGGTCTTGCTTCCTGTTCCCTCATGGGTGCTGGGCCTCACGCAGAGTGATGCAGGTGAGTCCACTGGACAGTGCACTCTCTGAGCACAGGACCTCTGAGAAAGTGATGGGTTGAATGAACGCAGATTAAGTGAATGAATGGTGAATGAATGTTATCTCTGAGAGGGGATTCAAAGCTTCTTTAAAAAAAATTTATTTCGGAAAACTTCAAAATATGCCAAAGTAGAGACTAGAACAGCGAACCCTCATGCCTCATTGCCTCTTGTCATCAATTGTCAGCTCACAGCCAGTTCTGTCTCCTCTATCTCCACCTACCCCTGAGCAATGGGAGTGCTTACGGGAGCTTTTGCTCCGCATTCCCTCTCACCTGCCCAAGGATGCTTGCTTTTTGAAGGAAACCTTCAAAACCACACCAGGACGAGCCATGGAGTGCGTGGGCAGGGGCAGGGGTGTGGGGGTGGACTTGGCCCTGGGCAGCCCTTTTCCTAGAGCTGCATGCCAGATGAAAGGGATTAGTGGCATTTCACCCTCTCCCTGTCCTGTGATTGGAATGCAGCCTTTCCAGTAAAGTGTGGTGGTTTCACAAGTAAGGCTCTGAGTCAATTAAATGGCTGTTGGTGAGATGCTACACGGGCTCATTTAATCTTCTAAGTTACTTACCCTTTCTGGGCTTGTGCTTACATAGCACCTCGGCCCAGTCTCCAGCCAGGGTAGCTGCCAGGACCCACCAGTCACACCTGCCTGCCCTACCCCCAGGCCTCTCTTCCAAGTGCCTCATCCCTCTCTGCTGCCCCAATTCAGCCTCCTGATGGCTTATCTGGAAAGAGAAGAGCTTCGTATTGGAAAGGGTGGTCATCAGAGATCCTTGGGCCCCGCTCCCAGGCTGACGGCTGAGATGGGTGAACAGGGTGCTGCCACTCAGGACTCCTGCCCAGAGCCCTCCACATGCCCCACTGGCTGCTAAGGCAACTTGGTAGCCTGGGAGAGGAGGTGGCATCCCAGGCTCTGATTCCTGGCACTTTCACCCAGCAGCTCTAAGAATCCAGTCTAAATGTTGGACTTTTATCGAGGAGACCTAGGCCTTAGCCATGTCTGCCCTTCATGGGTGACCAGACGTTGGCCCTGTTGACCAGGTGGAAGGGGAGGGGAAGCAATGAGGTGATCCTTACGCAGAAGGTCAACAAACAGCCCATGGATGTGTGTGTGAGTGCCTGTGTGTGCATGTGCAGGGCGTGTCTGCATGTGTGTCTTTGGTCCTAAATGTCTTGGTGTTTTTGATGCATCCATGTCTATACAATGTGTGGCAAGGTTTTTGTGAGTCTTCTACTGTTGCATCCGCAGGTATGTGTGCTTCGGTGTGTAGGGGTTTTGCATGGTCTGTGTATAGCTGCACATGCGTGTGTTTGCTCTCTGTAGCCCACGTGACTGCCATCTGTGTCTGTTGGTCTGGATGCTCATGTGTGGATCTGTGTGCATGTGCCCTGTTTTTCCATGGATCTGGGTAGCATGTGTGTGTGTGTGAACATGTGTGTGCTCTAGGGGTGTGTCTGTGTGGGAACATATGTGCCATGTGTTTATGCCTCTGTGTCTGTGTGACATGAGGGTCTAGGATGACATAGTACTGTGTTCCCATGTATTGGTGCCATGTGTGTGCTTATGCCTCAGTCTGTCAGCCGCTAGGTATCTGTCCTCATGTTTGTGGGCTTACCCATGGGTGTGGGCGCCTGTTGAGGTGTGTGGAGATGGTAACTGTGGGATCAGGTCCAGCTTCCACATTCCATGCCTTCTCATCCTGCTGGAAGGGTTGACGACAGCCTATGCCAGGCCCTGCCATTAGCCAGGTGGGCTGTCACTTATCTACAGCTGCTATTTTAGGAGGGGAAGCAGCTGGCTGGCAGGCTGACGTGTTCACCAAGCCTCTGCGAATCAGTGCACTGAAGGCCCCTTCTGGGCACCGCCTCACTCTGCAGAGAGCTATTTAGGGTTTTCCAGGGCCAGGGGCCCATGTGGGTGAAGCCTCTGTCTGATGCTGCCTAAAACACCACCCAATGCAAAGTCGGCTTGGCCTTTCTCTCTGTTCTTAAAGGAATATATCTTGGCCCAGGTTGATTTTCCCTGGTTTGTTCTTTCTCCTGTGAGCCTGTGTGTGTATGAATCTGTGTGTGCACAGGCAGGTACACATAGGAGTGTGTCCCTCTGTGCACATGTGCAGGTATTTGTCCATTTTACCCTCATGTGCTGAAGTGCCTTAGTTTGGCCTGAACTTGTGTGTCCCTGTGTCTCTGTGCCAGGTTTATATGTGGTATGTGTATGTGTCCTTGTGTGTATACACATGTGCATCTGCATTCACATGTGTGTAAACCTGTGTAGGCATATCTATGTGTGTGTGCACGGTATCTCTCCAGCCTCCTTATACTAATTAGGTTAAGGCCAAGGACCTGTTTTTCTGCCTCCAGCCTCAGCTCCTCTCTAGTCCCAAACATCCTGGAGACCCACACATAGCTCAGTGCTTCCCTCTTAGAACCTTCTAGTGGCCCCCACGGCTTGCTCCGGAAAGACCACCTGCTGTATGGCAGCCTGCAAGGTGAGGCCACGGGTTTCCCTCTCACTGCCCCCTAGGATGAACACTCAGGCATCTGCCTCTGCTGTGACTTCCCCAACAGAAGAACAAGTTGAGCAAGTTCTTGGATGCGTTCTGGGCCCTGGGAGATGCAGGCAGGAGCAGGCACCACCCAGCATTCCAGACTTCTCAGGCTATTGCAGCGGTAAGATCCCAGACTTGGGGTGTAAGGCACGCAGGAGAGACAGGAGCGCTCGGCCAGGTGAGGTCCTCCCAGTATGAGTGCCCTCCCTCCTTCTCAGCCTGAAGAAGCCCCCTCTGTCTTTGAGGGTCCCTTCCATAGCCCCTCTTCCAGGAATTCGCTTCTGGTTTCCCAGCTGAAGGTGTGTCCTCTGCCCTGCATGTGCCTACACAGCAGCAGCAGCCCTCACACTCCTGGGAGATCCCTTTTAGTCACAGAACAGCAGGTTTTCTGAACCAGGGCTGGGTACAGCAGCAAGCACAGAGGAGGGAGCCCTGTGCAAGGGCAGTATGACAGCGGGGATGGCACCTGGGGCTGTCGAGGCCCCGTTTGGCTCGCCGGTGTCCTCGGCGCAGTGCTGGGCTCCTCTCGCCTCTGGTTGAGCCCACCAGGCCCCTGCATTTTCCTCGTTCACCCTGTTGACTCTCAGGGCCCCTCTTGGGACTTGCCCTCCATGGGGGCACTTCCAGGGCTGCTCTCTGTCATTGAGTTAATAGAGCCCACCCGAGTATCTCCTCTGAGCACCTGCGTCCCCCAATCCTTCCTCCGTGTCACCACCTGGACTCCTCAAAGGCACTCGACCTCCAGTGAGTGACACCTTCAGGTGTCCATTTCTACCAGCTGGAAACCCACAGGGTCACTGCTGATTCCTTCCTATCCGTCTCTCCTCCCCCCACCCGGTGCGTCACTCTGTCTTAAGATTTCTCCTTCTGTGCGTGCCTGGGTTCATTTTCTTTTCTCCATCCTCTGTACCTCTCTGCCGTGGGCCATTGCCATGGCCTCCTAAGCTGTTCTCCTTGCATCTGCTCTGTCACCACCCCTCCATCTGCTCCACACGTGGTACTTACAGATTTGATTGTGGAGCTCCCCTGCTTAAAGCCATCAACAGCTGGTCATTGCTTGTAGGATAAGACAGAAGCCCTTTTCTTGGCCATTAACTTCTTTTCATCTCTTAGATATCAGCTCAACAACGCATTCTCAGGGGGCCTCCTCTGACCTTCTTCTTCTCCCCAACTCGTGCCAGGCTGGGTCCTGTCACCCACTCTGATCACACTGAGCACCCCTTAACACTTTGCCAGAGCCCCAGTGAGATGTTGATTAGGGATTATTTATTTCACTGCCTTCCAGCACCTCCTCCTGACTGAGGGCTGTGAGGCCAGGGCTGTGTCAGGGTTTGCTCATTGCTAGCAGAGAGGTACACAGTCTCCAGAGACCAGGAGCTCGGCGTGTTGTGCTGAACGAATGGGTGAGTGGGAGGAAGGAAAAGTGGAGGGCATGCAGGTGCCACATCTTCCTCCTCTTTCTCTTCCTCCAAGTCGTCGTGGGTTAGCCAGCAGAGCCCCTTCAGAGGACACTGGGGATGCCCGGGTGGTGACATTGATGCTCTATTATCTACCTGTACAGTGTGCACATGCTGCTCCCTCTACCTGGAGAGATTTTCCTTTGGCCACATGGCCAGGCTCCTTCTCATCCTTCAGATCTTAGCTTTAAATATTCCCTCCTTGAAGAGGCCGTCTCTGACCACCATATGTAAATCGGACTTCCCCATCCACCATTCTCCATCATTGCATCCTGGCTTTTTCCGTTCTAGCACTTATGCAATTGAATGTTCATTCATTAATTCATTCATTCAGTAAACTGTTTGGTTGTCTGTTTGCCTCACAAAGCCATGAGCTCCATGAGGGCATGGAATACGTCACTTTATTCCCACTGGTTACCCAGTGCTTATCACAGAGGCTGCTTGGCACACAGTAGGTGATCAATAAGTGTATAAATGAATGAAGGAAGGAATTTATTTTCCAACCCTGCAAGGGATCCATTTTCGAGATGAGGAAACAGATTCAGAGAGGCCAAGAAACTCCCCAGTGGCAGTTCCAGAGCTAATGAGAGGTGGAGTGGGGATATAAACCCAGATTTTTCTGACCTGAAAGCCCAATACTTTCATTCATTCACTCATTCATTCATTCACTCAGTGCCTGCTCTGTCCTGGGAACTGGGGCACAGAGATGAACCGTCAGAGTTGCTGCCTGGGAGGCATCTCAGGCTGGCAGGGGAGAGCCCCACTGTGGATGGCCAGTGGGAAGCACTGTGGGAGGTTGTGGGAGCCCCGAGGAGACTTCCTGGAGGAGGGGCTCCTTGAGTAGAGTTTTGAGGGATGAGTGGGTTTTCATCGCTGTGTGGTATATGTCATACAACAGAAGGAGAACTGGACAGGGAGTCAGGAGGCCTGGGCTGCAGGCATCTACCGTTCTCACCACCCATAACTCCGAGAAAGTCACTTTCTCCCCCGAACCTGCTTCCACATCTATAAAGCCAGGCCTTCAGTCTTCTCCGACAGTGTGTGGGCTGAAGTAGCTAATTGGCAGAGACAGTCATGTCCTTTTCTCTCCTCATGAGAGAAAGGGAGAGACCACCTTACAAAGGTCCTAGAAGGGCTGTTTTGTGGGGTGAGAGAAGCACAGGGCAGCTGCATGCTTCCCAGGACACTGCCCTCCTGCATCCCCACCTTCTGCCCCCTCGCTGCCCTCTCCTCCCTCCCTCATACCTTCTGGTTTCTGTTTCCTTCTCTCCCTCCCCTACTTCCTCAGCCCCTCTTCTCCACCTCCTCCTCCCTCCCCCTTTTCTTTCCTCCTCTTCCTCCTTTTCTGCCTCCTTCCCTTTCCTCTCCTGCCCTGCCCAAGGGGGAGAGCACAAAAGGTAGTCAAAGTTAATTTAGGCTCAAGTACCTGGTCACCTAGAAACAAGGCCAGTCCCCAGGCGCAGAGCCTCAGCCGTGGCCTCATTAATCGGCGTGAGCCCAGCACCGGCAGTGCCAACGTAAGTAGGACAGAAGCCACACTGCGTGGAGAGGGGGCCTTGGGCTCTGGCCACTTGGCCCCCAGCAGTCACATGGCCACCCCCAGGTGTACACTGGGAAGAAGACAAAGGAGAAGGAAGGAGAAATGAATACCCCAGGGTGTCTGCTGTTCCTTCCTCTGTATGTCCTTGCTCCCGGCCCAAGGACCCCTGGATATTTGCTATCCTTTTCTTGCATGTGTCCTTGATTGTGGTCCACTCTTCCTCACTCTGAATGTAGGACTGTGTTGGTCCCTCCCTTCAGAGTTGCTCCTGAGTTCAGATTCACTTGTCCCAGCCTCTGCTTGCATACACTGACCCTCACAGGACTCCTGTGTCCTGCCTCACAGCTGTCCATTTTGGTAGTAGAAGTGCCGGGTGACCCGGAGCAGCTCAGCCTCCTGGCCCAGCTAGCTCCCTCCACAAAGCGACCTCCTCCCATTTGTACAATCCAGATCTTCTCCTTTCTTGGGTGCTGCTCTGGGAAATTTTCCCTTTGGATCTGAATACTCGTGTCCTGCTCCACCTTGGTTAATATTCAGAAAAACCTCTGACCCCAACCTGCAGCTGAGGTTCTGCCATGACCCCAAGACCTTACCTGCCCCCTCAGTGTAGCATCACAGGTCCCTGGCATCCCAGCAGGTCGGGGGGTAAGTGTGTAAGTGGTAGGTGAGAGCACATGATTGTTCATGAGATCAGCTCACACAAATCGTAATTCCCAAAGCCAGAAAGGAATCTCCAGAAGGGGAAGCATTAAGTTGTTTTCAAGACAGTCCCTAAGAACACACAAGCAGATAAATCTTCTGCAGTCTCTCGCCTTTACCAGTGTTTTGGGATAGAGGGTACCATATTAGCCACCATCTTCGTCACACTGTGCCTCTGCTCTGCACTGTCCACTGGCCACACAGCCAAAGACTGGCTCAGCCAAGCCCAGAAACAAGTTGCCAAGTCGCTTCTAGCTTTGTCTTCTGCAATCTGATCTATCTGGGAGTGGGAAGATGGGTTTAACTACTGGCCACAGCCGAACTGCCCAACTGTTAGGATTTGTCAAGAAAATTATAAAGCACCCACATTATTTATGAAAAAATGTTTTATTTTACTGGAAAAATATTATTTTATAAGTGGAGAAAAGACTGGAAGGACTTGTGCCAAAATGCAAACAGTGATTTTTCTGGACGGTGCAACTGTAAATGTTATTTTTTTTCTTTATATTATTTAGTAGATGTGTGTTTTGTAAGCAGGGAGGAGTATATTTAAAAATGTGAGTTGGAATGCCAATTCGATCGAGTCTCAGCTGTGCTATCTTTGGCAAGTCTGTTCTCCTTTCAGAGTTCCAATTTCTACACCTCTAGGACCAGGATAATAAAAATCATTTCAGAGCATTGTTCCAAGAAAGAAAATGAGAGTGTGTGTGTGTGTGTGTGTGTGTGTGTGTGTGTGTGTGTGAAGTAAGAGCTGGCACACACACTTAGAGCAATTCCGATATCGCGGGCATACATGGGCACTCTAGTGCTACATGGCCTGGATTAAAATCCTGACTCTGATAATTACCAGCTACGAGACTTTAGGAAAGTCGCTTAACCACTCTGAGCCTGTTCCTTGTTTGTAAAATGGGGTCTAGGGCATGTTTCATGTTGCTGGCTGGGCCTTTCCCTGGGTCCCACCTTCACACCTTTGGTGAATCCATACTTGGGCTCGTTTCAGCCTCCCCACAGGCCTCGTGGTGCCTTCTTTCCCAAATAGTCTGAGCTGCCCAGAAGTGCCCTGACCATCCTCCTCAGGGAGGCCTGAGGAGCTGTCCTCTGTGTCCTGATCACTGAGCATCTTCTAGCTCAAAGAGTGGCCATCTGAATTCTGGAAAAAGGAAGGAACACTCCAACTTCACCTATGCCCACCTGGGCTGTATTTCTAGAATAGCTCCTGTCCGTCCACCTGGTGGGCAGTGGGGTGTGGAATGGAGGGAAGGAGGCTCAGAACCCCTTCCCCCAGGCAGTGACAAATTGATGGAGAGTCCAGATGCTCCCCAGAGCCGAGCTGGGCTCCTGCGCTGGGCTTTGCTGGTGACAAGCAGACAGGAGCTGTGTGCACAGATGGCCCTCCATGCGCTCACAATTTGCCAAAATAAATAGTTATTATTAATCTCCCCTGTGCTTCCCTTCTTCCCCTTCCTCTCGCATTTATTGCTCGTCCCAAGCTGACTGTGAAGTACTTGAAGACAAAGCTGACTTTTACTTATCTTGCTGCCCCAGTGCCTAGTTCAGGACCTAGCACATAGTAGGTACACTCTCAACATGAAACCAGGCACGTAGTTCCCTTCCCCCTCATTGTAAGAGCTCCTCCAAAAAAGTTTATACACAGTAGGGTTTCAGCCACCTTGGGTTGGCACACAGTAGGTGCTCTCTCAGCTTGGAGCCTGGCACAGAGCAGGGCCTCTCCAAGTATAAGTCCTGGCACACAGTAGAACTCATCCAATATGATATTTGGCACACAGTAGGGCCTTGGCCAACCCAGAGTTTGGCTGGAAGTGTAGGTAAATTTCAGAAAAATGTTTGCTGAATCAAGTTTTCATTTTGTCTGCTATCTATGCTCAAGAAATATTGACTGAGTACCTAGTATTTACTCAATTTGGTACCAGGTACTATGTGACAGAGCAGAGTAGATAAGACACAGAGCTTTCCTTCTTCTTTAAGGAACCTAAAGTCAAATGATGAAATATTAGCTCTTTATAAACACTATCACAAGGCTGATTGAGGTAGATGTAGGGAGGGCAGCTGCTTGGAGAAGGAGGTACTGGAGATAGGTCAGGTTTTCCATTTCAGCCGAAGTGCAAAGGCGAGTGATAGTGAGTGGGGCCCATTAGGACAGTTGTGAGGTGTCACTGGTCACTGTAGCAAAGACTACAAACTATGGGGTGGCAGGCCAGTCATTCCTTTATTTAATAAGTATCAAGTGCCTGTGATATACTGGCCCTGCCCTGAGCCTTGATGATGTAGCTCTGAATAAAACCATCCTTGCTTTCAATCCTCCTATGAAAATCCAGTATATTAGCTATCAGTTGTTTTTAGTGCTTTAAAGAAACATAAGGGAGGGTAAGGGGTGAAGGAGACCAGAGGAGGTGGGCTCTTTTGAAGGCATGGCATGATGTGATATGATGACATTTGAGCTGAAACTTGAATCCAGGAAGGGGAAAGTCATGTGGTACAGGGAGAGAACCTGGCAGACAGAGAAAGGGAAGGTGGGGAGGTGAGGGCTAGATTGCCAAGGGCCTTGAATTCCAGGGTGAAAAATTTGGACTTGATTCTGTAGGTGCTGGCCAGCCTTTGAAGGCCTTTGAGCAGAAAAGTGACATGTCCAGATCCTCAGGAAGAATTGGCAGAACTAAAGGCTGAGGCAGGTGGGGGGCGGTAGTAATGGCCCAGGTGGGAGATGATGATGGTGATGATGACAATGATGATGAGGAGGGCCTGGACTCAGGTAGTGGGGGCCAGGGGAAGAGGGGCAGATGCCATAGACATTTACCAGGGGAATTGTTTGGTTGTCTAAGGTTGAAGAAAGAGAAAAAAGCAAAACGGTGGAACAGGGAAACTGGGGACCCATGACAAGAAATGGAAACGCCAGGCCGAGGAGTAGGTTGGGGGAGCAGATGGTCCCTACCTTCTGAAACTGTTGTTCTTCCTTTTCCTCCCCCTAAGTTGCCTTTCTCCCCTTCCCCCCAGCTTCGCCTCTCTCCCTTCAGTGCCTCCCCCTTTCATCTAGAAGAAACCCCACAATCTGATCTCGACTAATGTCTCCTCTTCTTTCATCTCACACGTGTCTTTTCTTCTCCTCTGTCTTTTCCTACCTTTCTGAGCTAACCTTCCTGGGGAAATGTTAAAAATCTAATGGTCAAGTTCTGTTGGGGCATGGGCAATATCAGAAATAAAGTGCCGGACAAAGAGGGTTTGAATCTCAGCACTGCTGTTTACAAGCAGCATGATGTTGGGTGAGTTGTTTAATATCTCTGAGCCACTGATTCCTCATCTGTAACATGAGCAGATGTGTGTGCTAGCACGGGCCTGGCACAAAATCGGGGTTAGAGAGTGGTGGCTGTTACTATTATTGTTGTTGTTATCATTATTGTTATCGATTAACCAAACGTGAGGCTGTTCAGATACCAGAACCACCTTCAGGGAGGTATGTGTGATTTAAAATCAGGCTGATCTGTCCAACTCACTCCCGATGATGTGCACACCCAAGTGTCCAAAGTCCCCACTCCAGACAGGCTGCTCAGTAACTACTCGGGGGGCCCTTTCTACAGCTTGCAATATGCACTAGACTCTCAGTCTTCCTGCAGAAGGCCCAGCAGGCATTTGCAGACATTTTGCTGCTTGCTGGAGTTGCACACTGTGGGTTGCCCCAAAGCCAGGACCCCACCCTGCACTGTACTGCCCCTAGAATCTGTGTCTCCTCAGACAAAGGACAGGTGTCCCCTCTGTTCCCTTGGGGTGCAGCCTTGCCTCTCAGCCACAGGCCCCAGGTGTCAGGGCTTCCCTGGGAGGCTCTGGATACATATCCCACTTCTGTCCCTGGCCTAGCCTGGGGCCTGGGCCATAGCTTTAATGGTGGAACTTCTGGCATCTGGGCTTCCCAATGACCACAGACCAATCCTATCCCGGCTGCGGCTCCTCTAGCTGCCTCTCAAAGTTCTGCCCTCCCTCTTACTTTCCTCAGCTCTTCCCCTTAGGCAGAGACCCTGCCTCCACCACCAGACAGGGACTTCTTGGAGGCCAGGAGTTTTGTTAACCTGAGGAAACCAGGGTACCCCTAGAAAGTGACTTCTTGAGCATAACAAGGCTTTGTCCACAGGGACCCAGGGGAATGAGAGGCACATCCCTATTCAGCATGGGTGGTAAGAAGAGCAGAATACAAAAAGTTACAAGCCATCAGCCCTGTGACCTTGGGAAAGTCACCTAACCTCTCTGAGTTTCTATTTACTCAATTCTGAAGTGAAACTAGTAATTCCATCCCTTCAGGGCCAGTGTGCTAATTAAATGAGATTATAAACACCAAAAACACCTTTGAAGCTGCAGCATGAAACTGTGTTAATGCCTGAGGCAGGAGGCCCAGGCCCTGACTCTAACTTGATGGACAACTCTGAGCCATCTGCACTCTCTCTCAGGTCCCCAGTGTCTTATCTGTTGCATAAAGGATCAGTCTAAATGATGTCACAAGTCCCTGCCAGCTCGAAGAGTCTGTGATGGACAGCTGGACTTTTCCAATCCCTGGCGGGAACCCTGAGACCTGAAAGCCCACCCCTCCCCAGGCACGGGGCCCACGCCAGCTCCTCGAGCTGGCTCAGCCTCCACTCTAGCTGCCCAGCCCCAGTGCGCTCCCCTTGGCCCCTCTCCATTCCATTTAAACCAGCCCATTGTCCAGAAAACTAATTGCTGTGACTTCAGCGTTTATTTGGAGACAATGCAAGTCGATTGAAACTGCCGCATCAGGAGAAATATGTTCCACTTAGATCTTTAAATTAGTTCGGCACTGGCCTTTGATGAGCCCCCCTTGGGAGAGCCATCTGCCCTTGTGCTCTACTGATCATTGGCCACCATGGGCTATTTGCTTAATGAACAGTGTGGCCAGGATCCAGGAGGTGGGACCAGCCAGGTACGCCTGCTGCTCTGGACTGGAGAGGCTGGGTGGCCCTGCGGTGCCATTGCCAGGGACCTCTGCCTGGTAGCCGGCCCTTCTGGTTGGAGAGGGAACCAGGGTCAGCTCAGCTGCTCCTGTGGCCATAATATAAAGGTGGCACCAGCCACTGAGTACTAGACCCTTTCTATGTTCCCTGCCAGGCAAGGGCTGAGCTCTCTCTGCAGACCTTACCTCACTGAAAATTAGAGAAACCTCGAGAGGTCAAATCTGTTCTTCCATTTTGCAGATATGACTAATTTAGACCTACCTCTCTCTGACTTGGTGTCTGTGGAGGTCACGGGAAGAGGACAGGAGGAAGGGGCTGCAGGGGAGAATGAAGTCAATATATGGGAAGCTTCCTGTCAGAAATGTGAGGTCACAGGAACCGTTACCTGATGCGTCCAGGTCTGGTTCCAGTTCCCTTTTGTCCCTATGGCCTTGGTCCTAGAAGCAGATTCTCTGTAGCCTGAGAATACTCTCTGCTGCCTCTCCTCTTCCCCTCTCCTCTTTCCTCTTTTCTTCTCATCCCCTCCCCGCCCAATCAGAGGGTTGCTCTGATATCCTGCAACCCTATATTTCCTGCCCCACTCCCAGATGCCTACACTTGGGGAACAGCAGAAATCAATGGGAAACCTGCAACCCTTTCAGCCTGAAGGACCTTCCAGCAAGAAGCCCATTTGCCATCTCTAATAGTAATCTCCGGGGAAGGACATTCTTGATGTTCAAAATTCACCTTCCAGCTGTTCTGTTTACTAGCAGAGCTGGCCTTGGAAAGTTGCTCTCCTGCTCCTCTCCTCTATTTCCTCTCATCCTGGTTCCAGGACCTCTACCTGTGGGAGTGGGATTTCTAAGCCCTCTGAGGAGCCCCAAGCTTGGGCAGCTGTGTGTATCCCAGGTGGAAGGGGATGAAGCGGGGGCGGCTCATAAGTCCTCAGAACATAATTCTCAGATTTCCTCTGATGTCCAGTGTGAGATGTGGGTCCTGAGCTGGTCTACAGCCTAGGGAGAAGACACTGAGAGGCAGGAGTCTCACCTTCCCCCAGAACTGCTGCATCCTTGCAGGCCCAGCTCAGGTCTCTGTTTTGGAATCAAGCCTTCACCTGCAGCCAGGTACCTGGCAAGTACCTGCAGGTCCCTGAAATAGGGAGGGGCTAATGCCTGAACCATACCAACCTCTGGTTAGGCAGGGCATCCCTGGCTTTGCAGGGCTCTACCTAGACTGTTAATTCCTTGAGGGCAGGGCACATGCCTTCTCATCACAGAGCCTCGGTGCTGTTCTGCACAGGGCTAGACAAGATTAGGCATGAATGAATGGTAGCTCACTATCATTCATTCAGTTACTAGTCATTTATTTTTTCTTTTCTTCATTTGCTTATGCATTATCTACTCGTGCCGCAAAGTTTCCCAGTCCAGATTCTTAACATGTAATTATCTCCAGAGCCTGGACTAAGAAGAGACTAACGAGATGCCCTGGGCACAAAATTTAAGGAGATGCTCATCCGCAGGGTCATGCACATGTCTGATTATCATAGCTCCTGAAAATAACCTTGCTGGTAGGTATTGTCATTTCCATTTTATAGGTGAAGAAATGAAATCAGAGAAGAGCTAATTACTTCCTGTGGTCAGCTGGCTCGTAAATATTTGTTCCCTGATCTGTGTAACTCCAGTCAATGCCTTTGTTCTTCTTTCTAATGATCCTCAGTTTCCCTGCCTTGTTTGACCTCTGAGCAAGATTGTGCCATGGGGGAGGGAGACAGTTGCAGCCACTTATTTGTTTTTGTGAGTTATGCCTCCCTCCACCCTAGCTCCTGCACCCTGTGCATAGACTGGCTGCCTAGAGTTTAGTTCCATCTCCTCTGCTTGGTAGAAGACGAAGACCTTGGGCAAATTACTTAAACTCTTAGTGCCTCAGTGTCCTTATCTATATAAAGGTACAAAATAATAGTTTCTATTTCATAGGCTGCAGCGAGGATTCTAATGAGCAAGGGTATATAATGTGCATAGCACTTAGAATGGTGCCAGGCACATAGCATTCTTCATGGAATTGTTAGCCTCAGCCCATTGAGCTGGTAGAGTTCAGTGCCTGCTTCTCTCTCAGGTTCAGTCCCCTACTTCCCCAGGGTTAACAGTGCCCCAGGTGTCACCTCAACTCTCCTGGGATGACAAGTTTCCAGGAGTCCACGGGTGGTGGAACAATGGGGGCCTCTGACAGTCCAGTCCTTTTCCAGCTCCAGGCAAGGGAGCAGCTTCCTTGGCTCCTTACAGCTTGAGCTCTCCTGGAATTCACAGGAGGTTTGGAGAGAGAGAGAATTCACACTTCACTGAAAATGTGTTTTAAACAATTAGCAGGTCTTTACCAGAGGAGCCTTTGAAGTGGAAGCCCAGACTCATCTCTGTGGAGGATTTCCCCAGAATTGACAGGCTGGCAGACACTGCCACAAGCTTAGCCCTTCCCTGAGCGTCAGGGGCCCCTGGCTCTGTGCTGACACTGCGGGACTCATATGAGTCCCTCCACTGTAGCATCTCCGATGTCCTCTCCAGCACAGAGGGCTGCTGTGACTGTAGGGGTAGTGCAGTGGAGCTGGGCTTCCACTGGGGTCCTGTGTCAAGTCCATGGGAGTTTTCTGTTCCCAAATTTCTCTCTAAATTTTCCTACCACAGGCTAGAGTAGCTGAAGCCTTTGACTGTGAACTTCAAGCTCTTGTATCCTTGAACTGTGCCTGAAGCTGTATATAATTATCGGTGGAATAAATGTATGGATTCCTCCAATGATTGACCCTGTGGCCTAGAGCTAGCCTCCATTTCTTCATCTGCAAACTAGAGACAGGTGGGGTAGGAAGGGACCGGCTAACTGGTCTCTAGAGCCTTGGGTTAAACCTTGCTTTCCTTGGACAGGCCTATATTGCAGTGGAATGAAGGTTGGGTCCTACTTCTGCTCTCCCATTACCCTTATGATTTTGAGCAGTTGTGAAGATTAAATGAGATAATGCCTAGAAAGTGCCTGGTACAGTGAGTGCTCATGATTTATTGAATACAAGCTATGCTTCTTAGTATGCCTTTTCTTACCTCTTCTTACAGGGCCAGAGTGGACTGTTAGCTTTGGTGGGAGGGGTCTTTTATGCAGCATCCCCATCCCACAAAACTGGAGAGGAAGGATAGAGAGAGCCAGTCAGGATGGGAGCTGAAGGGGCCTGTCCCTACTCTTCTACTCTGTGAAGCCGCCCGCAAGTCTGGGCCTTTATTTTCTATTTGATTCCCTTTTTCTGACATTCCATCCATCATTATAATTGCTTCTCCCGAAAAATGAATTTGTAGTTGATTTCTTCAAAAGAAGGAATCAACCAACAGATAAAAAGGTTGTTTTATTTAATTTGCATGAAGAGGCTGCCTGCTGCTGCCCTGCTGTGCTGGCTGGGATGCGGGGAGGGTGCCTGGAGGGGTGCAGTGTATGTGCACAGGTAGGCAGGGCTGTTCCCTGGCTCAGGACCTGTCTTTCAGATTGCTGGGATCCTGGCCTCAGAGATCAGATCCTTGGCATCCACACCGAGCTGAAATCATTCTATCATTGGAGACCTATGATTTATTGAATACAAGCTATGCCTGCCCCACACCTATCTTTTCTGGGGCAGGACAGGGCTTCTAGCCCAGGAGGCTGAGGGCACTTATGGGGTCAAAACTCAGGAGATCAGGGGCTGTATAAGGCCAGAGGCCCAATGCATGTGGCACATGTCATTAAATTTTCTTGGGAGAAACGAGCATTTAAAATTTGCATGTGTGTTCAGGTCAAATCAGGAACCCCCGATTCCTTTTGGAGATATAGTTCACCTAAGGGTGCTATGTTTCTTCTCCATGCAGCAAACACTTAGTAGTGCTCCATTATGCCCAAGGCATGGCTGGTTCTCTCCAGAAATTCCTAGTGTTGTGAGTGTGAACCCTGTCTTCAGGAGAAATCCTTGGCAAGGGCAGGGGTTAACAGTCAGGGCAGAGCCATGGCTGGGGGTAGAAGTGGGGTCAGGCAGGGAGAGCCATCTGAAGAGACACTTCTCCCTCTGCCAGGCCCCTTGAATGCTAGGCAGTGTCCAGGGAGGCAGGCCCCAAAGTTTCCTAGGGCAGATCAAGGCAGGACTCCTCGTGTTGTCCAACATCTGGAAAAGATAAAAAGAGGCAAAACGTTTGTTCTGGAATCAGAGAACTGGGTATTCCATGGATTGGGGGTGCATATAACTTGTTTTATTTATTTTACAAGTGAAGCATGGGTTCTATTAATAATACTAATATCATTGTAATGTTGATGATTCATTAATAAATACTCTAAGACAACAGGTATAAACTAGGACTATCTCTGGCAAAGCAGACATATGATTACCCTGACCACGTGCCAGATGCAGTGGGAACTTAGGCCAATGGGGCATCCTCCCAGGAGTGGCCAAAAAGAGTATCGGGCATTTCTGGATAAAGCTACAGGGCATCCCCAGGCCTACTAGGGCCTCAAAATGGAGGCAGAGAAGCAGTTGGGCTCTGGATTCCATCCCCTGGGCTGCTACTTACGGCAAATCTCTTACCCTCTCTGGACCTCCATCTCCTCTCCAGAAGATGCTACACATGAAAGGATCTCACATACTTATTATAGACTGTAATTGCCTCGCTCTTTGATTTGTTTACTTGCTTTATTGCTTGTGTCTTCACCTGTCACGTGAGTCTCTGAGGACAGAGGCCTCATCTGTCTTATTCAATGCTGTATGTACACAGCTCCTAGAATGAGTAGACACTGGAGAAGTGGGATGTGGACTCGAGAGGTCTGCAAGGTTCTCATTTGTGAGGATGACTGTGTCAGGATGGTCCAGGACAGCTTTAGTGGAGGCTGATGGTAGACCAGTTCTCCTCTGGGAGTTTCTCCCTGGTTTCCATTGTTTCTTTGTGGCCTTCTCTGATTTTTCCACCTCAATTCTGCTAGAAGTAGCAGCATTCTGGGCACCAACTCTTGGTTGCAATTATTAACGTAGGTTTGGGGGTGGGATGGGTCATGGGGTTCCTTGACTTAAAACTTTCTGAAGATGACCAGAGGATTATTTACAATGATTAGATACTGTTTATAATCTTCTACCAGTTAACTTAAAAAGCATTATGACCCCTATTGTAGCTCATCCTGGGGCTTTTAATACTCATTTCTTCTTCTTTTCCTCTTCCTTGAGGGGCTGGTGAGAACCCCTGTCTGAGATACTGTGCTGTACCATCTAAACTGTCTCCCTTCTCAAATCATCCCTTCTATGTGGACTCTCTTCTCTGTTCCAGTCCCACCTCATCAAAGCTGGGGTGGTGCAGCCTGTGTCAGCATGGCCCTCTCTGCTATTTGTGGAAGGGGTTTTTCCTCTGCTTGCTAATGCACAAAGTCAAGGGCAGGGTCTTTCTCTACTGTTTTGTTTGGAGGAGTTTTCTTCCTTTGCAGCACCACCCAAGAGAAAGGCTGCTGTTCTGACTGCCTTACACTACCTCTGGGTTCTGTCATTCCCTGGAGACCAGGCCTGCCCCCACGGGCTGCCTCTGTGGGTGCACGATCAGCTTTCCATGTTCCACTTCTGTGCACTGTGTGTTAGAGGGACATTAGGCTTTGATTGCAAGTGACAGAAACCTCACATCAAGAAGCTGACGTGTCAGTAGCGGCATTTATTGGCTCATATAACCAAATGTGGGAAGGGCAGGCTTGACTTAGCCTTGGAGACAGCCACAACCAGGGACAAGTATCTCTCTCTCTCTCTCTCTCTCTCTCTCTCTCTCTCTCTCTCTCTTCATTTTGCTCTGATTCATGTGTCCTGCTTTACCCTGTGAGTCAACTTCCTTCTCTTGAGTGGCTTCTCCATGAGGTCAGAATCACAGCTTCTGGGAACTCCAGGCTTTCAACTGTTACAGTGTTATATCGAGAGAAAAAGTCTTTTCTCTCCCATCTCCTGTTTGAAAGACCTCAGAAAAGGACTCAGTTGGCTAAGCTTGGGTCAGGTGCTGATCCCTCAACCAATCACTGTGATCAGGGAGTTGGCTCAGGTAAGAGAACAGTAGTTCTCATTCAGAGCTCGGGCGAGGGGCCGGGGTGAAGGATCGCTGTTCTAAAAGACGTGGCACAGACATGGCTGCAGGGGGAATAGGGTGAGCCAGGCAAAATTACTGAGCTTGTGACTGACGCAGGAGGGGTGTTTCACCTCCCGGCCTTTCAGCAGGGAGAACTTTGAGAGTCAGTACAGGCTGAAAACACGTTTCTCCAGAGAAAAGAAAGGCAGGCACCAGGGAATTCCTGACTGACAGTATTGATTCCTTCCCTGGCAGCAACAAGGTGAGGTTTTACTTTTTTTAACATTGTAACCCCCTGCTGTGTGGTCAGTTTTTCAACTCTGGCCTTGGGGGGGAAGGGAGGTTGGAGTGAGCTAGAAATACCCTAAAGTTATTTCTGGAAAAGGAAACCAGATCTGTATCCCTACTGTCTGGCACAGAATGGGTCCTATCTCTCCATCCTCTCCCTGGGTTAGAGCCAGCCCAGTGGGCCCAGGGGGCAGTGCCCTCCGTTTCCTACTTTAGAGAAGCCACCCTCTGCTCCTGCCCTGTGCTCTCTATGTGGCCCGTGCCCTCCAACTCACTGACATTCTTCCATCCTGATTCACAGTACCATCCCTCTGGCTTTGTGACAGGCCTCTTATTTGGTGACAGGTTCAAGGAGAATTAGAAAGCCCCCATTAGGTGCCTCAGTGTAAGTTACAATTTCCAATATAACACTTATAGGAAGAATATAGAAAGGGGAAGGAATGGGGGTATACAGGACACTCGCACAGCTACTGACTGATAAAACAGTACTTCCTTTCCTATTCAACTTACATGCTTGTGCACTTCCTCAGCCAGGAGTACCAGGAACTCGTGTATCCCCAAACCCAAGGCCCCTTCTGCTCCAACACTGGATTCTGGTTTTTCCCTGCCCTCCAGACCAGCACAGCCTTCTCTCATAAGTGCACAAGGTGGCAAGGAAGCAAAGCTCTTTAACCCTAGGCTTCCTGGGCAAGAGTCTGCATCCAATCTGTACAACTGACCCTGCACTCCCCTCCCTGGGGCTGCCCTGGGCTCAGAGGAACCTCCCTTTCCTGGCACCTAGTCCAGACAGATGTTCAAGAGGTCTGTCTGCCAGCCCCGACTCAGCCCTCTGCTCTCCTGCTTGCAGCCCCCATGACATCACTCTTTTCCTGGTTACCTGAACACCTTTTCGAATCTGACCTTCTTCTAGATCTTAACTCCACTGGGTTTTTCTGCCCTGGCCATGACGACTGTTTCAGTTCCTGAATAAGCTGGGCTCTTCCCTCTCTCAGGGGTTTCCAAATGCTGCTCCCTCTGATAGAACTTATTACAAATTGTAATTATATGTGAAATCTGCAAAGGTAACAGATCTCTCCCAGTGCCGGGCTGATGCAGCCTCGCTTATCATTGCACTAAAATGCACACACCTACCACATACTCACTCCCGTACGAAGATGCAAACACTAAAGGTGAGGAGACAGAGCAGGAGTTCAGCATACATCATCCAGCAAAGCTGCTACCACTTCTCTCTTCTCTTTGCTCTACCTTTTAGCTGCTCTCCTGGCTCCTCTTCCTGGCTCCTGCACTTCCTTTTCTTCTCCTTTGTATCTGGTACCTTCCCTTCCAGATCTTGATTTCCCTATAGTATTTAGAGTAAGTTAGCCCTCTCTTAGTTCTTAAATCCATTCCTTTCCATTGCTCACCAGCCAAATAAATGGTGTAAAAGGAGCAAGAGGGTATCTAATAAATTAATTTGTATACATGTGTCTCTTTGATGACTGCCACCACTAAGTGTAGTAAGACTTTTTAAGTTCTATGACACTTATATGGCTTCATAGATGCTTTATTCACCCTGTGTAACCAACACCTACCATGGTACCCAGCCATAGTAGGGGGTAAATAATATTGGCAGCATGAATAAATATAATGTTTCTCTGATGAAACTCATTATTGATCTCAATTTGAATGTTGAGAGACCCTGAATATCCAATCCTGGGTGCCAGTTAGAATGTCAGGTATAATAAGAACCTAGGTCTAAAAGATACTTGGCCTTTGTCCTCAATTCTTGACACAGAGCTCCTAAAAAACTCTTGGAATCTCCTGAGTGATAAGGGTGATAGGAGCATCTTTTGTTCTAATGAGGTGACTCTTGATAGGCCCCTAGATTGCTTCAGGATGGGGGCTAGTCGCCATACTCTGGCCTTTGTAATCTCCTGGTACAAACATTAGCATCTGAAACAATCAACCTGGATTATATTCAACCCATCTGGGCAGGGTGTTCTCTGAATCTGGGATACTGGGGAAAACCATCTCCCTTTCTTCTCCTTTTTCCTTCCCCCATCTTCTCTCCCCTGCCCTGCCCCTACACCCAGTAAAGATGAGGAGAATGATTGAACAAGCATGAAAGATATGGAAACTTCCCTCCTGAATGATCCCGCTAATGGTAAATTGATGGGATTGAATACATTCAAGGCGGAAATGATCCAAATATATGCTAATGAAGCTGAATATGCATTATTTAGACTAAAACAAACTAACTGTGAGTCAGGAAATAAAGTAGGTGAATTATTAGTTTGGCAACTCAAAGAATCGGAAAACTCAAGCACCGTTCCAGAGACTGGCAGAGGCAAGCAGGAAAATGTGGTTAATGAATTCTAAACCAATTAACCGCAAATTGATGGTGCACTCGAAGACTCGCCACCCCCGACTCTCTCAGATTGCTTTCTGAAAATTTAAAAAGAAAACGCTGTTGCAATGCACTTTTCTTGTTTTCATTTCCTAAATGTGCTCTCCTGGAAACTTGAGTCTCAAGAAAAAAAAGAAAAGAAAACTACAAACAGATCCCAAAGATCCAGAGACAGGAAATGGGGCTATTTTGGCCACAGGGGGAAATAAATAATGCAAAGAGGAACTTCTCAACTCTTCTTTGTCAAAAAGAATCATCCTCAGACTGAAGAGAGGAGAGCAAGCCTTGTTGGGAGGGAACTAAAGCCTGAGATGGGTAAAGGAAATAGAAGAACATGCCTTGCCTGTCTAGATTAGAACAACTCAACTGTCTTGGCTGAATTGCAACCCAAGGGATTGAAGATCACAAATAAGGTCCCTGTGAGACTGAGGCTGAGGAGTCACAAGGAAGACCTTAGAACACAGGCAATGGCATAGTGTTTTTCAAAGACGGAATCTATAAATTCCAAGGAAGAGTCTCAGGTTCAATTCTTTAAAAAGCTGTAGTTTGTGAGATTTTAGGAAAGTAAACAGTGACCAGTGGACCAGCATGGATGGATTCACCATAAACTAGATCTTTGCTAAAAGGGCACCTCTGTTGATGAATGCTCTCCTGATCTCTCTATAGAAAATAGCCCTGCCAACCCCACTTGCCCCTCCCTATTACCATCCCCAGCTTTATATTTCTCTAGAGCACTCAATGCCATCCAACACACATATATTTACTTATTATTTTCTTCTCCTTCCAAAGTCTGGGACTTTGCTTGACACATGGTAGGGGCTCAATAAATATCTCTCAAATTAGTGAGATTTCTTCCTTATTTCACATTCACCCAATATGGCCAGCCCCTCAAGGCAGACTTGTCCCCACCTACCCACCCACTCACAGAGACATTAGAACGGAGAGCCGGGAGGGCGACCCCTGTGTCCTTATTGTTCAGGTCCTGACTTATTAAGGCATTTATCCCTGCCCACTAGGCCCAGTGGACTCAATACTCAGACTGACAATTCGTCATCCCACGAGGGGCATAAGGAGGGGCCAGAGGAGGCCAATCTGCTCAAGCGGAAGGTCCTCCTTCCTCTAGGAAGAAACAGCAGCATGAGGGGAGGGTCAGCATTGGCCACATCTGCAAACTCACGACTTGCCTGATCTAGAGGGTAGAGGAGATGAAGGAGAAGGCATAGCTAGTGAGTTTTGGCTCTCAGATTTGTGTCCCTTCTACTCTACCTTGCTACACCTGAACTTGGAAGTATTGCTAGAGAAAAGTATGTAAGATACATGAAGGACTTCTGCTGCCTTGAGCCAGCCAAAGCTCTAAATATATTCTACCTTTGATTATGATATAACAACTTGGTTATCTGTGGGTGGATTAACTGGCTTGCACATGAACCAGGGTAAAACAAGTAAGAATATGGAAAATAATGGGAGAGGGGCATATGTAAAAAAAAAAATGTCAAAATGATTACCAATCAGTGATAACTTCTTTCCTTCAGAAGATGCCAACTCTTTGGAACAACCTAGTTACCTTTAGGCCCACATTGTGTCCCCGGCAACATGAAAACCTTCCCCCATCAGCAATCTGTTCAGGCAGCACGTGGATAAAAGTGGAACAGTGAGCACGCTATGAAAATGGCTTTATGACTGACACGCTGTGACACGTGTGGACTGAGGTCTAACACCTTGAGCAAAGTGAGGTCACTTAGCAGAGAAGTGGGGAATGGTACAAGGTCGAGGAGGGGCTGCTCACAAAATCAAGACCCTGAAGCTGCTGGGCTTTGTCACCTTGGCCCATGCAGGCTGACAGACTGTTTAGACAGCAGAGAGCTCAGCCTGCTCAGTGACAAACCATGTTAGTGTAGGCTTTGTTCTCTATTCACAAAAAAAAGATAGCTCAGATGGAAACAGACAATGTAACAGACTGCAGAATGAATGGTAAATGTGTTTCTACATATTGGATGTGATTGTAACAGAATCAGCTGACACTAAAATGTGTCCTTTGGCATGTTTCCATTATTAGTGTTAGCGGCAGTTTGGGGTTCTCCATGACCTCTTTCCCCCTTCATTTTCCCAGTGCATTCATTCAAAATAGATTTATGTGCCAGGCAGTGTGCCGGAGATGCAACAGTGAGCAAACAGACCTGGTACCTAGCCTCGGGGTGTTTACAGGTAGGAAGTGACTACAGACACTCTGGTACAGGCAACCAGGCGTAACTGTGCCTCTACTCTCCTCAAAAATGAAGGTAGAGCTTATTCAGGAGGTGGGATGGATGGACATGAAATAGCAGTTAGGAAAAAACAGAGATCTTATTTTAGCCAAGAAGCTTCTTAATGGAAGAAGTACTACTGGGACTACTTGGGGTCCATCCCATACCTATCCCTGGGAATGTTGCCTCTGTGTCCTCTGACTTCTCATCTCCAAAGGGAAGGGACACAGGACTCCAAGTGTCCCCTGGTAGAAAGTCTCAGAGGTATTCAGGTGTCTCCTAAACCCCTACCCTGGTGGTGGAGAGCACTGTGACACATCCAAGTCCTAGACCATCGCTTGCTTGGAAGTTATGTTCACTGTGTTTTGGGTGCTAACCAAAACCCAGGGCAGGTTTTCTTTTCTTTCCTTTTCTTTTAATTTTTATTTATTTATATTTTTTAATATTTATTTTATTATGGTGACATTGGTTAACGAAATCCAGTAAGTTTCAGGTGTACAATTCAACAGTAAGGCATATATATATTGCATTGTGTGTTCACTGCCCATGTTTAGATTTCTCTGTCACCACGTATTAGACCCCTTTTACCCCATCTACCTCCCCCTCCTCCCTCCCCCATGGTCTTCTATAACATGATAAAAATCGAAACAAGATTTAGGTTAAGTCGTGTAGAAACTAATATCAGTCAAATTATAGTTAACATAAATTGGTAGGAAACTGTCAGCATCAGATTTCACAGCTACGGGACACTTTGTCTTTGCCCTGGAGAAAGAGGGAAGAACAAGCCAAGAGGCCAGTAGATATGTGGGATGCTGGCTTGCAAGGACACTCCAAGCATAGAATAAGTTCACCCAGGAAGGGGAGAAGGTGATGAATCCAGGCCGTCCCAGCAAACACTGAAGTCAGAGATGGGTTCTGAACAAGATGGAGAGGGAGGAGTGAGCTGGCAGAGGGTTGGTGAAGAGCCTCTGGAAGGTGCAACCAGGACCAGACGAGACAATGATGTGATGGACAGTCCCCTCCCAAGAAATGGGGGCTGATGAGAATGATGTTAGTAAGTCAGCCCCAGCCAGCCAGCTGGGGGCTCCTGGCCAGAGGCTGGAGACACAGCATCTGAGACCCGTACAGCAGGGGATGTACACACCATGCTGTGGGAGCAGGTTGGAGAAACTCTCATCTGATCCTGATGCCAAATCAGGAAGATAGACTCTCCACTGGATGTCTCAACTCTCGAGCATATTGTAAAGGAAAACACTTCTACCGAGGCAAGGACAATCGTTTCTTGAATGCCAGCATTGTGTTGGGTGCTAAGGACAGAGAGGGAATCAAACAGGTATTGCCCATATCCCCACAAAACTTGCAGTCTTGTAAGGGAGATAGACAAAAAGCAAGTTAAGTAACTACATGGATAATGACAGAATGTATTAAGTACTATGAAGGAAACAAATAGGATTCACAATGAAGACTAAGAGAGTGACAAAACCTTAAAGAGGGTGACCAGAGAAGGCTTTTTGAGGAGGATGAGGTTTAAGATCAGACCTGCAGAATGATGAGAACCCACTCATGCCTCTCTTTAGAGGAGACTAGAGCTAAGATGGAGTTTATTTCAGCAGTAAATGCAGGCAGGTGTTTCTGTTTCTATTCAGTCTTGCTCTTTATTGAATTTCCCTGTTTATCCTGTTTTTATTAAGTGGCATCTCAGGTCTACTATAATAATTTGACAAATTTGCTTTCCAGAGAAAAAACATGTTTACAGAAACTTGTGATAAATACTTTGAGTCCCAACAGACTGACTGGAGGGGAGACCTTGCTGAATCTGGCTCCACCAGACACTTGTGACAATGAACAGAAAGGTGGGCCCAGTGCCTAGAAGGATTTTTCCCTGGGAACGTGTTGTGAATCAAGGTATGCCAGGGACGTGAGAACAGCAGACATCTTAGGTACTTACCTGTCCCATTTATCTCTCCTGACTTCAGGGGTAGCTGATTCTACTGTAGTTGGCTGTACTCACGTTGGGAGAGAGGGGTGGGTCTCGAGGTGCTGGTTTTGAGGACAAAGCTTTTAACTCCTATTGTTCCCTTGGAAAGTAGTGGCAGAGTTGCTCAGAGAAATGAGACAATTATGAATAGGGCTACTTGGGGCCCATCCCATGAGATTTATCCTATACCCTAACCTCCACAAGGGCTCCACTTATACCGTGTCCTTGGCCTATTGTGGTCAGGGCTGCAGAAAGTTTCAGGCTTTGGATTGAGATGTGATGCACCTCTGGAATTTCAGGCCACTGGATTTACATTCACATCTTATCAGGCATGTGGGATGGAGAAGGAACACAAAAACTGCAAGCCATGGTTTGTCGCTAACTTTCTCTGTGACTCTAGACAATTTCTCTGGTTTTATTGGCCTCCATTTCCTCTTCTGTGAAATAAGAGTTCAGACTTGATGGCTTCCAGCTCTGACACTTAGGATTTATGATTCCACAAAGTCAAGAGATTTAGGAGGTCAAGAGAAACAGCTGATGAGAACAGAATGTAAAAGCCAAGTAGCTAGTGGACATGGCTGTGATAGTTCAAAATAGAAGTCTGTATACCTACCTGTAGGCCTGAAGAGAGGAGATGCATACTTGTCACCAAGTTCCAGAAGCTTGAACCGGAGGACCACCTGGATAGCCAGTCTCCAGGAAGGTCCCACAGCAACCCTTGCCTCCTGGTATTCGTGCCTTTATGCATTGCTTTTCCACATTGAATCAGAGTTGCCCCTGTGTGACCAATAAAATATAGTGAGGCTGATAGTCTGTGATTGCTAATGCTAGGTCATAAAAGATATTGCCACTCATTATTCCCAAGATCACTCATTCTTGGGAAGCTATGTCATGGGGACACTTGAGTAACTCCATAGAGGATCCATGTGGTGAGTAATTGAGTCCTCTTTCCAGGAGCCAAAATAACTTGCTGGCCGAGTGAGTGTGCCTTCTTGGAAGTGCCATCTTGGCAGCGTAGACTGACATCCTGACTATAGTACACACAAGATCCTGAGCCAGAATCCCTCAACTCAGTTTTTTCTGAATGCCTGACTTATATAAACTGTGTGAGATGATATTTATTGTTGTTTTAAGTTGCCAAATTTGGGAATAATTTGTTACATGGCAGTAGATAACTAATACACCACCCCTTATATTCCAAAGGAGGTGACTCAAAGATGGTGCTTCCCAAATTTTACTTGCTGGGGCTCTGGTCCCTCAGGAGATGTTCACCAACCAAAAGAACTTAAGAAGCCCTGGAGTAAACAAGCCTGCTTAGTTTTGTTTAACCCTGAGTTCTCCAAACTCACATGACAGTGGATACCCTTTTATGCTTTACATTTCCAGGAATTCATGCTACATAGAATGTTTTGGAAACTACTGTTCTAGGACAAATAGAAGGTTTGATTTTTACTTATGTACTGTAATCTCGTATACTTGTTACCCCCAGAGTCTATTTGGGTTCAAAATACATCTAAAGTCACTCATTCATTCATCAATTTATCCACCCACTTATTCAACAACATTCACAGATCTCTCATCTCTCCTGGAACCCATGCTGGGTACCAGGGGTTCGGAAATGAATTGTACAGTCTCTGTCTTTAAAGACACACAGTCTATCAGGGTTTCATAGGATGGTTAGAGTATGGGCTTAGATGTCATAATGCTTGATTCTGGAGCCCAGCTCTCCCTTGTAAGCTGGGTGACCATGGACAAGTTTCTTCACCTCACTTCTCTGATTCAGTTTCCTTATCTGCAAGCTGAAACTAATAATGATTGTATCTATCCCATAGGGAGATTTTAGGATTCAGTGAAGGAACATAGAAAAAGCACTGATTATGTTCCTGACACATAGTATTAAATAATTGTGAGCTGTTTTCATTATCTTTATGATTCATTCTGCAGAGTTCAACTCAGATGCTGTCTCCTCCAGGAAGTGTTCTCTGACAGCTGTATCCCCAAGCTGACTAGGGTGCCCTAGTCTCTACTTCCTTGAGAATATCCTGACCTTACCTTCATCATGCAGAATTTTCCTAAAGCACAATTGGGGATAGATAGCAAGGGGCCTGTTATGGCCAAAGCAGAGAGTATAAGGAACTGAGGCTGAAAAGGTAGACTTGTGAGCGTTTTTGTAAGCTGAATCCTTTGGGTGATGAAAAGCTTGGGAGAGTTGTGAGGAAGGGTATGACCAGCTAGCTCTCCATCCCTGGGCCTAGCCCAGCCAGCTGTCAGAATGATGTCCCATAGGCCAACTCTACAAGCACATGAACAGAACACTGCTCTAATCTCTGTGTTGGGAGCCAGTAGTTTTGCAAGACAGGGGGTTACGTCATCGCTCCCATTACCCAAGGTCACTGCCACTTTTGTTCAGACACATCTTTCATTCAGGTAACATTTGTTCACCTGGGCGTCCATAGTGAAAGGTTTGGGTGACAATGTTGGGTTGTCCCTCGGCCTGCATCCCTGGGATGGAGGGAGCTGTGGACTAAACAGTGGCTGTAGGAGTTTCTTGTGTTATTACAGCGTACTCAGAGGAATTTTGCAGAGAACAGCTGACAAATTTATTTCAGTATCTTCCTCCCCCCAGCCCTTGCCTTCACTCACGTCTTCCCTCCCTCCACCCCAAATGGGTAGCTGTATTTCCATCCAGACACAGCTTTGAAGGAGCCTCCTAGATGGCTTCAAGGCCTTCCCAGCTCTCCAGAGGCTGCTTCCAACCAGCAGGCCTGGCTCAGAGGTTACATAGCCTCCCTCCCACCCCCCTCTCTCTGAGCAGGACAAGTGGCCAGCAGCTCCAGGGGGTCCAGGCGAGGCCCCCCACCTCTGCCCTCTTTCCTTCTCACACACAATTCCGGAGGTGGAATTCTTGACAACCTCTTTTTCTTCTTAAAGCTGTGAAATCAGGAACCAGAGGGCAAACTAGGGCTCTGGGTCTCCAATTACCCCTCTGCCCCTGCTTCTCTGGGAGCCTCACACTCTCCCACGCAGCTCCAAGCAGTCAACAGCCTCTTGGAACCTGTTGAAATCTATTACTGACCTTTGGTCTCATCACCACAAAGGAGCTTTCTACAGCTCAGAGATGGATTAAACAGAAATGAATTGACCGACAGAGGTTTTACGACCCTCTCCATTCTTGCCTCTCTTTTTCCCCTTCTCTCTCTCAATATCACTTTTATTTTTTTTTTTTATAGAAAGCCAGCTGGGCACAGCTGAGATAAGGCAACGTGGCCCGAATGGACTGAGGTCACAAATACCTGAACGAAATCCACTGTATTCATTCTGCAAACTAGGACACCAGCAGTTCTATGGCACGGGGGCCTTTTAGTGTGAAATGCATCACGTCTGGCAAAAAAAGAAAATAAAACAAAATGAAAAGCCCATAAAGTTGAACCGTTAAATATTTAGGGCTCATGATGAACAGTATGTCATAATATTTGTTGAATTGCATTTACTATTCAATGCATCTTTTCCACTTAAAGCCTCCGTTTTTGGAGGTAGATGGAGAAACCTAGAAGAATTAGGTTGCGTCAAAATTGAAACGTGGGCTTTAATTTAACCTCGAAAAACAAATCTCGCTGTCTGTGCACCCTGGGCTGCATGGCTGTTAGCGCTCTTGAATGGGGGTCTTTGCCTCCCTTGGAGCCTGTCTCTTCGTGCTCACACATAGCTCCGTGTGTAATTAAGCAGATGCTCTTCGACATTCAACTTAAATTATCAAATGTCAGGACATGACACTTTATTTGTATATGTTTTCCTTGCATAGCAATTCAGGCAGTATCTGGGGAAGGGAGATGTGTCTGTTCACAGGGCTTGTAGTGCTGTGTCTGAAAGTCTAGTCTTAGAGGTCCATTTCTTTGGCTTATTACCTCTTTTCATGCAGATTCCACCAGGAGAACCAGTGCAGACTCAGTTACTTACCTGATCAGAGGGTGGGTTAGTAAGATCTTTTCTAGAGAACAAAAAGTGAGAGTGAATATAAGAAATTGGAGAGTCTGAGAGGTAGGAAGTTCCTGGCTCTGGCCTGGGGGACAATTGCGGACACCTTCTCAACAGGCTTGGGAGATCCTGCGAAAAAGGGAGAGAGCCCAGAGGGAAGAAGGAAGGGGAAGAGAGAGAAAAGGAGGGAGGAGTCTCCAGTGCCTACATTGTTTGTAAATTACCAAGTTCATTCAAAGCACTTACCAGCACCACCAACACCACCACCACCCCACCCCAGTTCTGTAGTGCTAACCATCTAGTAAGAAAATTTGTGCTAACTCAGGGAGCTTGCCTTTTTGTCAGGAGCCCAAATGGCCAGAGGGCAAAGTCGGGTCTTTTTTAAAGTAAAAGTAGGGTCGCAGGAATGCTTGGGCCTGGCCCCAGGAATCACCGTGATCTCAGGGGTCGGCAGGAAATGGTCTTAAGGATCTCTGTCAACTGACTACCCATGTCATCATGTAGTGACCTTGGGCATCAATGAGCAATGACCTTGAAAATTAGTGAGATGTCGGTCTAAACTATCAGTCTTTAGTAATCTTGAGAACCAGTAGGCTGTGACCTTGGAAATTAGTGACTAGAAATCTGGTAAGTCAGTTGCAATAATTCCCAGCAGAGGGCACTCAGGCCAGGAGTCAGCAGATCAGGCCTTGGGTGCCCAAGTGAGCCAGGATGGTGGGGGCTGAGATGCTTAAGATTTCTTCGCCAGGCTCTCACCACATCAGCACTGAACATTTTTTCCATCCCCTGGGCTGCTAAAACCCAAGTAGCCTTTTGCTGAGCTGCTAAGGGCTCTGGAGAAGTCTGGACCCCAGAGCTAAGCCCTCTTCCTCTATTGCCAGGCTCATGTGCCAGGCTCGGCCTGTGGCAGTGGCCACACTGGCGACATCCTCATCAGAGCCCAAGCCTCTGGGAGGGCCACTCTGCAGGGCCAGGCTGGAGCCAAGCTCCCAATTTCAGCAGGCTTGTTTGTTTCCATATAACATCTGGGACTTACTGCCACCATCTGGACTTGTTCTCCATCAAAGCCCACTCTCTCTTGCTGACTGCCGATGCTCTTATCAACATCAGCCAGGTAGCCTGGCCAGAAGCTGAGCAGCTTGCAGGCAAAAGGCTCAGAGGGCGTGAACTGGCTCTCTGGAACAGTGTGTACAGGCCCCTGGGAGGTTGCTGAGGCAGAGGGCACATGGGCTGGGAGGGAAGTGGTTGTGCCGTTTGTGCGTGTGTGTTTCTGTGAATGTGTACACATGTGAGTCCAAGTTTGCCTCTATGTGCTTGTGTATCTATGTCTGTGTGTGTGTCTGAGTGTGCTTGTACCTTTGGGTGGGCAGGTGTGTGTCAGTGTAGTGAATGTTAAGAGCATTAGCTGTGGAGTTGGCCTACCGGAGCCTCAATTTTATCATCTGAGAAACAGGAGTGTGATAATGCCTAGTATTTAGGATTGTCAGAAGAGTCAGATTAGATGATGCATATTAATCGCTTGGAAATAATGCCTGAGACATAGTAAGCTTTCAATACATGTGGCATTAGCCTGCTATCCTGAGAGAGAGAGAAAGAGAGAGAGAGAGAGAGAGAATGTGTGTGTGTGTGTCTGTTTGTGTATCGATGGTATGTGTGCCTCTGAGTCTGTGTGTGTGTCTGGAGAGTAAGCGTGTGGATGTTCATATCTGTGTATTGGCATCCTGTGCCCCATGTGAGTAGGTGTGTGCACGTGTGCTCGAGAGCCAGGCACCTGCTAAATATTTGTTTTGCTGGGCTCTGGGGAGCACAGTTGGCAGAGCCGCCAGTGCTGCATGCAGTGTTTTTGACAGCTTGAGCATGGCCTCCAGAAGTGTGAACTTTCTCAGGGTAAACAGTTAATGATACTGTGATGCCAGCGCTGACCCCCTTGTGGGGCCTCCTAGCAGCCTGGGAGTCATTAGGAAGCTTCCAGCTGGCACCTCCTTCCTACTCCCCCAGCATGGCACCCAGTGAGTGAGAGAGTATGTGATAAGACAGTGGGGCCTGCACCCAACCCACACCCCTGACACCCCCACCCTCACCACATCTTTCAGACTGACTAGGGGTTGAGGAGAAAATTAACTTCTCTTAGCCAATCTTTCTCTGCCCTCTGCCATCAGCACCTTGGAGAGCTCCAGGGCCCGAGTTCGGAGGGGGTGGTGTTTGTGGGTGGGAACAGCGTCAGCCAGGCTTTAGTGCAGGTGCAGCCAGGACTGGGGTGGTGGGACTCCAGCTGCTCCAGGTCTCTGAATATAGGGGAGCCCTAGTAGGGATGTGATTACCTGGTTCATTTATGCAAAACTTCACTCTTGTCTGAATTGGATCACAGCCTTTGGGAGCTCCTGAAACCCTGGCATGAAACCTACTTGTTGATGAGAACAGTAGCCCTTGATCCTCTGCCCCAGCAGTGCCCTCCCTGCCCTTCACCTCCAGCACCGTCTCAGAAACGTGCCCAACCTGTGTATGCCCCATACCCTTTTGACCATACGTGACTGTGACAGGGCTTCGTCTTTCCTTTTGGTTGTGTGTGCACTCATGTGTGAGAGCTCTGAGTATGCATGTGTTTGTGCTCAGATTTGCTTGTATGTTTGGGTCCCTAGGTGCATATGTGTGCCTGTGTGGGTCAGCTAGTGCATGTGTGTACATACACATGTGTGTAACTAACTGCATAGACACTGAGTACCCTTTCGTGCTTATGTCAGAACAGGGGTTTCCCAAAAACCACACATGGGTAGGGGGTATCTACTCCCCACAAGGTTATCTGCTGAGAGGACAAGGTGAACACTGGGATTTACCTTAGGAGCCTATGATATAAGAGAAGCAAGAGTTCAGAAAGAGCGTTGAAGACTGTTTCATTCTCCTCCCCAGTTTACAGATGAGAAACTGAGGCCCCACCAGGAGCTTGGCTTGTGTAAAGTCTGCAGAGGCAGAGCTGGAGCCACATCCCATGATCCTGCTTCCCGTGCACTATTCTCCACCTCACCATCCACCCCCACTTGTGAGTGGCCTGCTGTTTCTGCCTTGAGCCCTCTCTGCCAGCTTCAGCAAATCAGGGGTCAAAGACTCCAGATTTCTCAGATCTCTAGTCAGGCTAGAGGAAGCCCCCTTGGGCCTCTCTTCCCTATGTATGCCTCCCTTGTGCCAATCAGTTGAGGTCCCTTTAACAGATGGATCAGGCCTCCCGCCCCCCACCCCCTGCCGCTGCCGCTGAAGAAAGAGAACCTTTCCAGACAGCCCCTGTCTGTGTTTCATTACAAAGACGCAGCCATATTCCATTAATTCCTCGTTTGCTCTGGGCAAAGCGCTGATACGTACATTTTTACCTGGGGTGGTTTTAATCAGTTAATTTAACCAGAAACATTAATAATGTATTTCTTTACCACTCGACTGCCCATCTGTTGAACAACTTACCTGTTGGAGAGCAATGTCACCTCCTGTGACTCGGAGCCCTCGGCTGCCCAAGAACATGATGAGATTCTGCATATTTAATGGCTTTGCAGACCAAGAGCGAGGGCCAGGGGTGCCGCTCCCTGCCCAGCACAGACTCCAGGCTGCAGCTGGCAGCAGAGCCTCCCTTTACCTCAGGCTCCAGACACACGCCATCTCCTGCCTTTGATCATCGCTTTGTTGGCGGATTCTGGGTTGCAGGAGAGGTTGGATCCCTGCTTATGTCTAAGGAGTGGAGGGGGTGCTATATGAGCAGGGAGCTGCTGCTGGCAGGCGGATCTGAGCTCTGAGTGCAGCCTAGGCACTTACTGGGCAAGCAGCTGCATGTCTCAAGCCTCAGTTTCCTCACTCATCTCTTTGATCTGTTGGAAGGATTTGGTGAGAAAGTCTGTGTTAAGTTCAGGCCCAGAGCCAGGCTAGAGTGGGTGCTCCATATAACGACGTTTCCTTTCTTGAGGGTAAACAAATTCAAGACCTTAAATCATGGATGATCCCAAGGAGTCTGAAAGTCTGCATTAGCTTTGGGGAGTCAGGAGTGATGTTCAGTATAAGTAACCACCAGTCTGGGAGGGGAGGGGCAGGACAGCAGTCAATCAGAGACCCCCGTGGGGCCAGGCATTAACCATTTAGTGGATGGGTCATGAGGAGTCCCCAAAAAGGGGCTGAAGTAGCTGAGGCAGCAGAGGAACTTTCAGAGTTTGGGGAATGCTGCTTGACTGAGGGGGTAGGGGCTGCCAGACAGCATAGAACCTATGACCCGAGCTCCTCTAAATCTTGGCTTTCCTAGGGTTCTTAGCTTCCGCCTCCTTCCTCAGAAACCAGGAAGCAGCCAGTGCTCTGGGTGCACTGTCTCACTTTTGAACCTGCACCTCTGGGACTGACCCTCAGCCAGCTCTGCTCTGTGTCCTGTCTTCCCACAGTCCTAGAGTCACAGGAGAGGGGCAAAGCCACTGTGCTCCCTCCTAGTGGCACAGTGAGGACTGGATCCCAGTGCACACCCACTGTCTGCCCGTCTACCTCTTGCCCGCCCTCAGCCTGGTGCTGTGACCACATGGGCCACACCTTCTACAGGGCCCTGATGAGCAGCATAAAAACAGAGCAATGCCTCCCTACCTAAGGCTCCAAATGTCCCTGTCTGGAAGGACACGGAGACCTCACTCACAGAGGGAAGAGAAGGCAGATGTCAGAGAGGGGCAGGAGAGGTAGGAGGGGTAAGGCAACTACAGCGCCCTCAGGACACATCAGGGCCAGGTCCTCAGTGGGAACTCTCCCTCTTCCCTTGATCTGTTTTGATTTCATAAATTCTAAAATGCCACCAACTATAAGATGCATAATTTTATGTACTTTCCTAAGAAAGAAAAAACGCCGCCAGTTAAACTATGACACTATACTTTCTTATCATCTACTGCAAGACCCATCTCCATTTCAGAGATGTTAAACTGTGTGTGTGTTGGGGGGTGTGATTTAGAATCAGTGAGATATGGTAATAGAAACAACACTAGCAGCTCTTCCTTGGAGTTCTCTGCACTGGGCTCTCTGCTGAGGGCCATACGTGCAGTATCTCATTCAATCCTCACAAACCCCTGTGAATCAAGATGTTAGTTCGGAGAGGTTAAGCAATGTTGCCAGGTCACATAGAAAACTGTAATAATACTTAAATAGATTGACTAAGCCCATATACTAGCTATAGCACCCCCCAAATCTGTAGTTAAGGACTTTGAGACACATAGAGCATGACAGGCTTTTCTAAGGTCGTGCAGCCGTAGGTGGCAGAGGAGCTGGGGATTGCTGACTATCTTGTTATCTGCAAAGCTGAGCCTCAAACCCTGCCCCATGTAACTTCAGGCTATGCTCCTAAATGCTAGATATCATTGTGTCTTATCCAGAGCAGAGGGAGCAGTTTGCATTGGTGTCTGTCCATGAGACTCAACCTCTCTCTGGCCCTCCTGTCCCCTCCCGCAGAGGCTGCCCCTCACTGCCACCCCACCTCTGGCCAGGCATTGGCTTTCCCTACTGGCTGGCTGACAGACGGTGAGATCCACCTCTCCGGCTTTCTTCAGAATTCTAACAGGCAGTAGAGTGAGTGGGAGCAGCAGGCAGGCAGAGGCAAGGCAGAAGTGAAGAGAAGAGCGAGAGCTGCCTCCAAAAACTCACAAATTGGTCCCAGAGAGAAATGGAGCCTCTTTTTTGCTCCATTTCAATCCTCCAACTACTACCAGGCAGGCATGCAGTGTAAAGGCCTTGGCTGGAGCAAAACCCAGGCACGGGTGTGGGGAATGGCATTGGGGCAGCCATGGCTCCTCTTAGAGAAGTAGAGACCCCAGGGACCAGCCTGGTCTCAGCCTCCTCAGAGCAGAACTGGGCTGAGCATAGCGCTGACGCATGGGGGAGTTTTGACCCTGGGTAACTTTAGATGGACATGAGAGGTCAGGACTCACTTGATTCAGAGGGAAAGGGCAGATGCTGGATAGATAGATGCAGGGGACAAAAGTTAGTCCACTCAGGCACGAACAGAGTCCATTCTGGAAGGGGCTGGGGGACCCAAAATCTGTCCCAACAGCAGATGGGGATCAGGCACAGGCAAAAGGTGGGGCTAGCCCGGGAATAATAAATTCAGGAGCAGACCTTATTTCAAGCTTTAGGCAGATAGCAGCAGAAAGGGAGAATCCGAAGCCAGAGGGGACATCTACTCTGTGCTGGCACTGGGCAGAAGATTTTATTTACAGCATTCTCTCTAACCTGCCAAGTAGCACCGGGAGGCAAAATTCCCATTTCACAGATGTAAAAACTGACATGCAGAGTGGGGTGAGTAACAGTTGGTTAGTGGCTGAGCTGGGACATGAACCACACCAAAGCAGTCTGGCTCCAGACCACGATGCCCTGGTCCTTCTAGGGAAACTGAGGTGTTAGGTGAGTGAGCCAGGCAGGGCAAGATAAGCTCCCAGAGCTGGGGCACACAATCAGCATAGACAAGCTTCAGGGACTAGTATGCTGCAGCTTTTAATTCCCTCCCAGCCCTGCTCAGCGTGGTCCTAGGCCCACAGCAGGGCTGAGCGGGGGTGGGACAAAGGCCTTGCTTTTGAGAACTGGGAGCTAAGCTGCATCCAGCAGAATCAAGCCTGCATGCTTCTGTCGATGGCCAGGATGGAGCTGGCTATTTGGGTAGGAGAGGTGTTCCGTCCTTTTCCCTGCACTGTGTGCCTCCCCTGAAGATGAGGATACTCGACAGCAGCAGGCAGGACCTTGGAGGTCCTGGGCTCTCTGCTTTCCTCCTGTCCTCCTTGGCCAGGCTCACTGGCAGACCCAGCGCTTGCTGGGAGATGCTGTGGAGATGCAAACACAATGTATCAGCTGTGAGCAGAGCACAGCAGCATTGGAGAAAGGAGCAGCAGTTCCTCAGGGCAGCATGTCTCTCTGACTCAGGGGCTGAGAAAAACTGATGCCCAGGATGAGATGGCTTAGTCGGGGTGGGGGTGGGGGGCGTGGTGTAACCACACCTGGCCCCTGCCTGATTGCCGAAACCACCAGGCTCTTTCCTTCTCTGCTCCTACTCTTCCTTTGCACATTCTGTGCTTTCATGCCTCTGCTCAATCAGCTTCTACCCACTTCTAGGCCCAGCTTAAACATTACCTCCTCTAAGAAGCCTTCAGGATTTCTCCTGGCCTTTTTCATTTCCTAGAACATTTAGCATTTATCACAACAGAGCAGTCATCACCCTATTTTAAATTATTTTTTAATTTGACTCTTCCTTCAGTGTGTGAGCAACCCAAAAAAACAACCGACTCATCCATTTTTCTATTCCCCTGTGCTGAGAAGATACCAATAAATGTTTGTTGCATTGAACTTCCCTTGAGAGAGTCATAAAAACAGACCCTGTAGGCACTCGCTATCATCTCACCCTGTTTATTTCTTTCATAGCTTTTATAACAGGAAGGTTGGCACCTTAGAGGCAGGGAGGGTGTGAGGCAGAGCACTTGTATCACTGAGTTGGTGCTTTGGGATTCACTGGGGCAAATGCATGGAGGAGGGTGGACTGGGAAAAGGGAAGGGGAAGGAGAGAGAATATAAGGAGGCTGGTGCCATGGTACAGGGTATGAGCTGGAGGGTGATGATAGAGGTGGGAAAGATAGATTCCAGAGTCATTTTGGGGGGCAAAATTGTGTCTTTGCATTTGTTCAAATGAGGGAGGTGGGGGTGTCTAGAGATGACACTGAGATTTCCAGCCTGGACCACTGAGGGGTGTCGGTGCCCTTCCCTGAGAAGGGAAGCCCAAGGAAAGAGTAGGTTTGTGGTGGGGGGAATACTGCACAGAAAGTCCTCACTTAACATCATCAGTAGCTTCTTAGAACTGCAGTGAAATGATGTGTAACAAAGCCAGTTTTACCATAGGCTAATTGATATAAATAAGAGTTAAGTTTGTACGGCATCTTATTATTATAAAAGAAATGACGTTGAACAAAATGAAGCTATTTGAGGACCTGCTGTATTTGATTATAGAGATGTCAGGTTATAGATATTGCGAAGGACTTAGGATAGATGACAAGACAGTGAGCCTCACCCAAATGCCTGTTTCTTATCCACAGCCTGGAGGCTGCTGGCCTCTCATTAAAGGTGACAGGTATTTGAGAGTGGTGCACATCACTCCTCTCCTGGGCGAGGACAATAGCCCACTCAGGCACAAACAGGGTCCATTCCGGAAGGGGCACTTATATGATCTGTCCTTTTGGAAAATAACATTTCACCTGTTCTATTCTCATGGCATAATGTCCTCTACTTGGAAGTACTTGAAGTTTTTGTTGTCGTTAATTATAACCATTTAAGGCAATGAAAGAATGAGTTGGAAATGACAGTGCATAATGTAGAATGAGAACCTCACACCATTTACTAAAGAGTTAAACATAAATCTAGTAATACTAATCTATGAATAACCTACAGAATTAAGGACCCTCAGCGCTGATGTTAACTACCAGGTGAGATCCTTTCCCAGATGAGGCTTAGGAAGGAGGTTCCATATTGGTTCTGGGCTGGATGCTATTTCACCACTGGTATGCTGTTTACAATCTTAGGCTCCTGAATCAAACCAGAGCAGAGCATGACTCCTGAATCTGCAAAAGCTGTGTATTTTGGACAAATTGCTAACTTCTCTGAGCTTCCATTTCCTCCTCTGAAAAAAGTGAGAGTCATAGTAGAATCTCTCTCATGGAGCTGTTGTAAGGGTGAAATGAGCCAACGGGGAAGGCTTAGAATGTAGGCCCAGTAGGTGCTACCTATTCCCGTTGCTGTTACTGTGACTCCCAAACTGCTCTTGGTTCCCCTGCTCATCCATACCGGACAGTTTTGCAGAAAATTCTCTCTTTGCATTTGTTCAAAATGCAGGGTTTAGCGGATGGTCACTTTAAACCTATATTTTAAAAATTCGAGCTACTTCATTCCTCCATGGCCGCTGACAGTCCATGCAGATTTTGAGATCGCAACTTTGCTCCAGTTCTGAGAATGTACCTGCTGTCCTGTCTGTTATAAACTGCCTTGGGCTTTCTGAGAGGCTGTGACTAGAGGGGATGGTGAGTCTTGCTGGCTTTTGGCAAAAGTGTTCAGCTTTCTGATCTGGATGATCCTATAATGAATCCCTCCCACCACCGCTTAAAAACCCCGAATTATATTCTTGCTTTTTGTGGTGTCCCCTTCTGCCACCCGAGGCAGCAGCTCTGGTTAAAAGCTGCCAACCCTGCGTTACCTCCCTGGAGTTTTGCTGTTTAGCCATTTCATGTTTGCTTATACTTCTATGTTTTATAGACATTGTTCATAGTTGAGGCCTATTTATCAAATGCCTACTATGTGTCAGCCACTCTTCAGCACTGGAGAGAAAGTGATGAACAAGCTCTGTATGCTCAAAGAGCTGATATTCTAGTGGTGGGGGTTGGGGGGCAGAAGCAGACTATAGACTAGATATCAACATTAAGAGCTTTGGGGAAATAAACAAGGTGTTAGGAGGGCAAAGGTCTCCCTACGATGTGCCGTGTGCCCGGTATCTGACACCCAGGAGGTGTTTCCTGAGTGTTTGTTGAATGAGAGAAGGGCTGAGTGGATGAATGCAGCCTCTATCAGCGGTGTGGAGACAAGGTCGCTGGGAATTCCTTTGTAGGAGCTCAGGGCTTGTGAGGATGCAAGGAATCACATTTGCTAATGATCATAATTAAGCCAGATCTCTTATTTCAACCCAATGCCTTAGGGAGAGAGGCACAAAGCACCAGGCTAATGAATTGGCTCCCCACGCTTTCCTCCCTGCTGTGCCACCACCCAGGTGAGATGTGTGCCCAGGTACCTGTGTGCGCGCCCACACACATGCTAATAAGAGCCTAGTGGAGTAATCACACCTCTAAGCTATGTTGAAACAACCAGTCATTGGTGTCCCACAATCAATCCAGTGACAAATCTGTCACACCAGGCCCCTGGTGCTAAGTAGATCGAACACTTTCGCTGTCATAGATTCTTCACTTTTTCTTGTCTCTGGCGCTCAGGGCTGGGGAGTAGGGGTGTGTGGTGGACTGAGAGGTCAAGGCTCCAGCCCTGGACTTCAAATAGCTCACATCTCAGAGGAAAAAAACCTTTTGCCCAAATCACTGTACCACAGCGGTTCTCAAAGTGTGTTTCTGGTGAGATGCTCTGAGGATAAAGGTTTTCATGGTTGTCAAGGAAGTTTGGGAAATATTTCTTGCTCCGCACCCATCTCAGAGACTGCACGTGAGCAGAGTGAATGCCCAGAGAAGCCCTGCAGGAAAAAAAATCTTTGCTCAGCCCTGTTTAACTTCTAGTTTCTCAAGCCTGCCCGCACGCTGCAATAGCAGGGACACGGTGGTCCCTCCAGCTGGAGGGACATTCTCTGTTCTACCCAAGGCAGCATAGCGGATAGAGTCAGAACATGGGCAGGGTGAGAAGAGAAAGCAAAAGGACATGCCTCCCCAGGCAGGAAAGAGGACTCTACTGTTACCACCAGAGGTACCCCTGGCTCCCACACTGCGGTCCAGGCACCGTGGGGCTGCAGCATGGGGCCTCCCTGGTGAGCAGGGAGCTGTGGGAGGGACCGGAGGATGTGAGGAGAAGTTGGGCTGTACTGTCTATTTCTAGGAGGCCAGTATAAAGTCAGGATTTAAGACCCCAGAGGAGGTCAGAGGAGGTCAACAGGAAGTGGACCTGAAGCGGCTTTAGCACCGTTTATGTTGTGGGAACTTTTTGGAGGGGTGGGGAGGGCCTGCAGGGTAGGTGTGCTGAGGGCAGACAACTGCGGTGGATTCTGGCCAATTGTGAACTGCACTGATATTTTCAGCAGCATGAAATCCTGCCTTTGAGAGCTCCCACCTGGGAGAGGTGGGCCTCCTGGAAGAGCTCATCCCAGAGTCAGGGGCCTGTGGTGGGAGGGGGAGGGGACAGGCTGTGTTTGTTGTTGCAGCCTAATAAAAACAACATGTGTTTTTCTCCAGCAGGCCCCTTTCTGTTGCTCCAGCAGTATTGTCAGAGAAGAAACAAAACAAAATAGAGAAGTGGAAGTTGATTCTATAATTAGTGCAGTTTCTTCACTGTTCATTCAGGATCTCCAGAGATCAATTAACTTGCTTTTAAGCTAAAAGGCATCTGAATAAGTATTTAACCTGCATAGCAATTGATATTTAAAACAGATGAGGATGGGAGTAATAATGCAGAACCGGCTGCCTCTTTCTCCTCTGCTAATTTCCTGGCTTCTGCTCCCCCTGCCCCTTGCCTCTGCCCACGCCGTATCTGGAGTGGCCTTAGATTGGGCCTCCTGGCATTTTCAGGGGAAGACTGTGGATGGATAGGCTGGCACTTAGGGGCTGCCAGAGGCGGGGCTATCTTCCAGATGCTGACACCTCTATGGAGCAGGTGCCCCACAGTTGGGTTGGAGAGTCCACCCCCAAACAGGGAGAACTAAGTCCTCTCTCTATAGCCACCTAGCTGTATTAGCAGGCACATGGCACTCTGTCTATCCATGCAAGGGGCCGGGGCCTGGAAAGGTACCTAATGAGGGCACCTGAGCTGTGGTTTCCTCGTCTAGTCAGAGCCAATTATTACGGGGCAGGGGTGGGGGTCGGGATTTGAAAGCTGCAGGACCTGGTAGCCTCCCGTCTGGGCATCTTCATAGCAGAGGGTTTGAAGGCTTTTTCTGTGTTTTCTGCTTTGTCACTGAAGTATTAACGTTCTGAACTGGAATTAGCTTTTTAAAACAAGCAGAGTGAATGTGTGTATGTGCACACACATGTGCTCTTATATATGCATTTAGTTAACAAGCATGTCTTGACATCCTCTCTGTGCTAGATAGTGTTTTAGGCGCTAGGGACAGGAAAGAGATGCCAAGACAGCTAAGGTGTGTCCCCACCCTCCAGATGACCATAGCCTAATGGAAGAGGGAGGCACATGACATGTCATAACATGTGTGAGTGTACAGAGGAGGGTGAATTCAGAACTCAGGGAAGGTGACTTAGTTGGGGACCCCCAAAGCAGGCCCTGCCACAGGATTAGTTTCTCTGGGAGGTGACCCTAGGAAGTATGGGGATGCACAGGGAAGGGAGAGAAGACCATGAAGGTGTGTGAGCAGGTGGTTACACTGTGGGTGTCTGGGCTCAGCCCTGCTGGGCCCTTTGAGAAACTATAGATCGTGCCTTGAAATCGTTCCTCTGAGAGGCAAGGAGGCTGGGGTTTGTCTACCTGCTCCCTGCCTCCTCGGCCGAGGCTGCTGCTGAGTTCTTAACTCCCTGCTCCTATGGCCTGTTCTGTGACAGCCACATCACTGCCACCATTGCTGGAGAATGCCCAGTGAGAGCAGAGGAAATGTGTGCCGGTGGCCTCTGGGGTGGGACAAGGGCATAAAGACAGTGTCTGCTGCAAGGCTCAGAAGAGAAATATGGAAGCCCTATTTGCAAGGATGAAATAGAGAAAGAAGGAAGGGTGATCCAGGCAGAGGAAGAGCACATGCGAAGGGCCAGGGGCATGAGGGAATGGTGAGAAGGCAGCGTGGGTGGTAGACTTGCTGCCTGGAGGAGCCAAGGCTGGAGGGAGGTCAGGCTGCACCGGACGCGGCTGAAATGCCAGGCTCAGGGCTGGCCTTTCTGTGTGGGCGTGTGTGTGAGGGTGGGCTGGGTGATGGCTCTGCCCGTCTAGGAGGTGGGACAGCCTTGCCAATGTCTCTGGTGATTCTAGATCGTCAATCCTCCAGCCCCTTTGGCAAGGGCGCTCACTGCTCACTGGGCCCCTCTGCAGCCTCCGTTCCAGCCCTTTCCCCAGCAGCTCTGCTTCCTGCTCCTCCACCTGATGACAGCCCATCGGTCATGAGGGTCTCTGGGCAGCACGGGAGCCTCCAGCCATCCTCCCAACACGGTCGATTCTGCAATATTTGACTTGCGTGTCCCTGAGTTGTACAGACAAAGTGCCACATATCACCAGATCAATTAAAACAACTGCCGCTAGGCCCCGGGACTCAATCAGGAGCCCCTCCCCTGGGACCCCACATGACTGCACATCTTCCTCTGAGATTTGATCTTTCTCTGGATGCCCCTGTCTCAGTTAAAGCACTGCCTCCAGCTTCCCTGTCACCATATAATAATGTTTTACTCTTATTGAGCACTTATATTTTGCCTTAGATGATTTATGCCATTTAAGCCTCATCATAGCCCTATGTTGTACATGCTATTAATATCCTCGCCTTCGGATGACGAAACAGAGGCACAGGGCAGTAAAGTGACTTGCCGAAGGTCAAACAGCTGAAAAGCAGTGGGGACACAGGCTGTCTGGCTGCAGAGTCCACGTGCTGGACTACACTTCCCTCATCACTCAGACTTCGGGGTCGTCTTTCATGCACCATCCCATCTCTCTCCCTCATCTCATCTTTGCCCAGTCCTAGAAAAGCAAGCCCTGAAGCTCCCGCCCTGCCTGGCCCCTCCTTCTCCTCACTGGCCCTGTCCCAGCACAAATCCTCATGCTCTTGATACCCACCCGAGGCCAGCCTCCCCCCCACCAGCTGCCGTGTTCCCTGTACAGCTCAGCTCTGAGTAGGTCAGATGCTGCTTCCTCTATGAAGACATCCTTCACACTCTCCTCTCTGAGTCTCCCCAGCTTTGCAGGCCACTTTTATCACACGGAGAGTTTTTACCCTTATAGTGTTTTCCTTCTTGCCCCTCCTCTCAGCTCTTCTTCTAACCTATGAGCTCCTGAAGGGCTGGGAGTATGTATAGTCTCTCTTGACTCCCCCAGTGCCCAGCATAGTGCCTTGTTCACAGTTATAGCCAATAAACTGCTTGGGGAATGAATGAACAGAGTGATGAACAAATGAGTGAGTGGGTGACTGAATGACTGAACGACCAAAAGAGGAGACACATATGCTCTTTGTCTCCCCTTCCTTTCCCATGACCTCAGAGAGCCCATCCCTGGGCCTTGCCTGCAGGGCACTGCACACCTTCTATAACCACATACTTTGCCCAGCTGGGAAAGCCAGCCAACTTGTTCCTCTACTCCTCTTCCTCCTGAGACAAGGGCATAATGAGGCCCAAAAAGCAAGTTCCAAGGCACTGCCATGGCCCCTGAAGGGCCGACCCAGGTGCAGCAGAGAGCAGAGCCTGGTTCTTCTAACTCGTGAGCTGCACAGAGCCACAGGGACCCTGGCAAGGAGTAGAGAGAACCCTGATCAGAACGGACAGGCAGGTGGCCCTGGGAAGGGCTGTTAGCAACAGTCTCACTGATCAACATCTCAGTCAATCTCTATGACACCTTGAAAACTTCATAAGGACAAAGCTGACTAAAAAAGAAAGAGCACACTCAGGCCCCAGAGGACAGTGGGTGCCTGGACCTGGTGCTGGGTTCGTGAGTGTCTCCTGGGGGTCTGCTGCCAGACAGATGGTGGTAGCATGCTGCAGGCCCTGCCTGAGTCTTCCAGGCTCACTGAGCTCAGAGCTGGGCTGGCCAGGCTGCCTTTGCAAGGGCCAAGAGCACAAAGTTGTTCAAGAGAAAGAAAAATCTCAACAGACTCTAGACCAGCCCTAGAAAGTCATGAGGTCATGGGCTTAATTAAGCAAGGGACCCAGCCTTCTGCTCCATCTGCCCTAGGACCTGTGCCTTGGGGGACCTCTAGGGCCATCTGCCCAAAGAGTGGGGAGGAGGGGGCAGGACCCTTGCTCTGAACAATGAGGTGTGACAGAGCAGCAGTGACAACCCTTCCTCCTGGTTTTTGAGGTCACATTCAACTTGACACAGGCCACCATAAGCATGCTCACCTGGGAGGCAGGGAAATCCCACCATTTGGGCACAGTTCCAGAAATATAGGAAAAGCAATCTTAAAAATATGGGCATTTATCCTTAGAGTATTCAGAATGTTTCTCAAAACATATAACAACATCTCATAGTAAAAGGAGCAAGCAGGAAGCTGATTCCAGTTGGCACAGACAATTCTTTCCCTCCACCCTCACCCTGAGTTCCACTGTCTGTGGATGAGGTTGGATTTGAGCAGTGGTCTTCATGCTGGGCTTGGTAGAGCCCTGGGGGCTACAGACCCTTCTCAGTAACTGTAGCATCAAGTCTGTAAGATTCCAGATGTTAGAAATGGGTTTGAGCAGTGGTAGGCTAGTAAACATACTCTTTGGAAAAAAAAAAAATCCTAATACATAACATCTACTTATTTCTGTAGTGTGAAATACTTGTACTATAGCCTATTTCAAGCTGCCAATGGTTTGATAATTGGCTTTCAAAATTCCTGAAAATTTAACTATTGGCTCTAGCAAGCTGACTTTAGTTACAGAAGAGAATTTGCCATTGAGTAGTCTTAACACCATCCTTAACCACCCTGGGCCTCAGTTTTCTCTTATGTAAAATGGGGCCATAATAGTTTCTCTCTAATGTGGCTGTAGAGGTTCTTGTGCATATTAAATGAAGTGGGTGGAAAGCATTCAGCATCATCTCTGACACAGAATCAGTCTTCCTTGTTGTTGTTGTCGTTGTTATTATTATTGTTATTATTTGTTTTACGCATTTGGCTTTCACTCAAGATTTTGTTTGAAGAAATGTTCCAGCTGCACCTGTTTTCCACCCCCACTTACATCTTCTGGGATCCATCACTCACACATACACACACACATGCATACACACACACACACACACACACACACACCACAGACATACACACACACTCATACCCCATCCCATATCCTCAGCAGCCCCGGTGTCTCTGCTCCATTTTATTAAAGCAGAAAGCAGTGACAATTATTTTCATAATGAACTGGCTCTTCAAATTAATGCCAATTACACTATGCAATCATGATTAAGATTATGCATTAATCAACAGTGCCAACCTACTTATTAGCCTCTTTAAATAACGATCATGAGGAATGTATGGGAAGGGAGAGAATGGAGAGGAGCCAGTTGAATGAGAGAACTGCCTCTAAGGGAGGGGCAGGTTGTTCTCTCCAGAAGCCAAGACCCAAAGCAGCCTGTCTTCCATGGAGCAGAGCTTGAATCAGACCCCCGGCCCATCAGACCCTGAGCTTCTGAAGCCCCTCATATGAAAGGGGAGGGGTGAGAGGACCCAGAAAGGAGAAGATAGAAAGAGGAACCCTTGACAGTATATCAGTTGATGAGGGTTAGTGCCTCTTTCTCTTCCTCCAAAAGCACTAAAGAGTAAGAGAGGTCAATACTCCTCCCAGAGAAATGTCCTCCCCATCTTAGGTCAGGACGCCTAGAAGCAGAGCCTGAGGCAGAAGTTTGGATGCATGAGCTTGATAAAGGGGAAGGGTGCTCTTTAGGAAAAGCCATTCAGAGAGTGATCAAAGCTGGGGGACAGGGCTGGGGGCAAAGACGTGTCCTCAGGTAAGATCTGGACTTTGCCTGATGTGATGATGTGGCGAGTGTTGGGAGGGGCTCTGGAGCATACATGCACCACAGTTATCCCCGCCCTGAGGCAAGGGGACAACCTTTTGGAGCCTCAGTTTTAGTCGTTGGCTGCATACTGCCACAGGGCATAGGCGAGTGGTGTAACCTCCTGGACAAAGTGTCTTTCTTCAACTGGGAACAATTCTCTAGAGAAAAAGACAGCTTATGAACGGAACCAAGATTCAAACTCAGGTCTGTTGTGTCCACAACGCACTCTCTGAACCTCTATGTTGTACCCAAATATATGCTGCCTGGGTGTCTCAAGACATTTAAACTTTGGGGGTCACCTTGCCCTTATATGCTCAAGTAGAATGGCCTCCATCTTAGTGCTACATGTCGGGGGTGGGGGACCTCTGTCACCTCTGAGAATGCTCCGTGGCTTCCAGTTTCTCCTCATTACTCCTTGCTCCAACTTCCTTCTCTGCTGAATTTTCCATCTCCTCTCATTCTACCTCCTGCACGTCTTGTCTTCTCTCTGCCCTGATTCACCCTGTGCTGGGCACTGCCCACCTTCCTTCCCTTTCTCCTAAGAGCACAAGCTGGTGTCAGTTTTCTGTGGCAGACTTTCCTAGACAATGGACCCCTGTAAAGAAGCTGAGCGACAGCACAGGACAGGCTAACTGGAAACTCGGCAGCAGGCATCTCTGCTGACTAACAGGGCCCCTTCCTGCTGTGGAGGATTTCTCCCTGGCCTCACCTGCCTTTGGGCCAGGGTAACATTCTCATCCTCTTCATCCCCTTTCTGGGCCCACTTCTTATCTATTCCCTTTCTCTTAGGCCCTTCTCTCCCATCCTTCCCATTTAAAAACTAAACATCCCATCTCAGTTTCTTTTGCACAGCAGTTTAGTACTATCATAATCTTATCTTTTCTCTCCAAGCCTGTAGGTGCTTTCACCTCTGAGATAAAGTGTGCCTTTCCCCTGGAACAAGGAACAAACTACAGCCCCAGTCTGTGGATTGCCAAATCGGGCCTGCAACCTGCTTTTGTAAATAAAGGTTTATTGAAACAGCCACACCCATTTGTTTACATAATGTCTATGGCTGCTTTCATGCTAATGGCCCATCTGGCCTACAAAGCCAAAGTATTTACCTGGCCTTTCACAGGAAAAGTTTGTGGGTCCCCGCCCTAGAATGTAGAAGTTCAAAATTCATTTTGTTTTTCTAAACAGCTTTATTTCTCTCCTCCTGTAAGAACTCCTGGCCACGTGCCATTATTTAGTTACTAGTTTTCTTTCTTCCTGGCAAGAATCAACCCTTTGAAGTGTGCTCCCCATTTTGCAGACGAGGAACCTGAGACTTAGAGAGACTGAGTAACTTCCTCCAGTGGATGGAGCGGGGGTTTGGACGGAGGTGTGGCTGCCGCTGGAGACTGAGTTGGGAACCTCTCCGCCACTGCACCATGCACGAGTACACTGGTTATTGTCAGCTGAGCGCTCTTGGAGAGCCGAGGCCCAGTGCTGACTTCTCTTGGTATCCCAACACCCAGCGACAGGTTGGCCCATGGCAGAGATAGGTGGGTGTTTATGGAACTGCATTGTAGTCTAAGACTGAGCCTGCCTCCCCAGCCTTGAGACGCAGTCGCAGTCACCACCCTTGTGAGGTATTAGCTCCTCTCTCTCCTCTCCCCTCCACCTACCTAGGTGTGAGAGGCCAGGAAGAAGGTGTGAAGCCCTAGGAAATGGCTTTGTCCTCAGCCTTTGACCCTCATTTGGGCTGGGGATCTGCAATAACCAGACCTCTCCCTAGGCTTTCTTCTTTAATTTCTACATTTTAAAATAATGAAAATAATACATACTCATTGTAAATCATTTGGAAATATCAAGAAAATACAAAGAGCGAGATTATAAGTATCCATAAACCTCTTTTTACCCAGAAACACCCACTGGTAACATGCTGATACAAATCCTTCCAGTCTTTTTTCTAAAAATATAAGTATGTGCTTTGGGTTTGATAAATAGGTATCGTACTGTAATATGATTTTGTTGCTTGGGAGTGGGGGAAGAGAGGATGAGCATTTCCTATGTCACTAACTATTATTTAAAAGCCTTTTTTTTTTTAAAGCTTTTTTCCTATTACCAAAGCTATCACTCCATGCAGAGGACTTGGGGGAAAAAAGCACTAAGCAGAAGAAATCCATTATCTTTTTCCTTTCTAAAAGGAACCACTGTTAACACTTTGGTGTATGTCTTTCTGGTATGTCCTTTCTGATTTTAATTGGAATTCCATTAAATTTATAAATTAATTTGAAGAGAACTGACATCTTTACAATTTTGAGCCTTCCCTTCCAGGAGAAAGTTATGTCTCTCCATTCATTCAAGTCTTCTTTTATGTTCCCCAGTAAAGTTTTGTAGTTTCTTGATGTAGGAATTTCAGATTTATTGTAAACTATTTTATTTTTTCGTGGTTGCTGTTGTGAATAGGGCCTCTTTTTTTTTTCTTACAATTTCTCACTGTTTATTGCTGATAAAGAGGAGTGCTATATATATGCTTTGCTAATTGTACTACCATTATTTGTGACTTTTTTTTTTATACACCTACAGCACCCAGTCTTCCTTGGTGGTCTCGCATCCAAGTACTAACAAGGTCTGACCCTGATTAGCTTCCGAGGTCAGACTGGATTGGGCGTGTTCAGGGTGGCATGGTCGTACACTATTTGTGACTTTTGTCTTATTTATCCTGTGATTTTTAAAGAATATTTTATTATGGAGGACGTCTGTCATATACACTGAGTGAGAATGGTATGACGAGTCCCTGTGTATCCACCACCCAGCCCCAGCAATCCATGGCCCATCCTACCCAGTTCCTACCCTCCTCACATCTGCCCCACCCCTATCACTTGGAAGCAAATCCTGAACACCATATCATGCTATCTTATACCCTGACTGTTAATGCCTGCACTTGTTCTGCCATATGGGTGAGTTTTGGTATATTGAGTAATCTTCTACTTTTGGACATTAAGTTGTTTCTGTTTTTCCAATATTATGTCAAGAATGTCCTTATACATAAATGTGTTTATGTATCTTTAACTTTAGCTAAATTTATATCCCTAGAAGTGGAATTACTGGGTCATATGGTATTTTGATCATTTATTTCCCTTTAAACACATACACACAATCACATGATGGCTTTTCTGATGAGAAACATAACACATGTTCCCTGCAGAACTTTTGAAAAATACAGAAAAACACAAAGAAGGAAATTAAAGTTACCCAGAATCCTACCACTCAGAGAGGACCCCTATTCATGTTTTGGGAAGCATTCTTCTTGGCTTGTTTTATGTGTGTGTTTTGCATGTTCATACACTCCCACACAAACTCACATGCAAACACAATATGTGTTACAAATTGTGAATCTGATGGAATACTGAGGGCAGGGTCAGACTTATTTGTTCACTTTTTAAAACATTCCCTATTTAAAAAATTTTTTCAAAATGATCGAGGCAACCCAAATACCCATCAACTGGTGGTGAATGAGCAAATGAAGTGTGGTACATCCATAGAGAGCAATATTATTTAATAATAAAAAGAAATGAAGTACTGAAACATGCTACAACATGGCTAAACCTCAAAAACATTATGCTAAGTGAAAGAAGCCAGATGCAGAATACCGCATAGTACATTATTTCATTTATATGAAATGTCCAGAAAGACAAATCTCTAGAGGCAGAAAGTAAATGAGTGGTTGCCTGGAGCTGGGGGTTAAAACAATGGTTGACTGTAAGTGGGCACAAGGGAGCTTTTGGGGTGATGGAAATGGTCAGAAGCTGGGTTGTGGTGATGGTCACACCACTCAGTAAATTTACTAAAAATCAGTGGACACTTAAAACAAGATGAATAGTGTATAATCTCCTGATGTAGATAATACTTCAATAAAGTTGATTTTTAAAAAGAATTGAGAAAGAAAAAATAAAGTTTTATTTGGAAAATATAGAAAACACAAAGATCAAAATAAATCTACCACATAAAACTATTCACTTGTATTGTTTTGAAATGCTTCTATTTTTATGCCAATGCTATAAATTCCTCCTCATCTACTTTTCATTCTTTCTCTTCTAACATGGGGTCACATTGCATCTCCTTTCTAACCTCTGTTTTTCACTTAAAGATATATCATGAATACTTCCCAAATCATTATATTTTTACTATTATAGGAAATATATAGCAAATTCCAATTTATCAACTATTCCACTGGTGTTCGACTTCTCTAGCTCCTCTCCCCATACATGGTCTGTGCACCCATCATTGGAGTCAAGTTGTAGAAACTGAAGTACTGCGTCAAAGACATGAGCATTTTTAAGGATTTTGACATATTTTTAATGGCCACCAAGAAGGGCCGGTGTACCAGTTCCCACTTCCACCAACAGTTAAGCAAGTGTTTGTTTCCAAATACCTTCACCAAAGCTGGATGTTATAATTTATTTTATATGTTTGCCAATGGGATGGGCAAAAAACAGTATCTCACTGTTGGTTTAAATTGAGTTTATTTGATCATTAAGGAGGTTGAAATTTCTTCATATGTTAACAGCTCCTTTGTATGATTATTTTTTGCTTTTGTGAAACATCCATGCTTGCCCTTTATACATTTTTCTGTTAGAGTGTTTGTCTTTTTTGTTGAGTTTTAAGTGCTTCTTATAAAATAAGAACATCAGCCTTTATACTGCCATATATGTTATCAATTTTGTTTCCGAGTTTGTTATTTGTCTTTTAATTTTGTTCACGGTGGTTTAGAGAAATATAAGTTTTATTTTATTTCCTGCAGAATCATCAGTTTTATTCTGTGGTTTCTGACTTTACTGAAATGCCTGGGAAGGCCTCCTCCTCCTCAATATTATATAATATTCACCTATACATTTTTGGTACTTTTATAGTGTTTTCTTTCTTCCCTTTCTTCACTTATTTTCTTGCTGTTTTATCTTTAACCCATCTGGAACTTACTTTGATATATGACTTAAGATTAGAATCTAACTTAAATTTCTGCCAAATAATTGAATAATTGCCTCAGCACAATTACTGAATAATTCATCTTTTACCTTCCGATTGGAAATAGCCACCTTTATCATGTCTTAAATACTTATCTCTACTTGAATCTCCTTCTGGGGACTTTTTATCTCATTTCATTAATCTATCTGTGTTTTCACATGCCATTCGAACATGGTTTTAATTATTTTGGCTTTATGATATATTTTAAGTCTGGCAGTCCAAGTCACCTCTCATCTTTTTTTAGGCTGTTATCTCCTGTTTAGTCTTCCAGATGCATTTTAGAGTCATTTTTCCAAGTAAAAGAAATATCCTTCTATGCTTCCGAGTGGAATTGAATTAAATTGAAAAATTAATATGGAGAAAACTGACACCTCTACCCTTGAACATAAATATCCAGGAACATGACATGATTCCTCATTAAGTCTACTTTTATGTCTCTCATTTAAGGTATTTTTTGTCATTTTTATTTCTAGAATTTCAAGCTTGTTCTTTGGTTGATTATTAGTTATTTAATATTTTGTTAATAGTGTAAAGGAAATTATTTTGCCATTAAGTTTTCTTACTGGTTGTCGCTGATATAAAGAAACACTATTAGTTTGTGCTAACTGGCCATTTAACTTGACTCTTTTAGTAGTTCCTACTAGTTTTCATGTTTAGGGATAATTTTAGGGTTTTTAGAATGCTTTTATATCATTTGCAAATAAGAATTTTTTTCTTTCCAAAAGGTATGTCTCCAAATTATTTTTCTTTCTTATATCATTGGTTAATGGTGTGGTTTGAATCCTCCCCTCCTTTTTTTTCTTAAATAAGAATGCTTCTAGTGTTTACCATTAGTGTGATATTAAAGGCTGAATGAGCCAAAGATGCTTCAAGGAAGTCTTTTTTCTGGTGCTAGTTTATTAAGCATTCTTAACAGCAGTAGGTATTGGATTTTATCAAATGCCTTTCTGCATTTTGTGAATTGGTCATATGTTTTTCCCTTTGAACTATTGATATGATAGAATGATATTCATAGATTTCTTTACATTGAATCTTCCTTACATTTCTGGAATACAAGTCTTTATGGTCATGGTATGTTATCCTTATAATATTCTGGTAGATTCTACTTGCTAGCACTCTCTTGAGAATTTTCATAGCAATATTAATAATTTGGTGGGTTGTTGTTGTTGTTGTTTTTTTTTTTGGCTCTGTTTGTCAGTCTCTGTTATCAGGAATTTGCTAGCTGAGTGAAATGACCTAGGAGGATTTTTACATTTCTTATGTTCCAGCTCAATATCTGTGTATGGGAATTATTTAGGGTATTATTGACCAGTGGTGGGGGGATCTTGTCCATTAAACTTTCTGAGCCAAGCATCTTTGTTAGCAACCCCTCCTTCCTCCTCATCACACACAGTTTTACCCCTCTCTCGCAGGAGGAATCTTTGAGTATGCAGACGGCCCCAATGCCCAAGTCATGAACGCTGAGGAGCATGCATTTCGATTTTCTGCCAACATCATCAACAGGAACAGGACTCTGCTGCCCAATACAACCTTGACCTATGACATCCAGAGGATTCACTTCCACGACAGCTTTGAAGCCACCAAGAAGGGTGAGTGTGCATGCAGCCCAGCCCGTGCCTGCTTCCTCACAGTTGGGCAGTGTTTGCTGTCCTTGGTCCTGAAAACAGGCCAAAGCTTTGGGTGGGCTTGAGGCTTCTTAGAATCTTTTCCAACACACAGTCTGAGGGCCTGCATCAGTCCCAGTTCAATTTTAGCTGTGTCATCCCCCAGGAGCAGTGGGTTGTCCATCAGGAATTCCTAGGACACTGGCAGAGGCCAAGGGGGAATGAGGGGCCATGGGAGGGGGATGAGGGGTGAGAGTGGGGTCTTGATTTGGGGCTGGCGAGGCAGCAGTAAGGAGGCCAGGAGGAAGAAGTTCTCAAAAACCTCTGAGCCAAAGCCGACATTTTCAAACTTCTTTTTTATTTAATCGAAATCCTATCTAGAATATAAAAATTTTAAATGCATGTAAAACAGAATATGTATAAGCTCAAATATGCGACATTCACTTGCCATAAAAAGAATTACTAAAAACAGTGAAGCTGCTTCTGTGGCCTACAACAATTTGACTCCAGGGACTGTGGATGACACTCGAAGTCTGACATTAACCTCAGCATTCACTATGTTTTCATATTTTGTTTTGACTACAAAATAACAAGAAAATCGTAAAAATAATTTGTAGTAAATGCAATCAGTTTTTTCTACACATGAATTTTAAGAAAAAAATTTAAAAACAAGTGTTGGGCTGCCTTCTTCTTCATTAATGAGACATTTACAATAAATGCCAATGGCTATATAGAAAGGACTGGAGAACTTTGTTCCAAGACTCACTCTCTCTCTCTCTCTCTCTCTCTCTCTCTCTCTCTCTCTCACACACACACACACACACACACACACACACACATAAAAAACAAGCAAATTAACTTGTCGATATCTGGATGAGCCAGCATTTAGCATATTTGAGTATACAAGTATGCTCTTTTGTTCCTGTTTTTAAAGATATAATTCATATACGCATTTAATTGAAATTTAACTTAATGGCTTAGATAACTCTGGAAATAACTTTTATAGAACCTTAGAGTTTCATACAACTCCCAGAGAACAGTGAGTCATCCTTCCTATACTTTGCTGTCATAGCTGCTTGCTTTTCTTCTTCAAGGCTCTTATCACATTAGTGGTTAAATAATTGTGTGTGTTTAATGTCTTTGCCCTTTTCTCCAACACCACTGACAGGAAGGCTCTCTCTTATTGATTGATGTAGTCCTGGCACCTAAAAGACTGGTTTATGCTCAATGAAATGATCATTGAGTGAATTAGTGAATGAAATAAGAATGGAGTGTGGAGGTCTGAGCACCATTGTCCAAAATTCCTGTCATTTGAGCTTAGGGATAGAATCATCCACACACCTTGGGAAAATTGAGGCCGATCCATAGGGACCTTTGGTCTTTCTAAGGGGTCCAAGCAGCTAATCAAGGTCTCCTGGGCTCCCACATGCAGACTTGCCAATGTGCTGCCTGCTGCTAGCTCTGTTTTCCAACATTGTGGGTAAACATTTCAGCACAGAAAAGCAGTATAGAGTGGGCTTTCAGCCAGGACTGCCTGGACTTGCACCCTGTCCTCTCTGATATTAGTTGTGTGACCTTGGACAATATGTGCCTCAGTTTTCTCCTCTGCAAAATGGCCACACTTTTATGACATATTTAGAACAATGCCTGGCACATTCGAAGTACCATTTGAAGGACTTTGCTCTTATTACATTGGCTGATTTGCTCTCTACACTCTGAACCATCAAGTCAGGTACCTTATACCTACAGGCACTTTACCACTGCTGGCGCTTTTTCCTCCCACCCTGCTTCTCCTTGCCTTATGCACTGAAGATTGGAGGGTCCCTGACATTGAACACACCTAACGCTGACATTTTTGAGGCCACTTCCCTGAGTCTCGGAGCCAACATGCACCCGAACTACAGGCACCTCACCCTCTAGCCATGCCACCCTAATGGCCTCAAAGAGTGGTCTTTTGTCCATCACCCCTCTGCCATGCTGGCATGCCCTCCCTGCCCACGTGTTCCACACTTTCTCCGCAGCATGCCTTGCAGCATGCCTGTGCAATCGGGTATACACCTCCCTGCTGAGAGTTCATGCCGGCACCCTCTGCCTGGCCTTGTCTATCTAGAAAATAACTGAACTCAACCAAAACTGCTCAGTAAAAAGGTCAGGACACAGAACAAACACCTGGAGTCAGAACACAGAGTCCCATGTGGGCAGAACCATCCCAAAGGGCTAAGCTGAATCTTCTGTCCATTTTTTTCTAAAACCCACTGAAATAATACAATGACTCTCTAGTGGTGCACTTGCAGTTCAGTACAAGGACCTTCCCCAGGCAGCACTGAGCCGGGGCAGAGCTTCAGAGCCTTTTAAGGCACTTCTTCCAGTAGGAACTTACAGTCCTGTATATATGGAACTGCCCAGTCAGTGGTGGGTGAGCGGACCAGAGATGGAAACACCCAGCTCCGGAAATCCAGCCAAAAACGTCCCAGTGATCAAAGCCACAGCCCCTCCCCACTCTACACCAGGACACATGGCTTGTTTGCTTAAAATCCTAGATGGCATGTTCTATCTTCTTTCTCCAAATCATCATCAGGACCCATGAGTCTAGACCCAATGTCACCTTCCAGCCACATCTGTGCCACTTGCTCCTTCAGCCTCTGGGTTCTAGCCATACCTGCCATTCTCAGGGTGCCATGCTTCCTCCCACCTCAGGGCTTGTGCACATGCTGTGCCCTCTGCTTGGATTTCTCTTTCTTTTGTAAATTTTACCTCTGCCCTGCCCTTTATCTAGCTAACTCATTCTTCTCTCAAACTTCTGGGGAACCCTCCTTGAGCCCCCAAATAAGGTCTCCCTACTTCCATCTTATAACACCCTGGACTTTTATTTCACAACTCTGAACCCTGGTGTGTGTGTGTGTGTGTGTGTGTGTGTGTGTGTGTGTGCACGCGCACGCGTATGTGTGCATGTGTGTGTGTGATTATATAATTATTGTCCATCTCTTCCACTATTTGCCTTTTCACTGCTATACTGACTGCTGTTGCCGTACACTAGTTTTGCCTGTTTTTGAACTTTGCGTAAGTAGAATACTAGTGTGTAATTTTTAAAGTTTTGCTTCTTTCCTCCTGCAATATGTCTGTAAGATTCACCTATATTATTGAATATAACACTAGACTTTGTTCTTCATTGTTGTGTAGCATTCCATTATATGAATATGTCACAGTTTTTACAACCAAAAATTACTGTTGGACATTTGAGTTGTTTCCATCTGGGGTCATAGAATAGTGTTGCTATGAACATTTTTGTAGATGTCTTTTGGCACACAAATGTGCACATTTTTTGTTGCGCATATACTTAAGAATGGAAGTGTGAGGTCATAGGATGTGCATATATTCAGCCAAACAGTTTTCTCAAATTGCCATTCCAATTTGCACTCCCTCCAGCAATGGATAACACTTGGCACTACATCTTTTCTAACTCTTAGTAAAATCAGTTTTATTTCAAATTTTGGCCATTTTGGTGGTTTGTGTAGTAGGCATCTCATTGTGTGTGTGTGTGTGTGTGTGTGTGTGTGTGTGTTGCATTTCCCTGATGACCAGAGATGTTGAACATCTTTTCATATGCTAATAGATCGTTTGAATCTTCTCTCCCCTGGAGTGCCTTTTGAGCCTTTCAACCACTTTTAAAAATTGAATTGTTTGCCATTGTCTTATTGATTTGTAGGAGTCTTATATATTCTTGATTAAGGGTCCATGGTTAAATATATGCATTCATATATCTATTGCAGATAAGTTTGCCTTTTCACTCTCTTAGTAGTATCTTTTGAGGAGCAAAGTTCTTAATTTAAAGAAGTCCAATTTATCCATATTTTCCATTATGGTTATGCCTTTTGTGTTCTGTTTTGTCTATTCTAAGGTTGTGAAAATATTCTCCTGTGTTCTTTTCTAAAAGTTCTATTGTTTTACCTTTCCGAAGTAGCTCTACGATCTATCTCAAATCAAATTTCTATGTACAGTGGGAGGTAGGGGTTGAGGTTAATTCTTTTCTACACACTGCTGGTGATAGTGAAAACTGGTTCAGCTTCTCAGGAGAACTGTTTGAAAGTATCTACTAAAGCTAAACGAATGCCAGCAAGGATGTTTCTAGCCATTTTATTGATAATACCCAATAGTTGGAAATAAATTGAAGGTCCATCAACAGTAGAATGGATAGATAGGAGTGTAGTTGTACAATGAAATTTGAATCAGTAATAAAGAAAGATAAACTCTCGTTATGCACATCATGTATTAACCTCACAGACATGATGTTGAGTGAGTAAACAGTGGTTACCTCTGCAAGAGGGAGTAGTATGCAGTGGATATTAACCGGAAAGGGGAAGAGAGAACCTGCATAGGTGTTGGAAATGTTTTATATCTCAATCCAAGTAGCAGTTACACGAGTGCAGTTCTATGTAAAAAATTCATAAAATTCTGTGCTTAAAACAAATGCACTTTCCTGTATTGTGTTTTATCTCAATAAAAAAAAAATTAAGTTGCTTCTCTCTGCTGTCATTCTCCCTTAATGTCCTTCTGATAATATATTAAAGACGGACCTGTGCTGTGGTTGGAAGCACCACTGCTTGACCCCAGAGGCATTTCTGCTGTTGGATCATGCCCTCCATTGGACATCCTCTATCCCTTGGGAGCACCATGTTCTCTGATCTTTGTTTTTCCTTTTGATCTTTGGTTTTTAAAATTCTCAGGAGCATCATTAGGACCCTTCCAAAGGGTGGGTGAACTTGGGCCTAATTCCAATTAACCCAATGATAATTCATTTTCCCTAGGCAGAGTTTCCTGTCACCACTCGCTTTTGCACCAGCTGGATCCAGCCACCTCAGGGCACATTGGGTGCAGGGATTCAGAAGCACAGAGCCTGGCACTGCCTGCCCTGCCAGCTCTGGTTGAATTAGTTCCTTTCCTCCACGTGAGACCCAGGAGGCCTTTCCCCATTAAAAGAGACTTTCACTTTTTGTCTTTATTTTTAAATGTTTTGTGGGAAATTAAAATATGAGTGACTGCCAGGCGGTGCCTGAGCCAGCAACCCAGAGAGCACTGGTGTTTTCTTCCAAGCCTGACCAGAGCAGGCCTGGAATCGACCCAGCACTCCCCAGGTTCTTCTGCCTTCACTTATTCTCTGGGCTGCTCAATTCCTTTTAAGACACAAATTGATTGAGATAATTTTTGCTATAACTACAATTGCCATAGAAAGAGGGTAGAGGGAACTGCATTCAGGCTGTGGACTCCTGCAATGACTGTGAACGATTGAGTTACTGTAAAATGACCAGAAAATGGATTCAAAATTGAAGCCACAAATAATGTAATTACTGCAGCATGTGCTCAGGGCTGCCAGAACGAGGGTTGGCTGCTGCCCTGGAAACATCTGGAGTTAAAGCTGCTGCTGCTGCTGCTGCTGCTGCTGCTGCTGCTGCTGCTACTATAACCCCTGCCCTGGTCCCTTTGGGGAAACAGTGATCTTCCAGAATGGAAGATCATTAGAGAGTGGAAGGAATATGAAGGGGACAGGAAAAGGTATGTAGAGAGAGGCCAAGGAGAAGAAACAGGTGAATGGCAGCACTGATGCCTCCTGCCACCCACCTGTGAGATTTAATCATGGCATCTCTGGCAGAATGAAACCCAGTGTGGTCATCATCATCATATCATCACCAACATCATTACTGTCAGCACCAGGGCAGCATCACCACAGTTATTGTCATCATCCTCAACGTGGTATCACCTCCACACCTAACATAAACATCACCATCTCCACCTCTCCTTCTATACTCTGTCTCTTTCTCTCTGCCACGACAGCAACATCTCCATCATCACCAATCTCATCATCGTCAACATCATCGCCATCTCTTCTGCCGTCATCATTGCAGTTACAGTCATGGCTCTGACACATCAGCATCACCAACCTCATCAGTGCCATCAAAATTGTTATCGCCTCCATTTTTATCCCTGCCACCATCACCAGCCCTATCATTATCTCCAACACTGTCATGCGTCAGCACCTTCATCATCACCAGTCTCATCAGCACCAACATCATCACCAGCAACATTGTTATCACCCCCTCTTTCATCAATGTTTATATCACCATCATTCTTTCTACCATCATCATCGCCATCAATGTCATGGCATTGGCTTCCATTCCATCATTACCATCCCATCATTATGTCACAACATCAACATTACCATCAATTTCATTAATCAATGCTGTCATCAGAATCAAAAACAGCCCTACAATATAGCCCTTTACTGTCACAACTGTCATTACAGTTACTTTTACCATTATCCCACAATCAATGTCAAAATTACTTCCTTCAAGATCACTCTTACAACCCTCCTCATCATCATAATTGATGATCAGTCCACTCTCCCCTGCCTCAGTCAAACAGGACACCTGGACTTTGAGGCTATAAGAGGCCATGACTTCAGAGGTTGGTCTGGGTGGAGCTGAGGGTGGCAGGGTAGCATTTGCCTGCCTGTTTCAAGGCCTAGATCAAAGGGGAAAATCCAAAACACAGATTCTTGGAGGTTGGTAGTGAGAGGGAATGAGACACACAGTCATTTGACTAAGTAATCGATCAGAAGGTCCAAGAGGGAAAACAGAAAGAGTAGAGATAGATGATAGGACGGAAAACTGAGATGTCATAGGACAGCTAGAAGGTTCAAAACAGAGGTAGGAGATATAGGATGAGAGAAACCTATAGATTTTATTGCATGCCATGGCCTTTGGCTTGAGCAAGAAGGAGTGACTAGACCTGGACAGCTGTCACTTACTCACTGCCATCATTTCCTCCATGTTGGTATCCAACCTCCATGGCTACAAAGTGACTCACATATGATCTCTTCCCTCAGGCAGCACCTGTTCTCAAAGGGACAAAGTGGTCAGAGCAGACACCCACACATCCAAACAGCAGAACAACAACATAAATAGGCAGTGAGAGTACTGGTCAGAGACTGGCCTCCTTGGGACAAGGGCACAGCAAAGGAGAACAATCCCTAAATTGGACAATTTACCAACATACCCAGAGTTCCTATTTTTGAAGCATTCATTATCACTGGGATTTGTTTCACACACACAGCCACACAGAGTGCTGTCAAGGTTTATTGACTCTAGGGTGACAATAGCAGGGAAAAAACAGTGCTTCTCTGACTTGGACTCTAGTCCCATAACTGTAGGGGCACCAGGAAGTCACCATGTACCCCACTGAGCATCCTTTCCTGCACTTGACATTGGCCAGTAGGAATCCTAGTGACCCAAAAGATGCCCTCTGTACTGGCCTCACTGCTTCCCACGCATGGCTGTCCTGCCCCATGTCCCAGGTTATTCCAGCAGACTCTTAACAACAACTAACCCCGCCTCCCCCAGAGTGCTATATCTTTCACCTAGGCCATAAATGCCATTCTCTGGTGTTCTTAGGGGAAGTACAAATTTCAGGAAAAATAACCACTTTATATAATGTCTCCTATTTCCAGGAGGCAGTGAGGGAGAAGGGAGTACATGTCAGTGGAGAAGAAAAATATTCTGAAGACCACACATTCTGACAAGTTCAAAACCACCCTGTATCTTTGGATCCATTGGTACCACCCTTAGCCCAGGCAAGAGGTTCCTTTTCCCAGGGCCTATGCTTTGAAGGTGCTGCCCTCACCCTCCTCTAGTACACATATCTTCCCTGGACAAGGGATCAGTGGGACCAAGGGGCCTTGCCCATTAGGATCCTGTGCCCTGCCCTTTTAATCTTTGCTCCAAGTATCTGGAACCATGAGTTTCCTGCCCAATCAGCCCTGAACCCACTTCTAGGCCTACATGAGCTCCCCTGGCTGTCCTACAAAGGGAGAGTCATGCTGTATGATTGCACTCCTAGGCCCTATCTAAGGCTGACCAAGGGGCAGATATTTGCAGAGATGTGGCCAGAGCTCAGTTATAAGGGTCAAGATGTCCACATAGAGAGTGCAAGGCCCTTTATGGTACAGGGTGGAGCTGGTGGTCAAAGAGAAGGGCACAAGTTGGAGGCTAGAGCTACTTCTCCCCTTGTCACTGCATTTGAGAAGTCTCCATTCTAACCTGACATCCCAAGTTGTTAATGAAGGTACGTATTTGTCAAGGTGGGAGGAAAGAGCATATTTTACATAAGTTTGTTAGCTTGACTTAACAACATTTATTTAGCTGCATGGTATATGTGCCTCCATGTGTACTCTGACCCTGAGCCCAGTAGGTCATTCCCAGAGGTCCTGGAGGCAGCCAGGATGCATCTGAATCCACTGAGTATCCATGCTTAGGTGCTCTGTCCTGCCTCCTCCTACGTGCATCATATTTTCATATATGTGCATATAGTTCATTCCCATGGCCTCAGGCTGATGAGTTTGTTGATGCTCTTCAGTTAGAGCCTTTCTGGTTGCAAGTGACAGAAAATCAAATCTTGACTGGCTTAAGCAAAAAGAGAATGTATTGATTCATGTAACCAAAGTTTAGGGTTCCACTTGATGAAGAGCTCGTATTTCTTTCTCTCTTGACTCTGTTCACCACCACACTGATTCCATTCACAGGCAAGCACTGCACTTTCTCTGTAAGCATAAGGTGGCTATGGCACCTCCAGATCTTACTGTCTCCTAGGTCCAGTTATAGAGGGAAAATGCCCAGTTCTCATTGCCACCAAGTATCACGGCATCCCATCAGCTCTAGTTGGTCACATGATCATCCTCTAAACCAGTGTCTGTGGCCGGGGGTGAGGGGGGGTCAGTTGTAGTCTGTCTAGGGTCTAAGTCACTCACACACCCCTTATAGGTCAGAAGTGGAAAAGGCCAAAGTAGAAGTGGAGATAGTTGCTAGAAGAAAGGGCGGTGACTCCTGGGGAGCCCTCCCCCATGCCCCTGAGTGGTCCATTTTATGGATCTTTTAGGCACTCTCACTGTGTGAACTTACGTCCCCCTTGGAGACCCACCTGTCCTGGGGCTGCTCATTTCATGCTGTGCTGTGCCCACTGATGTTTGACCTTCCCAGAAGCATCTGCTGTCTGACCTGCCTGAGCCCTTGGGCCTCCCAGAGAATGTCAACAGTTTGAAGGCTGGGATTCAGCATTCATTCATTCAGCAGATATTAATTAAGCACCTATTCAGACCATGTACTGTTTTGAGCACTGTGAATACAGCAATAAACAATACAGATCAAACCCTTGCCTCTTTGGAACTTATGTTTTAGTGGGAGGAGAAAGACAACAAATAAATGAGACTTCTGTGGTTATTTATCAAATAAAGAAATAAAGCACGATATGGGATTGAGGGAGTGTGGCTGGATTGAGGTTGCTGTTATAGGCTGTGCAGTGATTCCTCTTCGATAAGACACACAGATGCAGAGACCTAAAGGAGAGGAAGGAGAGAGTCACATGGAGATCTGAGGGAAGAGCAATCCAGTCAGAGGGGCTGCACGTGCAAAGGCCCTGAGGCAAGAGTATTCCTAGTATATGTGAAGACCATCATGGGAGCCAGTGGGGCCTGAATGCTGTAAGGAAAGGAGAAAAGGATGGGAGAGGAAGTCAGAAAAGTAGTCAGGATGGAGGTATGGGGATGGGGTGGGGAGCTGCTGCAACAAGTAGGGCCTTGTTGGTCACTCTTAAAGACTTTGACTTTTAGGCTGAGTGAAATGGAAACCCTTAGAGCAAAGGAGTCATGTAATCCACTTAGTTTGTGCAAGACTCACTGCAGCTGCTGAGTGCAAAATAGATGAGAGGATTACTGAGGAAGTGGAACCAGTGAGGAGACTTCTGCAGTCATCCAAGTGAAAGATGATGGTGGCTTTGGACCAGGGTAAGAGTGGTGAGAAGTAGTCATATTCTGATATATTTTTAAGGTAAAATAACAGGAGTTGATGATGAATCGGGATGTGGGATACAAGAGAATGAAGAGTCAAGACAAAACCAGGGTTTGGGGCATACAGTGCTGAGACAGTGGAGCTGCCATTTACCAAAATGGGGGAGGCTGGGAGGAGAAGAGGGGGTTCCGTTTTGGACATGTTAGGTGAGATGCATCTCAGACATCCAAGTGGTGGTGTTGAGTGAGAGGTGAAATGAGCAAGTTGGATTTTAGGAAACAGGTTGGGACTGGAGTTTCAAGTTTCAGCGTCATCAGCAAGTAGGTGTTTCATTTCTATTTGTTTCAAGTTCCCACACAGAACAGGACGTGATATAGAGCCAGCGAAGCCAATCACAACGATGACAACATAAAAAGTAACCATTGTTTCTATTGCATGAGGGCTATACTGAAGTTCTTACATGCAATATTTCATTTGACTTCCTATGATTCCATGAGGCAGGGACTATGACAACCGTGGTTTCCAGATGAGGAAATAGAGATTCAGAGAGATTGTCAGTCATCCACCCTCAGAGGGTTCCAGTTGCTATTTTTCCCATGTTTTTATGGGATCACCAAAATCATATGGGATTGCCATCCCCCTAGCCCCCAGCTGCATTATAAGACCCAGCACTGACCCCTGTACTGCCCTTCCCTTCCTCTGTTGCAGCCTGTGACCAGCTGGCACTGGGCGTGGTGGCGATCTTCGGGCCATCACAGGGCTCTTGCACCAATGCCGTCCAGTCCATCTGTAATGCCCTGGAGGTACCACACATCCAGCTGCGCTGGAAGCACCACCCGCTGGACAACAAGGACACCTTCTACGTAAATCTCTACCCTGACTACGCCTCTCTCAGCCACGCCATCCTCGACCTGGTTCAGTACCTCAAGTGGCGGTCAGCCACCGTGGTCTATGACGACAGCACAGGTGGGTGGCCAGGCCAAGTTTAGGATGAAAAGGTGGGCAGGGCCCCAGGATCGGGCTTTTGACTGCTCTCTCAGTTCAGCTGCCTCTAGGGAAAAGGTCCTCACTTACATCCCAGCTTCACTCAGTCACACCAACGTTCGTCCCTGTGCTCACTCACAGCCCTGTGCACACCAGCCACACTCTCACATCACTCAGTCCCAGCCCACCTTACACCTGCAGTGTGTTCAAATCTGTACTCAGAAACCCACCCACCCACCCCTCAGCACCTGCATCCATACCTGCACAGCTGCGCCCACACCTGCCTGCACTCAAACTCACATGCCTCCATCTGTAGCAAACATGTCCCACTCTGTGCTGGCTCTGAGTGCAGGCTTTGAACTCAATCTGGCCAATAAACATGTGCTAGCTCTGATGCTTACTAGCTGGGGAGCAAGAAGCTATTGCCTCTCCTCTTTCCTTCCAAAGAGTCAAGTCCCAAGACATTTCTTAGCTCCACCTCTTAAGAGAGTGTGATCTTGGCAAGTCATTTATCCCATCTGGCCCCGTTCTGCCCACATGTCAAGTCAAGAGCTACAGCATCCAGCCTTGAAAGAGCCCTCCAGCTCTCAGCTGCCTGTGATTCAATGTCAGTTCTTGACTACCTCCTAATGGGGAGCGGGAATTGTAGGGAGAAATCCCAAAGAAAAGACATTCCAGAGTTATTGATTTAACTCGGGATTCTACCAGCATCTATTGAGGCCCTGCTATACCTAAAGCATCAGACAAAAGATCCTGGAGGATCCCCCCAGGAACCCCCACCCTTCCCAGTGCCCCTAGCATGAGGTCTCTGCCCTTGAGGTGTGCTCCTGCCCAGCTCCAAGTTACCTCCAGTGTTTCTGCAGCCCTGTGGATTTTCCTGTCTTAATCTACCACTAGAATGATTGTCTTTGAGCCTGTTTCTGCTTCCAGACCATGAGCTTTCTGTGCCTCTAGGGTTTAGCACAGGGCCTGGTACAATGTAGATGTTTTTTAATGTTTGTTAAACTGAATTGAATTGAATTAAATCAAATTGAAAATCAAGTTGAAATAAATTATAATTTAATTTTGCAGGAAAGAGTGTGTTGGGCACTGGTAAGAATTAAGAAATGAGGATGCAGTTATTCCATCTTATTTTGAGAAGTTGCTCATATTATAGGGGAGTAGGTGCCCATCTAGAAGTCGCTGGTCCTTCCAGGCTGTCAGGGCTGAAGATGCTAGGGAAGAGGAAGCTCTATGGCTTTGGTTAGTCTAGGCTGACTTACAAGGGGAGAGAGACATGAGCTGGGTCTCGAGTATGGATGGACAGGGAGAGGAGTCATAAGGGCACTACAAGTGGAGGGAGCAGCAGGAGCAAAAATGAGGAGGTTGGACCGTGCATGCAATCTTATCGAGAGGACAGCCTGGCTGGGAGAGGATTCAAGTATAGTAGGAGCCACAGGGATTTTTCTTAATGTGACTTTTGCCTCTTATCAGGGAGGAAAATTTGTCTCAGAACCTTCCAACAGACCACCTGGTACAGCTCACTGAGTGTGCCTACTACCCTGAGCACAGTCGGATGGAAATGCGATTGCCATTGACTGGCTCCTTTCAATCTTGAGTCATTTCTTGGGACTGGCATATTGCTGCCCAAACAAAATCATGGTTCTCTTAGCATGCTAGAAGGGGGGGTATACCCATTATCTATTTTTACAGTACAGATGCTGCTTGACTTAGGTTGGGGTTATGTTCTGATAACTTGGCCTAAGAGCCAAAAGATTAGGTCTCTAATTTTGACCCCATTTCTAGCATGCTGCAAAATCTTGGGAGGGTCACCTAACCTCTCTGGACCTTAGTTTCTTTATTGTAACATTGAAACAAAAGTCCCTAATCTGCATGCTTTCTAGGACAGGGAGATGGTTAAGTTGGATAATGAATGCAGAAGTGCTTTGTAAGTGAAAAGCATGACTCCAACAACATGATTCACTGTAGATATTTTGAGAGATTGATTAAGGAAGCAGCCAGGAAGGAAAGCTCATCTCAGGCAAACAAAAGAGTCTAGTTCTCTATTGGGGTTGGCTGAGAAGAGCCTCTGTTCTCCTTCGGGAATACACGGATAGGAAGGAGATCTGACATTTGGAAAACGTGGGTCACCATATATTACAGGGGGTAATGCACTTGGCCGACAGGAAGGCTGTGGTGGCCTCTGCTCCAGCATCCAAGCTGTCCCTGTTCTCATGTCTTGGGCCCCCAAAGCCCATGTGCCTGCTGATGTTGTGCACAAGTCTGAAAACCGAGCAAGTGAGAGCAGAGTGTGCACTCAGGGCCTTGTGGGGTAACAGGTGTGAGCGGGCAGCATCATTCAGCCAAACTAAGAATTTCTGATATTAGTTTGGAAGGGAGGTAAGCCTGGGTGTATGTTTGGGGAGGAGCTTGTGGCCTCACACTTCTCTGCTAAGGTCCACTAATATCATTGTCCTCTTCAGCATCAAGTCTGGTATTAGGAGGCACTAGGTAGGCCATTGTTGATCCATCCACTCAGGACTCCAAAGCCCTCTCCCAACCCAGGTACCTGGGTCTGAGACCTTCTGGGGGCCGGGGCTTCCTGATGCTCACAGCCATGGCAAAGCTTGTTTGAGAGTTCTTTAGGGGGCTTAGGTCCTAGGGTTATATCTCTATCCTCACCAGCAGAGTGAAATGAATGACACCCATCAGATGGTGTTCCTAACATCCAGACCTCAGGAATGGGAATGAGGCTGGACAGACCCAGACATGTGTATCAGAAATGGCCCTTGAAATGGGTGCTTTCTGTTGGCAGGCTTCTTAAGTGGGTTGTCTGTGTTGGGGACTCTGACTAGATAGGGACAATGTAACAGTCGATTGCAAACTGTAATCTAGTGCAAACTAATTTAATCAAAAAAAAAAAAAAAGGAAAACAAAAGGAGAGAGAGAGAGAGAGAGAGAAGGAAGGAAGGAAGGAAGGAAGGAAGGAAGGAAGGAAGGAAGGAAGGAAGGAAGGAAGGAAGGAAGGAAGGAAGGAAGGAAAGAAAGAAAAGGAAGGAAGGAAGGAAGGAAGGAAGGAAGGAAGGAAGGAAGGAAGGAAGGAAGGAAGGAAGAAAGAAAAAGAAAAAAAGTTGGGGGAGGGTATTGTGTTCCCCACCATAACTGGAAAGTTCAGGAGTAGACAGTAGCTTCAGGTACCATTTGATCCAGAGGCTCAAGTAGGTATCTTCAGGACTTATTTTCTCTCTGTTTGGCCTCTCTGACATATGTCCTGTTGAAATCTTTCTCAGGTTCTATGTGCTGACCTCCAGGCTTACTTCCTCCTTATTTGGAGTTAAATGGAAAAGGGAGTCCATCTTACCAGTTGTTCTAGCACAATTTCTGGAAGTTACTCTGATAGGACCAGCTAGTGTCACTATCCATCTCTAAGCTCATACCGAATTGGCCAGGCTAGGATCACATGCTGTGCCTTGGGAGCTGGGGATGGAACTTCCTGAGTCATATGGACTGAGAGAGGGTGAAGAGTAGTTCCCCAAAGGAAAATTAGAGTCTTGTTAGTGGGAGAGTGGAGCATGGCTGAGTGCAGTGCAGCCAGGATATGGACAATGAGTCCTGGGTATGAGCAGGGAGCCCAGCAGATGAGGGAGATGGCCTGTTTGGGCCCTGGCTCCACACTGGCTCAGCCTCTCCCTGCAGTGGAGTTGGGGCAGAGAGAGCAGCCAACAGGCTTGCTTCCAGGCTAAGCAGAGGCATCAGCAAGAATGGACCTTGAAGTAGGGACGGAAGTGAACTCAATTAGATATAAGCAAGCCATTTGTCTCCAGGAAGTGACATTTAGTTTTCCCTGGAAGTCCACAGATTAAATGGTTTTGCAAAATGCTAAGGTGGAGGATAGATTTTTCAGTGTGAGGAGAAAAAAACAGTAAGTCAATCTAATTATGGAAATTTGTGTTGAGCTCCGCTTAAGTGCCAGGCCCTGTGCTAGAGGTTGTAGGGACTCAGGCCCTGATGTTAAGGAGCTTGGGGCAGGATGAGAGGAATGAGATGAAGATAAAGGAGACTAGTGCTGAGGGAGGAGGCCACTGAGTTAGGGGAGGTTCGGGAGTGGGAGAAGATCTTGTCTGGACAGAACAGAAAGGGTAGGAGGTGGTTGTATTGAGCCTGCAAGAATGAGTAAGATTTACTTAGGCAGTCTGCCCTTAGGGATGGGTGTGGAAGCTGGGCACAGATACTACCTGGCCTTATTCAGTCCAACAGTGGGTACAGTTGAGCCTGGAGCCACCACTTGTGCCCACATCTTAAAAGCAGATTGCTAAAGATGTTTAGGAAGATTATGTCCCATGCCTAGTGATGTTACAGGGGCTGGGGGATGAAGAAAGGTGGCCTCTAGTTCAGGCTCTATAAGTCTCAACACCCATTCTGGGTTGGAGAGGAGCAGGTGGGCATAGTCAGTAGGAACTTTCTCTCGGTGTATGCCTGCTTTTGAATCTACCTGTGTATATGTATCTGTATGCACACATCTTTAGCTACATGTTTACACGTGTGTTTATCAACCCAAGTATAATTCTGCCTTTATCAGCATGCATGTGCATGTATACATATGTTCATATGTGTATACACATCTATGTGCAGGTGTGTACAGCTGGGTGCACATGTCTGTGCCTAAGTGTGCTGATGCCTTTGCTGGACACGCGTGGCTGTGTCCATGCACATATCTCCATGGCCACATATCTGAGTTCATGTGTGTCTTCAGACCTGTGGCCATAGGCATGTGTATGCACGTGAGTCTGCAGATGCCTGTAGCTGTGTATACATGTGATACATGTGTGTCTTTTTTGCTCCGGGGGCTCTCAGGGCTCATCCGACTGCAGGAGCTCATCATGGCCCCATCGAGATACAACATCCGCCTGAAGATCCGCCAGCTCCCCCTGGACTCTGATGACTCGCGCCCTCTGCTCAAGGAGATGAAGCGAGGCCGGGAATTCCGCATTATCTTTGACTGTAGCCACACCATGGCAGCTCAGATCCTCAAGCAGGTATGCTAGTGCTAGCCAGCAGAAGGGATGCTTGGGATCTGCCTGCCACTTCTCCCACCCAACCCCTTCCCCCAATATAAACATGATGTCAGCCAGATCTCAGTTTGACCCCTAGTCTGTCTCTTTCTGGCCATATGACCTTGGGTGCTTACTTTGCCTCTTCAAGCCTCAGTTTCATGAGCAGCAGTGGTTCTTACAGTTCGAGTCGGTGTGAGGATGGAATGAGATGATGAATGAGCAGCCACAGCCAGACTGGGTGCATGGAAGGTGCTGAGTAAATGCTGGTTTCCATGCCACCTCTGTGCAGGTGGGAGATAGGGGCTGCCAAGAGGGACCTGAAGCCCCATAGGACAGAATGCTTTAGGAAACATAGAGAGGCCTGGGGATCTTGAAAACAACCCCCAGACTTCCTCACTGCCCCTTCTGGTGACTACTCCCCGTAGCCTGCGGCATTTGCTGTTACTCTCCCATTGCTAGGAAGTTTATTAAGGTTCATTGCACCATCTGCTCAGCTCTGCAGAGACCGAGGGGGAGGAGAATGGCTCCCAGTCCTGGATGGGCCCTGGTCCCAGGACACAGCCCAGCATGGCCTTCTGGCAACGAAAACCAAGCTCTGCCAGCCACCTAAGAAATAAACAGCGAAACTGCCCCCAAGTCCTTCTGAGGTACCACAGCAAAACCAAAACACTCTTATTGGAGCCAGTGTTTTGTGTAAAAGGAGGTGACGTGGTTCCAGAAGTGTCCCATGGGGGGCTCTGACACATGACCCCATCAGGGGTCACAGCGAGTTCAGAAGAGGTGCTGAGTTGAGGAAGTGGGGAGGGTAGGAGCTGTTTTTAGACCTGGAAGGCTATTCAAGTCCCAGCCTTCAGCTGGGCCCTGCAAAAGGTATCCAAGCAAATGGCAGCCTCTGTCTTCCCCCGAGGAAGCCCCACACCAGGCTCCTACACACAGTGGTTAAAAAACTCATCGGAGAATCTCAATCTTGTTTCTGCCAAGGGCAAGTGGCCCCAGAGTCATGCCCTGCTCTGATGGACCGAGTGGTCCCTACGTCACAAGGTGATGGAGGATTCGGTGGGATGAGGCAAGGAGAGAGTTCATCCCAGTGCCAGTGAACACTCCCCAGAAATGCCTTAACCCCCACCCTCCCAGCCAACTCTGCCCAGCATGTCCCTTCTCTTCCCAGCGTGTGTGACAATCATAATGACAATCACAGCTTTGATTTGTGGAGGAGTCACTCGGACCCAGGTACATGCAGGTCTTCATTTACTCCACCCTGGGAAGCGAGGACAGTCATCATGCCCAGTTGATAGGTGAGGAAACTGAGGCCCACAGGGAAAGTAATGGGCCCGAGGCCATCGAGACTGCAAGTCAAAATTTACTGCAAGGCCTGTCTGACTCAAAAACATCTAGATTTAAAAATAAGATTCTGGGCTCAGCTAAACACTGACCTAAACAAAGGTAAGCGTGTCCGCTTACTGAGAACGTCTCTGAGCCTTTACCCTGTGGATGCAGCTTGGGAATCGCCAAGAGGGAAAGAGAATGTGCAGCATTTTCTAAGTGTACTTGACCTGGTGACATTTTTCCCCCAGAGCACTTTGTGGGCCCAGCATTCTGAAGAACTCTGTAGAAAACGCATTATGGTCATTAATGTCATAGACTATAGGCCTCTAATAAAATACATAAAATGTATACGGTGTAGACATCACAATGTTATTTAGTGATTCTGCAGCAGCTATGTGGCTTGCTTTGTGGTCAGCCCTCCCCCAGAGGCTGAGACTGAGGACAGACCTGCCTCCTGGGCCTGATAGGGCTGTGGGGCCAGGCTCCCCCACACCTCTCTCTAGGGCCTGGACACCGAGCTCAGCTGAGTGAAGTCAGGACACTAAGAAGGCATCTGGACTGATACCATCAGCATTGCTCTAAGTGTGGAAGGCCCAGAGGTGTGTACTAAAAAGAGAGAATGCCCGGCCCCTGCCCAGCCCTTCGGAATTTGGAATCTTGGAAGAATGTTGCCCAAGAGTCTGCATTTTCATCTGTCCCAAGTGATTTTACTGCTCAGTCCCGTGTGAAATCCACTGCCGTCTACCAGCCAGTCATTGTCACCATTCAGGGGGGTTCTCAGAGAACATGCCATTCCAAGCGGCCAGCATCCTCCTACCCGATGCCAGTCTGTCTTGCTGCCAGGCCTCACCCCTGGTGTGGTGAGGAGGTGGGGGCTGCTCCGGTATTCCCTGAGGTTGCTGACACTCTGCTCTCCCGCAGGCCATGGCCATGGGCATGATGACTGAGTACTACCACTTCATCTTCACCACTCTGGTAACGTACCTCCGGGTCCTGGCATGGGTTGGGGTGGGACTTCCTTGGAAGAAGGTCAGCCTGGTGGGGACGGGAGCTGTAGCTAGAAGAGATCCAGGCTGGACGTGCCTTCCTAAGGTTGTAGGTGTGGCCCCAGGTAAGGGCACAAAGATGTCTTTGTGGCCCACTCGTGTTGAGAAGTAGCATTTTGTTGTAACTAAGGGCAGGCACTCTAGAACCTGTCAGTGTGAACAGAAGCCCCTCTGCTAACTGGTCAAGAGACCTTGGGGAAGTCATTTAACCTCCCTGACTCAGTTTTTTCCTCTGCAAAATGGGCACGGTAATGGCTTCTACCTCCTAGGATGGTTGTGAGGACTCAGTGAGTTAATAGAGTAGATGCTGAGAGCAGTACCTGGTTCCTGTAAGAGCTATACAAGCATTAGCTGTCATTAGTATGCCAACCCTCAACTCTTAGCCCACACTTCTCCACGCAGGCCTTAGGCCTCTCGTAACAAACAGGAATGGCCACTTTGGATTCCTGTAGCATCCACTTCGAAGTTTGCCCATTCACTGCCAGCCAGGCCAGCCCACCTGCAGGCTCCAGATGGGTCCTGTCCAAACTCTGAGAACATTTAAGGCCATTTAAACCCATTAGGATAATTAGTTATGGACTGAGATCAGCAGAATAAAGAGATCCCTGTGCCAAAGGGGCACCGACACCCAGGCACTCTGCCTGGGAGCCAGATGCCTTCCAACCTCACTGGGGCCCTAGGTGGCCTCCTCCACCCAGCCCAGGTCTGAGGCGAGTGACAGCATCACTAACCACCCTGTCACTGAAACAGGCTCCTGCAGTCTGCATCACCTTGCTGCTGCAGCCCTCCGACTGTGTTCCTTCGTTTACCCAGCATCCAGTTAATATGCCCAGCCCTGTGCTCAGCTGAGTATCTCAAGACAACTGGCACTGAGGCCCTTCCCTCAAGGAGTTAGCATCCTGTCCAGTCTGCCTCTCTATGTCTAGCTCACACAGCAAGCTTGTACCATCACAGGTCTGGACAGATGGCCACGGGGCACAGCAGAAGGAGATGCCAGGTGCTGAGGGCCTGGTAGAAGGTGGGAAATTTGAGGCAGGCTTTACAGGAAAGCAGATGCTTGAACTGGGCCTCCAAGGATCAGTAGGAGTTCATCGAGGAGAGGGAGGAAGGGTATGCCATGTAGAGGGAAGAGCGTAAGCAAAGGCCAGAAGAGCATAAGCAAAGGCCAAGGGGCAGGTCAGCTCTTCAGTGGAGTGCTGGAGTTGGCTCGCTCTGGCTGATTGCAAGAGCTAATTGTGTTCATCGCTTCTCAGCTCCACATTCAGTGACATAACATAGGTAACTTGAAATGAGCCGCAGTGGGAGTATTCATACCACAGAAGCTGGCAAAAGCTACACATAAGGGATTTTACCTCCTCTCTCTTGAGAGCCGGTGATTAAGCATTTAGCAGCACACCACTGCTTGTCACCCTCCCTCCGCCCCCCACCCACTGAAACCTGTACCCGTGGCAGAATTCAGGAGCCACCCTGCACATTCTCCTGATCCAAAGCTCAGAACTGGGGACCTGCCAGGGGCCGTGTAGGGAGAAAAGGATCCTGGAAGCTGGTGACTGAGACCAGGCACCTTCTCTCCCTAGTTTCTTCTGGATTTCTACCCACCTAAGCTGGCTTCTCCCAACCATGCTGTATCCTGGAAAGTCATTGGAGGCTTGGAGGGTGAGGTTCCTCATAGTCTACCTATTTGGAGCTGGGAGCAGGCTAGAGGATTAAGTCTGGGAAGGTAGGGTGGCACGCATTCCAGGTGCCCAAGGCCCTGTCTTCAGCATGGGGGCCCTGTCTATCCCATCTTGAGCTCCCAGAGTGCTAAGACCAATTTCTGGGCCGTTGGGGGTCCCAACAAGCCCCGTGTCAGTAGCTCAACACATTCTTCTCACACTTGTATCCTGCTGGCTCATGTCCCTGAATCCTTATCACTCTGAGTTGCTGTGACAAAGCCCTGGAACCCATGATAGGAAAATAAAAGGGAAGGACAAGGGGACACTGCATGCAGGAGCAGGCGGATTGCCCAGGACTGCTGAGGGCCAATGCAGACCATGCCCATCCACCCTCCACATTACTTTCCAGCACAGTGAGAGGAGAGCAGGCCTCAGAGGCACAGGGAAGGATGAGAGTCCTTGCTCTACCACCTCTTAGCCATGTGTGTGGGCAGATTACTTAACCTCCCTGGTCCTGTTTCCTTGTCTGTAAAGTGGGAGTAAGTACTTGAGATGCCCCAGGGCCTCAGATGTCTCATTGGCCTTTTTTGATTTTACGGAGCAGAACTCACTCAAGCAACCTCAAGTCATTAGGAGTTTGAGAATGAACCACCGGGCCACAAGAACAGACTAGGAGGGTGGTTTGTTCTAGATCCAAAGTAACTGGACATGATGAGATGATGCTTCCAGCCCTCTGCACTGAGACTCAGCTAGAGTCTCCCCTTTCTCTCTCCCTCCCATGGCTTCCACCCCCACTCTTGGTCTCTCCTTCTTCCTCGAAGTCGTCATTCCTGGAAACTTTAGCACATCACAGCTTCCCTGGGTCCATCACATCCTAACTGACCATCCAGTCCACCTCTGCCACTTCTTACCACCTCTTGCTCTGAGCGTTACCCACCTTCCCCAGATCAAATTGCTGACCAGCCAAGCACCAGACAGTATCTCTCAACAGGGCATTATATAGGCATTTGAATCTGGACAATTCATCATTCCAGAATGCTCTGTCCCCAATGACTAATTTCCAAGCTTGGTGACAAATAAATAATGCCACCCCACATTTCCAAATGTCCCCAAAGTAGGGGCTGGATCATCAGCCAGATTATAGAAGCCACCCTTGGGACAGGTGACCGACCACTTCTTGGCCAATTGGCTGAGGTCTGTTGGTGGAAGAGGAGTACATTGTACTCACAAAATCCAAGACATGGTCACCAAGCTGAAGGTGTGGGTCACTGGGAAGTTCCTTCAGAAGTGGCAGGAACGAAATCCACACATCTTATTCATCCGCCCTGACTATGGCCCATTCTGTCCCCAACAGGGCCTACGATTAAGCCTTCTCTGGGCCTTGTTCCCAGTCCCAGCTCCACACAATCAATTAAAACCATCTCCACCTGGTTCACGCCTCCTTCCAAGGCCAGAGGGGTGTGCCTTCAAGGAGCTGAGGGTACAGTAGGGCCTAAAGCTTTGAACCCACAGCCCTACAACGTGGCCTGACCTTCCAGGCAAGACTCTGGAGAAGGCACGACTCCAGTGCCCTCCACATTAATGTCATTGCTGAACTGGGGTCAAGATTAGAGTTCTTGGAGGAAGGCACATGGCAATATCTAGACGTCCTGGGCCCTTCTTCTAGACCCTGACAGTGTCCGCTTCTCTTAATTTTTCATTTTCTTAATTCAATCATTCATTTATTCACTTATCCAGCAGCCATATACAGATTGTCTCAAGGTGTCCTAGGTACTGAGCTAGACATTCGAGTGGGAAGGGGTATACAGAGATAGATCCAATACAAACCTCACCAGCTGGTAAGCTTTCTTCATGCATATAAGGATCAAGGACTGTGCCTGACTCCCCTGTATATCTCTAGTGCCCAAATAGTGCCTGGTACATGGTAGGTGCTCATGAATACTTGAATGAATCAATCGGTGAATGAAGGACTACAATATAAAGTAGAAAGTAATCAGTGAAATTAGCAACATTCTCATCACAGCAACAGTTAAGACCATGGACTCTGGGTGCCAGTCTGTCTGCCTGAGTTAGAATTGAGATTCTTGCACTTCCTCAGGCAGGTTACTTTACCTCTCTGTGTCTCATTCCCCTCCTCTGTAAAACTGCACAATAACATTACTACCCATAGGATGGTTATGCTGAGTATTGAATATGTTGACATCAATAAAGTGCTTAGAAAAGTGGTTGGCATCTAATTCTCTGTAAGAGCTAAATCAATTAATGAAATAAATTCCTGCTTATGTTTACTGTGTACTCAGCATACTTCATCTCATCCACAATCCATCTCTCCGAGGGAGGTAAGTCTCTCCCAGTTTTACAGAAAAGTAAAAACTGAGGCTCAGAGAGGTCACTCAACAAGAAAGGGGCAGAGCAAGAATTGTTACTGGCTGGTAGCCGTCCAGCTCCAAGCCCTCTGCTGATGCCTGTCATGCTGCAAGAAGTGTTGACTGGCCTCCTCTGGCGGTCTCTGATTCCACATAGCTGGCCTCAATGGTCCAGGCCTGGTGATTGACACTAATAGGCGCAATGGAGCCTCCACAAATCCCAGCAGCGCCCATACTTCACAGTTTCCAAAGCCCTTTCTCCACATCACTGATTTTCCTCTTCACAGAGGAGAATTTGCGCTCCCTGTGATTGATGGAGAAACCTGGAACCAGAGAGGTTAAGTAACCTGCCCAGTGCCTCACAGCAGATCAGTGATAGAGCCCTTTGCTCTTGACCTCCGGTCTTGCCCATGGCTGTTCCAGCCCACTGCCCTCCCTCCCCCGACTTCTCAGAAGGTCATGGGGAGTAGATCCCTCCAGGGAAACAGAGCCCCTGCAAGTCAAACAGTTCTGCAGTGGGGTATGTGGATGGGGAGGCTGCCAGGGTAGCTCCCAGCAACGCCCCCCCACATGCCAGGGCATTAGCTGTGTCCCCTGGGTCCTCTCGCCCAGCCCATGTCCTGATTCCAGCTCCAACTCCAGGACACTCTTCCCAGCCCTTGGCTTAGGCATCTACCTGGTAATTCTGCCTCTGCCTATTGGTCAGTCACGGCCGTATTAGGAGGGCAGGAGCATCTGGCATTTACCTCCTTCCCTTTAGGAAATCCATGTCACCAACTCCACCTCTAAAAAATTCTCCAAACTTGCTTCTCCCACGCAGAAGACATTTTAATTACCCCAGCTGCCATTATCTGTTCCAGCCAGCTTTGAGCCATTTCCAGATAACCCTGCGTTAATCAGCACCAGCTGAGCCCCCGGTACATGTCATGTGTAGGTAAAAAGCCTGGAGGTGAAAAAAAAAATTATAATAAATTAATAGATAAGCAATCACAATTAATGCCACATCCCAGCAATAACAGTTATATCATGGGGAAGATATTTTCATCTGTCATTCCTTAAGGCGATGTTTTCCAAGCTTCAGCTTCTACCCAGTCAGACCCATGGGGTGCTAATGAATTAGTCTATTATGTTATGCTGAATGTTTCTAAAAGGTCCCTCGTCGATGCTGAATTCAGTGTGTCAACATTTGGCATGGAGAACAGCAACTTTTTGCCAAGCAGCAAGGTTGTGCACAGTTCACTATGTACAGCATTTGGGGTCTCAGCCTGGGGCAGTTTGGATTAAAAAAAAATTGGAGCCGGTCAAAGAGGCCTCTTTACCAGCTTCCTGTTGTTACTGCCCTCATTGTCACAGGGATGGCGCACTTGGTGCCCCAAGCCCTACAGCACTTTGCAGCTAAGCCCAGGCTTAGGTGACAGGGAAGAAGGTGACCCCAGCACTGACACCCCATCACGCTCCCACCAGGCTGTGATTGTCTACAGTGCGTAAATGTCAACAGACCAAAGGTTGTATCTGGAAACTGGTTACCAGCACCCAAGCCCCCAGTAAAGCCAGAGATGCCACCCTTCCCAGTGAGTCCAGTTGGCCTCTGGAATCACGGAGGCCCTAGTCAAGCTAGTGCTTTGGCATCTTTCAGGCCTTAGATGTCAGATCCACACCGAATTGGAGAAGCTGATCGCCGTACAGGAGAAGAGCGAGGAGGGCGCCTCCTGGAGGCAGAGTTCATCTTCTCTTCCATGCAACAGCAGTTCCCCCCTCCTGCCCCAAACCTGCAGACGTGGCTTTGCAAACAAAATCCCTCTATGTCCTCAGACTCACCACTTCATGCCAGGCAATTTACCGAACCACTCCTAACTTCCAGCCCCATAGAGAGCTCCACCCCGAGAAGTATAAGAAGCACTGGTCTCTCTGCCCCAGACTCTTGCCAGTCCGTTTAGGTGCCCTAGAGAGCTATTCAGCTGGCTGAACTTTATTTCTACTTTGGTTGACAGGAGTATTTGGCTCATTGCAGAGACAGATGCCAACACAGACAATTGTTTTCAATGCAGTAAAATCCCAAAGGCCCCAGGATAAGAGCAGAAGTACCCCTGACCCACTCTGTCATGCATGTGCAAAGGAGCAGTCAGGGAGGCTTCCCAGAAGAGGTGACACTTGAGCTGAATCTCAGAATAACTCACCGAAGAAGGTTGAGAAGAAAGGCATTCCAGCCTGGGGATAGAACACACTCAAAGGCACCAGCTCAGGGATGAGCTGCGTGATGGGGACGGGGCCAGCAAGGAATGGGCAAGGGAGATGAAAGTCATTCAGTGTTCCTGGGCAAAAATTAGGAGGGGATGAGAAAGAAAGTGAGGCCAGAGGGGTCAAAAGCTTTGTAAACTATACTAAGGAATGTGTGCTTTATTCTGAGAAGGCAAGAAGGAGTCATTGAAATACCTTAAGCAGGATTTATTGTTCAGAAAGACCCCTCTGAATGCTGTGTGTGGGGTGACAATGATGCCTAGTGGTTGTGAACGAGGGGCTGAGGAGAGCACGCATTGTCACAGGGCAGGGGTGTGATACCATTGCTTGCTATCTGTTTAACCTTGAGCAAAAGACCTAACTTCAGTTTAACCAAATCAACTGTGATGGTGCAGAATATTAGTCCTGATGGCTCAAGCCATGGTGAGACAAGTATAGTGTCCCCAGCCACTCTCTCCCAGCATGGGATCGAGCAACTGAGTCTTCAGACCTAGGATGGCCTGGGGTTAGGGTGGAAGGCCATCCTCATGAGAGGAGAGTGTGAAGAAGAATAGACAGTAGATAAAGAGGGGCTCAGACAATGACCTTGAGATTCGTTTTCCCTACTTGTGGGATGGGGCCATTCTACAGTGTCAAAGTATATTTTTTCAAAAAATTAAAAATATAGAATATAGAATGAAACATGTGTCAAAGATGTATCCCTCTCAACAAGGCACCAGTAGGAGGCAATGCTGGCTCAAAAAGCTTTTGAGGGCTTGCATATTTAGGTATACGGAGGGGAAAAACATAGAATAAGCCTGCTAGGTTAAATACAAAATGGATTAACGTCCTACAGAGCAATAAAACCACAACCCTGCAGATTATCTTTTTTATGGACAAAAATCTACAAGTGAACTCAGAGTCTGAGCCTTTCACCAGTAGCTGAGAGTGAAGTCAAACCCAGGCATGTTCTCAGGGAGAACCATTTAATCTTGGGCAGGCCAGTAAACCATGTCCCATAGGACACGGAAAGGGCATGCTGCTCTCCTTCCTTATTTCCAAGTTTGGGTTGGGTTTTCTTAGCAGGACAAAGCTCTGCTCTGATCCTTGTGTGACCACACCATCACCCCCACCCCAGTGCCATCTCTTTTCAGCTTAGCACCTGGCTTCTCCCTCTGTATCCAACCCTACCTCATTGGAGCTAAAGGGAGGGGCTGAAGCTGGGCTGTCCCACAGGTGAAGGCCTTAAGCCAGGGCCTGCCCATTACACCAGACTGGATGTGACTCAGCCCACAGATGGATAGGCCGACTGCTGCTCAGCTGCTGCTAGGGGGCCAGGAGGCCCTGGCTTGTCATGTTGGGGATGAGGGGAGAGACGAGGGGAAGGGCAGTAGTACTCTTTGAGTTCCAGGTAGAAAAGACTTTTAAAATATCCTTTTTGGGGGAATAAAATACTTCCCTAAGCCTCCTTCTGAATAACTTGCTGATGCTGAGACCCAGTGCCACAAGGTGGACCTCCCCCATTGGAGGAGATGACCATATGGCCATTATCAAGCTTTTTCGATGTTTGAGGCTGGGCGTTTTGTATGAACTGCTTCACCAGGTCCTATAAAGGAGGCATAGTCCCCATTCAGTAGATGAAGAAATGAACAAACAAAACAGAAACAAACTCATAGATACAGAGAACATTTGAAGAGTCCCGGATTAGGGATGGGGTGGAGAGTATGGGTGAAAGGGGGAGGGATTAAGAGGTACATATTGGTAGTTACAAAACAGTTATGAGGGTATAGAGAATAGCATGGGGAATATCATCAATAATATTGTAATAACTATGTATGGTGTCAGATGGGTACTGGATTTATTGGGGTGATCACTTCATAAGTTATATAAATGCTGACCACTGTGTTGTACACCTGAAACTAATATAATATTTTATGTCAACTATAATTGAATAATAAAAAATTTCTTTTTAAAGATTCTGGAGGAAAAAAAATAACAGGCTGAGCAATTTGTCTGAGGCCTGGCAGTATGTAGGGTCAACCACCAGGTAGACAGGTGTTCAGTCAATTCCAAGTTCAGTGCTCTTGTGGGGGCTCCATCACCACCAGCTTCACCTCCTGCAGGACTCTGCAGGGAGCTGCAGTGAGAGCATGGGGGCGGGGGGCGGGGGGGTGAGTAGGGAGTGCAGGGTGGGGGCTGGAGCTTATAGTAAACACCTTTATTTACATGAACCTCTCTCTTTTAGGATCTTTATGCGTTAGACCTGGAGCCCTACCGCTACTCGGGGGTGAACCTGACAGGGTTCCGGATTCTCAACGTGGACAACCCCCATGTCTCGGCCATCGTGGAGAAGTGGTCCATGGAGCGGCTGCAAGCGGCTCCCCGGGTCGAGTCCGGCCTGTTGGACGGAGTGATGATGGTATGGTGGCAGGGAGGGCCAGACCCAGGGGCTCTCCTTGCTTTTTTCTCTCCTTCCTTCCTTCCTTCTTTCTTTCCTTCCTTCCTTTTTTCCTGCCTTCCATCCCTCCATAACTTCCTCCCTCTCTCTCTTCCTTCCTCCCTCTCTTCCTTTCTTTCTTTTTCCCTATTACTTTCTTCCCTCCCACCACTTCCCTTCTTAAGACATGTCATGTGTCAACTGGATCTTAGACGCTAGGAGCCAGGGACCCAAAAGAATCAGACATAGTCCCCCTCTAAGGGTATGTAAATGGATGGTTACAGAGAGCTGGGATAAGGACGGGTGGACCCTTGGCATGGGGAACTTACAGCTATGACTGGCAGAGGCTGGGGAGGCAGGAAGGTTAAGGTGTGAGCAGGGCCTGGGCAACAGCAGGGCAGTGGGAGGGGGTGGGAAGGACTACCAGGAGGAGGTCTGGACTGTAGAAGGTGGTAGTCAGGTGTCTGTCTGTAGAGCAGCAGTCAGCACAAGCCTCTCACCAGGGGCATGGATAGGGTCACTTCTAGGGCCTCGTGGCCTTTCCCTCACCTGGACCCCATGTGCCTGTGGTGGGGAGGGGAAGGGGGACAGGGCAGTGGGGATGAGGACTCTTGGGAGCAGCTCTCAGGCAGGCCCTGGGCCCTCCCCTCCAGACTGACGCCGCCTTGCTGTATGACGCCGTCCACATCGTGTCCGTGTGCTACCAGCGGGCACCCCAGATGACTGTGAACTCCCTGCAGTGCCATCGGCACAAGGCTTGGCGCTTTGGCGGCCGCTTCATGAACTTCATCAAGGAGGTGAGTGCCAGCATCTCCCTGGGGGCCGTTGGTGCTACAGAGCAGTCAAAGGCCCAGGTTTGGGATTCAGACAGATTGGATTTCCAATCTACATCAACTTGCCTCACATCTCTCTACCTCAGTTTCCTTGGGTAAAAATGGGCTTGACAGGACCAATCTTAAAGGGTGATTGAGAGGATAAGTCCTTGGCTCACAGTAGGTGCTCAGTGGGTAGTCAGCATTGTCGGCAGGACGCAGCATGGGCTTAAAGTACAACAGATGAGGGTCTGTACCTCGGCTGTGTGACTTCAGGCAAGCTTGAGATCCTTGCTGAGCCTTGGTTGCCTCATCTGTACCCTGGGGTATGAAGCATGCCGGCCTCACAGGGATGCTGTGAAGATGAAAGGAGACCCCAGGGAAAGTGTTTAGTGCAATGCCAGGGCAGAGGAGATTTGGTAAATAACAGTCAACCCCACAACCTCCTCGTCACGTCACAGGCCCATCAGCCAACTTCCCAGCCAGCGTCCCAGTCGGTACCCAGCTCTCCTGGCACCATGACAACTGTGGAGAGGTCCCACCCTTGAAACTGACTCCAAGGAACCAGAGAGCAGAAACCTGTCCTGCTGCCAAGAAGGTGGCCATGGAAACACACAGCACCAACTTTTAATTTCAAAGGACTCTCCCCAGCACCATTGTCCTTATAAATTATGATGGCAGTTTATTGTTCCCATTTTACAGGAGGAGGAAGCTGGGCTTACATCCTGGCTCCATCCCAACTGGCTGTGTGACTTTGAGTGAGATGTCTGACTCTCTGATCCTCGGTTTTCCTCAGCTGTAAAATGGGGACAGTAAGAGTACTATCTATCTCCTCAAAGGGAAGACAGTGGCAATCTATGCACAAAACACCTACCCCAGGGCTGAGCAGAGTCAAATTCTAGTAAATGGTAGATTAAGAAGGTTCATGGGAACAAGAGGGAGGGAGATCCTGAGTCAGAAAGGGTGACCCTGTCCAGGGCAATACTAAGTACATTAAGGGGAAGCTATCCAGGAGGGCTCTGTATAGACAATCTCTTTGTAGCAATTACGGTGGACCAGAAATGAAGCCAGCTGCCTTGGGAGCTCATTTATTCAGTAGATATTTGTGTGGGCCTGCTGGGTGCCAGGCGCAGCGCTAAAACAGATGAGACCCTGCACTCACAGAGCTCACAGCCTAGGGAGGGAGGCAGATATCAATCTTAATGAATGTAATCCTATACTAAAAGGAAGACAGCACTGTGAAGGTAAATAACAAAGAAAGGCACCACCTTACTCTCAGCAGACAGGCAGCTTTCCTGGAGGTCCTGCGTTCACTATTAGTGCTTGGGATGAGGCCAATGACAGTTCCTCCTGCATTTCAGAATGACATTAACAGGCATATAGATGAGACAGAAGCTTGAGAGTTTGATACATGTGCCTTTGGAGTTTTTCTCTACCTCTTCCCAGCCGTGTGGCTTTAGAAGTTCCTGGACATCCCCGAGCATCCATTTCATCACCTGGCAAATACCATCTCATAGTCATTGTGAGGGAAAAATTAAGTCCTTGGCACCAGTTCCCTCATCTATGGAAGGGACTCTCGTATCTGTCTTTTTGGTGCAAGAGGACCATGATAGTATCCAAGCCCTCGAAATTGCACAGGAAGTCCAATCGTCCGCAGCCCTGAGCAAGGCCCAGCTGGCCTGGGTGATTGTCGGCTTGTTCTTAGGGAACTCGGAGGCCTTACTCCTACCCCCCACACGTCCTTCTTCAGCAGACCCCAACTGAGTAACCAGAGGCCGATGTGAGGGTCTCAGTTACCTGGGCCACAATCCTGGGACTTATAGGAGCCAGATAAAAGTAGCTCTGAAGCTTAACCACGTTTTGGTTGTGTGACCTTAGACAAGCTGCTGAACCACTGTGCCTCAGGTCTTTCTCTGCACAATGGAGATAACGCCAGGGTTGTTGTAGGATTAAGTGAGTTATGGTTGTTTAAAACAGTTAGGACACCACCTGGCACAGAGCAAGTGCTGAACAGATTGACTCTATTACTATTGTATCTATCATCATGACTATCATCACTATGGCATTTTGTTCTGTGGTGAGATGTAAGTTAAAGAGGATCTCCAGGCCTCATAGCTTCAGGGTCTCCCACTCCATTCACCCCTTGGAATGCTTGGGTAAAGCCTGGATCAGAGCAGATTTATCACTGTCCACGCCATAGAATGGGGAGCCCCTTTTCCCTCCCAGGCTGACATAGATGTGCCTGGCCCTCCCGTTTTCTGGCCCCCAGCCCAGTGGATGGCCCTCACCACTCACGCACCTTTACAGAGCCCTTTCAGAAACATCTGCGTCTTACCTCCATTGTTGGGTGTGGAGACCAAGGCCCACAGCAGCCACTTGGCTTGCCCATGATCCCATAGCCGGGCATAACGGGGCCTCAGGTGCCCTGCTGGAACCCAGCACAGTCTTCCCTCGGACCATTTCCAAGTTACCCGTCTCCCCCATCTGACCGCATGACAGTAAATCATTTTAAAGACTTGGCATTTCCGAGAGGAGCTGGAAAATGCCAGGCCGGAGTTCAGAGCGTGTGAAGCATCTTTCATTTAGCAAGTCTTGAGCCGAGGCTGGATGGGGCGGGAGGGCTGGAAAATGTCACGGGGAGGAGCTGCCCGTGGCTCCCTGCCCTGGCCCTGCCTCTGCCCACCGCCCACAGCCGGGCCACACACCTGCTGGCATTTAATTCCTCTGTAGCTGACAAGGAGGGAGTCTCCCCTCAAGAGCATGGGTTTGAAGGCACCTGCTGTGATTTCCCCTGGGAGCCAGGAGATCGCCAGAGGATGTGGGAGCCCCCAGAGGAAGGGAGGCAGAGGAACTGCTGAGCCAGCTCGAGGGAAGTTGATCCACCCTGTGAGGTCATTAGCGGTGGTCTTCACCTTCCCTGATTCATCTTTACTCTCCACCCCAACCTCCCATCTCCAGCTCCCTGGGCTCCATAAATCTCCCCACTCAACTTGGGAGTGATGACCCCAGACTCTTCAGCTCTGCTCCTGCAGAGGGAATCCGCACCACCATTGCTTGGGACCTGCACAGCTCAAGTCCCTCTTTGAGCCTCAATGTCCATGAGTATAAAATGGGGTCATTGGTGACCCCTCAAGTGGCAGGTTTGATGAAAACTGAATGAGCTCATGCAGGGAAGGTTAGCCCCCTGTGATAAGGTTTCTACTGAAGCCTTGGGCCTTGGCCCACATGACCACCGCTCCCCTGAAGCCAGAGGCTAGCTCTAATCCAAGGGAGCTCCATGGAAGGAAGCAAGAGAAATAATACTATGCACCGCTTATCCGGGACTGATGCAGTAGTCCTCCCTTATCTGCAGGGGATATGTGTTCCAAACACCTCAGTGGATGCCTAAAACCACAAATAGTATGAACTCTACATATACTGCATTTTTTCCTATACATACCTACCTATAATAAAGTTTAATTTATAAATTAGGAAATGTCACGAGTAGAATATTTGTTCTTACCATAGATCTCGGCAACCTCAGCATGCAATTTTTTTTTTCTTATTAAGTCAAGAACTTTCACCTTTTCACTTAAAGCAAGCACTTGACGGCTTCTCTATGACATATCTGAATTGCCAGCATCACTACTCTGACACTTCAGGCTTGTCATTAGGTAACATAAGGGTGACTTGAACACAAGCACTGATATACCATGACAGTGGATCTGATAACCTAGATGGCTAGTAAGTGACTAGTGGGCAGGGAGTGTGTACAGTATGGACACACTAGACAGAGGGAGGATTCACGTCCTGGGCGGCGTGGAGCAGGATGCCGTGAAATTTCATCACCTTACTCAGAATGGCATGCAATTTAAAACTTAGGAATTGTTTATTCCTAGAATTTTCCATTTAATATTTTCAGACCACAGGTAACTGAAACCGTGGAAAGCAAAACCACAGCTAAGGTGGAACTACTGTGCTAAGCACTTTATACACCTTTTTTTTAACACCTGTGAAGTAGGTAATTTTCCCCTTCCTGAAGCTCAGAGAGGTTCCATCCCGTACAAAGTCCACATTCTATCTACTTTCAAGCTGATATCTACTATCAGCTTCCAGGAGCCCTCCAAGGCACTGGGCCTTTTATTTATTTATTTATTTGCCCATCTACACACTTACCCAGAAGACTTTCCTGTGTCTTAGAGCTGTCCAAGTGCTTATAGATTCCCAAGAGTTTTAGTTTGGGGTCTATGGATAGGACTTCAGGAATCTGTGAACCCATTAACTTGTGTAAAAGTGTGAGTATAAGCAAAGGTGCCAGGGATGTTCAGCCAGAGAGAGGCTGGGAGCCTTTCTTAGAACCTGTAAGAGATCATGACCCCAGGTGCCGAGGGGCCCAGTGTGTCCAAGCAAGGATTTTGATATTGAGACCTCCCCCGGGCCTCCAAGCGCAAGGCCCTTGGGCCAGTCGGGCTGTGTGAGCTCACAGCCCACCTTTGTTCCCAAGGATCCAGGGTGTGTGGGTTTGTTCTTCCCCCAGACACAAATAGCTGCACATTCAGGCATTTACCTGTGTGCCAGCTGCATCCTAACCCCGTGGAAGGAGAGGAGGGACCTGAGCAATGAGGCCCTGGGACCCTCACTTCTGTTTGACTCACCTTCTTATCCACTCTCTGAGCATGGGGGCCCCTCCAGGCTTGCTTCCTCTTCTATAAAATTGGAATCATCACCTGTCAGGACCGCTGTGGAGGTTGCATGACCTGCACAATGCGAAGTACCTTGTAGAGCTAATGCTCTGGGCCCACAGGAGAGACATTATCTAGAAGGGGGGTCTGCAAACTTTTTCTGCAAAGGGCCAGACAGTAAATATTTTCGGCTTTACAGGCCAGATGGTCTTTTATTGCAGCTATTCAGCTCCAGAGTTGCAGCGCAAAAGCAGCCAAAAACAATAGATAAACACATGGGCCATGACTGTGAGCTAAGAAACTGTTTACAAAAACAGTCAGCAGGCAGGTAGTTTGCCAACCTCTGATCTAGAAGATGGAGGTTTTCTCACTTTGGGTTCTGAAACTTCTCTGAACCTCTGCCTGCCTCTGTGTTAATGATGCTCATGAAAAGCTACCATTTATCCAGGGCTCTGGTTGTACCAGGCACTGTTCTAAGTATTTTACAGGACTTATTTCACCCTTATCACATGCTGGGAAGATGGGTACTATTATTAGTTTCATTTTATAGATGAGGAAACTGAGGCAGAGCGGTACAATGAAATTCACACAGCTAATTGCAGTTGAACCCAGCATCCTGACACCATGGTTCTCAATCACAACATGCACGGGGCTGGGGCTGGGCCTGGAGCTGGAGGTGGCTGGGGTGACTTCTGTTTCCCTTGGCTCTCTGGGGGCCACTCCAAGTGTCTGGTCTTCCAGCCAGGGCCAACTTGGCCTCTTGGCTTTTCTGCTCCTCGCCTGCCCTGCTCCACCTGCCTGCCTCCCTGTCCCTCTCTGGGGACCTGACATGGGCTCCCCCTTCCCGTTGCTTCAAGGCGGGGGCTTATTTGAGCATGTCTGAGATCGATGTTGTACACGAGAAGGTGCAAATGTAAAGCTGGCTAAAGAGCATAATAGAATTTATGGAAATCGCTGGCTCGCACCACAGCCCGAGCAATGATGGAGGTGATTATTAATTAATCATGGTCTTGGGGGAACAGTATCAGTACGAAGAGTAATTAAAATGAAGCATTGTACAGTTGTACCGAATGATGATTTATGAGCCCGAGGAATTGCCGCTCTGCCCTCTCCCCTCCTGCAGGCTCAATGGGAAGGATTAACTGGACGGATTGTTTTCAACAAAACGAGTGGCTTACGGACTGATTTCGATCTGGACATCATCAGTCTGAAGGAGGATGGTCTGGAGAAGGTACGTGGGTTCAAGAGAGGGAGGGGGCAAGACTCAATGTGACCTGTACCCAGTGTAGCAGCCACCCCTTTGGGGCTCGACATGACCCAGTACAGCCTGTGCCTTGGCCCTTCAGAGAATGTGAAGTTCTAGTCAGATAAGGGGTGCAGAACCCAGTGGCCCAGCCACAGCAGACACCCAAGTCATTGGAGCAAGGGCTATCGGGGATGCCTAACCTGGGAAAAGTACTGCGAGGCTCAAGGGGCAAGACAGACTATCTCTAAATTTCTGCAGGGCTGTCATGGGGCAGAGGGGCAGATATGTTTTTGAGTAAGAGAAACTTTTAAAGACCAAGGGGGTGCCTGCCTGATAAGTAGTGAGCTCACTGTCACAGGAGGCATTTAAGCAAAGATTGAACAAAATAATTCCTTGTCTGGGAGACTGGAAATGACCCTTATTCTTGGGGAGAGGTTGAAACACATGGCTTTGGAACTTCCCTACACTTCTAAGGCCTCTGTGATTCCAGGGAGTTTAGACAAAAAAAAAAAAGCAGGCCTGCCAGGGCCCGGAGACTCCCATCTGGCTACTGTAGAAATGTCTATAATGTGGCCAATTCTGATCCCTGGGAACCTTCAGCATATTCTGTCAGGCAGGCGACTGGATTGAGAAGGGGGATTTAACATTGACCCTCGATTCTCGGCATTCCCTGGAACCTTGAGGTCAAGAGCTCAGCCACACTGTCTTCCATAGCAGGCTGGTCCCTGGGATCTACCAGCGTACCCTGCAGCTCTGGGAGTGGGGTGTATTAAATGTAGGAAACAGAGACCAAGAAGTGGAGGAGCCAGCTCTGATGCCCGTGGGCCTGCAGGATTCCTTGGCTCCACTCCTCTCCTCCCTGGCCGCTCTGGTTCAGGCCACTTCCTTGATTATTTTGACACTCCAACCTGGCTTCCCATCTCCACTTCTGAGCCCTCCAGCCATTCGAGTGTACACGCAAGCGAAGCTTCCCAAAGCATAGCTCTACCCTGCTCTGAAACTAACCATGGCTCCCCAGCGCCAAGTCCGTAAGCTTTAGCTCCTCTCCCAGCCCTTGAGGTTCTCCAAAAAATAGCCTAACTTGCTCTACCCAGCTTGTCTCCACTCCCTCCTTCCTGCAGTTCTGGGGCCTTCACCCATCCAATCTATCTCCAGTGCCCTGGGTACAGAAGTGGCCTCTATCTTCTTGGTTCATTCCCTCTGGCATGGAGCTGCCTCTGCCTGGGTTGCACCTTGTTGCCAAGGTTACTCCATTCACTCCTAAGTTTCCCATGGATTCAATGGGCTACTGTGGTTGGGAGCCATGGCCAGGGACACCTCACCATAATTCTGTAAGTCCTTCATGTGGAATATAGTATCAGTCCCTGAAGGCTGTGACCTCTGCTCCTAAAATCTTCAAGGCCAGTTGGTCCAACCCCATACAAACTCTATGAGTTCTCATTAAGCAACCTTCCCGCTTCTGTTTAAACTCCCCCAGTGCTAGGGACCTCTTTCCTCAGACAGTACTACTGCAATATAGTATTCACTCAAGTAGCTGTCTCATTTTCACTCTGTCAACTATCCATCTCTGAGGATAGCCTGAAATTCTAAGGGTGGCAATTAGATGGCACACATGCCACCACCTCCCACTCCCACGTCTGTGGCTGGCCATAAGTAATTGGTCATCAGAGCACTCTTTCCCTCTGAGCCCATCTACACCATCCTTCTCCAAGAAACGGGTACAAACTGACCACGGCTAATACTCAGGAAAAACTCTCTCTACTACACCCAAACTGAGGCTGATCTGCAGAGGCACCCGCCAGAGGCTCCTGGTCTCAGCCACCCAGATTCTGGGCAGGCTGGGTCCTCCTCAGTCCTAACTATTCTCATATCCCTGTGGTACCAGGTGTATAGCAGAGCATACAGTCAGAACTCAATAGATGCTTGCTAGGGCAAAGGTTCCAGCTGTTCATTTGATCTCTAAGACAGATGTTTGTTGAGTGCCTCCTATACCCAGGCATGCTGCTAGGGGCCCTCATGCTGAGCTCGGCCCACTTAAGAGAAGAGGGTCTTTCACACCATCTCCTTGTCTCCTCCCCTCTTGCCCTGGGAGGTCTGCAAAGACAAGTGATCCTGCCTGGAGAGGGTGCTGAGCCCCCAAACCCAGCCACTCTGCCTCTCATATCATCACTTCTGTTTGCCAAGCTAGGTCATAGCTGATCCAGCCAGCTCTAGCCAGTGGCTTTAGGAGGATTAAGGCAGAATTACCCGAGCATAATTACATGTCTCTCTGCTATCTGCCTTGCACAGCTCTCTTAATGGGATGTTTGCACTCAGCCTCTCTGTTTAATTGATTAAGTTTCCTAAGGACCCCCCGCCCCCAACTGGGCCAAGGATAGAGTGGGCATGCTGAAACTGTCCTTGAGAGAAAGGAGCTGAGATTGGGGCAGGGCTGGGCAAAGCTGTATCCAAAAGGACCTTTAAGAGTTCCACGGCTTTAGAATAAACTGTAAACGTGATCTTCCCTTACCTCCCTCCAGCCTCAGGCCTGATAGCAACCAAGGCACTGTAGGAGCAGATTATGCTGCCTTGACCAGTGTGTCTGCCACCCTTAGAAGTAAAACCATGAAGCAAACTTGCCTGCAAACCCAGCAGCATCCAAGGCCTCCAGTGAAGGTTATCCACTCTGTTCTACCACCCCCAAAACAGCTACAAAGGCCAGCCTCCTGCCCAGCCTGCACATGATGCATTTCGCCCCTTTACTCATTCTACATATACCGTCCTGAGCTTTGGAGGACATCTGGCCCCAGAGCTGGCAATGAGGCTGAGACCCACTGAATGAGAGCTAGGTGCCCAGGGTCTTCCCCATGAAGTGGGAAGCCCACTAGGCACAGAATCACTCTGTCCCAGGGGAGGACCTGACCCTGACCCAGGACCTCTGATTTCCTCATGGCATCTGCTCCACCCTGGACAGTTTCCACTAGGCTCCCTGGGGTCTCTTTATGTTCACCTCTTCCTCTGCATTTTGCCCTTCAGCTGTGAAGTGTTTGCCACCAAGGAAGAGATGGCAGAATTTGGGAGATTCAAGGCCTTGGGAGGCTCCTCCTGGAGGCTATCAGAAAAGAAAGGTTAGCTCAGAACGTGTTAGCCATGACTGCAATGGTCGTGAAGAATCGCATCAAGATGATGGGCTTGTTGATGTGGAGATAGGATGGAGAGACCGAGGACTTAGCACGCTGTTCTCTGTCTGTCTGTCCATCCAGGTTGGGGTGTGGAGTCCTGCCGAGGGGCTCAACATCACAGAGGTTGCCAAAGGCCGAGGCCCTAACGTCACTGACTCTCTGACAAATAGGTCGCTCATCGTCACCACAGTGCTGGTAAGAGCCTGCAGCCCTGCAGGAGAGATTATCTGATCTGGCAGAGAGCTGGCCATCAGGGCTGGGGAGACCCCTCCATGCCCCACCCAGGATGGACCGGGCACCTCCTATGAGGCTACTGGGAGGCTGGAAGGTGGGGGAGGTGGAGCTGCAGGAAGGTGTCAACATTGCAGGTTGCTTAGACAGCCCTCAGAAAGTGGCTGGAACACAGCAATTCTGTTCATGCCACAGGCCAGAGACACCAGGAGGTGATTGTGAGTGGCCTCCTTGCAAAGGCAGAGCAGTCAGTCCTCATGCCTACCTGAGACCTACTTGACCAGCCGTTTTGCTAAGGCCCGTATGTTTGTATCTCACCCACTCCCTGACCCTGGAAGTCTGAGTAGGAACCATGATGGGGTGGACTTCCTCTAGCGTGATTCACTGAGGACATGCTCAGAGGCCAGGTGATGGATACTATGGAGCAGGAAGGGATGTCATAGTTAAACCCCATTCCCCCAGGAACCCTAGTGATCAGCAGATGCCAGGGTCAGCACTGGCTTCTAGGAAGCAATTATAGCCTGTTGATCTCAACCCCAGTCTCCAGGATTATGACTTTTGAGAAGATCCACGTTAAAGGTGATGGAGACCTAATAGGGGTTCTAGACACACTTCTGACAGAGCTAGAATGAGAGGGCAGGGGAAACACCCCACCACCAACAACAACTTGGGGTGAGACCCTCATTGGCATCTTCCTGACAATCATACATCCTGCCTGCCTTTATTGATCGACTTTCTGTCAACTAAAAAAATATAAAAATCAAAATGCTAAACCACTAAGTCAAAAGATCTCGTTAGGAACGAGGGGAAAAAAAACTATAAAAAATTTTTTAAATTAAAAAGAAACAAAAAAAGCAAAAGGATTAGAGTGAGGACTGATGCGCAGTGAAAGGAATATTGATGTGGATAAAAATAGAAAAGATAAAAGGAGAGTTGAAAGAGAACAAAATAAAAAGATTAAAAGGAAAATAAAAAAGAGAAAAATGAAAATAAGGAATGAGATAAAAAGGAACACTATCAAGAAAGACAAAAAATTAAAATAAATAATTAACAGCTCTGGCTAGACAAGGTAAAAAATGTAAAACCAACATGTCAGAAAGCAAAAGGATAAAAGTGTGACAAAGCAAAAATATGAAAGGGTAAAAATAAAATAATAAAAAGGTGGTAAAAGATTAAAAACAGCTGCATAAAATATGAGCTATAAATAAATAAAGCACTTTTCACAAGACAAGATTTAAAAAGATAAAACTAGTATGCTTTAAAAGATTAGGAAGAGAGATAATTAAATGAGCTAAGATAATTCTATCACAAAACGATATTCCAACAGTAAGAGGTGAGCTAAAGATCATATACAGAAGGATGCAAAATACAAATACCTTGAAAGACCACAGGGTTAAATTTTATGAAAATGGCAGCAGCCTGATTTCAAGGACATAAAACCCTTCTGCAAAGGCATGAGGAATTTTTTTCTTCACCAGCGGAGGGAGAATCTAGCAAACACCCCTGCTCTTCTCGCAGCTTCTTAGTCAATACTTGAAGCTTCTTGTAAAGCTTTGCACTTGCTGTACTCAGTCTCTCACCTGAGGGCCCACTGTAGCATCTGGCTGGCTCCCAGGCACCTAGGTGACAAGAAAAGAGAGAAGCCCCTCTTGCCCACAGCCTGGACACATGTGCTCAGTCTTTCCCACTGCCCTTCATCCAGGCAAACATGAGCCCCACAGCTCTTTGGAGTAAGAAGTGTAAGCAGGACTCAGGGGCAAGACTGTGACGGTTAAAAGCAAAACCTTTGGATTTGTCTCGGCTTTACTAGTTACTCGCTATATGACCTAGAAAATGGCTTGACCATTCTGTACCTCAGTTTCTTCATCTGAAAAAGAAAGGTGATAATAATTGTACCTATTGCACAGAGGTGAGACAAATAATGATTAATAAACATAAGTGGCACAGAGTGCATGCTGTCTAAATGGTAGCTGCTATTGTTATTCATATTATTATCATATTATTTCATATTATTACTAATTCATATTATTATTGATTACAAATTCAGTCCCAGAAAGCTTGGTTTTAATACAATATGCAGTGTCAGTTCCTCTGCTTCTGTCCACAAGCAGAGCCCTGAACTTCACTGAAGGTCGACACAGGACCATGGTCAAGGGAGTTATCATTAGCACAGGGCATTATAAACTCTGAACTTGCACTTGATGTCTTGCAGGCCCAGTGGGCATTCCCTGGCTCACCACAGAGCCCACCACTCCCTGTTGTTTATATGTGGCTTTCTCTTATAGAGTTGTTTCCTGCCTGGCCCCTGAAGGCATTAGGGTTTGTGACCTCATGAGCCTCTCATAGCTCTAGTCTCCTACTGGTACGTGAAACTCCATATTCCAAGCACCACTTTATCCCTTGCCTTGGCCAAGGTCTGAGCTCCTGGCCCTGGCATCATGATTATTCCCTTCCCCTGGCCCCCATTGCCTTGACCTCTTACATGGCTGCTGACTCAGATGTCCTGAAGTAGATGTCCCTCCTCTGAGTCTTCTAAGAGATGCCCACTCTCACTCAAAGACTGGCCTAGGGACACCTGAAGACCTAGAACTGATCCAGACCCTCTGAAGAGTGTGCCAGGAAGTCTCAGCATGGTCTACAGGTCCCCAGTGCCCCTGGGCTTGGGCTTTTTGGGAACAGCTGCACCAGTTGTGGACAGTGGCCCAGTGCCTGGTGCTCTGGCTGAAAACCCAGCAATGTGCTTGATGGCTTGAAAGCAAGGCCAGCACCACCAGCTACGAGCACTGGGACTGGGGAAGGGGGGCGTGGGGAAAGGGCCTTCCTGGATGGAAGTGTACTGTCAGGGCAACAGTACTTGAGTGACAGGCAGTTACAAGGCACAGATAAAGAAAGATCCAACTTCTTTTCCCCTAGTGAACTAGCCCTGAGACCGCTGGAATCTGGAAGTGGCAGAGGACAGCATCTCTGTGTGGGCTACCCCAAAACTCTCTCCTGTCCTGAACCCCGGGGTTACATTCTAGGGGCACCTTACCCCGGACACACAGATGAACAGAGCCTTGACCCCACCCTCTCTGGCCCCTCATTGCCAAAGGCAGCCTTCCCCATTCCTGAGGCAGAAACGGGAGCAGCAGGAGCCTGGAAGCCTGCCCTCCCCCACCCTCTCCCTGCCTGGCCCCTGCCTCTCTTCTGGTTCTGCTCTTCCATGAGCTCATGAAAAATTCATCTGCCCAAACCTCAGCTCACACACCAAGAAAACACACCCGACTCATTCCTGGGGGCCCTGCTTTTGAAGGTTCAGTGTTCTTTTGGCTGCTGAAGTGAGTGGCAGTGTCAGCATGTACATGGGCACGTGTGTAGATGTGGGACTGCTATGCACAGCTGTCTAGATACGCATCAGCGGGTGTATTTCTGCCGTTTGCATATCGTGACCCACATAGACTGAACTGCCAGGCAGGTGGACCTGCGGCACCCAGCAGCGGGAAAGGGGCAAAGTTAAGGAAGACCAGGATGTGGGCTGGGAGAACCATCCCAGGCCAGGAACCATTCTAGGCTTCACCTGCTTTGAGGGTAGGACACCTAATACTCTGTCCTGTCTCTAACTGGCAGAAGCCGAGGCCTTGAATCTAGGGTTCTTGACTTCTGTGTCTGAGCAGGGCTAGGCAGACAGAACATGTGAGAATGTGTTGTATTTGTGCCAGTGGCATTGTATGCACATGTGTATACATGTGTGGATATTGCCTAAGTCGGAAGGGCGATTGGGAAAGCAGCCGTTAGGTAGCTAACCCCTGGATCCTTCCCTCAAAGCCTCCCCCTTTCCAACTCCACAGGTCCTGTGGCCGGGAGAAGCTTAGCGCAGGGCCCGCTTTCGCTTTGGTATAAGTGATCGGGAAGAAACTAGCCTAAGAGTCCTGGCAACGAAAAGTCGGAAAAGGTTATTTTTCTGGACCCCTGTTTCCTGTGACTTGTTGAAAAGAAATATTACCCCTGCTCCTTCAGCTGTTCTCCCAGAGCAATAGGAGAGCGTGAAGTTATGAAATTGAGGGCACCTTCACCGAGCAATCGATTAGCAGCCGAGAGAGCTTGTGAATTGGCTGTCTGGACATTTCCAGTAATAAATTGTGAAATAGTCCATGAATAAGTAGTTGGCGGAGTTCAGAATTACCCCCTAGGAAATGTTGCAGGTCTAGAGACACATTACTAAGGCGAGCACCATTTTAAAGCTCTGGGCTTTGGCTGTTAAATATGTATGCCATCCGCAAAGCACTTCCCGAAATTAATGGCATTTTACAGCGGCTCCGAAGGCAGCGTATTTATATGGAGATGTATAGATTGGGGGCTGTGGTGGCTTCACAAATGAAGTGCTAATTTTAGAGGCTAGGGCAAGGGAGGGGCATGAAGAGAGGGTCAGGGAGTGAGCTACCTCAGGGACCTTTCCCAAATGGTTTTCCTGCTGCCGGTTAGGATTTTTAACCTTTGGTGACATTGGGCGTGGTCTCTAGGCTGGAAAGGTCACTGCAGTAACAGGCCACCCAGCACACGGAAAGACAGTAATAACAATATTAATAAAAATAAAATTTAATAATAATAATAATAATAATAATAATATTGGCAGTTTACATTTGCCAGGTACTGCTCTAAGCACTTTTCATAGATTGACTAATTTAACCCTCACGTCAATCCTGTAAGGTAGGTTCTAGAGCTATCCCCATGTTACAGAAAGAGGTAGATTTTGCCCAGGAATCTATGTGTGGTTGATAATTCCCGTGGGAAAGCTGATTCCTTCTCTACAATTTCTTGAGCCAAAATTAGGACCACCAGGCATAGTGGTGCAATTCGGTCACTGCATAAGAGCATTCAACCAAAAGGATGAGTTGGGACTGAAACCCAGGCTCTGCTCACCAGGCCCAATGCCAGGGTTCAGGGCATCACCTTTCCATAAAGAATTTGCACAAAGGCAGTGTATATGCACTAGCCAAAGTCTCTTTTCCTCCTGGAAGCCCCACCACCTTCCCTGGCCCCACCTGGGTTCTGTTCTCCAGCCCAGTGATAAGCCTGCTTGGTTGGAGGGTAAGGGACAGGAAGCACTTGGTTGGAGGGTAAGGGATGATGCTAAGGTTTAGCACAGAGTCTAGCCAAAGGATCCAGCTTTCCATGCAATTTGACTGAGAAGTGGTTTTCTCAGACTCCCTGGAGAGGCAAGAACCTCTTGGGGATTCAGACACTCCCCAGCTCTTTCTCTGAAGCATCTCAAAGGACTTGGAAATATAGAGTCAATCAGTAGTGGGGTGGGATGGGATTTTGAAAGGTGACGTTGTCGGGGACCCAGGGCCAGAGAAGGGAGCTCACCTGCCATAGCAAGAGCTGGCAAGAGGCTGCTGGTGAGTTTCTGAGCCTAAGGACCTCCAATGAGGGTTGCTGCCAGGGCCTTTCATTGCTCATCCCACTCCAGAGGCCCACAATGTCAAAGGAATGGCCATGCCAGTTGAGAGAATGATGCGACACCTGCATAATTAGGTGTGCACCCACCTTGTGGGCCTGTGTTCATGAGATTCCCAGTATGTATGCATTCTGTCAGCTAATTCTGTCGCCCATCGGCTGAAGGCTTGAGGCATTCTGACACTTGGCTTTGGGGAAGGTTAAGCCTTAGAAAGAGGCAGAAGAGCTAAACACAGGAAGAATTGGAACTGAACTCCATTAGACTGTACTTCAACTCCTGTGCAGCCTTGGGTAACTTACTGGCCTTCTCTGAGCCTCAGTTTCTTCATCTATCAAATGGGGATAATGTTGCCAATCTTGCAAGCTTGTGAAGCTTAAATCAAATGGCCTGTGAGAAAGTTTAAATCAGTGCCTGATGTATAGCAGGAACTCAGTAAATCTTGAGTTTGCTAAGAATTCAGCTCATCTACCACAGACTCAGGACTGGGATTTGTAAGTGAAGCTGGGTGGATGGAGCCAGCAGAATCATGGCCTTGGATGTTGACCTGGATTCTAGAAAAATGCAATAGGCCTGGAATCTGCCACATTGGATCCCACAGTTTCTCACTCCATGTCTCTCAAACTGGACAAGGTCCATAGCCACTTCCCACTGTTTTTTTTCTGCCTGTTCTTTGCAAGGTTGAAAGGAGTTTGTTTCTAAATGAGATCTCAGCATTGTGCCCTATTCAAAGCTCTTCATTGGCTCCCCATCACCTGGAAGGGAGGGAGCCCAACATGCGACAGCTATCACCTATGCTCTGGACCTACAAGTTACTTTCCAAGGACCCCTGCCCACCAGGGAGAGACACCTTGCAACTCAGGACCTCTGGCATAGCGAGGTGGTTAAGAGCTTATCAGGTTGTTGGGCTACATCGACCTGAACTCAGATCCTCTCTCTAGGGGACAGGTGAACTTATACAAGTCACTTATCTTTGTGAATTCACTTCCTGCACCTATAAAATGATATTATTAGTACCTACCCCTAGAAGTTTGAAATTAAGGCAATATCAGCTATTGTCTCTTGAGCCCTCCTGCTCTGCTGGGCCCTGTGCTAAGTCCTCCACCGACACTATCTCATTTGCTGATTTACTAGTGCCCTGCACATCCACATACAAATGCAAGCTATCGTAGTTATCAGGAATCACTCACCTGACAGATCCTAATGCTGGGGACTGAGATCCTTGGAAAGAGAGCGATATCAGAGCGTGTAGATCTAATCTTTTAAATAGAAGTTGGGAGAGACGTCAGGGAAGATACTTGATGATGAGCCTTTTGCAACAATGTGCTCAAACTTTAGCCAACATCAGAATCCCCTGGAGAGCTTTTTCCAACACATATTTCTGGGTCCCACCTCAGAATTTCTGGTTCAGTGTTCTGGGTGGGGCTCAAGAATGTATAATTCTGACAAATTCCCAGGTGATGCTGATGCTGCTGGTCTGGGGACCACACTATGAGAACCACTGGCCTGTATTGATGGTGCAGCAGACAGAGCATGGGATTCAGAATCAGACCGTCTTGAGTGCAAATCCCTGTTTCACCACTTACTAGCTCTGTGACCATTGGACAATTAATCAATAAATACTTCCTGATCCTCCACTTCATGCCAAGGACACCAGTAGGTGGCCATCTAGAAAGCAAAAAGCTGGCTCTCAGGAAATGTACTTTTCCTCCCTAATTTATGAGGTCATCTATCTAAGCCATCCAAAGATTAAAAAAAAAAAAAGTAGCAGAGCTTCCAGCCCAAACTCTGTAGCCCCAGTCAGTCTCCCCGACCCACTCAGCCTCATCACCTCCTCACCTGTCTGTCCCTTTAGGAGGAGCCCTTTGTCATGTTCCGGAAGTCTGACAAGACCCTGTTTGGGAATGATCGGTTCGAGGGCTACTGCATTGACCTGCTCAAGGAACTGGCCCACATCCTGGGTTTCTCCTACGAGATCCGGCTGGTAGAGGATGGCAAGTACGGGGCACAGGATGACAAGGGCCAGTGGAACGGCATGATCAAGGAACTCATTGACCATGTAAGTGGGGCCGAGGACCCCCTGGGAGGCTTGACCAAATCCTGTGCGCACATCAGGGTGGGGCATTCTGGCAGATGAGGGCTCTGGGGGCGGGTGAGATGGAGACAAAGGCCACAATCTGGGCGAGGGGGACCCAGCTCTCAGGCCTGCCTTGTTCATGCTTCCAACTCCCAGACACTCCCCTCTATATAAGCACACACGCATTGGCCCCCATCTGATTCAGAGCCATTCCCACCGATGTCTTTGATGAACTCTCTCTAGAAGATCACTGCCTTCTGCTCTTTTAAGAGTTACCAAAGGGTGTTCCAGCCGTGTGGGCAAAGTGCAATTGCAAAATATTTCACCAAACTCTGAGACAGAGTTTGATCTGTCATTGTCTTGAGCAACTTTGGATCCAGTCAGGAGATAGGGGCCAGGGGCTAGGATGAAGGGATGAGCAAGGCTGGGAGGTACCAATGAGGCAGATTCATACTCTCCCTGAGTCGGGAGAGTACTCAGAAGAGCAAGGAGCTGAAACAGTAGGTGGAGCTTTTGGGAGAGGGAGCAGGTAGTGGGAGGGGCAGAGTTTTGTGGGACACTGGGAAAAAGACAGAGAGAAGCCAGAGAAGAGGGACACCACAGCAAGAGGAATCAGAAGGACCTGGGTTTGAATCCTGATTTCTCATTCATTGTCTATGTAAACAGAGGCATGTGGTTGGACCTCCCTCAGTGACTTCCTCATCTGTCAGTGGGTATAATTCCTCCTTCCTCATTGGAAGGACATGAAGCACTAGGTACAGAGCCCGGCCCACAGCCAGCCCTCAGTAAGAGGGAGACTTATAAGATTTGGTAAGGGCACATATCTAACCTTAGTTAGAAGCCCAGGCTGCAGACCGCTGGATGGGGATTCAAGCCCCAGCTTTACGAGCTAGTAGACGTGCAACCAAGTAAGTTCATCAATGTCACTGATCCTCAATCTCTTCACTTCTAAAATAGGAGTAACTAGCAACCACCATAGCTCCTGTGGTCGTTGCAGGAATTAAACGAGGCACCATTCATACAGGCTCACCTGGCACTTGATAAATGTTACCTGCTTTCCAGCACAGGGCCCTCAACTCTCCAGAAACATTTCCTATCAAAGATCCGCTAATGCAGGCAAAGACCTGATCTGTACTGGACCCCTTATATTCCTTCTCTCATTTATCCTGACAACAACCCAGCGAGGTAGATACTGTTACTACCACTCATTGTACAGACCGGGAAGCTGGGGCAGAGAGAGGTGAGTGGTCTTCGGAGACTCTCTGCTTCTGAAGCCCTGTGTTCCAACCTCTGCAAAGAGCCAGGGCAGAGGAAGGTTTGTGCTATAGGTCTTTGCAACCTGAAAGTACCAGCCAAAGGGACTGTTCTCACTTCGCCTCTAGGGGTGGGGGCAGACAGCATCGGGGCTCTCTGTTAGCCTTTAGAGCTATCATACAGGAACCTCGGAGGTTGGATGCGGAAGGAGGCTGGAGCTCAGAGCAAGAAGACTCAAGCAAAGCGTTGCAGGCAGTCACTTCCTAGGCCTCTGGAAACTGGGCTTGTGGGGAAGGCTGGCGGGAGAAGCTAATAGTAATGAGCTAATAGTAAATAGTAAATAGTAAATAATAAAACTAATCAGGCTGGACTTGATTCCCACCCTGCCACTGACTAGCTGTGTGCTTCTGGACAAGTTTCTTAACCTCTCTGTGCCTCAGTTTCCTCATCTGTAAAATGGGAATGATAATAACAGAACCAAGGCTGTTGTAAGGACTAAGTTCACATATGTGCATTACATAGTTGGCACTGTGTCAGTACTTGCTCTTACTATTTTTATTTTTATCATTACAATTATTCCTTTGAAGCCAGGAAGGGGGCTTCAGGAAGTCCCTTTATTACCCTGAGTTTGTTTCCTGTCTCTACAGTGAGAGTAATAATGCCTGCCCTGTGTTCTTCCCAACTAATTGTGAGGCTCCGGCAGAGACAACTGGTGGGGAAGCAGCTCCCAGGTTGTGGAATTCGGTATAAATGGAAAGGAGTGGTGTTGTCACCGTTATTAGTAATAACTGTAATTATTATGGAAATTAGTCAGCAGGCCCCAGAGGCATCTATATTTATTGGCTCCCTATGAGCCTGTGAGTGCGGCTCTGGAGTGTGAGGCTGCAGGTGGGTTCTGAGCCTGTCATTGGCAGAGGCAAGCTCTACTGGGGAGGAAGAGGATGGGAATCACATGGAGAAGGGAGGCCACATGCAGAAGTGAGCGGGGCCGATGCCAGCCTTGTCTCGCATCTCGAGCAGTCCTGAGAGCTTTGAAGAACCATTTGCAAGGGGTGGGGAAGGAGAGGGGTCAGAAAAACCCAGCAGCAGCCAGACCTTCCTGAGCTGACCCTTAGCTGGGGAAAGGAGGAGGCCTCATTTGTGGCCTCCATGCCGCCCGGTCTCCATCGAAGCCACAGGCCCTGACAGGACATGCAGGGGACCTTGTTAAACCCGATTCCCTACAATTGATGAGCCTATTCATCCTAGCTTGGTGCCAATTTTAATAACATCATAACCATTTATTAGTGTCTTCAGATAATTAGTCTTCTCACTAGCTCATAGAAAGCATAGTAAAGGCTTGGCAATATTATTACTTTCTTATTAGGGATCTGAACGTAGATGTAAAAATGATGAATGCTAACTTTGCAAGGATCTTCCCCCGAGGCCCATGTGGTGGCCTTGGGTGCAGTGCAGCTTCTGACCAGCAGGATATAAGAAGTCCTCCCCTGACACTCTCTGCTTGCTCCTGTTCCATGACACTTGACCTTTCAAGGAGCCAGGTTACGGAGGAAGATGCAGCACCTAATAGGGTGCTTCGCCCTCCCACTGACACACAATGGGAAGGACAGATGTGATTGGACAGAGCAGTGATTTCTCCCTCCCTCACCCCAGCCCTCTCCCAAATTGTCACTCTCTCCATTTTTGCTGCTTGTTCTCTCTCTCATTTCCCCCTTTCTCACAAGTCTTCTACTCACATCTGTGCCTTTAACTTATTCCCATGTGTTTTAATGACTTTGGAATCCAACAGCAATGGGTCCGAATTCAGGGTCTAGCACATTTTTGCTAACAATTGGAAAGTTCTTCCACCTCTCTGGCCTCCATTTCCACATCTATGAAATGGGAAGATTTGATGAAATACGGTGCAAAAACGTTTAACAGAGGGCCTGGTGCTCAGTAAATGCTCAGCACATAGGAGCTGTCCTGCTCATTGGCATTCTCTCCAAGGGCAGGGCATGTACGCGTCTGAAGTATGTGCATGGGCGAGTGTCCGCAGTATGTACTCAGGTGAAAGTGATAGCAGCAGGAGAGCTAGCCCCCCAGCCATGGTCATCCTGGTGGGCCACAGTGATCTGGGACCTAGATCTCACCCTTCTGAATGTAAGTGGGAGCAGCTGATTCACATTGATCATATAGGAAACTGAGGCACACACCAAGGCATCACCCCTTTCTTTGCTTGTGGCATTGGCCTGTCTCAATGGACACCTGCTATCTACAGCTTCTGTCCTGGCACCTGGTGCCCAGGATCCTGCTGGGGAGTGTACAGTAGAGCCCCAAGTGTGGAGAGCCTGAAGCCAAGAGGAGAGGCTGCCAGTAGAGGAAAGGGACAAGAGACAAGTCTTAAAGAGCCTTAGGTGCTAAACTGGGGAATTTTATTTTAATCCTGAGAACTATTAGGCACAACTGAAAGGTGTGGAGCAAGGGGATAACATCAAATTGTCACTTAAGGAAAGTCACTGTGCTAAATAACATGGAGCCGGTCTGGAGGCCATTACTGGGACCTAGGCGATGGAGAGCATGGTGGCCTCAGAGTGTTATAGCTGGAAATGGGGAAATAGATGGCACAGAATGAAGATAAGAAGGTGGAGTCGATGAGATTGGTGATTGGTTGGGTGAAGGAGGTGAGAGAAAGGAAAGAACCAAAGAAAAGGTGTAAAGTTCTAGTTTGGACAACTAGGGAGGTAGTGGTGTCATCACCAGATAAAGAGCTTCCTGGAAAAATAGAGGTTTTGGGAGAGGTACTGAGATCATGTTTGGCTTGGGGTCCCGGTAGGTGGCTGGCCATATGGCTGGGCACTCAGAGAGCAGTGCCAGAGGCTGAGATTGGGGCATTATCGGCACAGCCTGAGGGGGAACCTTAAGAGACAGAGGGTGGCAGAATTGCTGGGGAGAGAAGAGATGAAGACCTAAGATATGACCCTGAATAGCATGAGAGCGTAAGGAGGAGATAAAAAGGAAGACTCCACAAGACACCTGATCTAGAAAGGCCAGAGGAGGGAGGAGAATAAGGATAGCATTGATGACAGAGACCAAAGGAGAAGAGGATACTGGACAGGCATGAGCACAGGGTCATAAACGGCAGGGAGGTCAAAGGAGATGAGGAATGAGCAGTGTACACAAGTTGGCAGGAGTGTGATCTCCTGAGGGAACAGGGTCAGCCCCAGCATGGGCCCTTGAGTACTCCTGACCTGACCTCCTGCAGACTTTGTTCTCAGAGACCCAGGAATCCTGTCCTGGCTGCTCTCTTAGGCCCTTGAATCAGAGGGGTGGGGCAGGCAGGGAGGAGAGGGAGCAAGAGCCTGGCCTTAAGGGGATGCATAAATGTCCTTCAGGGCAGAGGAGGCCATTAGTTATTTTATCTCTAAGTTGTTACATCTCACTATAGTATATAGGTTTCCTGAGCTCATAGATGGGGCTGAACCAAGATGAAACAAAGAGTGGTCATGGGTAGCCTTGGCATGTCATCCTTTCCCCTATGAAAAAAGTAGCACTGCCCAGATGTCCCCTCTGCCTCTCTGTAACACTGAGCACAGAGCAGGGAGGGCGGCAAAGTTTGACATGCCCGTTTCCTCTGCCTGATCTTCAGACAGTGACTGCCTGATGGACTGCACTTGGCTACTGCCCTAGCACCTGGCATGGATACATACTGAGTAGGCATTGATGAATGTGTTAATGAGCACATGGACTTGCACACCTTCCCCAGAGACATGGCTGTGGTGTTGTGACTATGTAGCTTCCCCTCCTCAATGTGCGAGAGGAAGGTCTGGTATCAAGGCTTGATTCCATCGCCCTCTGTGTCCCCTGCCTTCCAACCAGGAACCAGACCTTAGTTCTGGCCTGCATGCATTGGTGTTAGGAGAGTTCTCAAACCACTGTTTGTGTGGCTGGGAAAGGCTCTGCCAAGCCACCACCTTTGAGCTGGCCAGTGCACTTTGAAGCAAGGCGTGCTGGTTGCTCACCTGGGGCAGGTCAGAATCTTGGATGAGACAAAGCAGTTGAGAGCAGGGAAAATGGATAGATTGCAAAGATGAACTCTTGTCAGGGTAGCCAGTTTGTCCAGAGCTCTGGGGAAGCTCAGGGTCTGCCTGAGGACGACCAGGTAAGCAAGTGAGAGATGCAGGAAGGACTTGGGGCTGCACTGAGATTCATGGCAGAACTGTCAACTGCCAGATCTTAGCAAGCAGAGACCAGCCTGGGAAAGGCCTGGAAAGAGCCTGGCAGAGGGTCAAGATCCAGACAACAAAGTGTAAGGGAGGACAAGGCAGGGGTGAAGAGGGCATTGGAGGGAAACTGAGGTCAGAGGGAGAAACTGGAACGTGCAGATCCTCCTGCTGAGGATGAACTGTTTTTTCATTCAATCCACTTAAGGAGCAAAGTCTCTGCCTGGGCTTCTGGAGAGCAGAGCCCGAGGCGGGGGCTTAGATGCCATTATTTAGGGGATATGATGTTGGGGAGAGAGAGTGAAGAACAGACAAGAGGAGCAGCGGGGAGGGGAAGCCAACGCGAGGACATATTACTGAGCCATCAGGACATGACTCCTTGGTCAACACTTAGGAATTTCCTTGCACCTGTGCCCATCTCTTTAGGTATATACAGGCTGTTCCGCGGTCATCAGTGGCCACAGTGCTGATTTTTAAGTGTGGTGACTGGCTGATGGGTCATCAGTAATTACCACCCGTGATTCTGTGTACCCCGCCCTCGTAAACTGCTGTGTAGCAAGCCCTGCAGGAGGGCTTGCTGGGTGAGCTCTTCTAAACCTTCAGTGTTCCCACTGAACAAGTTATTCATTTATTCAATACATTTATTAAGTTAGGCCCCATGCTAGGTGCTGCGAATGCAGCGGTGAACAAACAGGCCAGATCCCTCCCCTGAGCCTCAGGATCTGACATTCTAGTGGAGGAGACAGGCAATAATCTATGAACATATGAATACATGTAACTGTTCAGCCAGGTTAAGTGTTCCAAGAGAGGAACGTGGCCAGGTGAGAGGCATAGGCATCGTTCCTCGCTTTTTGGCAGTGAGGCTACAGTCAGCTCAGGAAGCTGGCATGGAAATCACAGGGTTAGTATTTGACCCATCCTTTGACCCACATGAATTTCCTAGCACCTGTTTCTGCTCTACTCAGATATGTGGATTGCTAAGGCTCTTGGTTACTGTCTGGTTACTGTCCAGGGCCTTTCAAGGGTCACTGTGTTTTCTTAAGCTTGGAGTTGGAAATCGTCAACAGGCACTGTCTGTGACTTGCTTTGCCCTCTTGTAATCTTCCATGTACTCAGACATGCTTGCTGGATGTTCATCCTAAACCAGCAACGTCCCCATTAGTTCAGTCCCAAAATCTCAACCAAAGGCCAGCACTGTGCTAGAAATGGGGCATATGATAGTAAAAAGACACAGGCCCAGGCCCTGCTTACGGTCTATCTAGTAGGGGAGAAAGACCCAAAGAATCACCCAATACCTCTAAAACTGTAACTATGATCAGTGCTAGGAGTGAAAATACTTGGCATTGTGAGACTAATCACCAGGAAGACCTGATTTTATCTGAGGATTTTGTCTGGAGCAGTGATGTTCAAGGTGAGGTCCAAAGGAGAAGTAGTCATTAACTCAACAAAGAGTTTAGGGAGGAAGAAGTTTCCAGTAGAGAAAAGTACACGTGTAGAGGCCCCGAGGCGAGAGAGGGCCTGGACTGGAGGGTCTGAATGAAGCCGTAGGAGGAGAACCGGGGGAACATGATGCGAGGTAAGGCTGCAGGGCGGGCAGGGCTAGATCTGCACCTTGCAACACAGTAGCCACAAGCCACGTAGGGTTACTTAAATTTAAACTAAAATTAATTAAAATTAATTTTTAAAATAATTACAATTATTTAATTTAAAATTAAATAAATGTATAAATTCAGTTCCTCTGTTACACAAGCCACATGTCAAGTTCTTGAGGGCCACATGTGGCTAGTGGTACCATATTGGACAGCGCAGATATAGAGCACTCTCATCACTGCAGAGAGTTCTACCAGACAGCACTGGCTACATAGTGAATAAATCAAGGAACCCATAATAAGACTCTCTCATCTCAAGGACAGAGGAAAGTCTTAACTAATATTAAGCAGCATTAGGAATAGGGAAAGAATCTAGCCAGAGAAACACCACTTTGGGAAAAGGGTGGAAGGTGAATTCCATGGATGCATATCCCAGACATGTGGGCAGAGACCCTGCAGACAGAGCCCCTGGGACAAGTCCTGCATGTGTTGTGGGAGTGACACTGATTTTCTTCCCTCCAGAGCGATCTGGAGGGAAGCATGGGTGAATCAGCATGTTCCCGTAGCCACAGGGCTCCTAAGCCCCACCATGTGATGTGAAGTGTATGCTGGGTAGGCCCCGTGGTGATCATGGTCATGAGCTAGAGTCAATTGCAGCCTGGGCTCAGGACAAGGCAGTGGGAGGTAGAAGGAGCTCCATGCATCCCGCACAGGATCTAAGTGGCAAGTTGTATGAATTTCCTAGGGCTGCCACAACAGATGACCACAAACAGAGTGGCTTAAAACAACAGAAATGTATTCCGTCAGTTTTGGAGGCCAGAAATCAGAAACCAAGGTCGGCAGGGTTGATTCCTTTTGGAGACTGAGAGAAAATCTGTTCCACGCTTCTCTCGTAGCTTCTGGTATGGCTGGCAATCCTTGAAATTCTTAGGCTTGTAGCTGCATCACTCCAATCTCTTCCTCCATTGTCACATGGCCTTCTGTGTGTATCTGTGTCCTCTCCTCTTCTATAAGTACACCTATCATTGTATTTACAGTTCACCCTAATTCAGTATGACTTTGTCTTAACTTTATGACTTCTGCAAAGACCTGATTTCCAAATAAGGTTGCCTTTACAGGTACCACGGTTATAATTTGAACATGTTTGTTGGGGGGGTGAGCACAATTCAACCCATTGCATATGGTTTTTAGGATAAAATGCTGGGCTTTGAGGTCACGGTGAAATGAGTCCAAGTATGGGCTCAGCCACTCACCATCTTGAACAAACTTCTTAGCCTGATTGAGCCACAGTACCCTCACCTGGAATGTGGTGATAATGTTCACTTCCTCATGGGGCTGCTGAGAGGATCACATAAAGCAATATATGTAGCACATGTGACGATGCTTGGCATATAAGAAGCATCCATGAATGATAGCAGTTCTTCCAATTTCAACTATAGTAGGTCACAGTCTGAGCAAGCAGTTGCTCTGGAGGATCCCAACCAAGAGGCAGAGTACAGAGATGGGGAATCTGGTGGGGACTATACTTGGGAACCTAAGTAGGCAGGTGTTAATAGGGACAAGAGACTCAGGTAGCAAGCTGGGACTCAAAGGGGCAGATCTGAGTCCCTGGTGAGGACACCCTATCCTAAGAGAAGGCTGATCAGTGATAAGTTGTCAGAACTGGGACGACTGTCACAACTTTGTTCTTAGAACCTGGTAGTTGGTTGCCCAGGTTTCAGTGTGGGGTACGAGGCTAGGGCCCAACTAGCAACCAAGGCAGCTGGATGCTTGAGACTAAAATATGGAACAATAGCTGCTTAAGTTCTTGCCTTCAGTTCTGGTTGCTGGGAATTTGATAGAGCAGGTGGAGCCAAGTGGCCTCATGCAAGGATAGAGTAGAGTATGAGAGGCTGGAGATAGGCAGGTCCTGACAGATTCTCAGTAAGCGGAAAGCAGCTTAAGGGATGAAGTAATGTCTTGGAAAGGCCATTCTGCCTGGACCAGAGGTTTAGAAAAGTTATGGAAAGGTTCTTGGTGAGGTAAAACAGGCCAACAAATCACCCATAAGTCCGATGGATGTGTTAGACAAGTCAGGGGTTTGGTTTATTCAAGGATGATTACTATAAATATGAGAGCAAAGACCTTGGATCTTTCTGAGCCTCGGTTTCCCTCCATAAAAAATATGGCGTTGGAATAGATATTCCCAATGTTCTCTTGTCTAGTCTTGACAGCCTATGATTTTACGAATCATGCTCAAAGAAAACTTGCACAAGTGGGAGGAACCTGCCAAGATTGGGCCTTTCGTCCTGAGTAATGAACTGAAACATCAAAGCCTTGACATCCGTTCTGCTCTTTCAGGGGAACTTGGACAAAATAATGCCATTTTCAGGGAAATAATAACCAATGGTGAAATATTGTATTTCCTGCCTAAATCAAAATTGAAGTGGAGAACTCCAGGCTTCCTGAAGCCCAAGGGAGAAAACATATCAAAATTCCCCATGAAGAAGGTCAAGTTGACCAGCTATTTTGCTGCCGTAGGCACGGAATGCTGAAGATGCCCCTGGCCCCCAACCTCACAACAGCAGAGAGCAGAAAGCCTGGCATGGAGATTCTGAAGGCCCTGAGTGGGTCTGGCAGGGAGAAAAGGGGCCTGTGGCCCTGTAGTTGGCTTTCTTACCAATCCTGAAACACTTCTTATGAATGAAACGAGCCTTGACTGCGAACACCTTGATCCACCCAGTAACTAATGCTCTCGTTCAATTTGCTATCAAAAGCCAAAGTCATTCTTGCCACCACTGACTTTGAGGTTCTTCCCAGGAATCCTCTCCAAGCCCCGGAGGCCATTCCCAGAGACCAGTTCCAAGTGCATTCTGAATAGTGATGATGACTTTGGGGTCAGAAGAGAGCTTCCCAAAGCAATGTTCTTTGAAGGGACAGGGCTGGGGGAGGTCAAGTTCTAGAATCAAATACCCACTACATCCCTGTCATGCCAACATTATAGAGGCCCCTAGAACTTAAAGAATGAAAGGGACCTTCCGGGGTGCCTGACCCCAGCTCCCACCCTACTCAGAGTCCTATCCACAGCCCCCAAAAGGGGCTTATTTAACCGGAAGTACCATGAGAGCAGGAGCTAGGTCTCATGCTCACCTCTGCATCACAGACTGGTGCACAGTAGGACTTGAGCAGATACACATTAGTCCCTCTAGTGAACTTCCCTGATAGTTCTCTCTCCTTCTGTTGCTTTCCTTTGTACACACCCTGAACTGAGAGGGCTGCGAGCAACTGGGGTAGCAGCAGCTACCTGTTTCTTCTTCCTTTGCCTTCAAAGCTAGGCAAGTTCCAGCTCACACATTCAGAAATTCACAAAAGGAAGGTCCCAGTATAAAATAATCCTTTGCAATAGGCTCCTCCTCCCTGTCTTTCCCAGGTTCTGAGTCTGTGTTCATTGAGTCTTTGTGTTTCATCCAAGTGTCAATAACCAGGTGTGGGAGATGCTATTAGAAGGAGAAACGTTAGGGTGAGCAGCATCGTGGTTGTGTTTCCCAGTGCCCACCAACCTGGGACATCTTCAGAACCATTAGAAGCTCAGAAATGATAACTTGGTTCACATTCTAATGTGTAAATATCCACAGGAGCCCAAGGGGCAGCCTCTCAGAGGGAAACATTATTAATTAACAAATATTACAGAGGCTGATATGGGGCTTGAAAACCGAGAAATGAAGCAGTGAATCAGCCACAGTCCCAACTGTGCTTAGAAACTCAAAGGTAAATAAGCAGATAACACAGAAGTTTACATGGCCTCACATAGTGCTCTTCAAACTGAGCTACCTAGAACCTTACCATGGGATGGAGTGAACTTCACGGGAGTTTAGAATTGAAGGCCATCAAGGAGGGCTTCTTGGAGGAGGTAGCATATGCAAAATACTATTGAAGGTGGTGAGAGAATGTCCACAGGAAGAGGACATTCTCAACAGGGCACAATGTGTGTACAGTGTGAAGGTGAAGATGGGATGTGGTCAACAGAGGCAGTTAAATGAGGCCTCATTTAGAAAGGGATCAGTGATTTAGGCTGGAAAGGTAGAAACAAGGGATTGTAGATTTCTAATCCTGACAAGCTCAGACAAAATAGATAGAGCTTGTATTATCCCCCTCATTAGCATTGTGATGGGTTAAAATTTAACAACATAAGAATATTCCTAGCCTTCCCCACCCCTTTCCTTTCCTCCTCAGCTCTGCTCTCCTCCCTACCCTTGCCTATTAAACAGGACTCTGGATTTGCCTGTTCAGTTTTTTCCCTGCCTTCTTCTTCCAAGGTGGGCATTATTTTTGCCCAACTGGTTTTGGGGGCTTTTAGGATATATAGAATATCGAGAATGGGGTGAAGCAGTTTAGAAGTGGAATGGAAAAGAAAACATTTAAATAAGGATTGTTGTAGATTTCATGTCCTCTTCATGATGTCTGAAAGTCACAAATGAAGAACATGAGTGATCTTTAAATGTTTATAGGTTGCACAACTGTATTTATTTGACAAAGCACCATTTGAGAATAGACCACATGGTTACAGCCTTAATAGGGATCCATTCTCTGCATGCCTATGCCACTGTCATCTTCCCCAAGGTCATGAGCTCTTGGAGAACTGGGGTTAAGGCTAATTCATCATTGTCTCCCTAGCACCCTGGGCCTGGCCTGGCCCAAAAGAAGGGTTAGTAGATATTGAATCATTGAAGAATGATTAAATGATCCAGGGCTCAGGCAATGGATTTCACTCCAAGAAGGAGTGTTCTGTCCACTGCTAGTCTTAGGCTTTGCTCATTGTCTGTCTTTATCTCTCTCTCACTGCAGAAGGCAGATCTGGCCGTGGCCCCTCTGACTATCACCCATGTCCGCGAGAAGGCCATCGACTTCTCCAAGCCCTTCATGACGCTTGGTGTGAGCATATTATATCGCAAGCCCAATGGCACCAACCCCAGTGTCTTCTCCTTCCTCAACCCCCTGTCCCCAGACATCTGGATGTACGTGCTCCTCGCCTACCTGGGTGTCAGCTGTGTCCTCTTTGTCATCGCCAGGTAAGGGCAGTATCTTGGCCAGAGCTCTGGCCCAAGGCTAGTGGTTTCGGGAGTCATGCAAGTCCCCACTTCAACTACTGCTGTGCATGCTCCTCTCTCCTCTGCAGCTCATATCTCTTTATATCCCTCAGGGAATATTCCACGGCCTCCCAAGCTTGAATCCCCACATCGTTACCCTGGTCTGTGTCCATGACTCTGAGAGGCAGCACTTGTAACCCAGGTCCTATGAGTAGGCTTGGAGAGGTTTAGTCATTGCCCAGGCACCCAGTAAGGCAGACCCAGGTGCACTGAGTGGCCCAGCGGGTGACTTGACACTTGAAAAAAGGACTGTATCCATCCAAGCCACAATAGCAGGGGGAGCAGTACCACAAGGACTCACACACATGCACACATACAGAAACATGGCACACGTGCATACCTATTTGTCCATAAGACATGCTAGCAACACCCTTACATATTTAGTTATTCACATGAAAGATGCTAGCACATCCTTGCTGGTGGATGATATAAGAGGTCACTAGGGGACAGATTGAGCTCAATGTTTACTAGTGTTTACCTAGTGTTTGCCAAGCACCATGCTCTGTCCTTTATAGCCATTATAAAGCCTCCCATGAAGAGGAGATATCTGAGTTCAGAAAGGCTCAGTACTCTCTCCAAGGGCATCCTAGCAATAAGAGATGCATCCAGCATTTGAACTCGAGTCACCAAGTGTTTTATCTGTGATCCACATCTCTGGCCACCTGGACATCTGTCCTCTGCCTCTGCCCCAAGTGGGTGGCTACTGGGTCCAACTCCCCCACCCCTCCTTAGCTGATCCCTTTGCCCCCTCCCTCCAGGTTCCAGCCCAGCCTCTGCCCTGGTTCTTTTTTCTCTAAATCCTAACAAGGTACTAAGAGTCTTCTCTGGAGAGGCAATTTGAGATCCAAGGACTTAGTGTTTGAGCTTTTTTTCCTCCTGGGTCTTCTTTGAAAACCTTTCCCCCACCCCACTCCCTTTCGCTCCCTCCTCCCATGCAGAGAGAGACCAAAGGGAAGGATGGGAAAAATGGAATTGTCCTGCTGCAAAAGCCCTCCGCTGCCTGTCGGCCTGGGGCTGCCTGCATGCCCGTCCCAGCCAGCAGCCTGCCACAGAGAGGCCTTCATTACGCCTCTTGTCTCTAATGGTCTAATAAGACTTTGAAAGCTAGGAGCCACTCTCTGCAGCTCTCATCATAAATTTAGTAGCTCCAACCAGCCTCTCAGCTCCCCACCCCCTCGAAAACAGCTCAGGCTTTTCCAGCATCAGTTCTGCCCTTTTGATGTGCATCCCATCCTCCTCCCATTCCTGGCCTTTCATCAGCTGCTGGCAGCCATGCCTGCTATATACTCCATCCTTTCTGGCCAGGTAAGTAGGAGATCCCTTCTCAAAATTAGGCTAGGGAGACATTTGGGGAGAGATGGGATTTCTGGAGCTGCTGGAATGACATGGGACACATAAAGAGAGAGGAGAGGGACAAGAGTCTTGGCCACAGACAGAGCCACAGGCAGCATCTTAGTACAACTGTCACATTGTGTTGCACTCATATGACACAATTTACACCCATCCCATCAAATCTTTACACAGTCCCATGAGGTGGGTATAATTATCTCCACTTTACAGAAGCAGAAACTGAGGCTCAGAAAGTTTAAGCCATTGCTCAAAGTCAGAAAGCTGTTTCTTGGCAGAGTTAGGCTTCAAACCAAGACCTGTCAGACTTTAAATCAGGACTGGCAAATGGAGGTGCCTGCCGGAGCCAGACAGGAAGCATGAACAAGTGAAGCAGGCTAAGTGGTAGGCAGCAGGGAGTGATGGGGACTGAAGCAAACTGGAGGAACACAATTGGCGAAAGAGGCAGCCCCTACTCAGCTCCAGGAGATGCGCTAAGCAGGATGGGTGCCAGCACTGCAGAGTTTCATGATTTTTAGAGAGAGATTCAGACTTCGACGTGACACCTCCTGGTTTTTATACGTAGCCATGAATTCGATTTTTTACAACACTGTTGGGGTCAAGCACAGCGCATCTGCACAGTGCATGTGGCGTGTGTTCTTTGGACCACTCCATGCTGACTGCTGGAGAGCTGGACACAGCTGTCCAAAAAATGGAGTCTGCAAAGGTGGGCAGATTCCCAAATGCACTCAATGGCAGCACCAGCGTGGCACAGGGTTTATCCGTCTTGCAAATTGGCGTGGCCAGGCCCTTGCCTGCCTACCACCAGGGGTGTAGCATTGTGTAAGGCATTTTTCCGACACCAGGATACTCTGCTTCATGACGTCCTCCAGGGTCTCTCCGTCTCTCCAGACTGCTCTAGCTTCCTCCAAGTTACATTTCCTCAACGGGAACTTCCACCATAACAAAAGACCCCTTTGGTTATCAGAACTTGTCTTCCTTAGAAGGCAGTGGGAGGCTTCAAGTAACAATTTTTCCTTGTCATACATGCATTTGTACATTCAAAGAGAAAAACCTGAAAAATTATATAGCACATTGTTCTGTCCCAGGGGGCAGGATCATGGAGCACTTTCACTTTCTCATTGTATCCTTCTACTTGTATACCGTTTGAATATTTTATGAAGAGTGTATTTTACTTTTTCCCACTTTAAGTTTTTAAGTAATATACAAGTAATTCAAAAATATAAATAAATAATAAAGATAGTAATAAACAATCAATAAATAATAAATGATTCAAGTAACTCAAAAGCCCGTTCTCATTTTTTTAAATGTATACGATACACATTAAGCAACAGGTGTTCCTAAAATTCCTTCAACCATTCTAACTTCCCCCCTCAAGAGGAAAACACTGATCTTTTTAAGATATTGATTCTTCCAAACTCATTATACGCGTTTATATACGAATGTACCTGAAGAGGTGGATAGCCCTGTCTTCGGGAATCTATTTATATAAATATGATCATATTGTTCTTATTTTTATCAATTTTTGTTTTTAACCAACAATGTGTGTGGAAAATCCTTCCCTGTCAGTACATCTGGAAGTGTCTCGTTCTCTTCTATTGGCTGCATGATATTTCCGAGTATGGTTGAGGCATAGTTTATTTCATCATTCCTCTATTGAAGGACATTTCGGTTGTTTCCAGTTTTTTGTTATTACAAACAATGCTTTGATAAACAACCTCATGCTCTTCTTTTTATGCTCATGTAGGAGTGTTTTTTCAAGGATGGATAATGAGTCACAGAATTGCTAGGTTGAAGGACATGTGTACTTTTAATTTTAAGAGATACTGCTGAATTACTTTTATAACCAGCAAAAGGCACTAACGATAAAGAACAAGAAGCAAATTGGCCCTGATTTCCCATTGCCTGCCTCCCTAGAAGAACAATGAGGAAATTGATGCTAAAGTGGTCAGCACATCAGTGTTTGCTAAACTGCCGGCTGGTGTGACATGGACACCCCATCCCTCCTCACCTTCCCTCCCATCTCCTGGCAGCTCACCCTCACTGCCTCCCTCCTCCTGCTGCAGGTTCAGCCCTTACGAGTGGTACGATGCTCATCCCTGCAACCCTGGCTCTGAGGTGGTGGAAAACAACTTCACTCTGCTAAATAGCTTCTGGTTCGGAATGGGGTCCCTGATGCAGCAAGGTATGTGCCCCAGCCCCAGGGAGTTGCCTCTCCCCAAGGGTCCTCCTCTCTCTCTCCCAATGAAGAGGCCCAGCCTCTATGGAGTCAGCAGTCAGCCCACCCTCCAGGACAGCCTCAGACCTGCTGAGCCATCTCAAGGTTGGAGACACCTAGACACCCAGGTGTGTGCCCTTGCCGCATATCCCTGCCCTTTACCACTATGTGTCTGGGCCAGTTCAGGTTCTAAGGCTAAAGCAGATAAGTCATCCCCACCTGTGGTATGCTGGGCTCATCCCCAGCCTCTCCTGCTCCAGCTGAGGTGAACACAGAGCATCCTACTTGCTGGGGCTGACCTCACCAATGACCTCACCACCATAGCACCTGGATGAGCAAAGTTGGGCTGAGGATGGGGGGAGACTGGAGGCAAGAAGGCTGAGTGGAACGCCATGACAGGAATGAGATGATGAGACCTTAACTGAGGTAGTGGCCATGGGGTAAAGGACAGAGATGGACAGGGACAGGACTGAGTGACTGCCTGGCTGTGGGGAGCCTGAGAGTAGGAAGGGTCATATCTGAAGTGAGGACTTTAGCCTGAGTGCATCAGAGATGGGATACACTGAAGGACACCATGTTCTTACATCCTCTTGAGGGAGGGCCAATGTACTGAACCTGACCCTGGGCTGGTGGCCCACCCTTTAGAACTATCTGCAGCTGCTCAAATATCTCAGAAAGCAGAGCATCTGCTTTGGCTTCAAGGAGTGTGGTGAAGAGACACCATGGGCTGGAGGGATGCAAAGGACCCCCAGGCTGGAAAGACCTCCAGGGAGAACACTGCCCCCACCCACCACCAGCCCTGGTGACCAGAAGCCATGTGCCCATTGTTTCTGCCTATCAGTCACATGGCCAGAGCCTTTTATCTTGGAAAATGGAAAAAACAAAATCTCTGCCTGTGTTAGGGTCCCACTGAGGGGAAATGGGTGACAAGGGGCATAAAAGGCAAGGGGATCCAGGGAGCAAAGAAAATCTTCTTGTTCTCACTCACCTCTGTGTATCCTCAAGACCCAGCACAAACACTGGTCCTCAGTAAACATCCACCAGCAAATGCTGAATGAGTGAATGAATAAATGATATCCCATTGTGTCCTTGCCCACTACCTGCCAAGCCCTGTGCTGGGTAGTTGAATGAAGGAGGAGGAAGAAAGTTAAATCTGCCCCCTACCTGAGTGATCTCACAGGCATGGCAGAGGCCAGGACTGGCACTTGGGCCTGAGTAAGGGTCCAACAGAGCCTGGCAGAGCTTGCCAAGCAAACAACTAAAATAAGTCATTCTCCCTTTGGGCAGCTCTAGCCCTTGCTTGGAGCAATCTGGGGGAGAGCCAGGCAGGTGAGGCTAGGGCTGGCTGATTGGGAGAGGAAGCTAAGGAGCCTTGGTGGGAAGTGACAGGCAGCTCTCAAGGGAAGTGCCTCATTCTGTCCCCACTATTAATGAGTGTCCTGAAGCCTCACCTTGCTTCTTTGTCCATCATCTTTGTTCAGTGACAGTTAGGAAAGACCTGGAAGTCCCATCAATGCAGTAATAGCTTCTCTTCTTCCATCTCCTGCTGCTATTCAAAGCACTGGCCCCTGATGTATTCCCTGCGAGGTTTTGATTAGGAGGGAGAAAAATAGTTGTGTATTTGAAAACCTCCCCCTTGAGTGATTTCTTTGAGAAAAAAAAAATCATCTATATCAAAGCAGATGCTTTTCAGATTGCAAGTCCAAATATTCTGGAAAGTTCAGGAGTCACTTGCTATTTAAATCTCTTGAAAGCTGCCTAGTTAATTACTTCAGTTAGAAAGTTTCATCTAAATTGTGCCCCACACCCAAGGTCGAGGAAAAAGAGTGATCTATTTCAGCAAAGAGCTTCAAAAAATGTTGATTTTTCTCCTCCTGCAAAGTACCACATAGCAATCTTGTATTTGTATAACACTTGTATTTCCAACACAATTTTTCTCAAATTATATCATCGCAGCATCATAGTATTTGTATGAGGCTGGGACAGAGGAAGGACAATACCCCATGCTTTGCAGAGTCCTGGAGAGGGGAGGGATCCTACATATTGTCAGGAGCTGGATTCACTCAAGAACCCAGGGTTTCTGAGTCCCAGGTGTGTTCTGAACCTGGGACCACACAGAGGTCCATGGAAAAGCATCATAGGGTCTGACGAGCGGTGAAATGTGCATCCTGTTCCACAGCAATGGTTCTTAAATTTTAGCCAGCATGAGAGTTACCTAAAGGGCTTATCAAACTCAGATTGTGGGGCCCTGCCCCTGATTACTGATTCAGTAGGTTCCGGGTGGTGCCCGAGAATGTGCATTTCTAACAAGTGTCCAGGTGATTCTGATGCTGCTGGTACAGAGACCACACTTTGAGAACCACTGGCCTAGGGAGAGGGTCTCGACCGTTGTTAGTCTGTTGATGGGTCCACGACCCAGAGGACCTGAGCAGCCCTGGTCTGGACATTGTCAGAAAACATCTGTCTCCTCCCTTCTCCCAGGGTCTGAACTGATGCCCAAAGCCCTGTCCACACGCATCATCGGTGGCATCTGGTGGTTCTTCACTCTCATCATCATCTCCTCCTATACGGCCAACCTAGCCGCCTTTCTGACTGTGGAGCGCATGGAATCGCCCATTGATTCCGCTGATGACCTGGCCAAGCAAACCAAAATCGAGTATGGGGCTGTCAAGGATGGAGCCACCATGACCTTCTTCAAGGTGAAGCCCTCTCCCTCGCACTGTAGCACCACAAGCTGCCCTTCCCACAGCCTTTACTGTCCTTCCCTTACCACACAGAGCCAAAGGGGCTAGAAATCCCCAGGGCTCAGCCCCTCCCTGCTAGGGACCAGTTGACTTTGGGAAGCCACAGTGATGTGGTTAGTTTCAGCACAAATCCTAAAAGTTTCCATACCGGGGACAAGCAGTGTGAATGTGCTGCCTTTCCTTAAGTCATCAGAGGAGGACAGGTGAGGAGATGAGGCTGGAGAAGAGGGAAAGAGAAGGCAAGCCAGATGCACAAACAGGCCCTGAAGCCAGTGGGCTCCCTGCCCTTGGCTTTGGGGCTCAGCTGCATCCATCTCCACAAGGCCACCCTGGGCTTGGGAGTGAGTTCTCCACCACTGAGAGGGCAACAAGGGGCACATCCTCAAGGAAGGGAGGAGGCTTAAAACTTAAACATATATATATAAACATTCCTTAGCATGTTACATTCTTGGAACGCTGGTGTTTAGATAAAGCCCCTGTCACCTGCTTAGGTTACTGCTGCAATGGGGATCTGGCTATGACTTTGCTGCTCCTCCTACTTTGTAAGGCATTTGTCTCAGTTCCCCAATGTTTATCCATCTTCAACTAGAGTGGTGGAGGGTTTAGGAGACTGGCTGACCCAGAGAACCAGTAGCTGTAAGTGTTCTTGCTACCACTACCAAGAGCTTACAGTGAACCAGGCACTGTGCTAAATGCTTGCTTCACTTAATCTTCATGACAAATCCTGTGAGTAGGTACTACAATTATTTCCACTTTACACATGTGAAACTGAGGCTCAGGGCAGTTAAGCGGCCTATCCCAAGACTTACAGCTGAAGAAGCCAGATGCTCACCCAGGTCTGGAATCCTCCCAGGCTCATGTTCTAGGTTATGGTTCTCAGACTTGTATGTGCATCCAAATTACCTGGAAGGCTTGGGCAAACCCTGATTGCTGGGTCTCACCCTCAGAGTTTCTGGTTCAGTGGGTCTGGGGTGGAGCCGAGAATGTGCATTTCCGACAAGTTCCCAGGTGATGCTGATGTTGCTGGTCCAGGGACCACACTTTGAGAATCACTGTCCTACTTCTCAGAAAACGGTCAGGATTTGGGAACTCTGTGGCTATAGTTTCACTTATTCATTTATTTATTTACTAGTTAATTACTCTCAGTCTGGAAGCCTGGTCCCTTTCTTCTGAGCTCTGCTCCCCGGCCCCAGCCCTTACCTCCTTCCAGGCTGTTTCTAAGTGATGAATTGAGCTTGCAATGGACCTAAATAAGGAGAGAAGGAAGGAGTCAGGTGGGAAAGCCTTCTACCACCTAGGCATGGGAGCCCCACCAGCACTCTCTCCCACCCCAGCCTGCTTATGACCCTCCTTAAGGGCGGAAACAGTTTCTTAGTAAAGAAAAAGGAGAGAGGAAAAGGGCTCCCTTTTTGGATGTTACTGCTGCCACTAAGAGCAACAAATGCGGGCTTCCTAAGAGGTCACTACTGTGTATTTAGAGTGAGGAGAAAGGAAAAGTATGGTCATAAGCACATCAGGAGTTCTCTGCAACCCTGTGTATGAGTTCATGAGTGTGAGTAGTATGTGAGTATGTGATACATGAGAGTGTGCGTATAGCAGTGTGTAATACATGTAAATGTGCATTCGTGTGCGTGTGTGTGCTCACATGTGCCCATGCACAAGAGTCTGCCTGTGTGAGTGCATGCATGTTTGTGTTTGAACGTGAGTGTCTACATGTATGTGTGTGTGGTATGTGTACTAGTGAGCATATGTGTGCATGCATCTCTGTGATCTGGGCATGTGGAAATGTGCCTATGAGTGTATACAAGTATGTGCCAGTGTGTATACATGTATATATGTATGAAGAGTATATGCAGGTCCGTCTGTTTAAATGTCCCCATGGGAATGCTAAAATTAGTGGACAAGTGGGCCTCTGTGTGTGTAGTAGCCTGTGCGTTTGTATAATGGGCCATGCATGTGTGTGTAATAGCTTGTGTGTACGTGTGTGTGATGGCTACTGCACACATGTGTGTCTGCATCCCATTCATGCGTGCTCGTGTGCATGTGTGTGTGTGTGTGTGTGTGTGTGTGTGTGTGTGCCTGCTCATGCCTATCCCCAGGCTATAGCCCAGCCCTCTGACTGTGCCAAAGCATCTCTCGTGCATTACTCATGAGCATGTCTCTAAGAAGGGCTCCTGATCAAAGGGCAGGGGCGTAAATAAGGCCAGTGCAGGCTCATTGCTCCTGATTGGGCGCCTTTGCCTCCCTAATCGGATGCTCCGATGGGCTTCCCAGAGCCTAGTCCCAATTCCCCACTGAGCCACTGTCCTCAGCACCAAGTAGCACTTGTCGCAGCTTGCCGTGCCCTCACCTACCTTCCCTGCAAATGGCACAGTGAGGAGGGGAGGGGAGGGACTCAGATGCTGCCACCTAGCTAGGATACTGATACTTAAGGCCCAGGTTCACAGGGGCCAGAAACAGCAACTCTACATCCCCCTGAAGAACCAACTCCTCTTCCTTACTCTCTTGATCACCAGTTAATTCCTCTTGATGTCTGGCTACCTTGTCTCCTGCTTTAATTCCAGTGGAGCTCTCCTTGCCCAGGCTCCCTTTCACTGGCAGCAGAAGTGAGACTGTTATGTAGGCAGAAAGGACCTGAATGTGGCTACATTAACCCCGCCTTGGATGAGGGGCTGGAAGTACAACATTCTCTCAGAAGATTCCTAGACAAACTTCCTCCTGCCCTTCATAGTCATACCTCCCCAGCCCCAGACCAGGTGGTCTCCTCCTCATTGTCACTTTCAAGTAAGAGCTGGAAGGAAACCTGAGTTTAACCTAGAGAAAAAGAAGCCCAGAGGGGCTAGGTGATTTGCCTATGAGCCAATCAATGGTGGAGCCAGGATGGAAGGTCAGATATTCTGTCTGCACACACAGTGCCCTCTCCCACACTCACTCTAGGGTCTTCTCCCCTGCCCATGAGTATATATGGCAAGACTGGCACTAGGGTTGAACAGGGATCAGCTCCAGGAGTACTCAGAAGATGTCCAGGAGACAATGACAAAGTCAACAATAATGGTAACATTTACTGAGTACTTACTAGGTGCCAGGCACGTCCCTAGCATTTTACCCATGTAGTAGGTGCCCCCTTATCCACAGAGGATACGTCCCAAGACCCCCAGTGGATACTTGAAATCACAGATAGTATCGAACCCTATACATTCTGATTTTTTCCTATATATACATTCTGGTTTTTTTCTATACATTCTGGTTTTTTCCTATATATACATACAATTTATGGCTTCTCTTTGGCATATCTGAATTTCCAGCATCACTGTTCTTGCTCTTTGAGACCATTATTAAGTAAAATAGGGGTTACTTGAACACAAGCACTGTGATGCCATGACAATTGTTCTGATAACTAAGACAGCTGCTAAGTGACTAATGGGCAGGAAGCTTATACAGTGTGGATACAATGGACAAAAGGTGATTCATGTCCTGGCCAGGACAGAGCAGGACATCACAAGATTTCGTCATACTATTCAGAACACATGCAATTTAAAACTTGTGAATTGTTTATTTCTGGAATTTACCATTTAATATTTTCAGACTGTAGTTGACTGCAGGTAACTGAAACCTTAGGAAGTGAAACCGCTGATAAGGACGGCTATTGTATTTACTCATCTTCCTCATAACAACTCTAGAAGATAGAGACTTGAGATGATAGATTATTATTATCTCCATTTTACACATGATGAAAGTAAGGCTCAGAAAGTACCTGAGTTTACACTGACTTGCTTAAATCAAGCTAGTGAAATGCAGAGCTGGGGTTTGAAACCCAAGCCATCTGGCTCTGGTGCCTGTGCTCTTTGTCATTATGTCCATATCACTTCTCTGAGGAGCCAGCCAGTCCAGGAGTCAGCTGGGGAAGAGTGAAGCCACAGTCAATTGAGCCGTATTCCCAGCCTAGAACAGTCCTGGCACATTGTAGTTGCTCAAATAATAAATGAGATAGTCTCTCTGATAACTGAGTGTGTGTTTGTGTGTGTGTGTGTGTGTGTGTGTGTGTGTGTGTGTGTGAGAGAGAGAGAGAGAGAGAGAGAGAGAGAGAATGCCATTGTTGAATTAAAAGCTGGAATTAAAAGATGGCAGGAGCCAAGTGGAGCCAATGCAGAAGACCGTGTTGAGGACGTGAACCAAGCACGTGGCAGCTCTGAATGTCCTAGAATACAAGGCAGATGAACTTCAATTTTGTGGTTAGCCTGTGTTCCTAGTAAGGCTGCAAACCATCTTAAACAGCCCCCCGGCTGAGAGAAGAACATGAGGGAGAGAATGCATTCCTACCCAAAGACAGGGATGTTGGGCTCTCCGGCGAGCTCCAGATCCCTCACCATCCACCCCCCACCCCTGCAGCCTGGGAGATGCATGGCTAGAGGCAGCCCCATCATTCCAAAGGAAACTTCATTTGAAGAGTTGTCAGGGAGCAGCAGACATCACAAACGGCGTCTCCTATGTTGTCCTCCCGCCGTCTTGGCAGATAAAAATTAATTAGGAGATGAAAAAGGAGGCCTTTGAAAGTGCTATTTGGCTGTAAAAATATGTAGGCAAAATGTAAGGGAGAATGTTGGGGAAGCATGTTCTTTGCAGAGAGGGCTGAGCAGCTTTGAAGGGAGAGAATGTCAGAAGACAGCTTCTCCCAGGATTGAGCCTTCTTTGGTGGGGGAGGCACATCACATGTGGATGGAGCCGGGTATGAGAGACAGCCACTTAGGAAAGGGATGGGAGCTGGTGGCCAAGAATTCCAGGCAACCCGGGTCCCTGGCATTCAAGTCCTCCCCTTGCACAGCCTTGTCCCATCCTAGCACCTGGGCCAGGAAGGCACTATGAGAGGCCATTCAATACACACACACACTCCATGATCTGGAGGACGCAGAAGGGTGCTCCCCAGTCTCAGCTTCCGGTTTCTCATGACCTATCTGCTGGCCTCTCTGATGGTGCCTTGGTCCTGCCTTCAGCCAGAAGTAGGGTCAGAGGACCAAAATGCAAAGACCAGACAGAGCTCAGTGGGGTGCACCTGGCACAGTTAGGTCACATCAGTCTTAAAGTCAAACAGACCAGGACTAGAGGCTTGGCTGTTGTCTCTGCTGGATGACCTTGGGCAAGTCATGTCACTTCTTCTCCGAGCCTGAATTTGCTCACCTGTATAACATGGATACTGATTCCCCACCATTAGGCAATGAACGAAAGGATTCAATGAGCTGTGGCATGTCTAGTTGTTGGCTCAGTGCCAGGCTCACGGGGACCCTTAAATCCAAACCTCTCTCCTCTGGATGTACCTCCAGTTGGCTGACCCAGAAAACTGGGAATGAGGTTGGACCCTTTTCTCCTATTGCCCCATCATCCCAAAAAGGGGGCACACAGGAGAGGGCCCAGCCAGTGGACACCTGGAGACTCTTCTTCCAGGCCCCTCTGGACTGGGCCTTTGTAAAGGTCACTGGTGCCTCTATCATAGGACAGCCATCCGCCTCTGCACAGAACTGAGCACTTCAGGGAGAGCCCACAGGTCTTCAGAACAGGGGACCCAGAGAAGGCAGGCAGGGGAGCAGCGACAGGTGTAGGGGGAAGGCAGGTGATGCTGGGAAGTTATTGAAAACCACTCAGTTACTGAGGACCTCTCTTAGTTTTCTCATCTGTGAAATGGGTGTAGTACCCACCTCCTAGAGTTATTGAGATTAAAGGAGATAATTCATATAAACAGCTTAGAACAGCACCTGACACAGAGTACACATGCCATAAATGCTAACTATCTTTATTGTTTATTGTTGAAACTGGTGATACACAGCACTATTAGGCCTACAAGTATGATTTTGAGGGCGATGCATTGCTTATATTTTTAATTAGGTGCCAGCATTTTAAAATTGGGAGATTTTCGCATTTAAAAAATTCACATTTCCAGCTTCTTAAAAATGTGAAAGATGGAGCATCACTGAACCAGCTTTCCCGCAGAGCAGCAATTGTCAGTTGCGGAGAGGCCATGGCTCTCTCCAGTTTATCAGAATTCCACTCAGCATTCTTTACTTGTTACAGTAGCCTGCATGGCTCCTGTCAGCAGTGGCATTTCTACCACTGAGTATTGTGTCATTTCATTTCTGTAGCAACTCTGTACTATAGAAGTTACTATCCCCCATTTCTGGATGAGAAAACTGAGCCTTAAAGAGAATTAAGGAGTCTGAGAGAGAATTAATGATGCCATGTGCTTACTGAGAGTACTTCCTAGGGGCCAGGCTGTGTGCCAAGCTAAGCCCCATTTTAAAGGTGTGAAAAGTGAGACTCAGAGATGTGATGTCACCTGCCTCTGGTTACAGAAGGACCTGGGATTGAAACCCAGGTTGGTGTGACACTAGAGTCCACGCAGTGGAGCTGACACCTCCCACCACTGCTCCACCCCCAACCTGCAGCCCTCACCTCCTGACTACCTCCCACAGGGCCCAGCCTGCACCCCCACACAGGCAATCCTCAGGGGCATGTACAGACAGCAGGGCTGCTTCTAGGCTTGAGGATCAGCGAGTCTGTTGTGGCCGGTGGACAGAGATGGTGGACAGAGACAGTGAACTTAAGGAGGCCTCCTTAAGGCAAGAGACATGATTAACTGCTTGAGCGTGGGGATCCAATAAGGCCAAAGACTCCACGCCCAGGGATAAGAAAGCCAATTACTGTAAGAAAGGTCTTTTTTCCAATGTGGAAAATACTCCGTCTCTCATGGAATCACATTGCCATTGCCTCCCTGCACACATTCCCCAAGATTCAGCTCCCCTTGGAATACACACACACACACACACACACACACACACACACACACACACACATATACATTTTCTTGTACAGAAATGTTAAATTCTCAAGATTAAGTATCTTCAGTTGGGGAAAATCAATTTACTTCTTAGAGGAGGCTGGATTTGAAAGTCGTGAGCCTGAAACTTACTTTCTTGCCAATTTTACTGATAAAAAAAAAAACTCTCTCCAGCCTGGCACATCGCCCTGTATTGGCTGCTCCAAATGATTCCATTAATTGATTTGTGTGACTGGCCCTGAAGCAATGCTTATTAAGGTTCCCACGGGAGCTGGGACAGGAGGGATGACTCAAGAGCCATAGGTATAGGATGTTGACTGCAGCTCAGGCCATGATGGGAACTCAGCCTTCTGAAGACCAGGCCCAGGGAGATGAGAGAGAGGCCTGAGACTCGAAGAGGGGCAGTAGCTGTAAGTCTCCCTGCCTCAGACATGCCAGAGGGAAAGTTGTGCCTGGAATCGCCCAAGGGCAGAAGGATAGAACTTAAGGGGAACAGAGACCATGAGTGGATGTGTTTGAGAATGGGGACCCCAAGATATAGGACAAGCACAGTGAGTGGCCATTCTTGGGAAGCTGACAGAGAAGAACCTCTTGAAACCAACACAGCCATCTTCATGCCTTATTGTCCCCTCGCATCTTAACTGACCCAGTCTCTCTGGCGTCCTCTCCCATCTACCTCATTCTGTTCCTTTACCCACTGGAGGCTTTCATGTGTCTTTCCTTAAAGCCTACTGGTTTCCACACTCACTCTAGTCCCCACTGCAAATTTCTGTCTCTATTTACGTTGTAGTGTTATTGGAAAGAGCATATGTATTGATGTCAGGCAGACCTACATATAGGAGGAATGGGGTGTCAGGGGGAGGATACAGGAAGGAGTTTTCAGAAAGAGGAGAAATTCTTATCCTATTCTGAGACAGAAGGAACGGGGCAAGTCTCCCTGAATGGTTCACTGTCAACTTACTTTTGCCAGGGCTTAAGGTTTTACCAATGGCTGACTGTGAGTGGAAGAGTAAATAGGTAAAGTGAGTAAAGTGGATGGATGGTTAGGTGATGGATAGATGGGTAAGAGGATGGATAGGTGGACAGATGGTTGGATAGATGGATGAATGGATGGATAAACAGGTAAAAGGATAAGTGGATGGTCAGATAGTTAGTTGAATGAATTAGTGCATAGTGTGTGGGTGAGAGACCATGATATGAGGGCATGGTGAATGGATGGATTGTATACATGCACTGGAAATGTAAGGGGAGTCAGGCCCTGATGGCCTCATCAACCCCTTGTTCCAAACTCTGGTAGAAAATAAATTTGGAAAGCAGGAGAGACTGAGATGGAAAAGGAGCTGAGGTGCTGGAGCCACTGACAGGAGAATAGTGTTTAGTTACAATAACCAGGAGGGCAGAGTATCTGAGGAGCATGTGTACCTGGTAAACAAGGATGATTAGACTTGGATAAGGTGGATAAGACTTGGAAAGGAAGCATTATTAGAGGAATAGTCAGAATTGATTAACTGAAAAAGCAATGATATTAGGAACAGAAGCAGCTTGTGTGAAAGAGAGCGTATCAGTTATCCATGGCTGCATAACAAATCGCACAAAACTTAGTGTCTTAAAAAACAGTAACATTATGATCTCACCATCTGCAGGTCAAGAATTAGTGTAGCTTAACTAGATCCTCTGCACAGGGTCTCTCACTGGCCACATTCAAGGTGTCATCAGCTAGTACTGCAGTCATCTCAGGGCTCTGCTTCCAAGCTCACGCACATGGCAATCAGCGGGATTCAGTTCCTCCCTGGCTGTTGAACCGAGAGCTTCGTTTCTCTGCGGACTGTTGCCTAGTGGCTGCCCTCCCTTCCTTGCCATGTGGTTCTCTTCATGAGGCAACTCACAGCATGGCAGCCAGCTTCCTTCAGGGCAGCAAGAGAGAGTACAAGTGAGATGATAGTCCAGTGGCACATAACCTAATCGCTGGAGTGACATACCATTGCTGCTGGGGGGAGTTAAAAGCAAGTCTCTAGGCCATCCCACATGCAGGCGTAGGGGATGCCACCAGGACAGAAGTCTCAGGGATGGGGATCACTGGAGCCATATAGAAGCTTCCTACCACAGAGAATCTGGGCAGGAAAAGTAGCAGAATGAGAAAGGACCTAAGGAATAAAAGAAACTGGAAGAGAGGGGAGAGTCTGGATATCAGAAATTTTCTAGAAAAATAAGAAGTGTCTGGGAAGAGCTAGAAGTTGGGAATGTTTTTAAGGGCAATAGTAGCAGTGGGGGAAGGGCATCTGGGCTGCAGGAGTTGCTGAGGTGGAGGAATAGTTGGGAAGATGAACTAGCTAGAGAGCACAAAAGGTTTGAAGCAAGAGTTGCAGAGGTAAGAGAGTAACTGTGGAGGTGGAGTAGCTGGAGAACAAGAACTGCTGGAAAGAGGACAGGCTGAGGCCTATGAGGAGCTGGGAGCAGCCAGCTTGCTGCTCTGGTGGAACGCACTGAAGTTCCAGGCATCTGAGCCCTTCCAGATCTTTGGCTTTCGGAGTAAGTAAATTTGCAGATGGTGCAGGGGCCACTTATCTGTGATGGTTCCCCCAGATCCTGTGCCCAAAGGGAGCCATCACTGGTACTTGACAGATTCTGGGCTCAAATGGCATTCACAGTGGGGTCCTGCCTGCTGCTCCAAGTCCCCCTCCTCCCCTGGTGTGCCTGAGTCTCCAGGAGCCAGTTTCAGAGGGGACAGTCCTTACAGAGCTAGGGAGCACCTGCAGAGTAGAAGGTACACTTTCTTCCCAGCCTCCCTCCACCCCCGCTGCCCTGACTCCTGGCAGACACAGCTTGTTCCCTGTCCCCTGCCCATCCCCCATTCCTGCACGAGCCTGTTCGAGCACACCCATGCCATCACGCACACCGGAGCTGGGCCAGGTGCTAGTCAGACAGGCTGACATCACAGACAGGCATAGCCAGACTTGGAAACTGGTGGGTACAATGGGGCCTGCAGCGCCACCTGCTCCCCTGGGATCAGCGGAGGCAGGGCCAATCCCTGCTGGAAGCAGGCAGCTGGCAGGCACTAAGTTCCCAAGAAATCTCATGAATGCCATGCACTCTGGTTTGCCCATTCTTCTTAGCAGCAGGGGACATTCAATGCCAGCCCCCTCTCCCAAGCCCAGTGTCCTCTCTAAGTCTCCCCAGCCAGGCAGGGTAAGTACAGCAGCCTACCCAGCAGGCCTAGTCTTAGGGACGCTGGTTCCATTCATGCAGCAGCATCTAGCCCAGGACACTCTGGGTACAAGGGGATAGCGGGCCTGCAGGCACCTGCTCTGACTGCCCCCGCTCCTCTCCCTACCCTGCAGTTCTCACTCTGCTTCTCTTTCACTGTAATGAAGTAGACCAAATAGTAACCTTGCCTCAGACAAAATCTCCCCCTGGGACACAGTACATCAGAGGGGGCCACTTCGGTTGAAATGGGAGTGAGGGACCCAGGTCCCACCGAGCTTTGCCCTCATTGGCATCCACCTCTCCCTCTCTCCCCTCGCAGTGGTTTTTGTGAGGCAGTGCAGCCAGTGGTTAGGAGCATAGACTCTGGAACCAGATGGTCTGGGTCTGAAACCTGGCCTTGCCACTTAGTATCTGAGTGACCTTAGGCAAGTTACTTAGCCATGCCTCAGTTTGCCCATCTGTAAAATGGGGCTAACGTACCTGCCTCCTATGATTGCTGTAAAGAATCAATGAGTAAATGCAGGTAAAGCACATAGAACAGGGCCTGCACATGTAATTGTTTCATAAATATTAAGGAAAGAAAATTAACTTTGTGAAAGTCAGTGTGAAAACCACTTGTGCCATCGCAAAGATCCCAGGGTTTCCAGGTGGTTGGGCCTGAGCCCGAATCTTGGCTTTATCACTCGCCAGCTGTGTGTTTTGGTACCTGCCCTTCCAGGGCCTCAGTGCCCACCTCTGAGCAATGAGTAGCACGTTCTCACTCTGGAGACTGTAGACAGAGGTACACACCCCGAGCCTCATCCGCGGGGCGAGCAGTGCTTGGCCCCTGGTATGCTCAGTAACTGTGTGTGCATCACCCCTCCCTTCGTGGCCTAGAAATCCAAGATCTCCACCTTCGAGAAGATGTGGGCCTTCATGAGCAGCAAGCCCTCGGCGCTGGTGAAGAACAACGAGGAGGGCATCCAGAGGACCCTGACGGCGGACTACGCGCTGCTCATGGAGTCCACCACCATCGAGTACGTCACCCAGAGGAACTGCAACCTCACCCAGATCGGGGGCCTCATCGACTCCAAGGGCTACGGCATTGGCACGCCCATGGGTGAGAGCGGGGCCACAAGCGGGAGGGCGGGGGGCTGGGCGAGGCCCCCACGTCCACTCCCACACGCAGTCCCCCGCTCCTTCTCCCAGCTCCTCCCACGGAGCCTAGAAAGGTGGCATTTCCTCAGCGCAGAGATGAAGGGGCGGAGCATGTACCTTTCGAGGTCAGTCCTGGCCTAAGCAGAGAACTGGGGCAAACAAACACAGATGTGGGGGTCAGTCAAAAGGTCACACCTGCTCTCCCTGGCCTCACCCCTGTTGATGCAGCCCAGATACAGTGTGCCTTTTGGGGGCTGTGGAGACAGAGATTCATAGGTAAGACTCCCCATTCCAAATCAGGACCCTTCCTCCCATCCAGATACCACATATAGATATAAAGAGAGGCAATAGAATCCCCTTTTTTATGAGCTTCCTGGGAGGGCGAGTGATGGTGGCTGGCACTGATCAGGGTGTTGGCGGGGACGTGCGGAACAGGCAGGATGCTGCTGACAGCAGGGATCCCCTCTCACCTGCTCAGGCTCCCCATACCGGGACAAGGTGACCATCGCCATTCTGCAGCTGCAGGAGGAGGACAAGCTGCACATCATGAAGGAGAAGTGGTGGCGGGGCAGTGGGTGTCCCGAGGAGGAAAACAAGGAGGCCAGCGCCCTGGGTATCCAGAAGATCGGAGGCATCTTTATCGTCCTGGCTGCCGGGCTGGTCCTGTCGGTGCTGGTGGCCGTGGGCGAGTTTGTGTACAAGCTCCGCAAGACAGCAGAGCGAGAACAGGTGAGCCCACGAGCCGGCGCCTGCACGGGGAAGGGAGGGAGATGGAAGAACGGAATGTATGCTGGTCTCACACCTCGTACGTGCCAGGCACACGGTGGTGTCTGATTCCATTTCCACTGTAGCCCACCCTGCAACCCATCCACCAGGAAGCCTGGCCAGTCCCACCTCTGCACTGAGTCTGAGCACACTTTCCCATCACTATTGCTCCACGCCAGGCCAAACCCCATCATCTCCAGCTGGACCATGCAACAGCCTCCAGTCAGGCCTTCCCGCCCACTCTTCCTCTCTACCATCCGCTCTCCACCCACAGCCAGTGAGTGCCTTGTTTCAAACTTGATTCAAACTATGTCATTCCCTTGCATAAAACCCTCCAGGGTAATTGTCGAAGCTGGGCGATGGTTACATAGGGGTTCATTATACTGTTCTCGCTATTTCTGCATATATTTAGAAATTTCCATAATCAAAAGTTTTAAAAAGAAAAGGGTGTAGAGACCTGGCCTAAGCATTAAGATGGGAGAAGTAGACTCAACCAGCCTGATTAATTCAAGTGCGGCTGGGCAATGGTTCTGGATATGGGTAGCAAATTAGAATCACAAGGAGAGAGTTTTTAAGTGCTAATGCCCTGGCCTCACTCCCGGAGATTCTATTTTAATTGGTCTGTGGTGGAATTGGCATCTTAAGTAAGTGTACAGGGTGATTTCAGTGTGCACCTGAGCTGAGAGCCACTGGGCTAGGGGATGCACCTCTCACAGAGAAGTTCAGAGTGATACAGGGTCAGCATGGGAGGAGATTGCAGTTAAGTCACATGTACAGAAGACCATGAAAAACAGGCAGCTTTTACAACCATCAAAAATGAAACGGAGTCCTTTATAACCAGTAAGCCTGAGTCAGCAATGCACCAAATGGAAGTGGCCAAGTATATGTGTGATTTTATTTCCAAAGATGTTCATTGAAGTATTAATTAGCCCATGAAAAAAAAAATAGGAAAAATAACTAAATGCCTAATAATAAGGAATGGCTAAAAAGATTATGATACATTAAAAGAAATTCTATAGGAATTTCCATTACGATCAGAATGGGCTCCAAATTACAACCAAAAGCCTAGGGATCTGGTCCTTGTCCACCTCTCTGACTTCTTCCTTCCCACCTTTCCCTCCCTTACTCTGCTTCACACACACTGGCCTCCTGTTCAGTCCTTAACACACCAAGCATGTTTCAGCCTCAGGGCCTTTGCACATGCTGTTTTATCCACCTACAGTGCTCTTCTCCCAGGGCACCATATTCTCCCAATCCTTCTCTATCCCATTCCACTGCTTTATTCTCTTAATAATAGTTACCACTCTCTGAAATTCTTAATTTGTTCACATGTTTAGTATCTGTTTCCATCCCATCACTAGACCATAAACTCCCTGAGGGCTAGGACCTTATCTGTCATTTTCACTGCTGTATGCCTAATATCTAAAATAGTGCCCGGCACATAATAGGGGATCAGTAAATAATTTCAAGTGCAGAAAGGGAGATGAGGAGGGATGATGTTCTGTACTTAGTGGGTAAACAAGGGGAATTTGGAGAAGTCACAAGGCTCGTAAGAGGCAGCAGAGCCATGATTCAAAGCCAAGTCCGATTCCCCTGCACCACACAGCCTGCATATGAGCTTCCTGGGTGCTGGTGCCCTGCTCTTGTTAGGTAAATTGAGATATTAACAGCCCCCACTGACTTCCTGACAAGCTGCAGGACAACCTCTGCCATCAGATACCTGCAGGCAATATTGTAATTTGCTGTCCTTCTGGGGATTCACAGAGACCCAAGCCAGAGGAAGCGACAGCCACCCAGCTGCCCTGCAGGGACCTGCCTCCCAGTAGCCCACTTTGAGAAACGTGTGCTGGACTTTCCTGAGTGGGAGCGCGGAGACTCTCCCCTTAGTTGGAAGCCCTCCCAGGGGAAAGGGGTCATTCACATATTCGTCAAGTGTTTCTTAAACCCCAACTCTGGGCCAGAACCAGTGCTGAAGTCCAGGCTCATGGCGGGGAAACTGGTTGGTTCTTGTCCTCAGAATCTAGTGGAGAGAAATCAGATAGGTAAACTCAAATTTGAATGTCCTTGCCAATCAGAGCCTAAGTTTACTCATCTATAAATGGGGATAAGATGATACCACCTACCTTAGTGTCCAAAACGAGAACGCAATGCTCTGTAGGCTGCTACACAAACTAGTTATTTTGCAGGGAGTAGAGGGCGAGTGGGATGAAGGAGTGAGAGAGACCGGCGGCCTTAGCACAGGCTTGGGAGGAAGTGTGGGAGTTTGCTGGAGTGGCAGGGCCACGCCTCACCCATGTGCCCCTTTCCCTCCCACCCCCATCCCAGCGCTCCTTCTGCAGCACTGTGGCCGACGAGATCCGTTTCTCTCTCACCTGCCAGCGTCGGGTCAAGCACAAGCCACAGCCTCCCATGATGGTCAAGACTGACGCCGTCATCAACATGCACACGTTCAATGATCGCCGGCTTCCAGGCAAGGACAGCATGACCTGCAGCACGTCATTGGCCCCCGTATTCCCCTAGGCACCAGTAGGGTGGGGACCGCAGGCCTGGGGGCAGGGTGGAGGAAAGCAAAGGAGACTGGAAGGAATGTCCCATGTCCCCGTGCTGGGCTTGGGAACCAGAGCTGCTGCCTGCCTATTGGGCCAGGAACCCTCTGCCCTTACCCACCAGGAAACCAGCAGGCCCCCTCAGGCCAGCTGCTTGGGCTTCACTCTCCTCTTGTTTCTTCTATGGGTTTCTAAAGCTGCCAGCCGAGACAGCCACGGCCAAAGGAAGCACATGCCTCTCTCAGGCCAAACCTACCTGCCCCTCAACTCTACTCTACAGTCAGAAGTTTCTACCATGGCCCTGCAGAGGCCAAAGAAAATAGACAACAGCTCTTTTATTGTCACCTCTTCCCCATGAGCCCAGGTCTCCTGAGGTTTGACTATGAGACCAGAGACACAAACCTTGGGCATCTTATGGATGTTATAGTTTGGCTGCCACTGGAGCTGAAGATGGAAGACGATTACCCCACATGCCTGGGCAAACAGAAGACTTCATCCCCCAGGCGATGCTCACATGGTCCTGAACTCCTGGACTTGGTGCCACCCATGGCAACCCCTGTTTTGGCAAAGTCTAAAGCAGAGAGCCCTATAGGGGAAAAGAGGAGTTTGGGGTCTGGGAGAGAAGAGAATGCACAGAGGCCACCATTTTAAATTCTTACAGGCAATGTCTAATGGCTCCCACTTCTCTAGGTGTCTAAAGCGAGGGAGTAGTAAGAGCAAATGCTTCTCCACTTTCTGGCCATAAGAGAGAGGACCCTCTGAATCTCTCACAAAGGATGCCCAGAGATTCAGCCAATATTTGAAGTCCAGAGGAACAATAGATTCCAAGGAAATCCCACAGGGCCTCAAGCCATCGGATCTTAATTTGCCGGTTACCAAGCTGTGTTCTGAACCCTGGTGGCATTCGGGAGCTTGGGCTCTTTGCCATCTACTCATCAGCAACTCCCCATTCCTGGTCAGTTGACCTTGAGCTCCTTCTATCACCTTGGAAGAAGAGTAGCCAAGATTAAAGTGAATGTCAAGTCACCCCTTTTTGAAAGAGGGGTCCGGGTCCTACTACACAGGCTAATTTGGGGGTAGATAGAGAAAGCCAAAAGGAACTCCTGGCCCTAAGGAACTCCTGGCCTCCTGGACTTGCCAAACCTAAAGATATCCTCCAGAAAAAGAAAAATTTTAGGGACAGGATATCATGGCTGGTAGAGGCCACAAAGGTGGAAAGAGAGAAGCTGCCTCCTGGAGAATTAACCAAAGACCCCATACAGAGACCCAAGGCCACCATGGCCCCTGGTCTCTTGTCCAGAGCAGCTGAGACCTTGCAAGGCTTGGGAGTACAGCAGAGAAGTAGTAGCAGATGGGGTACCAGTGAGGAGTAGACCAGATTATCTGTGGGTTCCAGGTAGCTGTGTTGGATGCTCTGGAGGTCTATGACTTTAAGATTCTGGAAGAATAAGACATGGAAGGGTTAAGAGCAAAGTGTCCTTAAAGAGAACAAGATGGGGCCAGCAGAGGTTCCCACGGCTAAGGGCAGAGGGCAGGTTTTGAGCAGGGGAAGAGGGCTGGAGATTCTGGACAGGAACCCAGAAGCACCAGCCACTTCCCTCCCCCTCTCTCCTGTCTCTGCTTGAGGAGTCTGATTAGGGAAGAGCTACATTTAGGTCTCAAGGACCTTCTCAGTTGAGGTGAAGGGTCATATCTAGCTCCCCCAGGGACTCCCAAAGCAAGAGAGCACTGTGGGCTCATGTGATAAGTACTGTCCCTCCTACAAACTGTGAGCTGCAGGACCAAACTAGCTGGTTCCCAGAACCACAGCAGCTCCAGCAGGCTGTGTGCACTGGACGTGGGGAAAGAGGGCTGGACAAGCAGCATAGCAAACACATGTAACGACAGGAAAAGCCATGCTGTTGTGAGCTTCTGGGTGCAGGAGTGTGTGCGTGCGTGCGTGCGCATAAATGTGTATCTATGTCTTTGTATGTGTGAGCTTTGGGGGCTGTGGGAGAAGGACAGATTTGGACAGGTACTGAGTCCAGAGCATGCAATAATAAGAGAATCCTTTGGGTTCTGATGTATGTGTGTGTGTGTGTGTGTGTGTGCACATGTGTGAATTGAGGATAAGGGAGACAACTTTGGACAAGCAGCAGAGCCCCATACATGTAAAAACAGGAGAAGCCATGTCATAATGGGGTTCTGGTGAATACATATATGTACACACACATACACAAGTGTGTGTGAGTGTGTGTGTGTATATTTGTGCACCAAATGGCAGAGGGTGGAGGATAGGATAAAAACCTACAGCATTGCCAAATATGTTCAAAAGGAAAAGCCATGTCATCAAGGGGTCAACGTGTGAGTATATGTGCACATGTGTGTGTGGGCTTGTGTGTGCAGCGGAGACCAGGAGGGAGGACAGAACCAGACAGACATGTAGCACAGGTCAATGCATGTCATATTTGAGAAGCCATGTAGAACTGGAGTTCGTGAGTGTGTGCGTATGCTCACATACATGTGTTCAAATGTACACATATGTTCCAGCTCACTATAGGAGCAGAGACAGACAATCAAGAAGGCAGGGAACCAGGGTCTCTTTGCACTTCTGCCATAGAGAGAGATCATTTGTCACAAAGATTTGCCAAGATTGTCTAGGCATAGATGCAGGGAGACTGGCCAAGTGGGAGCACAACACTTCAGGGACTCATGGCTGGTAGCTCTTTTGCTCTAGGCAGAGTGCCCTGTTTGAAGGAAAAAATGACCTGTTTTTGCAATTTCCAGATAACAGGATTCTAATGAAGGAAATTGCCCTTTTGTTCCACCAAACGCAGATATTAACGACTGTCTTTCTTTATCCAATATAATTTCTTAGCATATACCCACATCCATGCTTATATCACACGCACACATGCTTGTATACATCCATGTGTGGAATGCTCCATGAACATGTCGTGTTCTTTTGAGGCTATGCACATAGACAGACTGTGTTGGGAAAAAGAAAAGGAAATGGCACTGGGTGGGAAGACTTCATCAAAGGAGTGACGAATGGATATCAGAAGTACAATTCCGTTAGGGAAGTCCCCCAAAGACACTGAAATGATTTTTAGGATCCTAAACAGAAGTGGGATGACATGCGGCCTGATCTCCTGTCCCATTCGAGCCTTATGTCCATATGTGTGGCTAGTGTTCAACTTCTGGCTAAAGTCTTGTGTTTGTCTTCGAGACCAGCCCAGGGTTAAAGAGCAGCGGAAACCACTTCTGCCCAAGCATGAGTTGTGTCTCTCCCAGGGTACTAAAGGTGCTGCTACATCGTGGAGGGTGAGGGGTGGGGAGAATGTGTTCCTAGCAAGGATCATGTAGAATTAAAGCTTGGGTCCACCTGCCAGGTAATGTAGAACCGAGCAGCTGTGAGCGCGCGTGGGCGCACACACAGAGACGCTGAAGTCAGGGGCTGGGAGTGATGAGGAGCATAAGAGCTGGTTTGGATGGAGTAGCAGATAGAATTGCCTGAGCAGGTGCTGGACTGTCTGTCTGGCTCTTCATGCTGGCCCTAAACAAAAGAGTACCCCCACCTTTCACCCCCATCTCCCATCCTAAAATGCCAGTGCCTCCTCTTGACCTGCTAAATCTGGCCAAATTGAGGGGCAGCAGTAAGGAGACACACACACCCCACCAAGGCCCTTGGGCTTTTGGACAATGAGCCCTCCTTATCTCTTTCCCCCTGAACTGTTACTGGTTTCTCTGCTGTGGACAGATGAGAAAACCCTAAGAGTTTTGTCACTGTTCAGGTGGCCCCACTCTGCAAGTCTCTCAAGAGGGATAATGCCCCTTGCCTGATGGGCTGACTCTGACTCTCTGAAGTATGGTGGGCCTCCCCCCATCACAGCCAAGCCTCAACTAGAGGAGTACACTGCCTACCTCCCCATGCCTGGGCATCGGCAGATGGGAATTCTGGCCCAGATGGGGGAGGGGACCTGCGGTGTCGGGTGAAGACACCAAGTGGCTAGAAGTCACTCCCCCGGCTTAAGCTCTCAGAGGACAGAAGTCAGACCAGAACAATCAGAAGCTCCCTCCCTGCCTTCTTTTCCAGAGGGTGCTGTGTGCGGGTTTGCAGCTGCTTCTTCATCACTCAGCATGAAGCTAATCCCTTCCAGAGCCATCCCCAGCTATATGCACAAACATCTGGAAACAGGCCAAATTCTGGCCTGTGTCTGGAATGGTCCTGCACGGAAGGGCCTAGCTCTGGTAAAATAGCTGTACAGACATACCATCTGAGACAGGCCCAGCCCCCGTAGACAGATATAAAAAATGAGCCCAACTCTATAGACAGGTCTCTGGAAGAGACACATCTGGAACAGTCCCCCAGGTTGGGTGCATGTATCTGGAATGGGCCCAGTGTCTTGCCACAGTGGAAGGGCCCTGCCCTCTGTACACATGCCGGTTTGAATTAAGCCTTCATTTCAGTCCTTCATTTGCCCTGGAGTTAAAATTTCAGGGCTGAGGCCATACATGAAGTCACAAAACTGTTTTTGGTAGAAGGTGAATGTTCTGTACAATATATATATGAATGTAAAAAGATATATATATATATGCTGTATATATATATATATATGCACAGTGTATATATGACCTGTAGCCCATGTGTATATGCACCCCTCCCCGCACGTCTGCGCACAGAGTGTACATAACCCAGCCAGTATGGGTGGGGACCAGGTGAGAGACGGGGGCTGCAGCAACAAAGTCTGGGATGGAGGCTACCTAGGGCAGGGGCTGCAGAGAGCCCCATGGGGATGGGGAAGACCTGCATACACCAGCACTGCAGACCCTGAGGAAGGGGGCAGAACCATGGAGGCTGGTGCATGGGCCCTTGCACATCCAGCGCCTCTTGGGGAGAGGCAGGAGTGGCAAAGAAACCTCGTCTCCCTCTGAGAATGTCTGAAGCAGGACAGCAGGGCCTGTGTCTGGGGAGCAGTGTCATGCCAGTACTAGGCTCCTGAGACTTATTCTAATACCTGGCTGCACAATCACCGGGTAAATGTCAAGCTTTACCTGGAATATCCTAAAAGGCTGGAGTATTACACGTGGCCGAGGCCTCTGCCTCAGATTCTCATCCACACACAAGGGCACAGCTCATAGCTAGGGAAAACACTTTTTAAAGAGAATGGCCCTAAGGACATTGCCAGCATGCCAGTATGATGTCCTAATGTTCTAATTATTGACCCTGCCCCCATCCCCTGCCTTATAAAACAGACCTCAAATCAGCCCACAGCGAGTCTCTACGAATCAAAATTCTGAGGTGTCAGGTATTGGGAAGCAGCTGCCAGCAATGCCAGCAAAGAGTTTGTCCCACCTCAGACCACCTCCCCAGCCCCATCTGACCCAGAGGCCAGATGTCATAGAGTGATCAAGGAGCCAGAGATGTGAGCAGAGTGGTGACATGGGTGAAAGATGAGAGGCCAACAAGGTACTTCCTGTCCTAGCACGGCCCATGCCATCTGTTTGCTTTCTCTCCCCTACAGTATTTCTCCAAGCAGGGCAGTTGGCAGAGAGCCCCCCACAGAACCCACAGACCTCTATCCCTGCCCCTCTCAGACCCATCTGTTCTTTGCAATTCTGATCGTTTAGCTAGTGGTCCTGCCCTGTCATGGGTCATAGCATCTCTGGAGCATGCAGGAAAGAAGAAATCTGATGTGGGTTTCTGTGTGGTCAGTGGCTGGCCCCCTGCTTCAGCCCCATGCATCAGGCTGGTCTGCACTTAACTCTGGGTCTGCCCCAGGGGCCCTGGACAGAGCACATCTGAACCCAGCTCCCTGAGGAGGGGCCTGTCACTGTGCTCCAAACCCCCATCCCATCTCTGCCTGGGCCGACTTTCTGGCTGGGTCTCCCATGACTGGGATTTGGGTTCCCAGCCCCTAGCCTGAGCCCCCAGCCAGCACCATGCAAGATCCCTGGCCTGTCCCACCACCCAGCCCAGAGTGCCTGGACCCACCCCCTGCTCCCACGTAACATGGTTCCCACACACTGGTCTCTGGGCCATTCAGGGGATGCCCTTTGTGGACATGCAGAATTTCTATGAATATAGTTTTTTGTAAACATTTTGTAACAATTTGGGTTTCATAGTAACTGTGTTACTTGCCAATCATTCTAGGCTAATGTAAATAAATTTCCAAACAAATCCAATTATTTTCCTTTTTAAGACACTGTGATATATCAAAGTGCACAGTTTGCTGTATGAAGTAATATGGTTTTAAATTTTAAATAAAGAAATGTTTCTAGAAAACAGGGCCCCCTTGAGACGTGTTTTCTGTTTCTCTTCCCCCCCTAGAACCAGAGGGTGCTGGGCAATTGAGTTGTGCCACCTTCTCCCAGGGATGACAGTGTCCCAGGCAAGAGACCCTCATGATGAGCAGGTGGGTGGCTCCAGCCCAGGCCATCTGTTTGTATAGTATAGTCCTTGACATTTATAGGATAGTATATGTCCTTGACATTTTCTGACTTCTGTCTTCCCTTCTTGTGGGCATGTCCATCCCCAACTCATCTCTATCCACATAGCTACCTTAGATTGCCATGTCCTTATGTGACCCTGTCCCTTTGGCCAAAGTCGGGGAGGATGGGTGAGCCTCTTACCCAAGCTTGGCCAGTCAGAGATCTCACCTGAGCTTTTTCAAACTGGAAATGAGCTGACTACTCTAAGCTGGCTACTCTCGGGAGATGGAAACTGGACACATAATAACTGGTTCAGGGCAGGACATTATAAGCAGGAAGGCATCGAACACAGATATTTACAAAACCAATGAAGAGATGAAGAAGCAAAGCCAAGCTGGGCCTCCAGTGGCTCCCAGAACAACGTAGAACTGACCCACACCCACCAGGGCAGTGGCCACCTCTGAGACTGGTACTAGAATCGTGAGACAAAAACACACCCCAGAGCTGCAATCCAGGGCTTGGATCCTAGATCAAGAATCCGATGCCACCACTGCCTCCATCACAATTGCTTCTCATTACCCAGGAAGTTAGAGGTGGATACTGGAGTGATGCTGCTGAAAAAACCTCATGTTCCCATTACAGAAACAGCCCAAAAAGGGGACAGGAAGATGGCCTCTGCCTCACTTCTGCTTTCCAAACTCATGCAAACAGATTTAATTGGTAGAGACTAATTTACATCCAAAACTCTCCATGCTCCCCTATGATATCATCATAATCATAGCTAATATTTACTGAGCACTATCTATGTGTCAGGTGCTGTGCTAAGTTCTTGACACATATTTTGTCCTTTCACTCTTGCCTCAGATCTTGACTCTACATGACATTTCAGTCCAAACGTCCATCCCTGTTGACTCAGTCTCTTGGTGAAATTTCTTGTAGAGTTACTACAATTGAACCAGCTTGGGTCAGTTGGTCATCTGTGGTCCAATCAGCTGTGATCAGAAGGAATGAAGGGTCACATAATAAAATTATGGTACCCGGGTTCTTTGCTTTAGGAGGGTTGAGAAAACTGAAAAGTTCCATAAAAAGATATGTGGGTTGGTAATACCTCCGAAACTATGCACCCTCTTGTTCCATCAACTAACAAGTGCCAGGTAAGCCAAGCCAAGAGCCCGGAAATCCATGTGGAATGGAGAGAAGTTCAAGACCCAGTGGGCTACAGTGTCTGAAAACTCTGGTCCAGCCTGGAGCTACAGCCCAGGAAGAGGCTTTGGGTCTGAGCCAGGTAAGAGGCAGGAAGAGGCTATGGATTGAAAGACATCTATCAGCCATTGGGAGGCAGAGGTAATGTCTCCCCTAGGAGTGAATGCAATAGGGTTCAGGGGAGACTCCAAGACCAGCAGGGAGTGGAGTAACACAAACAAGAAACAAGGAAGAGAGCAGGTAGGAATAAGGCCTGCAGTTGGGGTGGAAAAGCAGGTAGGGCACCCACTCATTCATCTATCCATCCATCCACCCATCCATCCACTCATTTATTCATGCACTCATCCATGCATCAATCCATCCACCTGTCTATGGAAAGACATTCATCCTATGTGTGTCTTTCTATCCACCTACCAATCCATCAACCAATTTATCTATTTATCAATCTACCTGTCCTCCCACCCTCAATCCATCCATCAATCCATCCATCCATCCATCCATCCATCCATCCATCCATCCATCCATCCATAGAGTTAGACAAGTATTTTGTGTATGAGTTTCAGCTCTACCACCTACTAGGTGCATAAGCTTGAACAAAGAACTTCACTTCCCTGAACTTCAGTTTCCTCATCTATAAAATGCATGATAATGAAACCCCACCACCACAATCACCCTGCCCCCATGGAATGATTATGGGGGTTAAATGAAAAAAAACACACACATTGAGTATTTAGCATAGGGCTGGGCACAACAGAAGCCAACAGTAAGAGACAGTGATTTTTATTAAGAAAAAGGAGGAAAAAGAAAAGAATTAGGACCTACTATGTGCTGAACCCTCTCTGGGAATAGAGTGGTGAGCAGTAAGGTAAGACTTGCCCACCCAGGGCTCAGAGCCTGGCCTAGAAGCCCATCTGTGACCCTGTGGGCTATAGACCAGGATCAGCTCAGCCTCTTGGATATTGGAGTGACCCTGATTGTCTCTGGACTGGGCAGAGAGAGGACAGAACATTTTTGGCCCCTCAGTGTCTCTGAGAAGCCCCAACTCTACTTCTCAGAGCCCATCTCCACTTGGGTGGCCCTCCCAGACACTGAGCTCTCTCCCTCCATGGCTCTATCCATAGAAGGCAAGGAAGTGATACTGGGCTTTCTCCTCTCTCCAGTCCCCAAAGAAGAAAATGGAGCTCACATTTCCAGGTACTCAGTAATAGCCAAGCATCACTGCCAGCACTTCATACTAATTTCTCAGAGATTAAACAATGACCTTTTGAAGTAGGCAGTGTTACATCCCATTTTACAGTTAAGAAAGCAAAGGATCATAGAAGTGAATGAACTTGCTCAAGGTCGCATAGCTAGTCAGTGTGGCATTCCACACCAGAGCTGGGGCTCTAACTCCCAAACACAGTCACTCATCATTCTGTCCCTCCCATGGCCACCCCACCCCCCAGCTTCAAGATATGAGCCCTGAAACCCCTCTCTACTCTGCCACCTCCTGAAGGAGGAAGGGCAAAGAAGGGAGGAGAGGGGAATCAGGATGGCAGGGCTCGAGGTGGGCACTGGGGCAGGGACAGCCATGTGACTGTCATGGCTTAGGCCCCAGTTGCTGGTTGCTGGACCATTTCCGCCTCAGCCTCTCCTTGGTCAATGCCCTTCCTTCTCCTGTCTTGAGGCTCTGAGGCGCTGGTTCCTAGTTCCAATGTACTAGGCCCCCAGGAGCAGAAACTTTAAGAAGATTCCTCAGTCAGGGATCATTTGGGCAAGAAGAGAGACCAACTCTAACTGGAGTAAAAGGGAATTTCATTAGAAGGGGTCTGATGGAAGCACAGGCATCCCTTTCTTTCTCTCTCTTTCTCCTTTTCTCTTTTCTTTCCTCCCCACTCTCCCTTCCTCCTTTTCTGATTCATGGCAGGAAATAGCCACCCCAGCCCTAGTTCAAGTCCTCTGTTTCATGGCCGAACAGCAACTACCTAGAGTGAAAATGTCCCACTCCACATCACCTGCCTACCCCTTCAACAGAGGGCACTGGATGGGGAACTCAGTGAAGGAGGTGTATCTGAAATGGCATAACTATCTCTAGACTTTTAGCATGCATACAAATCCCCCAGGGATCTCATAAAAATGAAGGTTCTGGTTCAGTGTGTCTAGAAAGATCTCACATTCTGCATCACTCACAAGCTCCAGGTGATGCTGGAATCCAGTGCAAGTAGCCAAGAAGGGCAGTGATAGTGCAGGCCTCAGAAGACCCTCCTCTTCCAAGCTCTGAAGGCCCAGGCCCCAACTATTCCACTCAACAGCAGCAGGGCAGCCCCCATCCTCTTTTAACCCTTAACTCTCCTTGTCTGAAATGCTAATTAATTGAGCCTTACATGACACCCTTCTTTTTCCCTTTCATCTAGTCCCAAAATATCTAGGTTGGAGAGGATGCCCAGAGTCCCTCAAGACCCAATACTGCTCAGGGCCCCTCTGCTAGGCCTGATGACAAGCCCCACCAAGCAGTGTGATCAGGAACTCCGGAGTTTCGCTTCCTGGGCTCTGCCCCCTTGCTGTATCTTCTTTAAGCTTCAGCTTCCTTGCCTGCAGAATGGGAGACTAAGACTCACCACAGAGGGTTGTTAAAGGGACTTAATAAGATTGTATGTTCCTGGCACCTGTACAGCTCAACCAATGATAGCTTTTATGATGGAGGGACTGTAACGAAGGATCAGACCCCTCCTCAATATGCCAACAGCCGGATGAGCCTAGGCACAGAGGAATCAGCAAACAAAGGTGGCCAAATACTCAGCTTTAAGTTCAAAGTCTCCATCCCAGTACAAGACCCAAAACATCTGGAAAGACACATGGTCCCATTTCCCTTTCACCACCCAATTTAGGCCAAAGATTCCACAGGCTGGAGAAGAGAACCCGGGGAGGGGCCTCCAGACAGAAATGGAGTCAGGCATGGAGGGATCCCCTAAGTTTTGCCTGAGCGTGCACGCTCAGCTGCCAGCCCCAGATTGCCACAGGGTGTGGATCTCAGTCTATACTACATGAGTCCAGTACAGAGCCTGAAGAGATGTGCCTAGCCAGATATCTTTTTCAGTACCTCCATGAGGACCCCTTCCTTAGCAGCCAGGTGATTCCCACTGACCATCTTACATGAGTGAAGAGCCATCTGTACCCTGAGAATTTGCTCGGTCCCCACTCTCTCCACCCCATGAGGCCAAGCCGTCTTTTGCTGAATCAGGAAAACAGGGCTCTTAGAGGGAATGTGGTGGGATGGCAAAAGACAGCCACACCCCTAGCCCAGTGGAACTGGACTGTGAGGTTCCCCTCTGAGCTGGGAGAACAGCCCCTCTTTGTTACTTTATTCGTAATTATCATTATCAGTGTTGTCACTGTCTTTTCTACTTCTGAGCCAGTCATTGTGGAGCCCTGGCGTCTTGGAGGTCATGGGGTCAGACAGTTTTGAAGCAGGTTCTGGTTGGCTCTTTTTTAGCCCTAGGTCTGGGGGAGTCCCATCCCAGATAACTATACCCTTGATCTCAAGGGCTCCCTTTCCTTTGACCTTGGTCATCTCATGCTGCTCAGAGCACAAAGGTCTGAGACCTCTTGAGCTGGCTCGCACCTCCCAGCAGTCCCCACCACACTCTAGGTCAGGGGCCCACCCTCTCTTTATCTCCTGGCAAGGGCCTCCTGTTACTCTTGTCAGGACATGGGGACGCCAAATCAGTGACAAGCTCCAAGGTCCCTCTGCCACCTTAATTTAAGCAGGAGATTTTGAACCATTCATAAGCCTTAGTTTACTCACCTGTGCGGTGGGGTTGCTCATTTTGACTACCAAAGAGAGTTCTTGTGAGAATGAAAGAAAAAGCTTCCTATGAAAGCATATGTTAAGTGTGAGGCATCAGGCTTTCTATTTGTGAGCGTCCCTCTGTGCTCTTCTGCCAGTTCCCCTCCTCCCACTTCAATCCCCCCCAGGTCCATCTGGAGTGAGTCAGGAGCAAAAGGAGGTCAGGACTCAGACGTTCCTGGGGTTGCAGAGAATCAGGCTGGGCCAGGGCAAGCAGCTCCCCAGGGACCTTGATGGCACTTCCTTGGGAAACAGAAGCTGAGTGTTTAGAAGCATCTGTCATTATGGAAACAAAGTTGCCAGGCCATTTTTTCTTTTACTATTTTTACTGCAGTTTCATTATCTTATGTAAATGAGGCCATTGATGAAGCCTTTCTGCTGGGTGGCCCATGCTGGGACCAGCTCCATTGAGGGATTTATTGCCTGCCTCGGCCTCCAGACAGGATCTGGGATGAGGAGGCCCTGTGGAGACAGCTTCCTGAGCAGCAGCCCTACCCTGGAACACGCGGCTTCCTGCCAGACAAGGCCCCAGGTCCTGCCTCCGTCCCATGAGTGTCCTGGTCCTTTATTTCCAATGACCCGGGTCTGGCTCAGCCTCTGTCTCCAATTCCTCAATAGTTGGAGCCCCTTGAAGACTGAGTTTCCAGTCTCCAGCAGGATGTAAGAGAAAAGATGGGAAGCGACAAAGCTTCATCTCATCAGGGACCTCTGGGAGAAGCATGCAATACACTTCTCAGTCTCCCATTCAAGGGGAGAAAGCTGGAATATGTATACACCAATCTTTGGTTGAGGCTGGTCCCAGGAGGCTGTTAATCTCAAGTACTTCTAGCATGCCACAGGTGGCAAGGTAGGCTCTGGGACAGGCTAAAGCTTCAGCAAAATCAAGGCAAGTAATGGCAGCAGGGAGTTGGGCATTTTGTGCAGAAGCAGTAAGGGCAAGAGATGTGTGTAAGACACTGACAGCTCTGCTGTGAACCCGTTTTAGAGACGAACAGCCTGAGGCTCAGAGAGGCCAAATAACCTGCCCAAGCTCCAGTGAGTAAGTGGCACGGCAGAGTTTACTATCTCTCGGCCTTCTGCACCTCCCTCACAGTGCAGGCTCCCAGGCCTCCTGCCTAGGCCTCCCCCATACTCCTTCCTGTAGCTCTGGCCTCGATGAGAGCACCCACAGTCTCTGCCTGCTCCAGGCTGTCCCCCAGGCCACTTTCTCCCAGCATGAGGTGTGTTGGTGAAGCACATTCTCTCTCCTGTGAGTCCAACAGCTTCCAGATGTAGAGATTTTCTCCAAGACGTTGTTGGCCTCTGTCCAGTCCCTCTGGCCCAAAGCCTTTAATTTAGTTTGCAGTAAGAATCAGCTTCCCCTCCCTCTCCCTAATTCCGCTTCGAATCACTAAGAATTCTCTAAACTCTGATAAGGCATCCTCTGGGACAGAAACAGGTCCAAACATTCAATAAGAGCTTCTGTTTTATGTGGAGATTTTCCTCTTCAGGGGGATCTGACTCAGCCCTTCATTTCCCAAGGGCTGGGCAGTGGGTAAGATGAAAGATGTGGAAAACCAGAAAGATCCCAGCCCCACTCACCTACGGCGAGGATGAGGTCACAACAGCTGCCATAACCCAAATGTCAACTCAACTCTGTGCCCTCTGCATAACTCTGACCTCCAGCTCCCTGCTCCAAGGGACAGACCCCCTCTGCACTCAGAATTGTCTTCTCATCTCATGATCCAAGCCTTAAGAGCTATTAGTGTCCTGCTCTCCTTTCCAGGAGTTGTAATTAATACCAATAATAATATAACAATATGTTTCAGCTAAATGAGTGACAACTCTAGACCTGACTCTGTGCTTAGTACTTTGCATACCTCATCTCACCACAGAATTCTCACTACATAACCCTGTGAGCTCGGGGAGATCATCCCCATTTTACAGTAGAAAGCAAGGCTAAGAGAAGTAGAACAATTCTCCCACAACAACCTGGGAAGCATCAGAATGAGGCCTCCAGCCTGGGACCTCCATTTCATAGATTTGATAAATGAGTAAATGAATAAACGAATGAGTGCATTAGAAAACAGTCAATAATCAATGCTGTTTCCAGACACTTGGGACCTCTATGCTTATAGGGGGAAAAAATCCAAACTTGATTGGGCCAAAAACAAGAATTACTGATTATAGTCGCTCGCAGGAACAACCTACCATTTATGCCTAATTGCAGTGCAGTCCAATAACAATTATGCACATCAATAAATGTGTCAGATTAACTTGGTTGTAAGTTTTATTTGATTGCAACACTAAACCTTGTTTGTGGTTGCTGCGACTTGGGAAGCCATAGCCATTCCGCCTGATTCTTTTTGGTTCCTTCTAGAAATGAGGGAGACTGTTGATACTGGAAGAGAAGTGAGAGGGGAAAGAAACATCTCTGTCCCCACTGCAGAGTGTCTGCCCTGGCAAGCTTGGAGAAAGCAGGGGGTCTTTGCAGGGTGTGAAACGTCACAAGCCTCCCCTCCTTTCCTCAGTGCCAAAGGCAGCTTCCTAATTAGAACATCCATAACCCTCAGCATCTGCTCCAAGAGAATTCAGCTGCTCTAAGATGGAGAAGTCCATTAACTTTATTGCACAAAACGTCGGACGTGCTTTTAGACAGAGGATCACTGCCAAGTGAGATAAACTACAGAGATCTACCAGAGGGGCAGGACAGAACTTCTTGCAGTCCCCAGCTGGATCTTCAGGACTCCCTTCTCTTCCTACCCAATGCCCTGGATGGTACTGTGTCATCTTTGGAGGTTGGAGCTGAGGAAATTATGAATTTCCAATGCAGGTGCAGCCTGAGCACCCTGGCTCTCATCATGCAAGCCCAAAGCCTGCTGAATGTCAGTGCCAGACAGGCATCATCTGACTCCCAGAATGCATCAGGATTCCCACCCATAGTCAGGGCGGCTCATTCCTACATCAGCAGGAGTTGGATTAGCTGGTGTCACCAGAAGCAGTAGAGCGAGGCAGCTAAGAACAGGCTTTGGAATCAGATATTTCTGGGACTGAATCTCAGCTTTGCCACTTAAGAGTTGCTGCACAACCTCACAAAACTGGCTTAATGTCCTGAGGCTATTCTATAAACTGGGTTGAGTAACACCACCTCTAGGAGGGTTAAATGAGATGATGTCAGAATTTTAGCACAGTGCCTGACACGGCAAGGGCTCTGGTCGTGGGAGCACCTCTTCCAAGCCTCCAGCGTGGAAATGGAGAGGAGACAAACCCCATAAAATGCAGGGGAGAGTAAATACTAGTTTGGAGTCAGAGAGCCCTGGGTTCTAATCCCAGCTCTATTTCATGCCATAGTCCTCTGGGGCTCTCAGTTTTCTCATCTGTAAAATGTGGTTAATAGTCCTCATTCTCCTCTTCTCATAGGAGAATTAAGAAGACATGAAAGTGCTTTGAGGCCACCAAAAGGATGTTCAAGTGTGCAACATTATTGCTTCTATTCCTTTAGTTGTCACCCTAAAGTTTAGTGCTCCCTGGAACATTGCCAGGACCAAGGCCAGCTGCTAGCTGAGCCCTCCCTAGCTCCCCAGCCTGGGATTCATCTCTGCCTCAGCACACCCCACACCACAGCCCTCCCACCTCATCTTGGGCAGCCCAGATTCCCACGGAAGGGATCTCCCAGATTTTGCAAATGTCTCACCATGTGGGCCTCCTGGGCATCTTTTCTCAGATTCAGATTCTTCTTAACATGAATAATTAGCAGAAATAGTCCGAAGGGGAGGCAACAGCCACAACAATCGACCCCAGTGATTTCCCAGCCTCAGGGGGAGCCCAGTTTTGCTCCAATCCAAGTGCCGTAAATTCCCATCAAGCTAAGAAAATATAGTGCAATTTAGAAACACTGATACAGCAATAAAACACAGATCTCCGGCAAATGGAATTCGGCAACATCTAAAAATGGAGCCATACATTACTCTGCTTGCTAACTCCCTACAGGGACGTGATGCTGGGAGAAGTTGGGGGAGTTTTATGTTCAAGTTGATCTTTCTTTGTGGATGTAGGCAGGGCCACCCACAGCTGGGCCCCAGGTGGCCCTTAGGGCAGGCTTCCTCCGAGAAGGGCCCCAGGAGAGCGTCCTAGCCAGAGAAGACCTGTGGCTTGGGCTGTTATCTGGGGGTTACTAGAAGGATATTCCCAAAAGGGTAGGAAGAGAGAAAAACTTACTGTGTGCCACTTAGTCCTCACAAGTGGCCTTCAAGGGAAATGTGATTGTCCTTACTTGATAAAGATACTGACAATCAGAAGTAAAGAGACTTGTTCAAGGTCACTCAGGGACAAGTGATAAAGCTGGATTGGAGCCCATGTGTGTCTGCCTATTTCTATTCCACAAGCCATCTTATCCCCAGCTCAGGGCTCAGCCCTTCACTCCACAAAAGCTAAAACCAAGCCAAATACCACTGCTCACTACCTTCTGGGAGTGCAGACAGGATGACAACCCACAAATGGGTTTATCACTCTGCTTATCAGAGTCATTAACCCCACTCTATAACCCGAGAAGCAGGAATAGGTACACTGATACAGTCCCCTGTCCCTGAACAGAAGGTCAGGGGACCAGGGTCCCCTTAGGAAGGACTGATGGGTAGAGGGCAGCCCCATCACCCTCAGTAAACCCAGCACCTCCACTTCTCCCAGTAGAGACCAGGGAGATTCCATTGGATCTCTCTGGCCTGGAGCACACTCTCTTCCCTCCCCATCAGCACCAGCTTCATCACTGAACGCACTCCATACCACCCTCACTCGTGTACACACACACACACACACACACACACACACACACAAACACACCACCCCCCACACCTCTTTCCAACCACCACACTTTTGCCTGGCTGGTCCTTCCCCCAGAATGTGAACTCTATAAGAGCAGAGGCTGGTGTGCTTGTGCCCCTTGACTGACCACTCAGGGACTCCACTAATGCATGGGACACTCTGGATGCAGCTTTCTAATACCACCTTGGGTCTTACCAAGCCCTGGCACTCCACAAGGACAGAAAACTAAGATGGCCTCTTTGGAAACTATGCATTAAGAATTCCAACTCTGGAATCAGATAGACCTGAGCTTGAGTTCTAGCTATGTCACCTACTAGCTGTATGATAACTTATTTAATCCCTCTAAGCCTCAGTTTCCTCATCTGTAATATGCAGTTAATAAAAGGTCCTGCTTGAAGGGGGAGCTGCAAGGATTTAGTGAGATGATACATGTAAAGCACTCACCACAATACCTGGCACATAGTAAGTGAGCAATGAACTGTGACTACATTAGTCAGGATAGGATAGGATGTGCTGCAACAAAAAAAACAGCCCCAGTGTCTTGGTGACTTAACACAGCAATGTTTATTTCTCACATACATTTATTTTTCTGTGGGTTTGGCAACTGTCTGGAACAGCTGACCTCCACTGAAAACCATCTGGGACAGCAGAGACCTCCACTGAAAATAGGTGATCCAGGTTTCTTCGATCTTGTGGCTCCACCATCTCAACATGAGGACTTGTCTATAATGTCTTGACAAAGGGAAAAATGGACTGAAAAATTGTATAAGTGTTTTTCACTGTCTCACCCTAGAAGTGACATGCATTCCTTCCAATCACATTTCTTAGACTAGAACTAGACATATGACTGTACCCAACTATTCAGTCCCAGGAGCAGGAACATACCTCCCTTGTACCTAGGATAGAGAAAAGAACTGAATATTGGTGAGTACAGTAACATCTTCCACCACCCTTAAGTGTTAGTCTCCCTTTTCTGCATCCATAACCAGTTTGTTTTCCTAGGTCCTGAGCCAGCTCACACTCTACCCAAGATTTTCATAGTCTTTCCTTCATTTCTGCTATGTGTCCTACAAGCCACCTTGCTGCCCCTCTGGCTGAAGCCCAGCCCTGGCCTGGGGAAGATGGTTTTTTGCAGAGAAGGGAGTGTTTGAAGCCCTCCCAACCCTTTTTCTGATCCCTTTTCACTGACTGAAGAGCCCTCATCAATTTGTTGACAGCACAGAATTCAGGCCTCCAGCATCTGATTACAATTGTGCCTCTAACTGTCAAGGATAAATGTCTGTTGTCTTTAGGAAGATCTCCATTGATGGAGGTGTCAGCAAAGACAGTGGTGGCAGAACTAGATCCCTCCCCAGTGAGATGTCTGTCGTTTGTGGGCAAGCGAGATATTTACAGCTCCTGGCAGAATTCAGGCTTCTGAAGATAGTGGAGAGAGGACCAGGGGGAACTACGTGAGGCTGACAGGGTGAAGAGCAGAGAACCAGAAGCCAGAAATGAGTGACTTCTGTGGGTAAAGATGACGCATGCAGTGGAGTCAGCAATCCAGAGGGGAAATTATTCAGAAGGTACTAAGTGGCTGGACTGCAGGAGGCAATGAAGGTCCTCCAAAGTGGAATCTGGCAGGCCTGACAAGCACAGAGACCAGAACACAATGCCAGTATGGTCTTTGGAGATTGGATTTAAATCCTAGTTGTACCACCCAACAGCTGTGTGACCTTGGATTAATTGCTCAACCTCTCTGAGCCTCCTCGGTAAACAGATACTCAGAAGCCCTGCCTTGTTAGCTTTTTGTAAAATGCAGTGAGATGGATATGATAAGTTCAATACAGGCCTTGCTGTGCAGCAAGGCCTAAATCTGGGTAAGAAAAGCCTAAGAGAGAGACAGAAGCCCTTTCTGAAGACGCTGGGCCACCGTGGTAGGCAAAGTATGTTCCCTGTTCAGATCACCTTCCCCAGAAAATGCACTCATTCCTCTACCAATATGATTGTTGGCTGGCAATGGCTCCCAGCCATCCCCTTCTCAGTTGCCTCCTCATCCATAGGTTATATTTCTCATTTCCCAGCACCTGGGGCAGCTCACAGCCAATGACTTCCAATGTGGACATACAAAAGGCCTCCCCATTTCCTTAAGATGGGGCCGACTCCACAGTGCTCTCCGTGCTCCAGAGCTTAGCAGTGGACATACCTGAAACTAACTTTTGCTGTGTCTGTGGCCTTGCCCCTGCTTTATGCTGCTTACCACTCCCTCGCCCTGGAGAGCATTCCCTCAATACATTATAAGCACTCAAGTCCCCGTCTCTGCTTCCAGAGAACCTGACCAAGACACACACTAAGCAGGAGTCCAAGAAACGAGGTCTAAAGTCGCAGGGTAGTCTGGAGCTGGCCATGACCTAGGGCTGGTCCGGGCTGAGTGGCTACATAGGCCTCATGCCCAGACCCTGAGGCTTTTGCCCTCAGATAAATGTTTATCCCCTGCTAAGGGTAGGTGGGAGGGCCTGGATCAGGCTGGTGTCAGTCAGGCATTTATTATGAACTTCAGATAGAGAGAGGAGCAAAGCAGGAAGAAGAAACTCGCAACCCTTCTTATTTCCCTATTTATTGCTCCATTCATTGATGCCTTATCCCCACATACTTAAACAGGATTTGAGGAGCTTAAAACTAAATGCACTTGAAAGGGAAATGCTATAAAAGCAAAACAGCACAAAAACCGTGTCAAAGAGTGACATATTTGTATTCCCTTGGAGGCTAACTGTGATAATGAAGGCAGAGCTTCCTACTTAGATCACCAGGAAAGCGGGGCGTTGGAGACAGGGTCCCCAAAGAGTCAATGGATCCCTCAATTCCCTGGAAAGTCTTCCTGGAGTTATAAGTCTCTCTTGGTTATCTATCCTCCATACTTAACCCCACAGCTACAGCTCCTACCTGGAATCGAAGAGGCTCAAGGATCTAGGCCCCATCCCAGCACTTTGCCGGACCTGGGGAAAGTCTCTTCACTGTGTAAGTACCTTGTGTGCCCCTCTGCACAATAAAAGGGTTGAAACTGAAGACCTTGGGGATCTCGATAGCTTTGATGTTCAAGGACTCCATCTAAGCAAACCAGTGGGCAGCACCTCCTGGGGCCTCGGGCAGGTGGGATGTGAATTGGGCATCCCTGGGCTTAGGGTGGAAGGTGCAGGCACTAGGGGATGCTCAGGGCCCAGCAGTATTTCAGGAGCTGATAGATAAGGGCGAAGGGGGGTGGGTACAGACTCCAGCTGAACCAGGAGTAAAGAAATCACTGAAGAGGGGTATCCAGGCATGAAGATGGAGGGAAACCTACAAGCACAGAAGAGAGCTGGAACAACTGAGGAACCTATGTCCCACTGGGAAAGTTTGGCCTGAGCTGGGGTTACAGCCAAGAAAAATAAGCAGGTGCAGGTAGGTCACCCTGTCCTGAGCTGAGGGACCCTACGACAGGTGAAAGAGAACATGGGGTCCTGGGCCAGGGGTCTCCAGGGTCTCAGACTCTTGTTGGTCACTTAGCAGGAAGCAGGCTCTGTCCTAAGCACTTGATATGCATTCTCCCATTGAATTCTCCCAAATCTTTGAGATGTAACCTACCACTAGCTCCATCTTAGCAGTGAGGCAAGAGTTAAGATGCTGGTCCAAGGTCACTCAGCTGTTGGGAAGCAGAGTTGAGTTACATCCTGGGTTACTTCTGACTCCAAGCCGGTGCTCTGCACCCTGCCATCACTGTGTCCCTCAGCTGGACTCTTGATATTCCCAGGCCTGGGAGGACCCAGAAGAAGATGGGTCCTGCCTTATAATCTCACCCAGCTTAGATACCATATTTGCATTCTAATTTGCCTTCGGAAGCTAAGCCCTTCACCCTAAGTGCACTAATGGGGAAATGTAAGGCACTGGATCAGGACTGGGATGGGGGAAGAATTTTGACACAGCGGAGCCTTTTGGTATCCATAGATGGCAGCCTGTCAGCAGTAACCCCTGTCTGACCTACAACCTGACTCCCAATCTGTGTCCCAAGATATCTGCCCTAAGCATTTGAAACTCCAGGACCAACAAGTCCACCTCTGAGTCTCAGGGCAGCCATCAACGTTGGTTGTGAGAACTCTCCTGTTGGCACAGGAGAGATGTAAACTGCATCTGCCACTCAAAAAGCATTTCTGAGAAGTGCAGAGGCAGCAGGAGTGAGCAAGAGAACTGTTGGTGTGCAGGGATTAGTGGGATGGCATGTCCCATTCTGCAGGTAGCCCTGTTCTATGACACTTAGAGACAAATAGCATTTCACAAAGAGCATCATCCAGGAACACAGAGGCCTTTGAACAAAGACCCAGAGGAGGCTGTGGGAGACGAGTGGCTGTTCTCAGAGATGGCACATTCTGGGCAAGGCAAGCAGTGTCTCTGAGGACCCAGAGGCAACCAGGGCCCAGCCCAGATTGGGGCCTGACATTAGAGGCCATCACCCTGACCCCCAGAGAAATTCCATAGTTACCTCCATGCCAGGCCATAAGGTTGTTACTGCCATTTCCCCCTTCTACACCTGGGGAACCTGAGCTTCAAATGGGAAGAAATAGTTAAGAGTGGGGTTAAAAATGTGGGCACTGACCCACTCTGGTCAGTTCAAAGCCTGGCTCTCCTACCTTCCTGCTGTGTGATCTTGGACCTCTCTAAACCTCAATTTTCTCACCTGTAATGTGAGAGAAATAATAGTACTTCTCTCAGAGGTCACTGTGGGAATTAGATGAAAATGTAACTGATGTAGCAGACCCATAAATCCTGATATACAGTAGCTTTGGTTATTATTAGATTATTCAAGTCAATTCAGTTCAATACTCATTGATTCCCTGGTTGAATTTATTAAAGTATATAGTCAAAATAAGCCAATTCTTTTCTCCTGGTTGATGATAATGCCAAATTTTTCCCTCTTGGGCCACTTGCTCTGGTGTTATGTAGATGCAACTCCTGGACCATATAAAACCGTGGGAGAGCAGGGCCAAATTCACACACAAGGCTCTGTCCCAGCTGGACTACAGGGTGCCTGTGGAAGGTTCAAGTTGGGAAAGTCTAAGATAAACTCAGGAGGTGGGAGGCTGGAGGTCAATACCCAAGACCAGATGTTGGAATAAGGAGCTGGAGTGAGCATGGGCAAATCAGAGCTAGGAAGTGACCCTCAGGAGGCGAGAGATTACAAGTGAGTTTTGGGGGTATACAAAGTAAGAGAGGAGACTCAACACTCAAGATTAGAAGTGACCAGACCCTTGAGAACACAAGACTGGAGGTGAAAGTTGGAAGGGACAGCTTAAATGGGACTCCTTGAGGGCAGCTGTTGGAAGTGAGCTCTGGCAGGTCAGACTCAGAGGTCAGAGGTGGAGATGAGAAGTCGGGTGTGCGTCTCAAGAGCTGTATTAGTTTCCTATGGCTGCTGTAACAAATCACCACAAGTTAGAGGCTGAAAAACAACACAAATTTATTTCCTTACAGTTCTGGAGGCCAAAAGTCCAAAATCAACCTCACGGGGCTAAAGAGAAGGGGTCAATGGGGCTGGTTCCTTCTGGAGGCTCCAGGGGAGAGATCATTTCCTTTCCAGCTTCCAGATGCTGCCTACATCCTCAGCTCATGTCCCCTTCCTCCATCTTCAGAGCCAGCAGTGGAGTGTCTTCACATCTCTTCTCTGTCCTTTCGCCCTGTCATGGCATCACCTCCCGACACTGACTCTTCCTGCCTCCTCTTAGAAGAACCATTGTAATTATATCAGACCCACTCAGATACTCCAGGATAATCTCCCTATCTCAAAGTCCTTAACTGGGTCACATCTGCCATATAAGGTAACATTCACAGGTTCCAGAAATTAGAATATGCCCCTCCTCAAGGAGTCTCTATTCAGCTACTACAGAAGGTGAGAGATGGGAGGAGAGCCTCAGGTTTTACTTAACTAACAGGAGATATGTCCAGGAAGGAGAGAACACATTGCACCAAGGACACAGACCTCAGGAGGTGGGGTCAGTGCAGGGCCACGAGCCCAAGCCCAGCCCTAGGCCAAACTGGGCCTGCAGAGGCTATGGTCAAGCCCAGGAGGTGAGTAGAGGACCTAGTGGCCACCATAGTAGGCAAGATTCTGTCATGCCTGTGGCTGCTTTATCAGGCCAAGGCTTCAGGACTGGTTTCTACTCAGGCATCTCAACAGCGCCTCTGGGCACAGGACAGGTGTGGCTGGGGCTGTGGAGACTCAGTCCACAGGTTGGCATAGGCTAGCTACTTCAATCTCTGTCTCACCTGCCCATTCCTAGCATCAGAAACAGCCAGTCTGCTCGGGTATCCCCTGCTGGTCCAGGAATGGCCAGCCATCTCAGGGTGGGAGTGGGGGGTGGTCCTGTGGATCTGGAGAGACCACCTCCCCCTGTACTTACTGCCACACCCTGGTGGTGCCTTCAAGATATCCTGAACATTACAATAATGTAAAACGTCCGCCCAAGGATTTTTCTTTCTCTGCATCACATCTCCAGTGCCCAGAAAGGCTTACCTAGAGTAAGTGATGAAGGAAGCTACAGGTCTTTGGTTTTCTTGGAAGGTCCCTGAGCTGAATCACATTAAATTCTCTCTTTCTCTGTCTCCATTTCTTGATCTCTCTCTCTCTCTCTCTCTCTTTCTCTCTCTGTATCCATCTGACTTTCTCTTTTCTTTTTTCTTTTTCTCTCCCCCCTCCCTCCCCCTCTCCCTTTCTTCCTTCCTTCTTCCGCTATCTAATTTCTCCCACCACATTCAAGTCAAGACTCTAAGGCACATTAAAACAAAACATACATTAAACAAACCTTGAGGGAAGAGACAAAGAAGGTAGACAAATTCAGAGCTGGGATCAGGATAGAAAACACAAACCATAAGTTACTAGAAGGAATTTGGCTCCAGGACAAAGCAGAGGGAAATGGGATCTGTCACTGGATTTGGGGATTCACAGGATAAAAGCAAATGGGCTGCATATATACTTTTGGTCAAGAGGTTGCAGAGCCATTTGAATGCCTTCAACAGCCGACTTAAAAGTCTCTAAACTCTCTGCCCAGGCCGACTCCCCAGCAGACAGAGGGTGGGGATCCAGGCCCTGGTCCCAATGGAAGGGGCCTGAGCCCGCACAGATGGTCTCCTTCCCTGATCCTTCCAGCTGGTGCCCAGCAAACTGGGCCAGTGCCTCTCATCCAAGGCAGGTGCTGTCCTATCCCCTCAGACCTACTGCGAATCAGAGAGGGGAGAGGGAAAGGAAGGCACATCTACTGAGCTCCTACTGTATGCCCCTTTAGGCCTCCCAACAATTCCCTCCTGGGTCTTTGCTGCCCCCTCTGCCTAGAATGGTCTTCCTCTCATTTGCCATTAAACAAACTCCTCACATCCTTTGCACTTGGCTTCCACGCTGTTTCCTCCTTAGAGAGCCCCCTGACCCTCTCTGCATCATGTTCCCCATCATTCTCTCTCATAAACCATTTTCTTTTCCTTCGTAGCACACATCACAATTTATGATGCTTCATAAAAGGTTGTTAAATATGCACGTCTGCCTTTTCTTTTGTGCTACGCTCTTTTGTGTGTCTGCAGCATTTATGACAATGCCTGACACCTACTAGGTGCTCAGGAAATATTGTTGAAGGAGTAAAGGATAGAGGATGAGATTATTGCCACTCATCTGATGTGTCTCAGAAAAATTAAGTAACTTGCTCAACGTTACACAGCAAGGAGGAGCTGGAGCCAGGATCTGAGCCCAGATTATCTGGCTCCAAAGTCTACTCTCTTTCCACAGTATTAGCTGCCGTGAGGGGAGCACACCCCAACCAGGGATGTGCTCACAGGGTCAGGGGAGGAGATGGCCTGGTGTGGTCCCCAGCAGTCTTTGGCAGATCTGGGCAGTAGGAGGGAAGAGCTGTTTGGCTTTGAATCAGTCCTGCCACAGGAAGGAAGGGACTTCCTTGCATTACAAGGGACATTTCCTGCCACCTGTTATTCATAAATTCTAGAAACATTTATTGATCACTGAACACTGAGCTCAGTGGCAAGGATCCAACAGTGAGCAAGACAGAGATGGCCTTGCTTTTGGAGACTGTGACATAGAAGGACACTCCCAGACCTGTTCCCAGTGGTGTGCATGAGCAAGCTCAAACCAGCTTATTAGAGTTGATAGTTATTTTTCAAGAATTTTCAAGCCAGCTCTTAAACACAGCTGTTATTAAAAATTAAGTTCTGTAAACCAACATCTAAATATATTATAAACAAAAGTAATACATACTCAAAAGTCATCACATCTTAATTATTTTACTATTACCTATGATCTTGAGGTTATGTACATCCATTGAATCTGGAAATACCATATAATGGCGTATTGCCACAAATCTCTTCCCAGCTCCATGTTCAGTGAAGTCACATTTGTACTTTGAGATTGGAAGTATTTACACCCTGGAACCTGGAAGTGCTATATCCATCAGAGAAAGCTTTTTTTTTTGTTTTGTCTTGTTTTTTTGAGAGCCATTTGCTAAACACTTTCAGCACCACACTGTCCATTTCCCATTATATACTCCAGACTATCTTAGCTTTTAGCTGGAAGTTCATGGGCCATGATTCGGGTGGGAGGTGGGGACCTTGGCAGGAGAACCATCTGAGCCTCTCATTCCCTCCTCATTGGCCTCTGGGTGAGTTTACAGACCTGGGGGCCTCGGTTCCCCACTTCCCCACCTCCTCAGAGTAAAATCTAAGCCTGGCAGCTCCTTCTGAACACAGCTGTTCTCACAGTGCTCTCAGGGCTTATTTCCGATCGTAGACACAGCTGGACCACGGCTCTCACACCGACAGGTAACTAACTTTCGCTTTACTCACATTCTCAGGAAAATTGACGATTTTCTGCCGTTTTATTACACTTGACTATAATTTAAAAGGCAGGTTTAGTGCATCCATAAAACCGACTTTGCAACAACCTTATGATGGTGGAACAATATATTTGGCCAGGTCCTATCGGTTGTTGCTGTAAAACAGAGTGTAGAGAGGACCCTCAAGAGGGGCTGTGCCGACCACCATCCTCCACTCCAGGAACCCTAGGCTGAAATCTGTCACCGTCCACTTCTGGGAAGGGCTGGGCTAGCCTGGGTCTTTTTCCTGCACATCCCCATCTCAGCCTGAGCAAGATGGTACCCTGCCTCCATCCCTAACCACCTGCTCACTGACCGCCCCAAGTTCTAGGACACACAGGCACCAAACGCTCTGCTGGGGCCCTCCAAGGGCAATGCTGGCTTCCAAAAGGGAATTTACAGCCGGCTAATCAAAGCTTAATTACAGCAGCTCAGCAGGCTCCAGCAGGAACCCAGGCCAGAATGATTTTGCTAGAAAACTTTTTACGAGCTTAAACAGAAGCAGCAAATTAGGAAGAAAATTGTCCTGACTTAACCGTGTCCCAAGCTGGGAATCTGCAGTCACCTTGCATTCAAATATAGCTCTGGGCAGTGGGGAGGTAAAGTGGGGGGATGGAGAGAGCCTGGGTGTAGTCCCCTAAGGTCAGTGGCTTGAGGCCATGTGACTCATGCTCTTGCCGTCCTTATGGTGAGGAACATGAGGTGGCCCAACACCTTCTCTTGTCACCAGCTTCTACCCCCTTTCCATCTCTGTGGCCACTGGGCACTGCCGAAGGCCACCACGCAACCATGTGTCCTGGAGTTTCTCCTTATTCCCAGGCATTACCCTCACCTTGATTCTCAACTTCTTCTTCATGCTTCTAATCAATAAACTGTCCTGCCTTTCCCACTTCCATATTTTAAAATTTTCCTCTCCACAAATCTCCAACCTACCACCTTCACTCTTGCTCAGCCATGGACCTGCGTCCCAGTTCCCAGGAAAACCGAAAGCCCTTGGTCAGGAATGCCTCCAAACCCCCACTCCTCCAAACCCTGAACCCATACTTTCCTGCTCGCCACCCTTCCTTTCCTCCTCCCTCACATTTCTGAAGAAAAGTTGCTTTAGAGCAAGTGAGAGCCAGACCAAGCTGGGTTTAAATCTTGTCACTGCCACCAACTAAAATGTACTTTCTTAGGCAAGTAATTTAGCCTCTCTGAGCCTCGGTGTTCTTGTCTGTAAGATGGGAATAATAAAATCTTTAACGGAAGGTGGTTCTCAGGCATTGCGTTAAGTAATCCATGGGCCATTAAATGCTACAGCAGCACATTGTAACGTTTAGTAAATGATGGTAATTATATTTAACTATAAAAAGGACAACAGAAATCCATAGAGATTACAGTTGCCACTGAAAAGAAGGTCTGGGTTTCAAGAGCTTCCAGAACGCTGTGTCTATTACCAGCAGTCAAACCCAAAAGGCACTAGCTCTGCAGCCAGACTGGGTGCCCCAAGGGAAAGGATGGGAGAAGCACTAAAGATGAGTAAAACAGAAGGCTGGGGACCTGGGGACAAAAAAAGGCAGAGGCTCCAGAGCTGGCCATGAACAAGCAGGGACTGTTTCCTTCAGAGGCTGAGTAACAGCGTGTAACTCCCAGGGGTGCAGAGCAGGAAGGAGGGGGCTGTACAGGGCTTATTTCAATTGTCGGTTAAAGTAGGCTTCAAGAATTAATCATTTATTTACAAATTAAGAAAGGACTGAACCTGCTTTGTGCTGTTCTAGCCCACGTAGAGGCTTTCTTTCAACTTTATGAACTCCTCTAACAATGAATAAAACCATTCTGGCATGACAGGCGCCTGTATTATTCTGTGTGGCTCCCTTATTCCTAATGTCATCAATTACAATAATCAGATAACTGTAACACCGGGTTGGAGCAGGGATGTCGCTGAGAAGCAGGCGTGCGAGACCACGGCTCTTCAGAACTGCTCGCTCGTGCTTCTAAAGCACAAGAAGATGGCTGGCAAATGTGATTGCCCTTAAGTTTTAAATTACCTGCAATCATTAAAATAATCTAGTTCATATTCATAAAGCTGTGATTATATTTTACATACCTGGTAAACACTTTATGAGAAAACCTCACAATTCTGCAACAAAATAAAGAGGCTTGATCTGCTGGTGTCAAAATGCTAATACATGTGGGCACAAAATTAGCCCAAAACACTGAGCTGGAGGTTGAACAGTATCCATGGAACATATTCCATGGTGGTGGTAGGGTGAGCTTTTGAAAGAATATTCAGCGGATAAGGAAGAGAAAAGGGGGAGGGGGAAGCCAGCCCATTTCTGGAGCTTCTAGAATTGTCCTCAGCATATGTCTCTAGGTTACCTCCATCCATCTGACCCCTCCGGTACCAGTGGTGAAGGTCACCATTCATCTTACAGTATGTCCAGCTCCACAAGATGCATGCTGGAATCCCCTAGAGGAGGAACTCTTGTTACTCTCATTTGATAGCTGGGGAAACTGAGGCTCAGAAAGCTTAAGTGATTTTCCTAAGATCACACAATAAGTAGAGAAGCCATACTCCCCATCTCCATGGCTTCCCCCTACCCAGGCCTCCCCACTTTCATTCGGACCTCTGCCCACCACAGTCCCCGAGCTGTTCTCTCTGCTGCTACTCCTCACTCCTCCAAACCATCCTCTTTCCAGAAGGATGTTTGAAACACAAATATGATCACATTTTAAAACCTTCACACGATTACAAGGCCCAACAGAATCTGAGCCCTGCCCATTCCTGCACCCCATCTTCACTACCCAGCCCCCCAATACTGAGCCAGCTCCTCAAACATGTCATTAAGGTTTGAGGAAAGGATAAATAGCACTGTCTTTCTTTCTGTGCTCAGTCTCAGGTTCCTGTGTGAGTCTGGTGAGAGAGAAAAGGGCCGAACTGAGCAAGCTCGGTCTCCCAAATCACCATTCACATGAGTCTCTTCCCTCCTCAAGGAGGAGCAGGGAAGGGCAGGGGGACAGAAGACAAGGTTACTTTCCTTGGAGTAGACATTTTCTCTACATTTCCTAGCAGAAGACTCCTCAGGGAGGCCACACACACTGGTCCCACAGCCACCAATGTGTTGCCACCCACCCTACCTCATTCCCCCTCATCCTCGAGCACCTAGCTCAAGTGTCTCTTGCTTCAGGGAGCCTTCCTGATTTCCCATGTAAGATGTGCTCGTGACTCCTCATGCTCTTCTTCAGATCACTTATTACAATTTTAATTAGACACATAATTGAAAAAGCCATTGTTGGATATCTGGGTTCCCATTAGAATGGAAGTACCCTGCAGGCAGGGTCCTTTTGGGCTACATCTCCATGATATTCCCAGTCCCTTGGCTTCAGAGGCACTCATTCAGTATTGCTGACTGAGGGATGAACGGAATCTTCAGTACCACCATCCATCTGTGCCAGCAAGGATCGGCCAAGTTGAGCTGCAGTAACAAACACCCCCAGGATTTCAGGGGGTCACAAAACAAAGGTCTACTTCTTTCTCATGCTATGAGTTCATCACAGTCATCAAGGTCCTTGGCCTCTCACTCTGAGATTCCAGCTGCCAGAGCAGCCACATCTGGGACATTTCTGTTCACTGCAGCAGAGGAAAAGAGAGCATGGTGACTTGTACACTGGTTCTTAAAGCTTCTGCCTAGAGATCACACATTCCATATCTAATACTCAACTCTACTAACCATGTTATGTGATCACCTCTACACACAGCGGCTGGAAAATACTGTCCTACCATGTGCCCAGGAGAACCAGAAATATTTAATGGGCAACACCATTGACTGCCACATTGTTCAGTCAGTCCTTGATGCCACCGTGGGCCTGGCACTATGTTGGTACTGAGCATAGACAAGAATCTCAGACAGAGCCCTCTAGAATTGAGCCGTCTAATATGGTGGCCACATGAGACCATGGAGTACTTGAAATGTGGCTGGCCCAAATTTAGATGTGCACTAAGTATAAAGAGAACACACCCAATTTTAAATACCTCACATGACAAAAAAAATTTAAAGTTCTCATTAATAATTTCTCATTTTGATTATGTATTGCAATGGTGACACGAAGTTCAATAAAATATGTTATTAAATTTAACCTCATCTGTTTCTTTTTACCTTTTTAAACGTGGCTACTGGAAAATTTTAAATTACATATGTGGCTTGTGTTTGTGGCTCACATATATTTCTATTGGATAGTGTTGCTTTAGAACCTCTGATCCCAGCTAAGATGTGGCCAAGAGAGGGACTGAGCTTGCACAGGAAGTGAAGCGGGCCACCTGCGAGAGAGGAGAGAGCTACGAAGGATGAAGCCAGCAGGTGGGGCATCCCCACCAAAACTTCCACTCCTGAGAAAACCTTAGGAGCCCCTACCGGATGATGAAGCCACTGCTGCAGCCCTGGCTACAGACCTCATCTCCTTGTCTGCCTAGGAGCCCCGCTTGCTTTCACACAGGCAAGCCGTGGGTTGTGGCACAGAGCATCACTGCCATAGTCTGATGCCCAAGGAGCTGCATCCAAAAAAGACGCTCTCGCCTGCAGAGAAGTGTTAATAAATATTTACAGAGCCTTTTGACAGTACCGAGGGAGAGAAGGAGAATATGTCAGCCCCAGCAGGCACTGAAACCCGCCTCCCCGAGGGCTGGCAGCCAGTGGCACCGGCCAGGCAGCCCACTGAACTTTGCCTGCCTGCACCTACCCCGGAGAAGCCCGGCCAGCCTCGTTTACAGAAGCTGCGAAATAGGACAATCTCTCATTATTGATTTTGTGCCTTTCCCCTCAACTGCCGCCCCGGATAACTCACATCATATGGATTTTTCTCTAAACCCCCAAATTAATATCTGCAGCGAGAGGAATATACTGCTGTTGGTTGTAGTCAAGCCTCCTGGCCCCAATGGGCTGGGGATTGAAGAATGCATGGCCTATGGCTGCCCCTCCCAGGCCTGAGTTCACAACTTGACCTCTGTTTTATAGCAGTCAGCAGGCTGGGGACATGGAGGCTAACCCAGTGCCCTACCCACCCACCCACCAGGGACTCCCAGTGTTCTCTGTGTTTGAATGAGCATCTGCACACAAGAGTGTCCCCTCAGGACCCTGCATTCATTAAGAAGAGACTCTCCAGGAATGGCAGGAAAAGAGCAGCGCCTTTGCATTCACTGAACTTTCATTCACTCCCAGGTCTACTACCCACTGTGTGATCTTGGAAAGTTACTTAATCTCTCTGTGCCTCTGTTTCCCAATCAGTAAAATGAGGATAATATAATAATAACATTATAAAGTTGCCATGAGGATTATTTACTTATCCAACAAATGCAAAACAATATAAGTTCTACTTGGATAAGAGCTATAAAAAAAAAATAAAGCAAGATGATGATCTAAAGAATAACTGAGAGCGATCACTCGAGGTAGGGTCATTGAAGAGGGTGTCTGAAGAAGTAACACATAAACTTAGACTTGAAGGGTGAGAAAGAGCCATGCAAGGGGCTGGGAAAGAACCTTCCAGGTTCCCTTCTTCTGAATTCAGCCACAGACCTGCTAGAAGCCCTCTCTCCTGGTTAGGGGGGTAGTGAGTCAAGGCACTGTCCCAGGGTGCTGGGGAGGAGGCTGGGGAGCAGGGTGAGTTGAGGTGAGAGGAGAGAAGCAGCCAGAGTAGAGTGTATTCAGCTAGTGCACACTCCAAGAGCTGATGACTGAGTGAGAAATAGACACATTAATGAAAATGAATAAACTCCCCCAGCTCAAGTCAAACAAACATTGGCTGCAGACATGGCTAATCCAATTGTCTTTAATAAAACTGCTAATTGGGTTTGGGAGTCTCTGTGGGGCCTGGCCAAGCCAGTAGGCTGCTTAGCTGCTCCCCAATTTCTCCACACACGAATCTCTCCTCTGCTTCCATGAATTAATTCAACTTGACACTTCAGGGGATAGATACAGAGGCGGACTTAGGGCTAGAGGAATTCTTGAGGCTAGGGCAAGCATGAACATGTGCTTGGGCTTAGGTGAGCATGTGTGTGCCACATGAGTGAGAAGCGGTTAAGGATTCGGGCTCTGGAGACAGGCTGTCTGGGTTTCAAACTCAGCTCTCCATAACCTTACACTACTTCCTTAAACTCTTAGGTCTCAGTTTCTTCATCTGTAAAATGGAGATGATAATAAAAGTGCAAGCCTCAAACTGCTATTGTGAGGACTCGAGATAATTCATATAAAGTGCTCAATGACCATGAGCACCTACTCTCTGCCTTGTGCACTGGCCCTGCCCCAGGCTTGATCTTGGACCTCAATTTTCATATCAAGTGCTTTTGTGGCTTCTCTGCTGAGCCTGAGCTTGATTACACCCCCTAAAGCTGCATCCAATGCCCCACTGCTGTCCTGAGACAAGCTACATGCTCGTCCTCCCCACCTTCCCAGACCAGGGGCCATGATCACATTAGGTCCTTCTACTGCTACAATCTCCTCTCACAGACTGGTCCCTCATCCCAGCACCTGGCCAAGCCGGGCAGCTTTGTGCTTCCTGGCTCCCGAGCCAGTATAGGCTTCTTTATCCTATAGGGAGGTGGGACCTTGAGCCATGATCTGACAGCCTCTGACTCTACCCTCTCCCTCCCGCCCATTACATATGGGAGGGTGTGTGCCATGTATCCCCTGCCCAAGACTATTTCCATTAATATCTCATACACTAAAGTGTGAATGTGTGTGTGAGACAGAGTGGGTGTATAGATGATGTGGGTACATGTATGCATGTATGGAAATGTAGAGAGAGTGGGAATATGTTCTGGAGGTAAACCTAGTGGCAGACACAGATGAGAAAGAAGACAACAACCATGCCACACAGGCTGGACAGGGTGGCCCAGGACAGGGAGCTTGGAGCACAGAGGGGCCCAGCACCACCTCAGAGAAGGTAATGGCTGAGCTGAAGCCTGAGGAAGGTGTAGTGCAGGTGAAGCAGGTGAAACAGGTGAAACAGGTGAAATGGGTGAAGCAGGTGAAGAGTTTCAGGGGCAGGAACACAGTAAGTGGACGGTGGCAGTAGGAGGGGTCACTGGCTAAAGCTATCACCAATAGTCTAGTTTTGTTGGAGATGGGAGGGGATCTACAGCATTTGGGGACCTGCTACAGTCATAGGGAGGGATGAGCTGGGTAAAGCCCTGAAGACAAGAGGAGTTCTGAGGGGGAAGGGCAGGCAGGTGAGGATAGGAATGGGGGGGGGGCGGACAGGTGGTACAGAAACTTGAAGGTGAATAGGTTAACTAGAGAAGCAGATAGTAAGCCGGGTGATTGGTTGAAGGTGAGGGTCAGGCACAGGGCAGGTGACATGGAGCACAGTGAGGGGACCAGAAATCAGAACTCATCATGGACAAGGAAGGCCTGGTGTTCGCCTCCGTGGCCCCAATGAGAGCCAGGACCACGAATCTGCAGGGTGCCACAGGGTGGTTGCATGATCTTGTGCAGATGGTAGGTCCTGCGGGTGAAAAGGATGGAAAAGAAAGGGGAGGAATCCAGGCAGGCGGGTCCTACTAGGCAGGTGAAACACCAGCCAGGGCTGAAGGTGCAGGCAGGTAGTGTTGTGGCTCCCTCCATGGTCCCAAGCTGAACAGGAAAAAGAGGGACTGGAGGAGTCTGAGAGAAAAGGAAGTGAGGAGGAAACAAAATTGAGAACCACCATGAGGAGACCTACTAAAGGCCAGCAACTGGACCAGCGCTTTATACACATTGACATGCTCAGTGCTCGCAGCAAATCTGTAAGGCAGGTGTCAGTAAACCCATTTAGAGGCAAGGAAACGGAGGATCAGAGGGGTTAAGTGACTTTCCTGGGATCACACAGCTAATCCCTTCCACTAAGTAACTTAAAAGGATGCTGAAAGGTTAGGTGATTGCAGACAGAGAGAGAGAGACAGGGCAGTTAAGATTGTGAAGCTGCATCTCTTTTGAACAATGAAAAGGTCCAAGATGTGGCACCTAAGACTGAGAGGCCAGGCTATCCACGTGGCCGCTGAGTCCCCCAGGATGTTGGCAGGACTTGGGTAGGTCAGATGCCAAAGTCATCATGAGATCTTCCTACCTCCCTTTTTTCCTCCTTCTCTTCTTCCTTCCTCCCTCTCTTCCTTTCTTTCATTTATTCTTTCTTTCGATAACCCAATATTCATTGAACACTAGGGTTCTAGCTGTGAACTAAATGAATCAACCCCGCCCCTTGAAAGACTTACATCTTGGTTGAGAAGAGACAATTTAAAATGCAAATGAACAAAAGAATTTCCATTAGTGATAAGTCTATGAAGAAAATAATTGGTTGGACTGAGTGCCCAGGAAAGGTGAGCCTGCATGGGAACCTGGTGATGGGAAGAGCCAGCCATGTAGGGATCTTGGGGAAGAGCATTCCAGGCAGAGGGCTCAGGCAGGAGAGTGAGCCTGAGTGGGGGACAGCCGGCGGGTTAGGGGTGCAGCGAGAAGGCTTGGTGTGGCTGGAGTGCTGTGTGAGAAGGAGCAGGAAAGGGAGGACTTGAGAGATTGTGGGCTAGAGCTCGAAGGGCCTCAAAGAGGTTGGAATCTATTCTGGGTACAATGAGAACACACGGGAGACTTTCACTCAGGGACAAATATATACCTCAACTCATATTTTAAGAAATTCACTTCAGCTACTATGTGGACAACGAGAAGCAGCAGAATGGTCAGTGGGGATATTCTGATTGAGTCCAGGTAAGGGAGAAATGCTGGTGGCCTGGAAAGGGACAGGGAGAAGGGAAGAGATGATGCCAAATTTGGAAGATAAGAACAAAGAGGAGTCACCAAGAATCTGGCAGTCCCAATATCTTCCTGTGTGTTATGTGTGTGTGTGTGTGTGTGTGTGTACATACATATGTAATTCATTCATTCATACTTATATTTAGTGAGCACCTACTATGACCAGATGCTACCCTAGGGGATGAGGATACAGCAGGAAACCAGAGACAAAACTTCCTGAACTCAGAGAGCTTCCATTCTAGAGGGAGAGAGATACTCAGCACATACAAATATGGACAGTCAGGTGGTCACTTTCCATCAGCCCTGCCTCACAGGCAAGGCATGGAAGGAGTGGAGAAACGAAGCGCTTGGCCCATGGTCAGGTTGCAGCATGTCTCTGAGTCATAGTTTAAATCCAGGCTGATTCCAAAGCCAGTGCAGTTAATGAGAATATGCTTCCGCCATCAATGGCTGCCATAAGCCAGAAGGAACAAGATGAGGGATGCCCCCTGGCACCACAGAATATCAGCCAACTGTTATTATTCTAGTATTAGCCCCATTTTATAGATGAGGAGACTTAGGCAGAGACCATTTAAGTCAGTCATCTGAGGCCAATCCTCCCATCTATCTATCCATCCACCCAGCCTTCTAGCCACCATGTTTAGCTGGCTCTGGATTGGGATCCTGCTCCTGGGCCACAAGCAAAGGGCTTCCTCAGGCTTAAGGGCTAGCATTAGGGCTGATCCCTTGAGTTACCTCCCTGCCATACTCCACACTCCAGAGCCAGCCAACAGCCCCACCCACCAGCTGCCCATCAGAATGACACATCCTGGGACTTCTTGTCATTTCCCATCCAAGATTCCATTACGAGGTGTGATTGCTGAAGTAATAGACAGATAACAGATCTGTCCAAGCCCCGCCTGGCGCACCGGGCAGCTGCCAGGTTTTTCCCATTAGCCACAGGGCTTGACGGACAGTAATGGATTTCATAAATGATGCCGAAGCCTGCAGCGGATAATTCCATGATAACGGTTTATCAGGCACTGACGGAAGGTAATGGGTAATCACCGGGCAGAAAGCAAACCCGTCAGGGAGTCCTGGCCTCCTCCCAGCCTGGCCCTGCTTTTGTTGTGCCAACTGCTACATTCCCAGCTCATGAGCCACCTCCCTTCTGTGTCCCAAAGGACAGCAGAGAGCTTGGTCATCTGAGCATGTGTGCATCCAGGCCCAGCCTGGGTCCTTGCTATGGTCCTTGGGACTGCTGGCAGAGAAGAGTCTCAAGGTGACATCCTCCCAGCAAGCTCCAGCCACCTTCCTGCCACTGGGACTTGAAGCAAACTCAGAACAAATGAGAGTTTCAAGGATAAGGCAACCCAGAGTGTCCCCCAAGGTATAGTCCTCCTGCCACACAAAGCCCCATGTCCTAGTTCAGGGTATCAAAGGGAAAAGCAAGCCGGAGACTCTGGCCACTGTTTGTGTGCCCCAGGAAGTTAGCCAACCTCTCTGCAACCTGGAAATCCCTCCCTTGGGGTCCAGGGGCAGAGACAGTCCCCTGCCACTACCTTAATGACCCCACATCCAGTTCACACCTTTGCAAATACTTGCATGCCATCTATTTCTTGCCAGGACTATCCCCATAGATAGAGCCTGCCTTTTCCAAATCTGTAGGGGAAAAAAAAAAAAAAACGAAATGAATGAATACAATTTCTCCCACTTTTCAGTTTTCTTCCTTTTAATATTTTTTTAACAATGATTCATCTTTGTCTTCCTATGAGGACTCAAAAAGAATGAAACAAATGAACAGGAGTAAATGCTCATTAATGAGAAACTTACGGGGCCCCTCATGCTCTGGTCCAGCTGGGGTTTCCCTGTTTGTTTCCTTGTGTGTTTCTTTGGGCATGGCTGGGATTTTCCAGTGCTTTTCAAAGTGTGCAGCTCATTAAATTTAACATTTCTAAGCTGCTCCAAAGAAAAATTCCTGAAAATTCTCAGTTCCCTTGACAGCATTTCAGGTGTTGGAATGTGAGCAGATTCCCAAGACTCTCCCCACAAAGGGTCAGCCTGGGGTCTCCACTCCAAGCTGACTCTGAATGAGCTTCCCCAGCTGAGGGCAAAGGGTTGGGGACACCATTCCAGACAGAGATAAGTTTGAACATATCTCACAGTCTATGTCTAAATATTCATTTGTATGATTAATTGACCAATAGCTGTTGCTCATCTCTAGACTAAAACTCCAGGGGACAGAGCCTTCCCCTCTTTCGTGCCTGAAACAGTGGCCAGCAAACAATAGGTGCTCAGTCATTATTTGATGAGTGCATGAATGAGTGAACGAGGAAATGAGAAGCATACTAAGGCACAGGTGAAAGCGGATGTGTGTGTGTGTGTGTGTGTGTGTGTGTGTGTGTGTGTGTGTGTGTGTGTGTGTGAAGGAACCTCAGATGGGTCTCTACAGCTGAAGCCCCTGACACAGTGGGGACACACAGAAGGCTGAGGTCTGTCCTTTCTAGGGGGACAGGCAGAGTACATTCTCCCCACCCTCATGCCTGTCCTTTAACTCTTGAGGACTCTATACAGTGGGACGAAGGGCTAGGGTAGATAGGCAGACAGACAGGGACCAGACCAACTGCCTCAAAGAGGTCAGCAGCTGAGCTAGAAGAAGCTGCTACCACCCCACCCCAATCTGTCCCCACCCCTGCAGGGCTGAGCACTAGGCTAATTAAACTAAGTTTGCTCAGCCAGGCCCTGGAGGGGCTGGCTCCAAACACTCCAGATGGGCTTTGTTTGTCAATTTGAAAACTAATCTCCGACTATTTAAACAGCAGCTTATCCAGGCCCAGACGAGGATTAGAATTTGGCACCTTGGCTAAAGAGAGTGGGCAGCACTCCCCAGGTACCAGGGAAGGATTTGAGGGTGAATTTCCAACCAGGAAGAGGAAGGGTCCAGAGCACTATGACCCCTGGCCTGGCCGCAGCTGACTCTGCAGAGCCCCCATCCCTCCTGTCCCTGTGAGCTCGTGATTATCTCTACTCTCACCTGGGGAGGGAGGGAGGGCAGCGTAGGTCCCTTGACTATTCTTTGGAGTCTATTAACCTTGACTCTCAGGCCCCTGGGGCAGGTCACATAGGTCAGATGGTCACTTGGAAATAGGCAGATGTGCAAAATGATGGGCTGGCCTCTCATATTCAGCTCTCCATTGGGGTGTCAGCCGGCTGTTCTTCCCAGTGAGGCTCTGGCCTCCACCTCTGGAACTCACCAAAAATTGCTACAGACCCTCTATCACGCACCAGGCACTGACCTAAGTCCCAAGAATCCAGTGATGATCAGGACAGACATGGGTTCTGCCCCTTTGGGAGTCTCAGTCTGGTAGGGGAGGTAGGCATTTACAAACGATTCTATCGTCCAGGCCTGGTGTGAAGGAACAGTGAGGACTGCTTTGCAAGCCTATAATGGGGCCCCCACTGAGTTTCGTGGGGCTAAATCTAATGGTCAGTTCTCAAGCCTCATCTTGAACTTCCTGCAGCATTGGACCCAGTCAATCACTCCCACTTTCCCTAAAAATCTCCTCTGCTTGCTTCTGGGACATCACTGTCACTTGGTTTCCCCTTATCTGGTCACTCTCATCTCTGTGCTGACCCTTGCTTGGTTTGAACAGTGGCCCCCAAAAAAGATGTGTCCACATTTCAGAACCTGGGAATGTGACCTTATTTGTAAAAAGGGTCTTTGCTGATGTAATTAAATTAAGGATCTCATGATGAGATAATCCTGGATTATCCAGTGGGCCCTAAATCCAATGACTAGTGTCCTTAGAAGAAACAGAAGAGAAAACATGGGGGAAGCAGAGGAGAAGTCCATGCGATGGCAGAGGCGGAGATCAGAGAGATGCAGCCACAAGCCAAGGAACTCCTAAGCCCCAGAAGCTGGAAGAGGCAGGAAGGATTCTCCCCGAGACCCTCTGAAAAGAGTGCGGCCCTGCAGACACCTTGAATTCAGACTGTGCCCTCTAGAACTGTGAGAGAATGTCTTTGTTGTTTTAAGCCACCTAGTTTGTGGTAATTTGTTATGACAGCCCTAGGAAACTAATACAAGCTCCCTACTAGTCCTGACCTCTAAACACTGCTGGCTTCCAGGACTCCAACCTTGGATCTCTCCTCTCCTCTCTCCACCCTCTGTCCCTTGATGATCTCACCCAAGGACATGGCCTTAGATGCCTTCTACGATGCCCAAATGTGTGTGTCCAGCCCTAACCCCATTTCTAAACTTCAAATTTATATGTGCAACTGCCAACTGAACGCCCCCACAACTTGCCAGAGAGGCATCCCAAACTTTATATAGTCTCAATGAGACTCGGGGTTTCCTCTGAAACCCATCTTCCTGAGTCCTCCATATCTCAATAAACATTACCCGGTTGCTCAGGTCAAAACTGTTGCCTGCTTTCTTTCACCCCGCAAATCCAGTCCACGGGCAAATTTTGTTGCCTCTACTTTGAAACTCTATCCGGAATCCAACCCCTTTCCCCACCACGAAACTATTGTCCCAGCCGCAGCACACATCACGTCTACCTAAACCACTGGCATGGCTGCTGCCAGTCTCCCTGCTTCCATGCTCTGCCGCCCACAATATCCAGTCCACACAGCAGCTGGATGGGTGAGAATAAAATGAGAATGAAATCATATCACCCCCTGCTTAAAAGCCCTCAATGGTTTCTCATTACAAAACCAAATAAAATTCGAGGTCCCTACTGGGACCTAGAAGGCCCTCCCTGACCTGCATCCCTGTTTACACTGTGACCTCACCTCCTGCCTCTCCCCCCCACACAGGTCTCTCCACCCTCCCTAGGCTCCTCCAAGCCAGCTCCCAGCCCCAACCACACTGCCGCTCCCTCTGCCTGGATCTCTCCACCCTTAGGTCTCCAAACGGCTTATTTCTACATTTTATTCAATTTTGTGCTCAAATGTAACCTCTTCAGAGAGTCGTTTTCTGACCATGCAATCTGAAATTCCTCATCCTCTTCCCTAGGCATTCATCACCCTGTACCTTGTTTTCATTTTCCTCCGTCACATACACATGTGTGTGTGTGTGTGTGTGTGTGTGTGTGTGTGTGTGTGTTCCACCCACCCCTCTCCACTCCCACGTATAACATAAGCTCCAACTGGTCTCATTCACCGTGGCCACTAGAAAAGTGGCTGGTGCCTATTAGGGGTTCGATAAATATCTGTTGAACTATTGAAGGCAGATTTTAAAAGGTTTCTCTGAGAAAAGCGATATTAAGGCCAAGGCCTGAAAAATGAGAAAGGGACAGTAAGGCAAAGAGGGGAGGATAGGAAGAGCTTTCCATGCAGATGAAACAGCATGTGCAAAAGCCCTGATGCAAAAACTGCTGGCACATTCTAGAAACAGAGCAGACCAGTGTGGCCGGAATATGGCGAGCTAACCAGGGAAACATGGTGTCCGCCCAAGTTAATTGGGCCTCAGCCTTGTGGCCCTGCGACCTCCAGTGGGGGCCTCCAGAGGCAGTCCTAGGTCTGGAGTTTCCTCCCTGCTGAGGTATCTGGAGTGGTAGAAGGACCACTGGACTCAAGTCTAGAGACCTCACTCCCTTCACGTGTGACCTCACCTTTCCAGACCTCAGTTTCCCCATTTATACGGTGAAGAGTTGGGGCCTTCCAGCCAAGAGAGTCAAGTTCTATGCTCTTTTCCCAGAGGGGAGAGACATTATCATTACCCAAGGCTGAATATCTAGCCTGAATATCCAAGATGAATCTCAGCAAACCCACCATCATTTGGGATCTTTTGTTACAAATAACAAAAACCCCAACTGAAACTGGCTTAAATGTATAGAGAATACATTGATTCATGTGGCTGAAGAGTTAAATCTAATTGATAAAGCTTCAGGTATGGTTCAATCAAGGTCTCAAACAACTGTCCAGCCTCTCCCCACCCGCTCTCCTTCCCTCCCTCCCTCTCCCTCCCCTCACCTTTCTCTCTTTCTATACATATCTCTCTTACTAGTTCCAGTTTTTCACTGGTAGATCCCCTCCAAGGCCTCTTGTGGCTTCAAGATGGCTACCTTAACTCCAGCCCTTATATCTTCCCAGATACTAAAGGAAATATGACTAGAAAGAAAAGTCCAAGATGTTGAATGCTGAGGGTAGGCAGGATCAGATCACACAGAACTTTAGCCTGACGGCAGTGTAAACAAAAACACAACAGTGACCTGACTAGACTTGAGTTTCCCAAGGCCAGCATCAGCATGGACCGAGGCTGACTCTGCTCCCCACCTATCCTGGGGCCATGGCCCTCGCTTGCAGATTTCTTCTCTGACCCATTGTGCTGCTCCATGGGTCTACCCAGACCTCTGCCAGGGCCCAGGTGCCAACTCAGGACAGAGCTTTCATGCAGGCATGGAAGGCTAGCAAAGAAGGGGATGAAAAGAGAGGAGGCTGTGAAGGAGATGGCCTCAAATGGCCAATCGATTCTATCCTGGCAGCCACTCTCAGATGTCTGGAAGCTGAGGAGCAGTTGGCCAGGTCATTGAGGGTTCTGAAGTGAAGGAATCACAGAGAAAAGAGAATCATGTATAAGAAGGTGGGCGAGCATGTGGGAGCCAGTTTAACAACAGAGCTCTGGGGATGGACAGACTTACTCGCCCCAGATTTAGATGGCAGAAAATTCTTTGACATTCCTCCCACTGGGATGTGTAAATCTCCTACTTCCTCTTGCATCTGGATGAGCTCTGTGATGGATTAGATCAATAGAACACACTGGAAGATTCCAGTCCCAGGCCTTAAGCAGCTTCTGCTTCCTGCCTCCCAGAACACTCATTCTTAGAGCTGAGCTTGCACTTAAGAAGACCATCTGACAGCTTGGAGAGACCACACAGGGAGGCCTTGAGACTGTAAGGACAGAAAAGGGGTCCAGCTGGTCCCACAAAGGTGCCAGGTACATGAGAAAAGCCACCTCTGACCCTCCAGACCAGTCCACAATCTGCTGAATAAGACCAAGGGACCCTAGTCAATGCCATGTGGAGCAGAAGAATTGCCCAGCTGAGCCCTGCCTGAATGCCTCACTCACAAAATGGTGAGATATAAAAAAAAAAAAAAAAAAAAAAAATGGTGGTTATTTTAAGCCATTAACTTTGTGAAAACTTTAACCCAGAAATAAGTAACCAGAATAGCACCACCAGTTTGATAACCTTGGGTGGCAATCATCTATAAAGTGAAGGTAATAAGAATGACTACCTCATGGGTTAATGGTAATAATTAAAGAGGTGATGAAGGTAAATAAATTAGCACAGTGTCTGACACAGTGTTAGTACCTGGAAAATTGCACCTATTATTATTTTTAATAGTTATTATTAAAGGATGCAGGGACAGAACTCCTGTCAGCAGGAACAAACTGTAAGTTTAGATTAACTTGGCAGTTTTGAACTAGTGGTGTCATTTGACAGTGGGCAGGAACACAGGTACTGGAAACTAAGTGTCTGAGTTTGTATCCTGATTTTACCACCTCTTAGCTGTGTGATATTTAGCAAGTTCTTAACCTCTCTGGGCTTCAGTTTTTTTATTGGTAAACAGAGATAACTGTACTTAATGTCATAGGTTGACTGGGAAGATAAAATTATTTATTACATGTAGAACACTTAGCACAGTACCTGTCACCTGTAAGGATTCTACAAACATCAACTGTTATTATTTTTAATTATTTTAATCATCTGAGATGAAGACCACCTAGGACTTCCAGACTAGAGAATGGAAAGAATAATTACTAAGAGAAAAGCAAAAAGATCTCCTGCTTAAGACTGATAGTTCCGCTGCCCCAAGTTGATCTTTCAAGAGACTGTCCGGGTAATAGGGACCTCCTGGGGCCCTGGGGTGCAGAACCTGAGAGGTTCTACATAGTGGCAGAAGCACACGGTCTTACCTTTTGAACAAGCCATGATGAGAATCTGGAAGATTCCTTCTGAGCTCTTAAAAGATGGCAGCAGCTGACACCAGTTGTGACACCTAAGGGAACCTTCTTTTTATAACTACCCTGGCCTGCATCTTTGGCAGCGGGGTGAGAATGCATGTTTACCAAGCAACTGTAGTGGTGATTGTGGTGTTCTGCCCAGATTCTACCTTCAAAAACAAGATACTCATTCCCCATCTGCCTGGAGTGTTGGCAACTGACAGCTCACAGCTGAGTCCCTCTCCAAGAACTGTCCTCAGCCAAAGACAGCCACCTTGTCCAAGGTTAAGTCCTCTCTTTGGAGGCAGCCCACATCCAGTGAGATATAAAGATCCAGCCCCTTTGCTACAGGAAGGACAACTTTGAAAGGCAGGATGACCTTTCATCTCCCACACCCCCAATAAACTTCCTGTGTGCAACTCCCCATCCCAGAGTGTGTGTCCCTGGGAACCTACCTCAGCAAGCACCTCCCCTGTGCCAGGCAACATGCTGCCATATGCCTGGCCTTGTGCAGTCCTCATCAACGGCACTGGAGTTTGACATTGCTGGCCCCCAAGAAAACAGAGGCTCAGAGATGTTAGATAACTTGTTCAAGTTGACACAGCAAGTCCAAACCCTTTCCACTGCCACACAGTAGTCTCAAGGCCTTTGCAATCTAATTTTATTCCTCTAAACACGTCTCTAATTGTTCCTTATCTGTTCTGAAAATACTTTAAGCCACTTTGGGGATTAAATTTCTTTTTTTAGCCCTTTTGGCCTGGACAAGCAAGAAAAAAACAAGAATATGCACCTTGTGGTTAGAATAGAGAAATTCTGTCTACTTTGTGTCACCTGCAGGCCAGGGAAAAGCAGCTGCAGGCTGGTAGCCAGCTCTGTTTACTTGCAAGGTTCCTGTAAATGCAGCTCCTTCTCCATTGGCTCCTGAATTGCCTTCCTTTCTTTGAAGAGATGATGCTCCCAGCCTTCAACTATAAATAAACTCCCTGTTTTTCAATTTCTCTAAGAAGCAGCTGCCCTCACTACTAGAAATAGTTGCTGCCTGCTCGTGGAATGTCCTTGCACTTGCCCTCACATAATTGTCTAACTCTCATTTCCCCTGAAGAGCTTACTCCCAGGGGTAAAGTGCTTCTACCTTGTATTTCTCCTCTTGTCCCTTCTTCCTCCTCCCTTTTACCCTCTACTGACCTCATCTTCCTGTCTTCCTTTGGTCTCCTCCTCTCTTCCCTGCCCTGTCTTCCAATCTTCCTATTTGCCCTCCCTCCTCTCGCCTTCTCCCATCCTTCCTCTTTCCTCCTCGATTTGTCTCTCCCCACTGGTTCATGACTTTCTTTCCTTCCTGGATCTGTGTTATCCAAGTCCATGGCACCCTGGAAAGACCTGAGGCTTACAAGTCAAACACACCGGGTTCGAACCCCAGCTTTGATGCCAATCTTCCATTTTCTCACCTATAAAATGGGACAAATAAGAACCCCTTCTCAGAGCTGTTGTAGAAATCCAATGAGATCATGTTGGTGGCAGTGCCTGCCCTGCACATGGGAGGTGCACCATCTATTTTCACTCCGATCTCCACAAGGGACATAACACAGATTGGAGTTTCCCCTGAGAGGGAGAAGGAGATGAATGAGGGAGATGACCCAGAAAGCCCCCCTCTTCTCATTAGCACTTTGCAATTTGCTGAGAGTGAGGCTGCCCCCAGGACTCATTGCCACCCCCTCCCAGCACCCCCCAACTCTTCTCCTGGGGTTGGGAGCGATGTTTGGCACAGTCTCCTCCAGCACAAGCCATCAAAATGCCACCATACCATCTGGTCTGCCCACATCCTCACACGGGATTTATTACCTATTCCCTTCCATTAGCATAAATAATATGGAGCTTGGGTTTCATGATGGTTTACATAATAAATAAAACAGGTCAATTGCCCACAAAACTAGTCTCTGTGAACAGTAACAGATTTAATTAGATTTATTGTACCCTGGGTTTTCTGGAGTGAGGCGGATGTCTCTCGTGCCAAGGATAAACTTCTCCATAAACCTCTATTTCTGGGAAGGCAGCTTCCATCCTCCAAAGAGACAAAAGGGAGGAGGGAAGAAGAGGGAAGGTGGAGAGACAGAGAGAGAAAGAGGGGGGAGAGAGAGAGAGAGAGAGAGAGAGAGAGAGAGAGAGAGAGAGAGAGAGAGAGAGAGAGAATAAGAAACAACACAGGACAAAGGAGGGGAAGGAGCAGGGGAAGGCAGAGACGTGGCCTTGTATTACCCTTTACCTTCCACAGGTTGTTTGGACCTTCCTCCTGCCTATATCCCTCCCCTAACTGCCTATTATGGGCCGAATGTTTGTTTTCCTTAAAGTTAATGTATTGAAGCCCTACCCCACAATGTGATGCTGCTTAAAAATGGGGCCTTTGGAAGATAATAGGGTTACATTAGGTCATGAGAGTGGGGCCCACGTATTGGGATTAGTGTGGATCTATAAGAAGATAGAGAGAGAGAGAGAGCTCTCCATGCTCATGCACCAAGGAAAAGCCATGTGAGGACATAGTGAGAAGCCAGCCATCTACAAGCCAGGAAAAGGGCTCTCATCAGAAATGAAATCCACTGGCAGCTTGATCTTGAGCTTCTCAGTTTCCAGAATTGTGAAAAATAAAAGTCTATTGTTTAAGCACTCCATCTATGGTATTTGTTATGGCAGCCTAAGATGACTAAGATACTGCCCCAGCTCCCTCAGACCACGTATATTTGAGTGAATCACTCTTCTGCTCAGAATCCTTTATTAGCTTCCCAGTGCCAGAGATCAAGTCCAAGTCCCTTAGTAGGGCCCTCACTCCCTATTATTTTCCTTTATTTTGTCCTCATTTCTTACTATTCCTCCTCATAGCCGGTCCCCAGGTTAACCCTCCAGGCACACACATCCACCGGAAGTTACCAAATGCTCTTTCCACTCCCAGGTCTCCACACCTTTGTCCAGGTTATTTCCTCTATATGAAATATTTCCCCCGCAGGCCCTTCCTGTCTTTACCAGTTGTCCGTCAAGGCTCAAAGCCCAGCTTTCTCTCCCCCTCCCCCCAGGCTGGTGTAAGTGCCCATCCTCTGTGATTTCAGGGCACCCTGCGACCTGCCAACTCTGATCATCTTTGGACGTGTGTCCCTCACACACACTGGAAGCTCTCTGAAGGCGGTAACCAACCATGAGGGTCACTGGTTAATCTCCTGGGTCTAGAACAGGGTGTGGGCTGCAGATTCACTCTTCATCCAGAGCACCTAGCAGCTCCTGAGGTGCAGTGGTTTTCAATCTGTGTGCAGGAAATAAATGATTCTCTCAAGGATTCTGGCCTTCCTTGATCCTCTGCTCCACCAGTGTCTCCGCAGCCATTGAGTGATTGCTTAAGACAAAATTTTATTAAATATTAAGAGGGTTTGCAATGTCCCTGCTAGTAGTGGACATTTGTGGGGTTAGCTGTGCCGCATCTTTTGGTGACAGGTTTTTGATTTTCCTCTCGCTCTCCGTCCACACCTCCAGGTTCCAGGAGTAGCTGTGTGACTCAGGACTGGCCAGTTGAGGCACTGTGTCTCCCAGGCTTGATGTCCGATTCAGGGATACCAGGTGGCCCAATGAGACTCAGCCAGGACTTGTGCAGACTGAAGAGGAAAGAGATGTTCTCTTTTTGTGCAGATGGCTGAGCTATCTCGAGCTTCTGGAGGCTTGTGTAGGAAGACGGCCGTGCTCGAGATGAAGGGAGAGAAGATGAGTCCCGATATCACTGACTGAGTCCTGGATCTCACAGTGATGGAAGCCATGTCTATCCCCTGGGCTTTTTCTGTACAGATGAGCCAACAAAACCCCACCCACACTTGTTAAGTCTTTATAAGCTAACTTGAGGGGGCTTCTGTCAACTACAGCTAAAAGAATTTTGACTGATACCCTATGCTTTAGCACAGAAATTTCATTTCTAGGAATTTGTCCTAAAAAACAAACAAACAAGACAGTTTGAAATACAAAGGTTTCTGTACAAAGGTGTTCACTGATTTTCCCTCAGAGGTCCACTCAGAACATAGGCCCTGTGGAAAGCCTTGCCCACCAGACTGAGGGAGGAGCCCCTGTCACCCCATGTTCATACATCCTCCTCAGAACTCCACCTGGCAAACTGGCAAACAGTCACTTGTGCAGCCAGAATGTCCCCATTTCCTATGCTGGACACTGCAAAAGGAGGTCACATTCCCAGGAATTCATAAATGATGTAACCTGGACCTCCCACTGCCACCCACCTTCCCAAGAGCCTAGCCCACCTCCCAATGCCCCCAGGAACATGCCTACCACCATCGCATGTCACATGGCACATCTGGCTCTAATGTTTAATAAGGCTCCACTGAAGGTCGAGAATAATGGAAGAGAAGCTCCACAGAATAGCCTGCAATCGCAATGGGATGTGGCTCCTCTGAATCTATAGGCTCAGCACACAGGCATGAGGCCCCTTAGTGAGTGCTGTCTCCCTGGCCTCCTCCTCACTCCACGAGGCAGAGCTCAGTCCAGCTCAGCTCAGTCCAGACCCAGCTGACACAAGGCCCAGAGGAAAAATGTGACTCTCTTTCCCTTGGCTCAAGACCCACCCCTACACCCCAGTCCTCATTTCCCCTTCCAGGTCCAGTCACTTCCCTGGATAGTTGACAGGGGAACACTGAGCCCGGAAGGGCCTTTCCCAAGATCACCCACCAGCCAGACCGAGTTGGAAGCCTAATCCACGAAAGTGAGTGGCATACAGGGGTAAGGGAGTCACAGCTGCAACTGGAGGGAGCTCTGTACAGGGAGGGGATAGGAATGGGGATGAGCCCTGTAGCAACCTCCAAGCCAAAGATCAGCCCAAGGAGACACCAGCAGGCTGCCTGCATGACCAGAGCAGATTATGGGGTGGAAGGAAGTCACTGATTGTCCAGAGATAATTTCAGAAACAAGAGGAGGAAGCCAGTGCCACAAGCCAAACCCATCAGATTCCTTTGGGGAGCTCATCTCTGCAGAATTATGCAGCCTTCTTAGCCACAATTCTGCTAATTATTAATGCACACTCTTCCTGCTAGGGACCCATGCTGGGGCTGATGGGGGAGGGCAAGGAAGGTTTCAATTAAAGAGGAAATTGGGCAGAGTGGGGGCCCAAGGGCTGCAAACCTGGAGAATACCTCCTTGCCCTGCCTTTGCCGTACTCCTAACCTCTCTTTGGGGTAAGGCCAGGAGAGGGAATGACCCTGTCTGACTCCTTCAACCCTGTCACCTCAGGCTCCACAACTTCTTCAGGATCAGCAATCACCTAGCCTGACCATCTGGAGGTCTAAGTTTTTTTGTCCCGGGGCCCATCTCCCTAGTGTAGTTCTCTTTCAACCCTCACTAAAGGTATCACACATCATCTGTTAAACCCGAATTCCCTGAGTCTGGGACTTTCTCCCCTGGTGCCTCAGGGGATATCCCTTGGACACTGTTCCTGGTGCCAGCTTAGCCTGCAGAGGTTCTAGCTGGTCCAACGCAGTTATGACTGACAGGAAAACCAGTGCTGAAGACTGACCTTGTTTGAAATCTGATAGAAAAATTACAACCAGGTAGATGAAGAAGAACCAAGGAGGATTAACCCCCTCTAATTATGATTAAACACTAGATTGAGATAGAAATTTTTTCATTCAAAACTAAAGAGGAGAAAAATCCAACAATATAGGCTATAAAATGTATTGTAATATTAAATAGTGGTCATATCAGTCTGTACTAAGGAGTAGAAGTTTGTTATGAAAACAATTTACCAAAGGAAATAAAAGCACTTTTAGAAAGCCCGCAGCCTTTGTTTTCAATCATTTTTTAAAATTGATCATCTGTTCTCTGCTCCTAGAGTCGTTCCTTTTCCAGAATGTCTTATAAATGGAATGAACAATTATGTAGTCCTTTGAACCTGGCTTCTTTAACTTAGCATAAGTTTCCATGTTATTTGGGAGGTACGTGTTTAACTTTATAAACACCTGCTGAACCATTTTCCAAAAAGGTTGTATCATTTGGCATTCCTACCACCAATGTATTAGAGTTCCAGTTTTTCCACATTCTCATCAGCACTTGGTATTGTCAGTTTTTTTACTTTAGCCATTCTAATAGATGTGTCATAGTATATCATTGTAAAGTTGACTCTTTAAGACAAGCGAAAAAAAAAAGTAAAGTGATAAAACTTTACTCAGATGATTTGGGCCTTGGCCTTATGACTAGCTCCAGCCAATGATATGCGTGTGGAAGTGACAGTATGTGAGTTCTGAGTCTGAAACATAAAGTGCTTCTTCTTGCCTCTCAAGAAGTTTTAACCTTCATCATGAAAAAAACATATCCTTGCTTGCCACTGGCCCAGAATGAGATAAGGAGTAACACCACCCTTGTCAACATCTAGGTGGACAGCCTAAGCAGAAGCACCCTGCCAACCTTCAGATTTCTGTGCATGAAAATAAATATTTACTATGGTTTATCATGAAGTTTGGGGTGCTTTGTTACACAGTGTTGTCATGGCAGTAACTGACTAATACACTAGAAAATTTAGAAATAATATTTTAAGGTTTGACAACAGAAGGCTCAGTAAATAAGCTCATCTTTATCTTCAAGCAGTTGAATTTTTAAATGAGAGGAAAATAAATGATAAAATAAATAGTTTAGATGGAAAAGAAACTAGTTGGCTGTGAGGCAGGCAGAAATTTTTTTAAAAGGGACTAGATAAGGAAAGATTGTAAGTAATACTTAAATGTTCATTAGAAGCTTATGAAGACAACAAACTATAGTGCAGAAAAATGGAATCAGTGATGTGAAGGACAAACTTTACATATTTCAGTGTTTCTAAAATACGTACAACAGAACTGAAGCAATTATCAGAGGTAAAAGAGATCAAATGTATTCTGTTAAAGAACTGAGTCTACAGTTTGATAAGAATCACTAAATAGCAGACAAAAATATTGAAAAAAATAAGGCCTAAACATATCCTAGTTAAATTTAATTTTTTAGGATAAAAAAAAATCCTCAAAGTTAGCTTATAGAAAAAAGTTGGTTTCTACAAAGAAAAAAACAAAATTAGTCTTAGACTGGTGTTCTAGAACTATGCTATCCAATGCCATAATCACTGTCCACGTGACAACTGAGCACTTGAAATGTGGCTGAGCAGAATTGAAATGTGCTAAAAGTGTAAAATACACACAGAATTTTGAATACATACTACAAAATGAGATGCTGTAAAATATCTTAATTTTTATGCTGATTATATGCTGAAAATATAATATTTGGGATATGTTGAATCCAATTAAATATATTAATTTAATAAATTTCTTTTTACTTTTTTAATATGGGTACTAGAAAATTTTAAACTGTGGTTTGCACCATATTTTTAAGGCACAGTGCTGCTCTAAAATAGAAATTTGCAAAAGATGGCCTACAGACCAAATCAGGCCCACCACCTGCTTTTGTAAATAAAGTTTTATTGCAACACAGTTACACTCATTTGTTTACACATTTCCACAGCTCTTTCACACTATAATGGCAGAGTTGAGTAGTTGCAACAGAGATCAGACAGCCTGTAAATATAAGATATTTGTTATCTAGCCATTTTCAGAAGGTTTGTCAACTTCTGTTCCAGAGTCATAAATACCAAAAGGTTGTGTGGAAATTTCAAAAAATATTTTGCAATTAAAAGGTAGTGTAATGTCTAAATAAAGCAAAATTGTCCGTTATATGTCTTTTTCTCCCTTTCAAATTGGCAAAGAGACTTATTTCCTTCTCTACTTCCTTCCTTTAAAAAACATAAATTTAAGTGTATTTTAGTCCAAAGCTACAAAAAACTAGCAGTTAAAATAATTCAGCGGTCCATAAATACCCTTTTGAATGTGTGGTAAAATAATAGAGTAGTTAACACATAATATTGGGGAAACTGACTGACTTTTTGGAGTGAAGAAGTAAATTAGGGATTCATCTCACCCACACCAAAATAAATTCTCGATGGATGAGTAACTATTAAATTTTAGCAGAACCAGAAGCAAGCATTGGTAAATATTTATCTGATCTTTGGAGTGAGGAAGGTATTTCTAAGCACTATTTTTAGAAGAAAGCACAAGGGAAAGAATGGCGAATCTGAAAGCATAAAAATTAAATCATTATGTAGATCGAAATATCATAAACAAAATTAAAAATCAAACTAGGGAACTAGAAAATAATATTTGTAACATATATGACAAGGAAGGTGAATAAGTTTTACAAATCAATAAGAAAATCTGAAAAGGCCCAAAGCAAAGGATATAAATAAGAAATATACAATAGAAAACTACAAATCGCCAATAAATAAATAAATAAATATTTTTTAGCATCACTAGTAATAAAAGAAATTTGAATTAAAGCAAGGAGACATATTTGTTGCCTGCCCTCTTAGCCAAGCTTTTAAAAAATTGTAGTACTCGAGGCAGGCAAAGATTCAGGGAAAAGGAATTTTTACCCTACAGGGAGAATGTAAATTGTCACAACCATTTTATAAGGCAACTTATTTATATGAATCAAAGTCTTTAAAACGTCCATACTCTTTGATGAAGCAATTCCATTTATAGCAATTTCTCCTAAGGAAATAATTAGAGATAGGCACAAAGATTTATTTCCAAAGAGGTTCCTAGCAGCATAGTACACAATAACAAAAGAATTCTTAAAAATGAAGACAGTTTACTTATGATCCCCTATGTTAGGGGATTTGTTAAATAAATTACATTACATTCATATGATGAAATGGCATGAGGTTATTAAAAATCACATTTTCAAGTCATATTTAATTTTAAGAGAAGATGCCCAAGGTGTAAAGTCAAGTGCAAATTAAAAGAATACCAGACTGCATCGATTATATGTATGATATATTTCACAAGTAAATCTGCTTATTACATGACATGCCCCCACTGCCACCCACTCCCAAGTTTTTGCCGCTTCTGTCAGATTCTGCTTGGCCATATTTCACCAGCGCCACCTTCATTCCCATAGGTAACACCACCTTTGCTGGACCTGATTTCTCTCATCAGGTACCGTTACCTTCCACCGGTTTCCAACATCTCCAGCCAGAACCACCATCAGTGAATTGGAGTCATCCAGTACCAAAACCCAGGTGGGATTTTTAAATTCTAGAATCTCAACCTGAAATAGCTCAATGAAAAGAAGAGTTTATTGGTTCACATGATCAAACCATGAGAAGTAGAGGGCTATACTGTGATTACAGAAATCACTAGAGCCAGGAGCTTGGCTGGACTTCAAACCCTCACCCACTCCATTTCCCACCTCTTCTTTTTTTCTTGAACTCTGTTCGCTTCTACTCAGAACGATCTCTCTCACACATTCGGGGAGGTTGAAACCAATAAATTCTAGGATCACATCTCAGGGCTTCGCCTTCAGAAAAGATTGACTCTTTCCCCTTGGTCCCAATTTTAAATTCTTAGGAAGGTTCCTGAATGGCTGCATGTCGGTCACGCACTTTCCTATGTGGCTATAAGGTTGAATCCTGCATTTGGCAGCTTCCACTTGAATCACAGGGCTGGAATAGGAGATGAAGCAGTTCCCCAGAAGCGGGGCAGGGCAGCAGACAGGCAAGTCGAATTCCTTTCTCCTAGTGAAGTGCCAAAGAAGTGCTGTCAATGTCGCCAAGGTCTTGTGGGGATTTTAGTCAAATTGCTCTTTTTATTTTTGCTAAAGTCCCCTCCTTCCTTCCCAAGTACATACACAAGAGTCCATGGGAATGAGCCAGGGGGAAATCTGACTTACAATCCATGATATGTTCAACCTCACCTCTCTCATATGGACCCAAAGCTCTGCAACTAGCAATGATTCACTGCATGGCTTCTGTGTGCCAAGTATTCTAAATACTAAGGTCCCTCCCTATATCCAGCATGCCCCAGCTCAGCAGGTGGGAGTACAAATACAAAAACATCTGTTACTATGTTTCCAATGATTAAGTGCCCACCAGCTTAATAGTAGGATCCAGTGACTCCATCTTGAGGTCTCTGTCCCCATTAGCCTGCATTATTCAAAAACTCTAGGGGCTCACGAAGTCAGAGGGGGTTAGAGAGAGAAATAGGATGACCTCCCAGTTGAAGACTGGCAGGTATGAATCCTGCCAGCACCACTTGTACATTCAGGGTACCAGCTCATTTATTATGCACATACACGTGTGCACACACACACACACACACACACCCCAAAAGGTCTTGTTATCTCTCGATAAGTTCGCCCACTAGTTTCATATTTAAATTACTTAGAGGAAGACTCAGGTTGCTTCCCCAAACAAAGGGGGTCTGCTCCATTTTTGACTCTGTCTATATAAGAAATAGCTGGTGAGTTCTAGATTTGAAAATATTGTAGTTGGTACCTTGTTACATGTATTGCTATTTCATTTCATATTCTCAACAACCAATGAGTTGGGCACTATCACCCCTCATTTTATAGGTTAGGAAACAGAGAAATGAGCCCACGTTCACCCCTCTATCAATGGTGAAGCTGGCGTTCACAGATACCGAACTGTTCCTGTCTAGCTGCCTCTCCCAGGAGACACTTCAGTCTCAGAAGAAATGGTGGTATCCCTGGGCCACCCGCTCATCAGATATGCTGGAGAGTGACTAAATCCCAAAGCTGGACATGGCTCAGGCATAAGCTGGGAAGCCTTACGATCACTGCCTATATGTCCAAAGATGAAAAATTGGGCAGATGTCCAAAAATGAAAGACTGGGCAGTACCTGAGTAAGAGGCAGCCCTGGGATCATCGTACCACACTGGATGTTCTAGAGATGCCCATCTGAAATGAGCCTGAGAGCCTAAAGCCAAGGCTGGGGCGAGGAGGCAGAGGCGGCAGGTGGTGGGGACGGGGAGGATAGGACGGAGTGAGGAAGAGGTACAGAGGAGGATTAGTGGAAGACTTGAAGGTCTTTCCCTGGCATGGTCAAGCTCCACACCACGACCTGTTGCTGACCAGTGCTTTCGCCCTCCATCCCAGCCACTCTGGGAGTGGGGAATGCGCTGGGTAGAGGAAGAAATAGAGTGAACCATACAGCCTGGCTCTTCTGTCATGTCTCTTCGGCAGCACCCTGGACAGAGCCAAGTGCATGGGAGGACCCATTAAAAACTGGTTCACCCAGGAGATCCTTACCCAGGAGGGCCAGATGGGTGGCCAGATAGACCCTCTTCTTCCAGGATCTCCCAGGCCCAGGCAGCTACAGGTGGAGACTGAGCTTGCCTCCTTCCTTTCTTCCAAGCCCACTGCCCCTCCCCACAAAAAGAGGCTTAGAGCTAAAATGAAAGGGTGCCCACCTCCTGCTCACCCTGCAGCGCCCCTACACCCGCCTGAGTGCATATCCTCAGGGACAAGATGAGGCCTTCTATTCAATTAACCCAGCACATGGGAGGTGAGAGTGGCTCCAGTGTCAGGGGGTAAGGAAAAGAAAAAGCTTCATGATTTTCTTCTTGGCTCCAAGATGAAGGAAAGCCTATAATTCTCCACCAGGAGCCAGAGCCCTTTCTCACCTGTGAAAATAGTGAGGCTATGTTTTCTTTCATTTAAACTCTCCCAAACTTAATTTAAAGTTTCTCTCTTTTAAATATGTCCCGGCTGCAGAGTGAACAGTGATGTTCTGCCAAAGGAAAGCGGAGAGAGAGATGATTGCCTGAGCAGATATTGCCTCAGCTTAAATGAAAAATTGAGAGAAAAGGGAGAGTGAGAGGGAGGGAGGAGAGCAGCTCTGGGGCCAGGACGGGGAGCACAAGGTACAGGGGGGTCCCCAGGGAATGCAGATAGAACCAGACAGCTCCAGTCAGCACCTCCAAGCTCCCTCCTGCCTCTCCTCTCTGCCCGTTGCAGACAACATAGGGCCAGCCACATCAGCAAGGACCATCTGTTTCCACAGCTGTGCGAGCCTGCTGCCACCAACCTCCAGCCTGCCCAAGATACCAGAGGGTCCACTTAAGGGCTGTGCCCAAGTTACACCATAGCCACCCAGTTCCTACCCAGAAAGGTAAATCCAGAGAGGAGGGGAGGGGAAGACCTGGCATTGAACACCGCAGCCTCTCAGTGCTCAGGAAGGAATGAAGACAGCTCATCCAGGACAAGCACCAGGGTGTCCCCGGAGCCACACCCCACTTACACTCTCCCCAGAAGCCTCCGATTTGTACATACACACCCTCGGAAGGAGAACATATAATTAGCCCATTAGCAGGGAAGGCTGAGGCACTAGATCACTACCTGATGGTGAGCACGTGCCTCCCTCTCTGGGACTCAGTGGCTTCTGAATAAGAGACACAATGAGTATATGTTGGGTTCTGATTCCCCAAGACTCATTTTCTAATATCTCTCAGATTTCGGGGGTGGAGAGTGGGATGAGAGTACCTCTCCCACACTATATCTTAGCGGGAACAAAATTCCTGGTGAATGGCTTCGTGTCTGGAAGATGCTCTCTTCTCTCTCCTGACCTCAAGCAACCAGGGAATGTCCTGGGACCTTTGCTCACTTTCCCATAAGACTCCGGGAGGGATGTCAGGGCAGAGGGGGCAGGTGGAGGTCAGGCGTGGTCACAACTCCGCACCCCCAAACTGTGCCTGCCACATGCGTATGCACATACATGTATGCACGCACATGCATGTACACTTGTGCGCACATTCCCTTTCATCTGACCCCCCATCACTCCATGCGCCCTCTAGTCCCTAAGGCCAGTTTTCATGTTCCTCTTAAGTCTGAGACCCTTAAAGACTTCTGGTCAGTGCCCTTTGGCTTAAGTCACCCAGAGTTCATTTCTGTTACTTTTAAACAGGAACCAGATTAGCCCAACTGACCCTAGAAGGGCTGGATGTTCCATCTTCATATGACAGCCCGAGCTAACAGGCCGTGCGTTGATAAGATCAGTTGCGGTCAACAGGCAGAGAGCAAGGCCATTGGGTCAAGTCCGTTTTGAGAAAGGGTAGGCTGCCCTTTCCCCGTGGCCACCCCACACTTCTCACTATTACTAATGGCCTCTCGCCCCTCGTCTCACAGAAGTAGGAGGTGTGTGTCCTTGACTGCCGGTTGTGCCTTTCCTTTGTCATCATTCAAAGGCCTCTTCCAGCTTTTTTTGTGTCTTGCAGAGATATTATTAGTTTCTGCTGTCTCCCTTGGGATAGAATCTGAAGGTCCCACTCATCTCTGCATCCTCTCCTCCTCTCACCTCCTGTTTCTCCTGACTCTGATGTGCCGCTGTTACTACACAGCTCTGTGAACAGACATGGGGGCGAGCCTACAGCTGAGCCGTCAGCACCCAGCACTGACCCTTGCTCGCCCTTTGACCATGGGCAAACCTCTGTCTTGCTGGCCTCAATTCCCTCATCTGTAAAAGGATGGACCAATGAATGCCCCACCCACATCTCATCCTTGGTGGGGAGAGTATGCTGCTCTGCATGGTCCAGCAGAGAGACCAAGAAGCAAATCGAGGTCCCATGACGGGACTGGACTACAGCCTCCTAGAAGTCTCCCTGCCTCTCCGCTCTACTCACCCCATTCTGCTCTATCCTCCAGTTTCCATGCTGGATTTTGATGCTTCTTTTCTCTGGCTCTCTCAGAAGCTCACATTACTCCAGAGGACCCACCATGGCCCCATTCATCCAGATTATGGGTACGGTCCCAATCATTGAACAACCAGTGTGGGTGGTGCAAACCCATCAGAAGAATGCCCTGAAGCAGACCCTGGAGGCTCCCTGCTGTAAGTAACACTGGCCCTTTAATTGCAGGAGCATAAGGAGGTGACTGGGACATAAAAGAAAGGCTGAAGGAGCAACCAGGGGCATCAGCTCTTTACTAGCATGAATGTATTTCAATATATTATCTGCTGGTGCAGCCGAGCTATTTGGCTTCTCAAACCTTCTGTCATCTGTATAATCAATGTCCTGCCTTAAATCCCTTTTGTCCTAAACATTTGCAGGAAAAGTTTCTCTTTTCCTGGCTGGATCTTGACTAATGTAACATCTGACACCAGAATTCCTCTTAGGGTTTGGCCTGGATTGGGGGGTGCCCCTTGATGGCTTTAGGATATTGAGTGCTCCAATTAGCGAGCATATGGGATTTCTTTCATTTGGGGTTTCTATGATGTTTTTAAATAAATTTTTATCATTTTCCACTGGGAAGGAAAAAAAAAAAGAATTCCTCTTGGGAAAGCAAACGTCTTTGTATAAGAAAATACCTTGATAAGGTGCTCGGAGGTAGGTAACATCCTGAGGGTATGATTTGACAGTAGACAAGGAACCAAAAGAGATTGTTAAACTGCTCTGCATGGGAAATACTAGGAATTCAGATGTAGGGGAGAAAGAGAGAGAGCAAAGGGGAAACTAATAAAACAGTGTAGCAGGAGGCTGATGCTCAAGTTGTGGAAATGGCTGAGGGGCTTTTAGGAATGGAAATATCAAAGTTGGGCTTTGACACTGCTGGCATTGTTGCAATCTATAAATCCCTTCTTCTCACCAGCCTTTGGAAATGTCTGCTACCCACAGGGACTTTGTGTGCCCAGTCATGCTTTGTTTTAGGGATGAGGCTGATTTTTTTAATGGATCACAAAGAAAAGGATTGAGGTTCTCGTCTGGACTGACTCAGGGTGGAACTGACAGCACCAGCAGGGGGGTAAGAAGATGCACAAACTGAATTAATTCAATGCAAGCAGGCGCTCAGAGCTGGAAATGACGATGAGAATAAAGAGCTAATCTTTTGCAATGCTTACAATGTGCCAGGCTCTGCTCTGAGCATTGCACATGAACTAACTCACTTAATTCTCATAACAGCCCTATGAAGTAGGTACAATTGCTTTTCAGTTTTTACAGTCGTGGGAACGGAGGCACCGAAAAGGTGAGTAATGTGAATCCCTCTAGCAGGGCATAGAGCTGGGATTTGGACCTAGGATTTGCCTCTAGCCTGTGCTCCTAACCACTACTCACACTTTATTCTTCTGTTTCTTCAGATCTACCAATGAGCCTGGCACAGTGCAGGAAGCAGCTCAAGTTCATGTTTATTGCGTGAATCAGTGGGAGAGAGGGCTGAAAAGAGAGAGAGACCCAGAGGGAAGCAGGGGTGTTCATTTGGGCCAGGCTATGGCTGAAACCAGCGTCAAGGGACACATTTGTCACCTCTGTTTCTTCCCCTCCTCTCCCCAGTGCTAAATCCAGTGCTGCCACCTCCCATGCAGATTTTTCCTAATTGAGAAGGAAAACATCTTCTGTCTAGTCAAGGCTGCAACATCAAGGCAGGACTGGGAAGGCAAGCAGCGCGAGCTGGCAGCAAACACTCAACGCATTTCGGAGTCGCTTTTCTTGCGGAGTGTTTAACTCTCCTTGTGTTTTAAAATGTAATCGCCATGACAGACACCCACTTTGAAGGCCCTGAAGAGAGAGTCCTGTCATCTCAACCAGGACAGTTCTTTGGGGAGGTGCAGAGAGGACTCTACAGCAAAGGAGTAGTCACTCTGCAGTATTGTCTCTTCAGGATCTCTTCCAGCATTTTTTATTTCATTTTCATGTGATAAAAATTGAGATGTACAACTTGTCTCAGCAAACATGGGCGGGTGGCAGTCAGCTGGAAAGAGCTTTGTTCTCCCGCGTGGGCTGGTGACGGGCAAGAAACAGGCTCTTGGGAAACATCTCTGAGGACTGCGAGGATGGGGCCCCTCCTTGATCACCCCACCTCCAACACGCGCACATACACACATGTATGCATGCAATGCACACGTATGCATGCATGACACACATGTACACATGTGTGTATGCACATGCATGTACACTTGTTCACACATCTCTTCTCCCCAAAGCCAGGCCCTGATTCACAGAAACCAGAACTCCAGATCTGGCCCAGGTTCAAGGTCTGTCTCAGCAACATCTGCAGACACCTCACCTCCTCCCTAGGATGAGCACTATTGGCATTGCTGGGGTCAGGACACTAGAAGCTGGGAGACCAGTTGGAGGCTGTGTCAGTTACCTAGGCAAGAGATACTGCTGGCCTGGACTAGAGCAATGATATTCACAAACAAAAAGGAAGGGGCAGATTCGAGGGATATTTGAGACATAGACCTGGCAAGACCCAGTGATTGAACGAAAGCAGAAGAGAAATAAAGAAGTCAAAGGGGGATGGTCACAGGTTTCTAGTTTGGGTGCTAGGTTGGTAGAGGTAATGCTGAGGAGGAAGTTGATGAACTCCGTTTTGGATGTGGCAAGCTGAAGGGTATCCAAATAGAGATGGCCAGTGGGCAACTGGATATGCAGATCTGGTGTGCAGCAGAGAGGTCCAGGCTAGAGATAGAGGTTCAAGAGTTCTCAGCACATGGATGGCAATCGTAGCCTCCCAGTAGATGGACTCACCCACGGAGAGTGTAAGGAGCAGAAAGAGAAGAAGGCCAAGTGCGGGACCCTGGGATCATCAATATTGAAGAGCCTTCTGAGAAAGATGAGATTGAAAAGCTGGGACCATGTGGTGGGCAGAAAACCAGGAGAGAGTGGTGCCTTAAAAGCCAAAGGCATGTCCAAAGAAAGTATGTGTGATCATCAGTCCCAAAGGCTGCGGGATGTCTGGCGAGATAAGGGCCAAGAGATATGCAACAGGTTGAGCATCAGGTACACCACTGATAACTTTGGAAAGATCTTCGTGGGAGCAGAAGACATGAGAGATGAGGAAGTGAGGACAGCAGTTGTTCAGGAAGTGTAGCTTCAAGGCAAAGAGGAGACAAAGTCAGAGTCACAAGGGGCCGTAAGGTCTTGAGATGGGTGTTGTCGTTTGTCTCTTTGTTGGCTTATTTTTACAATGGAAGAGACTTTAGTGGGTTTATAAGCTAAAGGGAGAAGGTGGCACAGAGAAAGAAGTTGTGATATTCAAGAGAGAGGAGCTACTCATGAAGAAAGGTCCCAGGACAGAAGGTAGAAGGGATGGAGTCAAGGGCATAGGTGGAGATTGACGGAACAGCAAGAGAAGCAGCTCCTCATCTGAGGCGTGAGGCTGGGAATGAACACAGATGAGTTTAATAAGACAGGTTGCTGAGGAAGCCTCAGGCCCGAGCAGCCTGGAATAGGAAAGGCAATCAGGCAGCAGTGAAGTTTTGGAGTAACCATGAGAACAGGACAGACTGTTATACAGGGGCTGCAGGGAAGCTCAAGGCCCACTGGTGGCCTTTCGTTCATTCCAGCTGTTTGTTACTCCGTTATGTGATCTTCTCTACCTGCCACCCCAGGGGAAGAAGATTCTTAAACCTTCCCAAGCCTGTCTGGGACCAGGGAAGCTGATGAGACCATGGAATAGGAGACAGCCTAGCAGAGGGAGAATCCCTCTCAGAGCCTCTGACAATGCCATGGGCTACCGTGGGAGGCGGTGAGTTCCCTATCAGTCAAGAAGTCTAAGCCAAGCATCTCAACTGGGGTCTGTCATGGGGATCCCCACACTGGGTGGGAAACCCTCAATGTCCTATCCTGCCTTGGGTTCTAAAGTCTAGATCTCCTTCTGCCACCCCCAGCTTGGGAGGCATAATGCTGATTCTGGCCAGGTCAACACCCCATTGACATGCTCCTAAGCCCCCCATAGCCGCACGTGGCTCTTGAGAACTCCTATATCCCTATTTCCTAGTATTGAGAAATCCCACCCATTTGGGTTCTGTTAAACTCAATTAATGCCTTCTTAATGTCTAGAACATACCCAGGAGGCTCTGGTCATTTGTTTTCTATAATTTTTAGTGGAGAAACTAAAGGTCCGAGAAATTAGGTCTTTCACCAAGATCACAAATCCAATGAGGGAGCAAACTGTACCCTATAGCTCTGGGTTTTGTCTCATCTGGTCCACTCTGCACAGCTGGGTCCACTGCCCTCACCTCGAAGACCTCCTGCCCGGCCCTGAAGAGGTGCCTTAGTTCTCCACACACACCACCAAGCAGTGAAGCTGTCCCCTACCCAAGCCTTCTCTATATGATCACTAAAACTAGCTGCCACCTGGAACCTCCAAGGATAGACTCCGCATGCCGAAGTTCCCTAGGCTCTCTCCTTCTTCTGCCTCAAGGGCTGACCCAGTGAACCCACAACCCAGCTGAGTATCCTGGCCTTTCCATCCAAGCAAATTCTTCTTTCTAGCTCATTAATCTTATGGAATCCTTTATGGGAAATATTCCTGCCTTATAGATAAAGAAACTGAGGCTCAGAAATGAAGTGACTTTTTCCAGCTCACACAGCCAGAAGTATCCAGGCCGGATCAAGAACCCAAGTCTCCTGACTCCCAAACTAGCGTTGCTTCTCTTCCACCCCACTCACTCACTAGTAACTGGAAAACCAGACTTGATTCACTCTCTAGTTAGATGGCAGATGTCCAGATGTGGGGTCTGAATCTCCTGGACTGGACAGGTATCAATTGGCAGATACAGATTTTCTCTTTGCCTCCCTTGTGGGTTTGGCCAAGGGCTGAGGGAGCTTAGGGATGTTTAGCGTGGAGCTAGGAAGATGTGGTCACCGCTGAAGATCTCTAAGGGCTGTCCAGAGACATCTGGAGGGCCACATCTTAGGTGGCCCCAAGCACCAGAGCTAGGACCACTGGGAGAGGCAAATGGGGGTAATGAGGGAGATTTAACTCAATCTAAGGCAAAATTCCCAGTAGCAAGGATTGTTGCCCTAAGATGGAAAATCTCACTTTGGATGGAGTGAGCTCTCTGTCACTGGTAGGCAGGGTACCCCCACCCCAATCAGGATGAAATTTCTGCAACAGTGAAAGGTCAAACTAAATAATCCCAAATGCCCTTTCTCACTCTGAGATCCTGTGGTTTCATAAAATTCAGCATGTGGATCCCAATTCCTCTCTTTCTCTCCCTCCCTCCCCCCACTAGTCTCACACTTGCATCTGTATCCTTTTTTTATGAATATTTAAATGTCATCTGATTGCATTATGTGTCAGGAGTCGGAAAAAAATGGATCCTGAAAGGCCCCCTTCTGCCTGCCCCCCTCCTTCTGCCTGTCCCCCCTCCCTCTGTTCGCCCTCCCTCACTGCCTTGAAGAAACCAGAATAAATCCATCCCTAAGTCACAGTTTCTGTAGCTTTCTTCTCTCCCACCCAACCACACCTCGACTTTCCTGGCAGCCACATGCAGACCAAGACCAGGAGCCATGTGGTCTGGGGTGGGCAGAGGCAGCGGGGAGAGGGGCAGTTCACTAGTGACAGGCCTCGAGATGCTCAGGTGTTTCTTCATGCAGAAGGTTTTTCTTCAGGGTCATGAGCCTCCTTTCTCTGCCCCCTCCCCCAATGACATGCACCAAACAAAGTCCGCATCACTATCCATCCATGTCGGCCCTTCCTCTCTGCCTTAGTCAGCTCAGGCTACTATAACAAAGTGCCACAGATTGAGTGGCTTATAAACAACAAATGTTTATTTCTCACAGTTCCAGGGGCTGGAAGTCAGAGTGCCAGCATGGTCAGGTTCTGGTGCAGGCCCTCTTGTGGGCTGCAGATTCACAATGTGCCCTCACATGAGACAGAAGGGGTGAGGGTGCTCTCTGGGGTCTAATCCCATTCATAAGGACTCCACCCTCATGACCTCCCAAAGTCAACTCCCAAAGTTCCCACCTCCTAATACCATGACTTCGAGGGTTAGGACTTCAACATATGAATTTGGGAGTACATAACATTTAGTTTATAACATTCTTTTTGTGATGATCTGAGGCTAGGAGCAGACAGTAGCATCCTGTCCCCAAGGTCTCACATCAGCTTTAGTGAAGTCATTCATTAAACAGATGGGAAAAAAATGTTTTTAAAAAAAACAGGCCTGCCACACCAGGAAGAAAGAAGCAGTGTGTGGCGCTGTAGAGGAGGAGGCCTCTCCTGTGACCTCAGGGAGAGGCAAGAAGGAAGCCAGGAAGTACACACCCCACCCTCTCTCCTCCTTCTCCTCCTGCCTTCTGCTCTCCTACCAGAACCTCCCACTGGCCAAACCGAACCAGAAGCCAGAGGAGAGGAGCCTCCAGAGGTCAGGAAGGTTCAAGGGAGAAGAGGGGGTGGTCAGACTTGGGGCCCAGAGCAGCGTGGAGACTGAGGAATGGAGAAGACCCAGCAGGGCCAGTCTCACACTCTCCCCAGGCTCTCCTTGTCCGCCCTCCAGCTTTTCTTTCCTTTCTGTTCCTCTTGGGAGTCAAACTAATTCCTCGTATTTCTCATGCAGAACCGTTTAGCCAATTTGTCCTTCTTACTGCCTTTATTCCAGCCAACTTCAGGCCCTCAGGATCTCACCTTCTTGCCCAGGCAGCTTATCAAGGTATTTCCCTAAACAAATACCCTAAGAGGAATGGTGCTGTCACGCTGTTAAGTAACCTTTTTTTTTTTTTCACTTTAACTCTTAAAAAAAAAAAAAAAAAAAAAAAAAAAAAAAAAAAAAAAAAAAAAGGAGGAAGGGAGGGAAGTGTCCCCTAAGGAAGGAGTTACTAATCTGTCCCCAAAACCTATCTAAGTCTAGAAACAGAGGGACTGGCTTTTCGGCTCCTGCCAGGCCTCGGGATGGTTACTGAAGCACTACTTCCTCACACATGGTCCCCAGAGAAAGTAGGGTGCTCCTTAGGACCCCCATCCCTGGGGTCTTTGCCTATAGGGCTATCATTCTTGCCCACCCAGAACTGGCCACGACCCCAAGAGTCCCCTCCTGTTCTCCAGCTCAGAGGGCAGCCCTGCCCTGGCAGATAGAGCTCTCAGCTCCTCCAGCCTCTGGCAACAGGGACCAAGGGCAGCAAATGGGGCTGTTAACAAAGGCGCCCCGCTGAGGTCTGAGGTTCTTCTCCTTCCCTAGTGAAATACCACCGTCTCAATGTTTGGTAATGACCTTTTTAAGTCTCCACTTTCCTGCCTTGGTATTTAGAGAGAAATCTGGTCTCTGGGGAAGGGAAAGCACTGAATACTTATTCATGGCACTTCAGAAGGCAGCCCCCCCAAAAAGAGAAAAAAGGCTCACCTCTCCTCTCTGGAGGCCCACGCAACTGCCGAGCCCTCATTCTCCCCGGCCTGCAGAGGGACTTGGCAGATGCCCAGCAATGCCGCAGTCTGACAGCTGTCTCTCAGGCTGCCCATGCGCGAGTGTGTACCCACACCAGCACGTGAGAATGTTTGTGAGTGTCCTTGCATGTGTGTGCATGTGCCAGCAGGAATCTGGGCCCCTCCCGTGTCGGCACGGGCTGGTGGGATTATGAGTATGGACATAGGACCATGTACTGGGGCTGTGGCGTGGAGAACATGGACATGCTCATGTGCACACCTGTGGTGGAAGTGGAGGCATGATCATGTGTTTGTGCACAAGGGGCGCAGGTCTGTTGGTGGCACATATATGTGCACAGTTTCTGACATTACTGAGCTACCAGGGACTGCAGGCCAATTTCCACAGCAAAGGAACTGGCCACAGCAGGTAGGTGCCTACGGGTTCTCCAGGGAGCCAGGCAGGGGGTACCTCGGGTGGGGAGTACCTTGCTCCACTGTCCCCAAGTCCCAAGCACTTCTGGCCAATTATCTGAGCCTCTGCCTGCCCTAAGCCCCCAGATTCACTCCTCCCACCAGCCCCCTGGGGCTCAATTTTCCCTTCAACTCACTCCTTGGCTACCAGAAGCTTTCAGAATAAGTGAGCATGGCACTGCTCAGGTCCTAGTGGGCTCTGAGATGCCACCCTTCTGCCCGTCAGGGCTGTCCAGTCAGCCTCCCTTGACCCGGCATATTGATTCCAGGCCCAGGAGCTGACTTCTAGCAATTCCCAGCACAGCGCCTGGCAGAGTGGGTACTTGATAAACACATGTGAAGTTAATAAACATAGACAACCAGAGCATATTCTAGGCAGAGAGGAGAGACTTTTTTAAGGAGCAGTGGTGTACACAGCATGTTGCATTTGGGGACTGTAGCAAGTGAATACATTAGGCAGTAGTTGGAGGCCTGAGTGTGGCAGTTGGTCAGAAAAAGGTCAAGACTATAAATTTAGACTTGGCATTGTATTTCGGATGCTGTGGTGCTGCCACATCCCCTTCAGCATGAAGACTTCATTTCCCCAGCTGCAGGGAACATTAGCTGCTATCTGCTCTAGCTGGGCCATTCTTCAGGAATTGCCCCTCCCCAGTGCCAGCTCACATCCAGTGACTTGCCACTGCAAGGGTACAAAGGCTGGGCTCCCTTGCCTAATCCAGGATAACTCTGAAGGGCCACCCCAGGTCCAGAGCCCTGGTGGGATCAGGGGAGGCCTTGCTTGCTGCTGCATCCCAATTCAGTCCCTCCCCTCAGGTGCTCCTGGTCCTTCATTCCTCTCAGGTGTTACTTCCACAGGCGTTCCTCAGGAAGCTTTCTGCCAGCAATCCTCCGTCTTAGAGTCTGAGACAGGCATGTTGGTGGATAGTGTTAGATAAATGCAGGAGTAGAGAGAGAGCCTGAGGACAGCGTGTCCAGGGAGATAAGAAGGAGAAGAGGAGAGGAGGAGTAGGGATAGATGAGAGGGGACCAAAGATGAACCTCTGAGAAGCAAGGATCAGCGATTCTCAGACCAAAGAAGGATTAGTCTGAGATCATGGAGAGAAAACCTAAAGGTCTTATTGTCAGAAAGTCGAAAGAATAGACTATGTCAAAGAAAAGGGGGCCGATAGCATCAAACTCCACAGAGAGGTCCAATAAAATAAAAACTAAAAAGTCATCATTGGATTAACAACAGTAAGTGTCTGATGACCTTAACCAAGGAAGTCCCAGAGGGTGACAGAGGTGGAAGCAGATACCACTGAGGTGAACAGTGAGAGAAAGGGGAGGCAATGGGATAAGGGTCTTAGACCATTCTTTGAAGAAGAGAAAGCAAAAAGAAAGATGGTACAATGGCTAGAAGTGATGTCATATCATCATTATTATCATCATCGTCATTGTTTTCAAGATCCAAGAGTCTTAAGCACAAACCTCGAGAGTTTTCCGGCTAGAAGTCTGTATCCATTCATAACCCCCAGAGAAGTCTCAATATCTGACCATGTGGGTTTTTCTTTTGCCAAAAACAAAATTAATCCCAATCACTAAAACAAGAGGGATCCATTACTTTGAACAGAAAGGACATTTGTTACTACATGAATACCTTTCGTACAAAAATATGGCACCAGCTGGTGACAGCCTTGGCAGACTTTTGGGGTCTCCCTGAGAACTCCCTCCGTTTTTGCATTGTCACAGGCTTTGTTTCTCTGTTCTTTGGCCTTGGAGGGCAGCCCGGAAAAGAAGCTCAGTGGCTACTGTTCTTATAGTGAGGTGACATATGGAATTGCAGTCCCTCACTGAGGAACTCCCAAATCGTCCTTGCCTGGGCTAGTTTTGTTTTTTCTGTAGAACTGGAAGATGGCCACTTGCTCATTAGCCAGTCCAAGCATGTGATACAATTGTTCCTCCAATGCCAATAGGTAAGGAGGGAGTGTGGAAGGCAGCTCCGGGCAGCAGGAAAAGTCTGGAATTGGCTGTTACTGCAATACTGATTGGAAGGATGGGTAGGGATAAAAACTAAGAGCCCTTGCTCTGGTGGCAAGCAGACTGAGTGTGAATCATGGCCTCATAACTCTATTAGCTATAGTAACAAAGATCTGATTTTAACACATATGATTTATTAACTCTCATAAGAGTTAATAATGTGGGTCAGGACTAGTATGGTGGATCTACACACTCATCAGAAAATCCAGTTCCTAGCTTTCTGTTCTGACATGTATGGCTTCCATTCTCAAGGTCTCTTCATGGTCTGTGATGGCTGCAAAATCTCCAGCCATTACATCTGCATTCTAGGCATCAGGAATGAGGGGGATAAGAGAGGAAAAAAGGACTTACCCCTTCATTTTAAAGATGCTTTTTAAAATGATCCTTATAACTACATCTAACTCTAAAGGGGGCTAGGATATGTACTCTTTTATCAGTCCACATTGCCAGTCCAAATAAATGAGGAAGGTGAGAATGGATGGTAAGGTAATCAACTAGCAGTCCCTCTTACAGCCTGTGACTTCAAGACAATTTACTTGAGCCCTCTGGGCCTCAGTTTTCTCACCTGTAAAATGGTAATAATGGGTCTTTATTATTGTTGTTGTTGATTTGTACCACAAATCAAAACCTCAAATGTCTACAGAGCACAAGAAAGTAATTTAAATAAGAGACAACTGGGAGCATTAGAGACTGAGGCTAACCGGACCGGTGAGCTATCTAGAAAGAAGGGTCTCTAGTAAACCCTAGCGTCCTGTGACGATAGAAATGCTGGCTCGGCATTTCCAGATTTTCCAATTTTTTTTAAAAGAAACTGAAATTCAGGATTATATATTAAATCTCCCTAATTTTAAATTTTGCAATAATTCATATTCTTTTGACCCTGGAAGGGTCAAAATACACTCATGCACACACATATCTGTTGGCTAAAAGTGGCTTTGGGGTGTTAGTTGCTCTGGCCTAGGGATAATACCTTCCCTGTTTTTTACCTTTATTCAAGACATCTTGATTTATTTTTGGTGTGATATACACCCTTTCCCTGGTGACAAAAGCCTATTTGGGCCTAGTGCAGTGTGGACATGCCATCCAAAAGTCCATGACAAAATCTGGTATTTGTGGGTCTGACCACTACATTCCACCCCTTGCTTATCACAAACATTGTACACGAGGCGTAACCAAACAAACATGGGAAGGAGCAGCACAATTCTGCATCCATTTTAATCCTCTAAGCAAAGAATTAGAGCAAATCAACAAAAATTTGGATTGGAGACCTGGTTGCAGGCCACAATTTAAGTGTGGGCATCTAGCCATGTGACTTGATCAATATCCTTCTGTAAACCACATTGGAAACTGATGGTGTGCCTTCCAACTTCCTCTGGCACACTTCCTAGTAATTTCTATTTTTCAATAGCTTTATAGACTTAAGCTCTTTTATGGACTTAGTTTGTGCCACTTGCTCATAATTACTGATTTTATGCTCAGATTGTCTGTTTGGTCATCCTAATGGAGGGGCAGAGGAGACTCTTTGGGCTGACCTCTGTATGCATTTCAGTTTTCCTGCAGTTATCTTTGAAAGCATCGTTGCCTTCCAACACCAAGCCATCTCCATCCCAAGATGTAGCACAGCTTAACCTTGAGCGAACCATTGCTTCTGTTCAGTGCAAAGTGATTTGAAGGACTCACCCATGGTCAGTGCATTTGCACACTTATATTACAACACCTGGGGCAGAGGCAATCTGGGGTATTTCAGTGATTGAGCAGAATGTTAAAGTTTTATGTTCACGTTGTTCTTTTCAGTTCAACTCCAGGGACTCCAAATTCTTTCCTATCACGCTCTAATACACGTTTCTCAATTTCTAGTCTCCCTTGCTTTCTGAGTGCCTAACCCTTCTCCTCTCTTCTGTATATGACATACTCATCTCACATTCAACACATCACACTCAATGCTGTCACCCCAAACCATGTGTTGAATTGCAATGTTGCCCAAAGCTCAAGAAACATCAACACTTAAATGCCAACCTGTTAATATCCCTTTGGACCAATGGGCCCATCCCTCTAAGACTTCTGCATTTAACTTCCTTACTTTTCTCAATTTATTAAGAGCAGTTTCTCAACTGATAGACTCTGGATGATTCGGAATGATGCCAATTTTACTCAAGGCTCTTTATTTTTCTCAGAGAAAATTGGACCTTGTCCACATGTCTCATAAAGAAACACTCATAAGGTATATGTTTGTGTATAATGACGTGACTACAAAACTTTATACATTTAAAATCATCTTAGACACAATGCATTTGATATGGTCAGAATGGCACCAAGATAAACAGCATTGGATATTCAGGGCAAGTTGTGTGTGTTGGCAGCTGGAGAGCTGTGGCAAGTTTGGATTTTGCTAGAGGCATCTGCTCTAACAAAACCAGAGTAATTGTTTCAAAACATAAATCAGATCATGCCTCTCCCCTATTTTAAACCCGGGAGGCTACCCATCCCACTTAGGACTAAAGTCAAATTCTTTATGCTGACTTAAAAGCCCTATGGGGAAGCTGCCTTTGGCCTGCCTCACCCACTCCATCCTGTGCCTGTCTGTCCCCACCACTTGCTCTGCTCCAGCCTGAATGGCTTGTCTCTGTTCCTTGAGCCCTCTGTGCTCACTCCTGCCTTGGGCACTTTGACAAGTTGTTGCCTCTGCCTAGGGCTCTTCCTGTGGTCTGTATCTGTCCTGCAAGGTCTTATTATTCAGTGTCACCTCCTAAGAAACACCTTCCTGATCTCCTACGCTAAAGTAACACCTTGGACACCCTCTCACCACTCTGAACTCTCTTCATAGCTCTTGTCACTCTCTAAGGTTTTATTGATTCTTTATTGAAATTGTTGGCTTCTGTCCCCACTAGATTGGAAGCTCCATTAGGGTCTTGTTCACTTCTCTGTCCCCAGCACCTGGCAGAGTGCCGAACATGGTGGGTGCTCCGTAAATGTTTTTTCTATGTATGTATCATTGAAAGAAAATGAGAAGGCAAGAGAGAAAGTAGGACGGTTTGTGCCCTGATGGAGTGCATGGTGCAGGGAGGGGGCACAGACTGTCGGGAGGACAGGGGAACAGTGGACACCAAGCCCCCAACCCCCAAGTCCTTTCTTCCAAACTCACTACACTCATGTCCAGTCCTGCCCACTGACCAACTTGCTCCAAAGGCACAGAGCAAGCACGTCCTGCTGTCCACTTCACACCCCTGTCGGCCAGACTCGCCTCCTCTGACGGGAGGTGGTAGAGCAGAGGCTCAAGGAGCCAGTACATCCATCACTAAGAGGAAAGAGCCACAAATTCTGAGGTCTCTGTCTGCACCTGTCATGCTCAAGGGTAAATTTGCCGTGGCCGTGGTGCAGAGCCACTCCTCCCGGCTGATAGCTGCTCTGGCTCAGGACTCACTCAGTGACAAATCTGTTGTCTGCTCAGCAGCATCCACTGACCGAGGTTGGGGCCAGGACCGGGTAGCTGTGGAGCTGGAAAAATTTACAGCCAAGCTCTCCTTGCATAAACTTTGCTGAGGACAAAACAGGAAAGTCTCACTCTGAATGCCAGCCAAGGGAACGGGCATCAGCACCACTTCCCAGTGGACTCATCTCCCCCAGTAAAGCATCTCTCCTGGACAGGGTCTGGTTTGTGGCTCAGACCCCCTACCCTCTACCTGGACCCCCAGGGGCTCCTCATGGCATGATCCCCTGTTGGCCTGAATTAAGGGGAGGACTACTTCCATTCATTTGACCTTGAGTGGTGGTCAAGAGCACCCACTTTGGAGTGAGAGAGATCTGCACATGAATTCCTGATCCTTTCTACGCTCACCATATGACCCTGAACAAGTTGTATCTCCGAATTCACATTTGTAAAATGGGGTAATAACGGGGTCTTTGTGAGGATTACATGGAATGTGTGTGAAGTGCTTACCTGTGCATGGTGGGAAGTAAGTACTCAAAAGTGGCATTTGCTACTGTCATTGTCAAGATGTTATTTTCATTATCATTGTTTGTGTCAGTCTACCTACTCAGCCTAAAATGATGTTGCCAGTGGGAAAAAAGAAGCTAAGAGGCAGGACTCATCTTCCTTAATCACAAGCTCCTGTAGCCAGATGGAGTTTGGTCACTGGGGAAACAGCTGAGTTCCTAGATGACTCTCTCAGAAGCCCCAAAGATCAGCCCAATGGCAGCATCTGAAGGTCTCAGGAGCAGAGATTTCTCAAGGCTGAGTGTGTGTGATTCAGAAAACAGCAGATAGAAAGGATGCCTTCAGACCCAGCCCTACTTTCATTGCTCCCTTCCAGAGCCCACCCCCCTTTCCTGGATGTCCCATAGGCAGTCTGTTTCCCCCACAAGTCTCTCCACTTGTTACTGCCTACCTGGGCACTACACACACACACACACACACACACACACACACACTCCGATCCAAGCTGGGCCATGCCCTTTGCTCAGACTAATCTGTCTTATTCTATTCCCCGCCCCCCATTCAACCTTACCCATCTCATGTCCCAGCCACTCAAAGCCCTGCCTTAGATACTTTCTAAGTAGCAGCAGTTAATTTACTCAAGCCACACAAAATGATACCTGCCTCCCCAGGTAACACAATTTTCACATGGTTCTTCTAGAGTCGAAGCATTAACCAAAGGAGTAACCCTGATGGTGGTATTAGTACAAGGCAGAGCAAGGGAGTGAGAAGTAGGGGTGGGCAGATCGTGGTGCTGGTAACATCATAGTTGGCAGCACTGCCTCCTTGACCAAGGAATATGACCCTGAGCTTCTTGAACAGGGATTTTCTCTGCCTCCCTTCCCCATGTCATGTGAGTGTGTTCGATGAAAGTCAGGGGGCTCCTCCACCCCTGCAGGAGCTGAGGTGAGGCCAAGTCACGCCCTGACCCAGCACACAAGACAAAAGTCATTTCTTCCATACTTTTCACCTCTAGAACCCAGGGCCATTGTCCATCCACTCAGCCCTGCCTTCCTGCAGTTTTTGCTGAGAATCAGATACCAGGGAGGGGGCAGGGGGAGCGGTTGAGTGGGGCCCTGCCAGGGCAGCTCAGGGCCTGGGGGAGCTACAGCCTGGATTCCCTCCTTGTCAGCACTGCTCTTTCTCCTTCAGGACTGGCCAAGTGGTTTTAATGAGGATCCAGAGCCCACAACACTCCAGGGCTTTTGGGTCTGACCACAAAGAGAAAGGAAAATAGCCCACTCTTCATGCAGTGTGTTCAATTAATATTTTCAGAGTGGATAGTGCTACCCATCCCAACCCCACACCTTGCCTTACTTCTTAAAGAGTGGGCACAGGGTCCCTCTTGAGCCAGACAATGCCACACACAGCTGGTTCTGAGCTGTGTCCCTCACCAAGAACTCCTCAGTCGAAAGGACCCAAGGGAGATCCATAAGCACATGCCCTACCCCAACACAAGCACACCCATTCAACCTGGAATGTTACCCCAGCCTCAGTGGGAACCTGAAGCAGAATGTTCCCTTTGTCATTCACTCATTTGTTGAGAGTCTACTGCATGTCCTGCACTGGGCAAGACCCTTCTTTACAACCAGACCTGTGTCACCTCATTGGTTCAGTGGAGGGATGTCACCAGGGAGATGTCTGAGGCCCTTTACAACCTGGACAACCATTTCACTCTCCCAGGGCCAGCATGAACTTGCCTTAAATAACCCAGTTTCTACAAATACTCCCAGGAATCCCCCACCACCACCCACTGCTGTTCTAGTGTCTGAGATGTAATGATTGGGCTCCAGCTCTCTCTGGCAAGACTTTTTCTGACTTCTGCAGCTACTAATACCATTTCTTAAAAATATTTGGTTAAGATAGCAAGCGTGGATTGCACACCTCTTAGAATGGCAAAAGTAAAAATATGCTGGTGATTACCAATTGCTGGAGAGGATATGGAACAAATGGAATTCTCCTGCATTGCTGGTAGTAATGCAAAGTATTGCAGCTGACCTAGATAACAGTCTGGCAGCTTCTTATAAAGTTCATCATGTGACTCAGTAAACTTACTCTTAGGTATTTATTTACAGAGAAGTAAAAACTATGTTCACACAAAAAACCTGTGCACAGATGTTTATAGCAGCTTTAGTCATAATTACCAAAAATTGGAAACTATCCAATGTCCTTTAATGGGTGAATGGAGAAACAAAATGTGACTCAGCCATGCGGTGGAATATTACTCAGCAATAAACAGGAATGAATTATTGATACATGAAACATCATGGATGAATCTCAAATGCATTATGCTGAGTGAAAGAAGCCAGCCTCAAAATATTCCAGGCTGATGATTCTATTTGTAAAACATTCTAGGGGAAAAAAAGTAAAACTATAGGGACAGAGAACATATTTGTTGGGGCTGGAGAGGGACTGATGACCACAGGCTGAAATTCTTTGGGACGTTGGAATTGCTCTATATCCTGTTTGTGTGGTGGTTTCAAGGCCCTATGCATGCATTAAAATGCATAGAATTGAATAAAAAATTAAAAAGTTAATGTTATTGTATATAAATTACAAATTTAAAAATAAATGTAAAATTATCTTTAAAAAAAAAAATCCATGCTTATATTCTTGGGAGGTGAACTGCCTGGGTTCAAGTCCCAGGTCCTCCATATTGGTTGGTTTGTGCCTGCCCAGCACCCACTCCCCCTCTGACGAGTGGGAAGTGCTGTGATTTTCCTCTGGCATGTCGACCCTCTGCCACTCTCAGTCCATGGCACTGGGACGCACCAGCCATCTCTGGGCTCCAGGGTGAGCATGTGACCAGGTCTCATCAACATATCCCCTGCCGCAGGCACAGAGATTGGTCTAAGAGGCAGCACAGGACCTGAGTTAGCCAATAGAATCAGTCAATACTAGTCAAATGCCTGTTTGGAAAGTAGTGGGTGCTCTCTCTATTGGAATTTTCAAAGGTGGTAACAGCAGTGCACATGTGCTGATTGTCAAGTCCTGCTCCCAGTATTTTACACTTATGAACTCACCTAATCTTCACAACAGACCCACAAGCAAAGCACTACTCTTATCCCCATTTCACAAACAAGGGAACTGAGGCCAGAGAGGCTGATTAACTTACTCAGGGCTACACAACAAGGCCAGAGTTTGACCCAGGATCCGACTTCAGAAATGGAGCCTTTAACTTCTACATTATTCTTCTCCTGAAGCAGGAGTTCATGCTGCCAATAGCCATACTGCCATAAGCAGGGAAGAGAGGAATTCCTGAAATCATAGTTTGAGATCTTGGGTCCAGCCATTCTGGACTTTACAGATAAGTGACCAATAAATTTTCTTTTATCCTTAAGTCAGTAAGCAGCTGAAAGAGTTCTAAGTAATAATGTCACTCTAGCTGGGTGATGTTGGGAAAGGTACCTCTCTGTGCCTCAATTTTCTCATCTGTGAAATGGGAAATATAATAGAGCACACATCATTAGGTAGTTATAAAGACTGAATTAGTCCACAAATGGGAAGCGCTTAGCACAATGTCAGGCAGAGTAATCAGTCAATAATGTTCACTGTTACCGTTAGCCTTCCAGGTTAAAACAGCCTCATTTGTCCATCAAAAGTCACCTCCTGTCACCAACCTGGAACCACATTTACTCTTTAATTTATTCAAATACTGATTAGGTGTCTACTACATATGGTAGCTTTCAGAGCAAGGAGGGACCTCAGAGGTCATTAAATGCAAAGTTCCCACTTTATTGATGGGAACACGAAGACCCAGAGAGGACGGGACTCATCCAAGATCACATAGAAGGTCAATGATGGAGCTCCCAGGCCAGGTTCCTCTCACCACATCAGGCTGTCTCTTTAGCTGGAAGTGCTCATTTTTGAACCCAGAGCTGCCAGTGGATGTCACCCCAGTTCCCTCCAGCAGAAGAAGGGCCCCTGAGAACACTCTGCCAAGTTCTCCAGGGGGCAGCAGGGAACCGATGCAGAAGGTAGATGTTTCATGGCCGGATAGAGCTGGCCACCCAGCTGGGAAAACCTGGATTACCCTCCTGACGGACGGCTAAGAGCCAGAACCTTCGCTGGCAGCCCCATGTGTCTTAGGGCAGGTCCCTTCTCCTCTAGGAGTCTCTGGTTCCTTCTTTATAAGTGGAAGTGTCAATCTCAATGCCATAAAACTGTTTAGAGGCTCTAAATCACTTATTTATTGGGCACCTACTGTGTGCTGGAGCACAATGAGCACTTGGGATTCAAAGATAAACAAGCCATGGTCCCTTCCCTCCAGAATGCCCAGTCTCTCATGGAGGGCTTTGGAGATGGAAACTGGGGGCCCAGAAAGCTCTGCACTGCCTCCACAATTGTAACAATTGTATTGAACACTGAGTAAGCAGTTTAATACATGCCAGTCACCATTCTGAGCCTTGCAATAGCCTTACAAGTAAGGTACTATGGTTATTCCCATATTACAGATGAGGAAACTGAGGCCTAGAGACTTAGGAATTAGCCAAGTGGTCATCTAGCACCAAAGGCCACACTCAGGTCTCTGCAGCTCTGCCTCCATGTCAGGGTTTGTGTCTTCTGTAAGAGCTTCTTTGTGATCATCTCTCTTCATGTTGAGGTGAGTTCCTTTGGAAAATATCTGTCTCTCCTCTGCTGAAGAGGACCAGGAGAGAGGCAAAGCCCACACCTTGGGGTGCAAAAGCAGAGTGAGGAGCCACCAAGGGGCCCCTCTCCACCATCAGCCCTGAGGAGTCTCCCCCTGGAGCCTCAAGCTTGGAAAGGGGCCTCCATGCATGGAAAGGGGCTGCTGTTTTCTTGCGATGTTTGAATGATTTGTTCCCCGATGAAAGGGCCACAACTCGGTGTTACGAATACTGTTACCATTTGCAGGGACTCACCGGGCACCAGGCAGCAGCTATCCATTTTGCTGATCACCAGTAACCTCCGTGTAACGTGGCGTAGCAGAACAGGGATCGAGCGCCAGGTCTCCCTGACTGCAAAGCTCCCGATCATACCCATTACACCCCCTGCTTCTCCCCTGCCAGCGGTCTCTTCCATCATCCTAGAGACTGGTTACACACCTCGCAGCAGTGGGGAGCTTAAAGAGCTTCAAAGACCCATGCCTGTGGCCTGACCTCTTAATGGTCTAGATTCATCAAAAACTGCCTCTCGGGACATTGAAAGAAACATATAAAAACAAGTACTTGGGTCCATTGATAAAATGTTTGCCACCATGTTGTTCCACAGACCAAAAATGATTTCAAAATCAATCTCACATTATAAAACATTGGCAATATAGAGCACAGTTTAAATATTGATGCCTAATGTTTCTTCAATTAGTCATGAGATTATCTATGTTATATGACATAGTGCATTGGGACAGACCCAGAAATATGGTGCTTGTATCTCGTACACATATGTACACAGATGTACACACTCATGTGGAGCTCATAGGTTTAATCATAATAAAGTTTCTTGAGAGTTTATTCTGTACCAGTGCTAAGTGCTCTCCATGTAACATCACACTGAGTCTCCCCAAAACCCTATAAGGTGGTTTCTATCACGACCCCCATTTTATAGAAGAAACTAAAGTGCTTAGTTGCCTTAGGTCCTACAGCAAGGCCATAACAGAGCGGAAACTGAGGCCAAAGCCTTTTGTTGTTTGCTTCACAGGCCACAGCCTTACCCTTATCTTAAAGGATGTGAGTATTGTTCTCATTTTCAGCTCAGAGAACAGTTTAAAAGAGCATTCTCAAGAAGACTGCAGAAGTCACTTCAGAGGTAGTGCCAAGGGATAGCTTTGGCCCCAGCAAAGCTTTACCAACATCTTACCTCCAGAGCTACTGAATAATAATAATAATAGTGTTCTTAGATATGAGCAAGTGATATTTTTCTCAATCTTGTGTAAATTATAAATGAAGTTATCTTTATAAAGATTTTACTAGTTTTTTGATCAGTAGCATACAGCCTAAGTTAAAATTATGTGTTTTCTATGCAAACATAGCTTCAACACAGACCCCCTAGCCCTACCCCAAACTGTTACCCCAATCTCTCCCACTGGGAATGCCAAGAAACTCAGAGCCATCCCTATGGCTTTTCTGCACAGATGGACACCTGCTGAGGCAGGAGTTGTAAATGTGTATTAACCTATTTGAACATCTGAAGCTGCCCCTAGGAGTTTTCTGTCTTACGCAACCAGGATGGATACAAAGAGAAGATTGGAGAAGCAAACCCCTAGCCATGGGCAAAAGTGAGACAGGGTCAAGGAGCTAGATTCGGGCTGGAGGAGCCCTCGGGCCAAGCGATGCTGCAGCCCTATTCAGGGGAGTCCCCAGCAATGGCTTTGAGTTCAGAAATGTTTCCCCACTTTCTTCGCTTTACTTTGTTTCTTGGCAGTAGGTGGTATCAAAAAGCCTTTAAGAAAACTCAGAATTGGTGAGCAGTCTCTCCAGGAACAGTGTCTTAGGTCTCTGTGCTCGGCTGGGACTTGCGCAGGACTTGACACCTCACAGGTGCTCACGATAAGTGCCCGCTGGCTTGGGCTGAGCAAGGAGGGAGGAGAGACTACAGCAGCAGTTCTCAGTGATGCATATTCAGTGCTGAGCAGTTAGAGCTTGGGTGTAGGTTTAAAAAAAAAAAAAAAACTTCCCTGGGTAATCCAAGTGGGCAGCCAGAACCGAGACCTGTGAGCTAGCGGAATGAAATGGAGCTGCCAAGAAGCACAGGGGCTGGTAAACATAGGCCCCGTAATTCACAGTAGAAAGGACCAACCGAGACTTCACTTAGAAGCTGTGCTCTGGGCGCTGCGCTAGCGACCAGAGAGGAAATAGGGAACAAGGCGTGGAGTCTGGTGAGGAAGGCAGGCATTAAAATCTGTGTGCAAGCACACACACACACACATACACACACACACAAATACACAAATAGGGGGCAAATGCTCAGAAGGAAAAGTACAAGGGCTACATGTGTCTTGACATGGTTGGGAAGGTCATGGAAGTTTTCTTGTAAGATGCAGAGAGTGGAACAGGAGTGTCTTTGGCAGAGGGAACAGCATGTGCAAGGACCCAGAGACGAATAGGCAGCCTGGAAAATTCTCTTAAAGGGACTGAAGGAAAGCAGGCTGGAATCCAAAATTAAAAGGGCCAAATGGCCTGAAATGAGACCAAGGAGATGGCAGGGAACCGCTCAGGCAGGCTTCAAGAGCAGTAGGTACCTCATGAAAGAATTTTAGGTAGGGGACCAACATGATCGGGATCGTTTTTTCCTTTTGCAACTTTTTGTGACAAAATTCATACCACATAAAGTTCACCATTTCTAAAATATAACTCCGTACTTTTTAGTATGTCACACTGTTGTACCACCATCATCACTATCTGATTACAGAACATCTAACCTCTCCCCCGAAAAAAGAATCCCTGTCCCCGTGAGCCCCTGTACTCCTGATTCTCCCCTCCCACCATCTTCTGGCAACCGCTAATTTACTTTCTATCTCTATGAATTCACCTAGTCTAGGCATTTCATATAGGTGGAAGCAGATAATATGTAGTCTTTTGTGTGTGGTTTCTTTTACTTGGCAAAATTTTTTTAAATTTCATCCATGTTTTATCAAAATGAGTTTTGTAAAAACATATATTTTCAGTTCTCTTGGGTATCTTCCTAGTAGTGGACTTGCTGGGATATATGGCGACTCTGTCTAACTTTTTGAGGAATGCTAAACTGTTTTCCACAGTAGCTGTACCATTTTCACATTCCCACCAGCAATATATGAGAGTTCCAGTTTCTCCAGTTCCTTGCCAGTACTTGTGGTTTTCCATCTTGTTTTTTATATAGCCATCATAGTGGGTATCAAGTGACATCTCATAGTAGTTTTGGTTTCCAGTTCCCTAATGACTCATGCTGTTGAGCATCCTTTCATGTGCTTATTGGCCATTACTATATCTTTTGTGGAAAAATGTCTATTCAAATCTTTTGCCTATTTTCCAGTTGGGTCATTTGTCTTCTTGTTATTGAGTTATAAGAGTTCTTTATGTATTCTGGATACTAGGCCTTTATCAGATATATGATTCACAAATAACTTCTCCCACTTTGTAGGTTGTCTATTCATTTTCTTGAGAGTGTCCTTTGATGCTCAAATGCTTTTAATTTGTTGAGATTTAGTCTATCTATTTCCGCTTTGTTGCTTATGCTTTTGATGTCATATTTAAGATACCATTACCTAATCCAAGGTCACCAAGAATGCACCTTTGTTTCCTTCTAAGAATTTTATAGCTTAACACTGACATTTAGGTCTTTAATCCATTTTGAATAAATTTTTTTGTATTATGTAAAATAAGGATCCAAATGTATTCTTTTGCATGTGGATAACCAGTTGTCCCAGCATCATTTATTAAAAAGATTATTCTTTCCCTGTTGAATGCTTTTAGCACCCTTGTCAAAAATCACAGATGTATGGGATTATTTTTGGACTTTCAATTCTACTTCATTGATCTATATGTCAATCCTTATCCCAGTACCACAATGTCACTTTGTAGCAAGTGTTGAAGTAGGGAACTGCGAGTCTTCAAACTTTGTTGTTCTTTATTTTATTAATATGATATATTACATTGATTGATTAGGTTTACATCTTGAAAAGAACATTCAACTGTACTATTTTTATAAAGTCAAACTAAACTATATCTTGTTTAGGGATATATTGTTTAGGAATCACATTTAAAGCAAGAAAGTAAGGAAATGATAGAGAGAAATATCGTAAGAGCAGTGTCTTCATGGGGATGAAGGCCAGGAAATTAGCCCTAAGAGAAATTCACAGGTAATTATAATGATATTAATCATGTCTAATTTTTTAAAGTTTTCTGGTTATTCCAAATGGGGAGACATATTCCCTGCTCAGAGAGCCTAGATAGTCTTCAAGTGAATATATTCAGAGCCAGTCACCAACTTCCTCCCTGAAATATCCCCTCTTCCTATATTTTCGTCATATCAGAAGTTCAGCTACTCACTGAGTATGTGCTATTAAAAAAAAATGACTATCTTACAGAACCCAAATTCTAAATCTAAGAACTTTTCAGGGCAGAAGATTACATATTTTAAATGGTGACACCTACTGGCAGAGTACAACAGTGCACCCCAGCTCTTTTAGACACTAAATACCCAGGCAAAAAAAAATGAAGCACAGTTTTGGAACATCATACTAAGAGTGTAAATAGGTGAAGTTTATAAAGCCTGAGCAAAGCAGCATATGTGCACCTAAGAAGAAAGTGGTATGGCACTCTAGAAGTCTTCCAGCACACCCATCACAGTGATCTGAAGTGCTGACTGTCACTTGCTTTACCAATATTGATAAAATGCTTTATTGAAAGATATGCTTGAGTTCACTTACTCTACAAGAACAACCTAAATGGCCTTCAGAGAATAACCCAGTATCCTCTGCTCCCAGATTTGAGCTCTGGCACGATTTCTAAAGAAGCAGCTGTGATTGTGATCTCTGGTATTGCTTTCAGAGTTGAAGCACTAAGTCCCAAACAGTTCATAGCTAACTGGTTGAGATTATAAATGTTGGATCCAGACTGTCCAGGCTTGAATACCAGTTCTGTCACCTACTATCTATATGATCTTGGGCAAAGGCTTTAAATTCTCTGTGTTTCAGTTCCCTTGTATACATAATGAAGGTGAATATGAAACCTTCCTTTTAAGATTTTGTAAGGATGAAATAAGATAATGCATGTGAAGTGTTTAGATCTTAAGATCACTCTGACACATCCCAAGTGGTCTGGAACCAGTGGTCACCAACAACTCAGTGGGAGACTGTCAGGCAGTATTTTATCAATCCGGAGCATTTGATCCTGTTGATTCTCCTTTCCATCCTGGGCTTTCATGACATCACATAATGAATAATCAATACATGTTAGCTACTACTTTCTTCCAGTTTCTTTTTCAACAATAAGAGCAAAGCACTTATATGGTGTTTATTTTGTGACAAAATAAGAATGCTGCACTTATTTACTCAATCTTTATTACAGCTCTTTTGAAAGGCACTGTTATTATTCCATTTTACAGATTAGAAAACTCAGGCACACAAACTCACACAGCTAAAATGCAGCACAGTCAGGATTCAGCCAAGATTCACATAAAGTCACAAAGTTAAAATGCAGCACAGTCAGGAGCCTGTGCACATAATAACTGCACATTGTAGACCTCTAATCCATATTGGGGGCATATAACAGGAATGGCCAGACTCCACTGTCAGTCTCAAATCAAGCATAAGCTGCCTCCCTTTTATTTCCCTGACTCTCTGTCCATGGGCTGGACCCTCTGCAACTCTCCGTGCCTTCTCTGGGACAGCACCAAAGACTGCCTCCACTCTGGCAGTTTTAAGCAAGCAAGAGCTACTCCGGAAAGTATGGAGCCACCTTGCCTTGCTAGGCTGAGCCCTAAATCTGTGTCCCAGGAATTACAGAAAGAGGAAGAAGAGAGGAGAAAGACAAAGAGGAAGAAGGAAAGAGGGAAGACAGTGATGTCAGGGTGGTCACAGACACTCGGGATGGACAATCAAGTTTTGTGAAGTCCCTTGAAATAAAACCCAGGAGATCTTATTTCCTGGCTCATGGTTGATTTGGGATTGCTAAGGAGAGTCTGGGATCTCTCTAACATTTACTCCAGATTCAGGGCACAATTATTAGAAATTAAGAGGGACTAGAGAATGCAGGATTAGAAACAGTCCCCAACCATTGGAAGCAAATATTTCATCGCAGTAAAAACTAAAATGCAAGGATTCCAGGTCCATCTTCGTGGCTCACCTATGTTCTTCATTTCCACTGGTAACCAACCAGACTCCCCACCCCAAACACTGCAGCTACCTCTCTGCTGGTGAAGCCAGTCGAGGTAGACGGTGGGGGCTGCTTCCAGCTGTGAGTCAGTGACAGTTCCTCAACCCTGAAGGACTTGGTGGTGGAGACCCCAGCCTCCGCTGGACTCCAATGAATGGAGAGAATGTTTTAGACCCAGTCACTTCTTTCTTTACTCAGGGACTCTCAATTTCTCCTCACTTTGCATTCACTAAAAACTTCAAGTCTCTTCTTTCCTCTGTTTTTTTTCCTTTTAAAAAACTTTGTCATTTCAGCAGGCGTTGTGGGGGGATTTGCCAAATTGATAGCAATTCTTGGTGCTAATAAAGTGTCAATTTAGATTGATTGTGCTGCGGAGAGCTCAGGGAGGCTAGTGGCTTATGCTAATGTTTTAAAAGTCTATTTCATATGCCTTTATGTTGAGTCATTTCATTAGGTTTATTAAGAGCCCAATTGATACATTTCTTGTTGACTCCAAAAATTCCTGAGGTGATTAATTCTGAACAATGGGGTTAATTAGTCTGCAGACTTTGGAACACTTCTTCAGTCCTGAGCTTAAGAAACCAGTTTCCAGGGAATGTAATCTCCAAAAGAATTACATTCCTTTCTTCTAAAGGAAAGGGAAAAAAATTCTCCCTGGGGAAGCAAGGATGGCTGTGATCTCACAGAGAGTTAAATGAGAGCTAAACTCTAATGGGCCTCTGTGGTTTGGTTTGTTTTTTAATGCCCCCCACCTTTACTTTCTAACTAGTCAGTAAATAGCTGGAATTTGGGAGTGGGTGTATCTGATGACAGGACACGGGGACCCATAGGAGGAGACGAATCTGGGGAGCAAAAAATGGGGGTCTCTTTTCAGCCTCCTGAATAAATGTGTGACCTCATCCTTCCCGCCAGCAGAACCTTAGCCTCTGGGGCATTCCTTCATCCATAAAATGGGGACAATGGCATCTGCCCTCCCCCAACACCCCAAGCTCTGTGAGGGTGAGATGAGATCACAGGTGTGAAGGCCCTTTGAGAATAAAACCTTTTTCTTTTCTTTTTTTAACCTTTGAGAGGTTTAAAAAAAGGGACCCATTTTAGAAGTGGGCTTTTTTAAACTCTTTTTTTATATTATTATTCCCTCATGAAAGGGTTTCTTCTTGTAGCTGGGATTTTTCATCTCCTGTTAAAGAGAGAGAGAGAGAGGGAGAGAGTTTTAAAAATAGCTATTTTAATGAAAAGAACAGCTCCCCTGAAGAACCGGGCAGCCCTTTCTGTGGGCCTTGCTGCCGAAACTCACGGTCCAAATTGATTTTTTTTTCCCCCTCTTCTTTAAAGGTAAGTGATGAAATACTGTGGGTTTGAAAGGGCTGACATTTTGGGTAGCAATTAAACTCAGTCCCATCTAGCCATGCGGCAGCCAGTGGCGGGCCGCTCGTTATGGCAGAGAGGAGTAAGCGGTGGGCCGAGCCGCCTCTCAGAACAACCCAGGCTGCTATCCGCAGCCAGGTAATTAGATTTAACAAGCTGGCCTGTCCCCCTCCTTCCTCCACCCACCTGGGGACCCGCCTCACACCCCCTCACCCATGAGACATGGACAAATGTCGGATCCTAATCGCTGCAGTGATAGACATGGGAGATATTAATGTTGAGTTGCTAACGACCATACCCGAGGCAACAATAGTTAGGAATTCATGGCAAATGGAGATGGCAGGGCTGATGTGTCATTAGAATCAGCCCAAGGGCAAGGCGTTTCCAACGGGTCAATGGGATGTGATTGGAAACATACACAGGGGAGGAACCGGCTAAAACATTTGACACGTGTTCCCCTCCCTGTCCAGGTTGTGTTCCTATGGAAATACAGCTATATTACGCTTCCAGCATGTTCTTTTCAGGAAACCCATTTCCCAAACCCTCCTCTGGTGGGGACTTTGTGATCTCCCCATAGAACCCTGAAGACACCAGCTTGGTGGTGAAGGACTCACCTGTGGAGAAGGCTTGGAGAGCCTGAGGTGGTGGGGGACACCTTTCTTTTGTTCTGCTCTCCAGGTGGCTCTGACATGCAGCCAGGACTGGGAACCACCAGTCTTGATGCAGGCCAATGGTTTGCCCAGCATCCAGACCCAGGGTGGGCACGCACCTGGTGGGCCCTGGCTTGTTCATGTAATTGGCTGAAAGCTCCCAATTTCATCCAAGTGGTAAAAACCCTCAAGCAAAAGACAATCCAATCAGTCTGCTATTGTCTCTCAGCCGCACTCAACAGGCACAGTGACGGCCAGGGCAGCAAGATGATCAGTGCTCTAGCTGGACATTCCTCCAGAGTTGGCGGAAACTGGAAGACGCGGATCTCAGTCCTGAGATGTCCTAATTCCCTTTTCAACACTGGTGCCCAATCTGCCCATCTGTAAAAAAGATGGTTTAGCCAATTTGAGCGCTCCACCTTTCCCAGCCTAAAATGCCATTGGTTCTGCAAATCTCACCCTGCTGACTGCTCCTGAGTCAGCCACACACAGGAACTCTTACCACTAGGTGGCATACCCTCAATCCTCCAACCTCCACCTGAGCCTTTGCCCTCACATGGAACGGCCTCCACACCAGCACATCTCTGTTGTTGAAGTCCTGACCCTTCTCTAGGGGCCAGCCGGTTGGGTGGAGTTTCTCGCCAAAACCCTCTAGAACATCCCCAGCCAGAAGCCCCATCCTCACCCTAGGCACTTAGTTCAGCTATCTCCCAGAATGTCAAAGGTGATGATGACTGGTACAGATTGTCAGTGATGACAGAGCACCTGGCTTTGCAGGAATCCTGCTCAGCCCTGATCTCATTGGTTGCCCCCAGCAAGAAGTCACAGCCACTGTACAGACACCCACTGTACAGTGAGGACAATGAAGTCACAAGGTAAATTGACTTGTCCAAGGCCATGCGATTACTAATGGTCAGAGTCAAAACTTGAACGGATGACTGATCTAAGCCCAGGATTCCCTTCTCATTACTCAAATGTTTCTATATATTATTGTCTGGTTAGTTTTGAGGCTTTAACAGATTGTGGCTACCCCTACCCCTCCAACATGTACACACGTGCTTACACACACACACACACACACACACAAGTGCTGCTCAAGTCCTCCCTCCCAGGAAATCATTATTTACTGGCTTTGTTCCAAGTTTCTGAACTGCATTCAAGACCCATGTAACTTGAGAGGCATAGGGGGAAAAAGAGGTCTGGGTTACAAAGGAGGGTGATCAACATCCAGCAGTTGCCCAAAGAATAAGAGTCACAGTGAGCACAGCCAGATTCCAGCCAGCAGGAGGAAGGTGAGAATCTGCTATGGAGGGCTCTGCAAGAACGAAGGAAGGAGCTGAGGCAAGGAGGAGAAGGTGCCCGGCATGGACTCAGCCCTCCCAGACGCCGGGGCCCTTACAGGTATTGCCCCATCTCCACACTTTTAACTGAGGGGAAAAGAAATTGGGATGGGAGGCAGGGATGTGCTAGTCCTTGGAATCCATTATCTTCCCCGTCCCCTGCCTTGGGAGGGACAGCAGATCCAGTGGGAGTAAGAATCCCATTTGAGAGGACTTCAGGGGATGGGTGGGAGTCAGATGAGGTAACAGTGTGGAATGGCCTCTAGAATAATCAGAGAGATTAAAGATGACCAGTTTCAATTCTCCCTAACCCACTAGCACTTTCAATGAACTGAGCACCTCACATCAGGCACTTTATTTCTCATTTTCTTATTTCCTCCTAAGATCTAGTCAGTGAAGTGGGAGTCAAATCATTGTTCTCTCAACTACTCTATATCACCTGGGCCCAGGACAGCAGGGCATAGTAATTCTTTTTTACATTTTTACTTTTACAGCCCAGTCTTGCTCAATCATGAAAGACCAAGAAGTGCAATCCTACTGTGTGCCCAGAGGTACTAAACTAGAAATATCCCTATCACTCCCTAGGGAAATGATTCATCTGGTAGGAGACTGGGGAGAAGGACCACAGAACATAGACCAACCCCTTGGGGCTGCCTCTGGAAGAGAGACCTACAGTTGCCCAGTTCTGTCTATGCCTGAAGAAGCAGGTTTTAGGGGGCCATGTTGTGGCCACACTTCCAAGCCACATGCTCCATGACTCTATCCGCTCTTGAGTTATTACTCAGTTTGTCCCAAACCACTTGGGGGACAGAGTATAATTATTGCCCCAAGCCCTAAACAAATAAATAAAATGTATTATCTTGTTTTCTCATCCATTCAAGGTGAGATCGTAACAAACAAAACATGAAGAAATGTCCTGCACTGATGACTATGGGATGTGATAAGATGGCAGAGGTTTTGGAGCTAGGAAAGGGGATGAGTTGGAAAGGGAATGAGATAGGATGAGAATATAAAGGTTTAGGATGATATTAGGATTGGATTTTGGGGGGTGGGATGGGATGGGATGGGATGGGACAAGACAGGACAGACAGGGACACCAAGGCTCAATGGCAGAGAGGTTCCTTTGTGCAGAGTTAGGCTCTCATCTCAGGATGCGACCTCACACCCCATGTTCCCGGCCAACTAGGGTGCAAGCAGACAGTCCCTTCCCCAATTGCTCTCAGCAAGTGCCAGAACCAAGAAAGAGGGAACGGACAACTCTTCAGGAGGCTGGAACTGGTCCCAAGCAATCTGTTTCCAACTTCCTCCTGTGTGGGTGGTGGCATACATCCCCAGCCAGCCCCCACACCTCTCACCAGCCGTCAACGCGCCCTCACTCTCTCCTTGTGTGTGTTGTCAAATCTTCCCAATATAGCAGCCCGGAGTCTGTCAACAGTTCTGTTCCCTGCCTTCTTCCTCTCCCCAAAGGATGCCAAGTCTGCTGTCCCCTCCCACAACGGGTGAATCTCCCATCATGCCTCACCCTCAGCCCTGGCAAGTGAAAACACACCAGCTCCCCAGAGGAAGTGTGCTGGAAGACGCCCTTCCATCTTTCGTGGTCTGGGTTACCTGGCACAGGATGGGACCTGTGCCAGGACACATTTGAGAGACATTAAGAAAGACTTGACGATTGATTGCATGGAGGAGAGAGAGTGCAGCTGAAGGTGACACTCAGATTTCTGACTTGAAATGACTCAGGGAAGATGGTCTTGGTCACTGAGCTGGGTGACCCCAGAGAAGGTGCAGTCTAGGGATGGAGAAAGAGACAAGAGCTTGAGATCTAGAAAGTCTGAGATGGCTGTGGCCTCCTAATGGGGATGTCCTGAGTGTATATACAGACTTGAAGCTCAGAAAAAGGTCTGGGCATACAGATGGTGCCAGAAGGTGAAATTCAACCATCCACTGTAAAAGTCAATATGCACCTGCTTGGTCTAACGGCATCAGGCAAACAGGCATTATCAGTACAGCAATTCTAATGACTCACTTTACAGAATTCCCGTGGGTACCCTGCAGAGGGCTGCCAGGCCTGAGCCCGGAGCTGCCATGTGAACCGGCCTCTATCCCCAGGTGTCTGTGATTGTCACGGCGGCTGCCTTCTCTTTCTCTGTTCTGTTATGTCTCTGGGCAACAGAGAGTGACCTGGTCTGAGCCCTGGATCTCAGTGCTAGCTCCATCAAATAACATCAGCAATCTAAACAAGTCACTTTCTGTCTCTCAGCCTCAGTTTCCTCAACTTTGAAATGGGACCAAAGACCATTAGGGTCAAATAAGACAGTGCCTGAGGATACTTTACGCATGTAAGAAATTGGGGTGAAAACTGCTCAAAGGTCTGGCCAGTCACCCTCAGTTCTGTCTCTCCACCTTGATCCCGCCACTAGACCCATGATAGCTCCTGCACCAGGTATGTGTGTCACGTCATCCCCATCCCTTGTTGCCTCCTCCTGGGAGGCTCCAGGATACTGCTTGGGTCTCCTAAGGCTTCCACAGACCCCATTCCTATCATCTATGCTTCACCAGATGACCCCACAGGTAGCAGACACAACTAATAACGCTCAGGTGGTGATACTTACTGTAGCATGAAGCATTCCCTGCTTAGCTTCCAAAGTTAGCAGGAAATGGACAGAGGGAATCACTCTTCACAGTCCATCTTGAGCAGAACATGTGTAAGGATCCCTTACTTGCTGATCTTGACTGAGACCCCACTGAGGTGGTCAGACCCTTCTTTTCCTCTACTGCCCTCCAGCTCAGACACTATCTCATGATGACCCTTTCATCATGCACACCTGAGATTCCATCTTCACCAAGATGCCATGGGAGAGGTGAATTTAAAGCAGAGAGACAGGTGCGGTCCTCAGGGGCTGCCTCTGCATTTCAGGAAGGGGTGTGGGAGTGAAAGTTGCTAACCAGGCCCTGAAGTTCGGCTCATATGTCTGAGAAATGAGTTAGTGCCTTTGTGCCAAAGGGAAAGTGTCAGATACCCCCATGGGCTGTGGTAAGTGCATATTGCTGTGTCTTCTCTGAACCTATGTATTCCTCCAGAAGAGAAAGCCCTTCATTTGAAGAACATTTCTTCCTCCATGCCAACACACAGCATGGGCTGCCAGTCAGGGGACCCCAGCCCTGGTGACCTGGGCAGGATATGGTCCAATGCAGGACAATAAAAAGTTCCCCCCTCAGGTTTGTCCAATCAGAACCAAAAGGAAGACAGTGGATCATAGCTATAATTCCAGTCCCTAGAAAGAGCTGATCTTCAGGAGAACAAAAATAAAGAGAAAAAAGAAAAAAGCCTACACGGAAGAGGGACAAGAAAGGAGGGAAATGGTCCTAATGGCTTTTGAGTTCCTGATTGCAATTGTCCCTGAGACCCAGGTTCTGTGAGCCAATGAAGTTCTCTTTTTGCCTTCACTGGTTCCAATGGAGTCTCTGTCACTCGCAATCAGCAACCCATTACACTAAGAGATACTTTCTCACCACCAACTTTCTGGAGGCAATTCCTATATCTTTGCCGTCTACTCCAGGCCACTCCAGAGGGTGTGGCCTAGAGATGTGGCACAGGGCAGACTCGGTGACCAGACCCTTTCACCCAGGGCCCCTCTCCCAACAGATGGAGAACCACCTATCCCTCTGTGCCTGCCCCTTCTAGTCTGCACTCTGCTGCCCTCTGCTGCCTCCTGCTGGCCACAAGCTGCCATGTGCTCAACTCCTTAGGCCCAGGATGGTTTGGGGGCTATTTGACAGGGGCCGGAATTAGGAAGAAGAAGGCACAACAGAGGCAGCCTCTCACAGCTTCATCCCAACAAAAATCTTATCTCTGAAAATAAGAGCTAAAAAAAATCCCTTCTATTACATGCAGGCTAGGAATACTCCTGTCTTCCTGGGGTGAGAATAACATAGTAATACAAATTGGGAGATGGATATGCAGATGTTTTCTTCCAAGTGAGACCCTCTAGGCAGGTTTCTCAGGAGGCTGAAATAATGGAATATAAATACAGAGAGCCATTAAGGGGATCTGAATAGCTTGAGAGAGAAACTGAGTCAAGAAAACAATAGAAGTTATGAGAAGAGTGAGCAAAAGCTACAGTTTAAGCTGAGAAGGGTGGGGCGTCATGGTAATTCCAGTGCCGAGAACACTCTAAAAAGCAGATTGAGCCCCTAAAACAGAGCAGCCTCTCTGGGCCCATATTATCCACAAATACCGAGAGAGGAAAGGATAAGTCATGTGCTTCTAGTTTACAGAACACTTTAGCACAAAATATTGCATTCGATTTCACACCACCCGATGAGATAACGGCTATTGTCTTCATGTTCTTTCTCACAAGGTAATAGAGATTCTGAGAGATTTAGTGGCTTGACCAAAGCAATCTGTATCAAAAGCAGAGCTTAGACTCAAACCCAAAGCCTACTCCAAGGACAGGGTGCCCTCTGCTGAATGAGAACACCTCCATGTGGATGAGGCTATATTGATATTGATCTATCCATACAGAGTGAAAGCACAGGCTTTTTTGGAATCAAGGAATGGAACCAAGGTTCAAATTTTGACCCTGCTCTTTACATGCTGTGTGCCTTTGGACAAGTTACTTAACTACTCTGAGTCTCCCATGTGGGTATATTTCATGGGGTCGTTTTAAACATCATATGTCAATGTACATAAATCACTCAAAGTGGGGCTTAACATTTAGTAGGTACAATTATAATGTTCACAAAACGTAGCATGTGCATACTTTCAAGCACAATGCTCCCATGACATTTAGTCTGGTTTTGTATTTTCCTAGTGAAATCAAATCCAAGGGGTCTACCTCATCTCATTGTTTTAACCATAGCAGAGAAGATCCTAGGGACACCTCATCTCCAAAGCAAGTGGATTGCTTTAATCCTTATTGTATGCATGAGAAGCTGAGGCTCAGAGATGTTAAGTCATTTGTTCAAAGTCACACAGATAAAATGTCATAGAACCAGGGTATTAACCCATATCTCTCTGATTCCAAAGCTCTCACTCTTTCAATAATATTCACAGGCTTGGTCTATGGCAATGGGAAGGAGTGTAAGGAGAAAGCAAGGAAGCAGAGACACCACTTCAGATGCTGTTGCGATGGCCCAGTGAGAGAAGTTGGTGGGTGACAGCAGAGGAGTTGACCAGATGGGGTAGATTTTGGCTATATTTATCAATAGAGCATATAGAACTTACTGATGGATAGACTTGCTGAAGTTTTTTGGCTTTAGTGACTAAGTGAGTAATGGTCCCTTTTTCTGAAATAGGAAGACTAAAGAAGAAATCCAATTGGGGGCGGGAAGAATCAAGGATCTTACTTTGGCAGAATTAGTTTTGGGTGCCTGTTACACTCCCAAGTAGAACTTCTAAGTAAATGCACGTGGATCTTGGTGGCGAGACAAGGACAGGAGCTATCAGCATTGAGATGCCACTTAAAGTCAGCACAAAATGAGATCTCCCAGGGGAGAATAGGTATAGAGAAGAGGCTCAGGACTGTTCCCCTGAGCCCTCCAGCATTTGGCAATTCAGTGGGGTAAGGGAAGGACCAGTGAGCAGGTATCTGGTGTCCTGGAAACCAAGAGGAGATGATGTTTCAAGAGGGAGAGATTAGACAGCTCTGTTCAGTGCCCATAAGAGGCTGAGTGAAATAAGAACCCAAAAGTGACCAGTGGAGTCTGGCCCGTGACTTTGATTAGGACAAATACCATATGCAGCACCCACCACTGAGCTCACCCATTTCCCATTTTCACCCCATCCCCATCCCTCATCCTCTCATGCACTTGTTATTGGTGAGATAAAGAAAATCAAAGAAATAATGGACTTTGGGAAATGATAGCCACCAGGATATCACTCCCAGCCATTCAGGATGGAGTAAAAAGTGCAGAAGCAAAAGACAAGGATGGAAGGATAGGGATTTTCACTGCAGACCTCAGCAAGAGAGGTGGAACCATCTCTTGGTACCATTTTTAAGACTAAAAAGTTTCATTTCAACCCTCATTCATGCCATTATTCAGCAAATAAATACTTAGGCTCTCCTACTCTATGATAGGTAGGTCCTGTGTTGGTCACCAGGGACACAGGCATGAATAAGAAGTGACTTTGACCTTGACCCTGGAACTTAAAAGGAAGACAGACACATTGACAGCTCCTAACAGCAGATCGTGGCCGTGTCCTGGTAGAATGATATAGCAGGGGCTCTGAGAACACAGTTGAAGGGTTAGGGAGAGCTTCACAGAGGAGATGATACTCTGTCTTGGCCTTGAGGGATGAACAGGAGCTTAACCATCAGACAGTAAGATTATCCACATCCCAACAGAGAAAATGGAGGCATGAGAGATTATGGGGTGATTAGAAGACTACACTTCACTGAAAGGCTAGAGCAAAGAGTAAATGCAGGGGGCATTGAGAGGTGCAGCGCCTAGATCTTTAGGGCCCTTAAACATGAAGCTAAAATCTTGAACTTTACTCTGCAGGTCAGCATTTCCCCCAAGAATTTCCTGTAAAACATGAATCCTGAATTTGCTCTGAAAAACCAATGAATCAATAAATCAGTACTCAAACACGTTTTAGACCTGCTGCAGAGTAGACCCTTTCTCTTGGAGATTCAAGGTGTTCATTAACATTTAAAACCTCAGGAAAAGCCTATAATAAAAAGAAAGAGAGGGGGGTAGGGAGGGAGGAAGAGAAGGAAGGAAGGTTCATCCTTCTTTTCATATGTAAGTAAAATGACCCCAGTGTATATCCGCATACAGTAGAAAACCCTGCAACCCCAACAGTTCTTGCAGGACCTATATTTCTCCTAGATATCACTCACCTGAATTCTCATCTCATCCAGGTCTTGTCTCCTGCCACTGGAACCTTCTCTTTGCCCTGAGCTAACACGAAGAACCCTACTGCTTCCCCTTTTCCTTCGATTCCCCAAAGCTGCCCAAAGCTGTTGCACACGAGGGAGTTTTACTGAAGGTTTGAAAGTAATGACAGTAGTCACACAGCACAGTACATGACTTAGACTTGACCTAAACCCTTGAACCTCAGCCACTCCTGGTAACGTTTCATTGCCATCACTTGTTGCCAAGCCAGGAGTTCTTGCCATGTTGCTCAGACTCCCTGTCTTTCAAAAGCCTCCTTATATCTCTTCCCTTATATCCTGGGGAAGCACTCATCATCTTGGATGTCTCAAACCAGGTTCACCAAGAAGCAGAATTGAGATAAGGATGTGGGTGCAAGTCATTCATTTGCAAGGTTCAGATGTCAGGGAACGGGGAAGACAGGGAGGGAAGGAAGCCAGTACAGGGAGTGTTAACAAGCAGGCTACAGCGGTGGGCACCTGGGGCTCAGTACTACTGGGGACATCTGGGAGATGGCAAAGAACACGCTGCACAGGTGGCACACCCGAGGGCCTTTTCTCTATTTCCGTCCTTCACTGGCTGAGGACTGTTCCTGGTGCCATTCACTCCAAACTGCACCTGGGGCAAGGCACGACAGAGCCCACAGTCGGAGGGTGGCAGGACTTTGCAGAAGCATGGCACCGACTGCTGGGGCATATGGGCAGACCACCACAGCATCTGCTGTAGTGGAATGGGCAAAGTCGCACGCGGTCAATGCCCTTTGTGGCAGAGGGGCCAGGCAATTTTCACTCCAAAAATAGCCGTCAGGGTACGTGGCCAAACATCAAGATGTGTTGCCCCATCTACCCTGGAGAATAATTATGCCTCTTTCCCCAAAGATGGAAGAGTGTATACACCGCTGGAAAAAGCAGTTGCTTCTAGATACCGTGAGGCAGGTACTATCATGACCCCATTTTATAAATCAGGTAACTGAGGCTGAGAGAGACAGTGAGGGAATAACAAGACCAAGATTCAGACTTCTGTTGATTGTCATTTAGTGGAGTATGTGACTTCTTCACTGCCGTGTTCTGCTCTCCAAGAGCCTCAGGAGAACTTGGATTAACGATCTTTAATAATGACAAACATGGCAAAGAATCTTTGTACAGTTACATCTTTCTCACTAGCAGGTCCTAGGGCGCTGTCATGGTGCCTATTTCACTGAGGAGGAACGAGAGGCACAGATAGACTTAAGTCATGTGCCCAAATTCCCATGACTTGAACCATGACTGTCTGACAACAAAATCCAGGCCCCATAACTGCCCCCTTAACTCCCTTGACACCCCAAGTGCTGATGGCTCCAAGGCAAATCCATCCCCACCAGCCATCAAAGAATGAAGGAATTAGAGGCATAACCTTCAGAGACAAAGAGCAGCCTATCATCCTAACTGTCCCCATTGCCAATGGGAGCATAAATGATAGGTGCTGCGCAGCCTCCACTGGCATTCATCCTCCCTCCTGCAGCCAGAGCTATCTTCCTAAGACACAAGTATGACCAACAGCTCCCTGCTTAAACCCTTCAGTGACTGAGACCAAACTGTGAGCATGGAGTGTGTGTCTTCTCACCGCCTAAGTCCGCCTCCCTGGCCTGCGTCGCCCCTTGCCGACTCCTGCAGATGCACCCTAGAGACGCAATTTCAGGTAGGGATCCCCACGATTTGCCCTCCCAGATACTCTGCCAGGTAGGGCTGGGATTTGAGTCACCCCTCTGTCTCTAGGGACAGTAGGGAGAATGAATAAAAAAATGAGGTGGGTCCTGAGCTGTATCTTTCTAGATGAGAAGGTTTCGATAGACTGCAAGGCAATTGGTGAGGGAGGGGGAGCAGCTGGTACCTCGTCTTGAAGGAGAGAATGCTGGTGCGGGAAGGACAGGTACTGTCAATGAGAATGCCACCTCCCTCTTGTGACCTTTACCAAAGACATTTTCTCTGAATGTCAGATTCATTAGACACAGGATTGAGGGTGGAGGAATTGCTATAAAATGTAATGAAAAACAGAACAGACAGACAGACGTCATCCATGCTGGTGGTGACAAGCCAGCCTGGAGGATGAGGAGACACCCTCTCTATGGGCTTTGTCTTCTCAAACTGAGGGGTCTCCCAGCCAGGGCTACGTCTCTCCCTTGGAGTAGAGTCCCCCACACCTTCACATCATTCTCCACTCCAGGGTCCCATGGCAAGCTGAACCTAGAATGGACCCTCAGTCCATGGTGCTCATCAAGTGACTGACCAAGATCCATTTCCCTGGGGACTCTGGGCTTGGAGCATATTGTCTGCCCAATCCCATCCTTCTGGCCCAGTCTGAGTTACCCAAGGAGCTGTGTGACTCAGAACCCACTCTGGGTCCACCACATGCTGGACACTGGGGACACAAAGATAAGCAAGATATTTCCATGCCCTCAGGGAGCACCAAATTTCATGAAGGAAACATATAAATGCACAAATATTACCAAATGGTGGTCTCAGTGCCATGACAGGTCCAAGGTAGAGACGTGCCCCAGAGAAGAGTGTCTCTAGGTAGAGTCATGAAGGCCTTCCCATGAGAAGGTAACATCTGAGCTGGGCTCGGAGGGATGAATAGGAGTTTGTGACCTTGCTTGTTTTTTTCTAGGAGACATTGGTTTTCAAAAACAGAATGGGCTGCTTATAAGAACTGTGAGTTCCCTGGCACTGAATAATGCAAGATAACACTGAGTCCTTGACCCTCGGGTCACCTTCATTGTTATGTAGTATAGTCAAGGCACTGGAGAGCAAGGGGTGAGCATGCTTACTACCTCCTAGTTTTCCTTCATAGTTTCTTGGCATCACTGATGGTGTAGTAATGCATGCTAGGCACCCTCTGCTCCCTAACTGGCAAGGCTCTCCCAGTCTGCCGCCACCACAGCTCACAGGAATTGGGCTCCTGAGCCATCTGCTATGGCTCTCTGTGTTAGTTCCCATACCCATGGTGGGCTAGAGTGGACAAAGACAAAACCCAGAAAAGCAGGCTTCTCCTTTCTGAGAGCTTCCAGGCTTTACCCCTTCCCACTCACCCACCCGCACACACACAAACACACATACCCTCCTCAGACCCTCATCCCCCATCCACCCCATCTTCAACTCTGCAGATCTCAGTCCCCTCTTAGGGCTGACCTGACTCAACCTCACAGCTCCTCCTGTCACTCCCGGGGCTTCTCTCCCCAAGTAGACATTGCCATCCCCCACCCCCATCCTGAATGCGGAACAGCCCCACCCAGGCTCCTAGCTCTGCACTCTCCACAGCTCCTCAACTGCCAACTCTGTCTTCACGCCTCCCAGAGGAGCAGCTGTCAGCACGTTCTGGTGGCAGAGATGGGAAAGACAGAGACAGAGAGACACCATGCAAGGAAGAGAGAGACAGCAGGGGAGACTGAGAGGGGGAGCAGAGACAGAGACTGGGAAAAAAGGGTGAGGGAGCGAGTCAGAGACCGCCATGAAGGGTATGTAGGAGAGGATAAAGCAGGTGAGGGAAAGACAGAGAAGACGAGGAGTTGGGGCAAGAGGCAAACCTGAGAAAGAAGAGAGAGCTCCAACTCGCCTGCTGAAGTTCATTCCTGCCATTTGAAGAAGTGACTAAAAAAAAAGAAAAAACAGAAATGCCAGTGTTTTTACATTCTCCGCTAAGGAGTCAAGGAAGAGATGGCCTGGCGTGTATGCCAGAGGAGCTCACACACGGTTTCCAGGGTCCCAGGGCCAGGAAGGTGGGGGAAGCAAGAAGCAGCAAGTAAAGCTTAGCACACAAGCAGCACAAATATATGCACACACATACACAGACACATATACACAGAAACACACTTACACACACACAGACGTGCACATACACATGCAAATGTAGACATACACACATATAAGCAAACAGACACAATGCACACACCTACCTTCAGAGCCCGAGTGGGTCAGTGGTCCATGGTATGTCAGGGAAGGGGGATTTCTTCTCCCCCAGAGCCCCACAGAGGCCATGAAGGCCAGGTCAACCCAGGTTCTCCCACCCCTTCAGGGGTGAGTGTGTCTACACAGGGCACAGGTGATGCCCTGAGCCCAACAGGTTCACATAAATCAGAGTCAAGATGAAGCTGCCCCCAAGCCCTGTGCAGAAGATAAGGAAGCTCAGATCAGGGAGGGACCTGCTCAGGGTCCCTCAGCCAAGCTGCATGGAGCTAGGACTGGAACCTGGGACTTCTGGCTCTGGTCTTCATCTGACTCTGTAGCTCCACTCCAGGAATCAGCCTTAGGGATGATAATGGGAACAGGGCAGATTGCAGGCACAGGAGCCTTACCCTGCCCCTCACACCACCAGGAGGGGCCTCTTCGCCCAGCCAGGCTGCTCTCTGTCACCGCCCAGACCCAGCATAGCTCCCCAAGGTGGAGCCCAGATCCACGGCACCCTGAGAAGAGTGCAGCAGCCTACCCTTCTCCTCTGGGCCCACAGCAGTCTCCCAACTGGGTGAGGCCGCCGCCACCAGCAGGGGTGAATGAGCGGGAACTGCACCCATCCACTCAGGTGTTGTCTGTCCCCAACAAGCCTGGATTTGTTCTGTCCTAGAGCTGGCTTTATGGGGGATCAGGAGGCAGTGGAAAGAGTAGCCTCTCTGCCTCTGGAGATACCAAAGACAGGAAGAGGGAGCCTCAAGAGAGGAGCCAGCAGGAGGCCAAAACAGCAACAGGATGAAAGAAGAAAGACTGCACCTTAGGCCAGCTGCACGGACAGAAGTCTCTCCTGAAGACACAGAAATGGCACCCAACAAGCCTTTCCTGATGTTACCCATGCTGGGAGCTGGGACAGAGATGCTGATAATGGTGGCAACTATTATTAAGCCATTTCACAGAATTGGACACTGAGTCTCAGGAAGGTGAAGTTGCTGGCCCAAGAGTCAGGCCTGGGATTCCAGTCTGAGCAGCATCAAATCCCACTCATTTTCTTCACTACCTCCCTGCCTCCCTCTGTGTACAGAGAGACAAATGAAGGTGGACCAGTTGGAATGCAGATTCCTTGTAAGGAGAGATCTGTGTTTGCTGGGAAAAAGATTTTTTTTAAATAAACTCACGTAATTTCCAGTTTAGCAGGTTTCCAAAAAGCCAAGCGGTGTAGTGGATGGTAGAACCCTGGGCTCAGGGCCAGATTGCCTGTATGAAATGTATCACCCATTTCCTTTTCCCCAAAGTGGGGATAATAAAAGCATATGCTCAGAGACATGAGTTTTAAGTGAGGTATCTGCCTTTTCAGACACTACTCTAATAGGCTCATGTAGCATGAAGGGTGGGGTTGTGAGGGGTGCAAATGGGAGAATGCCACACAGGGCTCCCAGGAGCAAAGTGCCCCCTAAGCCTGACTACAGGTCCGCAGATGGGGTCACAGCTTGAAGGTGAAGACCCAGCCAGGAGCCTTCATTTCCCTGCCTCCAGGCTCAGCATCTCTCAGAAGTTCCAGTGAGCTCAGGGTGTGTACCACTCCCTGATAGGCAATGATCCCTGATCCTTGCAAAATGTCAACTGCCAGGGTCAGAACAATGGAGCCAACCTCAACCAAACCTGTCACAGGTCAGCAGCTCTGAATCTACACGGCACCATCCCTCCAGCTTTGGCCATGCTTTCCATTGAACACTTGTCTGACCCAAGCCTGGCCCCTACCTTCTCCCAGCACCGCTCCTCGGCTCCATTTCACTTCTCAGATAATGCCACCATCTGGGGCCCATCGTCAGGAAGCCTGCCAATTTGTTAGAGAGGGGCATCTTCCATCTACATCCTTGCAGGAGCATCCTGAGACTCCATGAATCTCAGGATGGGCAGGGCAGCACCTGCCAGCAAGAGATCAAGGCAGAAAACACAGCCCTATTAGCATCCTGCCTAAAAAGATGCAGGCAACACACTCGGGGCCACTCCAGAAAGGTCAAGTGCAATGAGGCACTTCCATGCTGGAAGAAACATGGGCTTTGGAACAATATAGGGCCGAATTCAGAATTCACCCTCATTGGATGGGGGCTTTAGGCAAATTGATTAAACTCTCTGAGCCAGTTTCTTTATCCATAACATTGAGATAATATTGGACAGTCACCAGAACCATTTATGTATCCCTTACACTTAGAACAGGGCACAGGAAAGATGTTTGTGTAATGAATGAATGCGGCCACTCTGTCTTCTTTCTTGTTGAAGAGCCCCGGTTGAGGCCAGAAAACAATTGTGCCTGAAAGCACTGAATAATCATGGCAACCTTGTTCCTGTTGATGGTGATTGGTGAAGGGGCAGGCATGTTCTAGCCAATGAGATATAAGAGAAAATCTGATGGGAATTCTGGGAAATGCTTCTATCTCTGACAAAAGGAGGGGGATGAGAAAAGTACCTCTGCTCGTGCTTCTAGGCTGCTTTGGAGGAATAAGGTGTTTGGAGATGATGACTAGTAACAAGTGGAAATGTCACCATTATCTGAAGATGGCAGAAGAGAAAAAGAAGAGTGTGGATCCTCCATGATACCACTGGGCTGCCAAATCAACCCTGGGACTTCCTACCATGAAATTTCCTGTTAATTAACAGTGTATGTCCACAAGGTTCAAGCCACCTTTAGCTCAGTATGCTGATGTTTACAGCTGTAAACATTTCTATCTGATACGGTGACCAGGGAATGAATGAATAAATGAATGAATGAATAAATGAATTCCTTATAGCTTGAAAATAATTGTGCAAATGTTTGTCATTATTGACAATATTAATATGGTAACACCTCATTTGTTCAACATGATCATAAATGGGCTTTGCTCAGAAGGAAATTTTTAAGATAATTGAAGTTTACCTCCTTTAGGCACCGAATATTATTATAACTGGTTTTTTTTTATTTTTTTAAGCCATCTGAAATGTATTACATTCCCTTATATCTCTCTTCTCTCTATGTACAACCCCAATGTGTGTGTGTATGCACTCACACGCATACACACACACGCACAGACTCACATGCGCACATTCAGAGGATGCTGAGGAGAATTAATTAAACTTGGCTTGGATACTGTGCTCACCAATGAACACACATTGCTGAAGTGAGATGCTGCCCAGGATTGCCCTGGGGCTGTCAGAGGTGGGGGGCTGCAGGGTTTTGCTCTAATTTCAAGAGTCATCACCCCTCCCTGCCACATCCCATCAAGCTGCCAGCTGTCACAGAGTGACCGCTTCTTGCAGCCCTCCCCACCTTGGATGGATTTCTCGGTTCTGAGCTGTGAAGCCAGATTGCCCATTTGCTAGAGTTATGCGCAATATGGATTCTTGCAACAAGCCCTGACTGAGGCACTGCTGGAAGGAGATTAGACCCCAGATGAGGAAGGCTGGGCTCCCATCCTAAAGAAAAGATCATTTATTTATTTGATAAATATTTACCAAGCACCTACTAATTAAGGCAATAGAAGCTAAGAATGCAAGCTTTAGAGCCAAAGACCTGAGGCCAAGTCCTGGCTCTCTTTACTAGTGGTACAACCCTGAGCAGGTTACCTGACTTCTCTGAGCCTCAGTTATCCTCCTCTGTATATTGGAACTAATAATAATATCTTTCACATAGGGATGATACAAGGAATAAATAAGATATTATGCTTCATGCTCCTAGAACAGTGCCTTTTATTTTGTAAATTCTCAACAAATGTGCACTCTTGTCCTCATTTTTGCTATGTATGGGCTTTTTTCTGGGAACCAAAGAACAATGATTAATAAAATGGCATGGCCTCTACCCCCAGGAAAGTAACAGCTAATCAGATACATCAACTGTATTCCTAATACATAGAAATCAGTGCTAATAGGAGGATTCCAGCATGTGAAGGGGTTAGAAGCCTAACAAAGGGGCTAGATCCCAGACTGGAGAGGCCAGACAAGGCCTCCCAGATGTCCAAGCTGGGACTTAAAAGTTAATGGGTATCTTGGTTTTCACGGGCTGCCACAACAAATTAGTACATAGTGGGTGGCTTACAACAACAGAAATGTATTCTCTCACAGTTCCAGAGACCAGAAGTCTAAAATCAAGGTATCGGCTGCACTCCCTCCAAAGGCTCTAAAAGACAATCCTTTCCTTGCCTTTCCCAGACACTGGTAGCTGTTGGCCTCACTCCAATCTCTGCCTCCCTCTTCACATGGCTTTCTCCCCTCCTCTGGTCTGTGTGTCTTCTCCTCTTCTGTCTCCTACAAGGACACCTGCCATTGGATTTAGGGTCTTCCCGGGAAATTCTGGATAATCTTATCTCAAGATCATTAACTTAATTACATCTACCAAGACCATTTTCCCAAATAAGATCACAGTCACCATCTGGAGGTTAGGATGTGGACATATCTCTTTAGGGGCCACTATTGAACCCACTACAGTGGAAGTCTGCCAGGCAAAGGAGAACAAAATATTCCCCCAAATGATAAAACCCCCACAGACAATGTGAAGAGCCATGTGAGCAGGGATTTGGGGTGAGAGAGGAGCTTGGCTGGCCTTGGCAGAGTCAGCATAGAGACAAGGAACCTGAGGTTCCAGGATCCAGAGAAGACATTGGGTGTTGTCGCCAAAATCAGCAGGGAACCTCCCCATCCAGACTGGTTATGAGAGGTGAGGTCAGAGAGGACTGCAACACAGGTGTCCAAGGGACTTTTTTGAACACTGAGTTTGCCAGTTTTAGGGCAACAGGCTAATTCTAAACTCCTCCCCTTTCCCTGAAACCAAAATGAAATTGGACCTCTGCTCATAGGCCTGTCCTGGCTGCCTCCTTGTCACAAAGCCTGAAGTCTGGCTCATGCCTTAGAAGCATGATGGCTCTGACCCCTTCTGTCCAGGCGGCCCTCCAATCCTCCACAGAACAGACTCCCCCTTCCTCAGCATCCACCAGTCCCTGACTCCATGGGCATCATCATCCCAAATGGTTTTATCCAACCACCCTACCAGCTCTTTTTAAATGAGCACATGCCTGCACTCAGCATGTTTATTTATAGAGTATATTTCTGCATCACTGCACTAATATTTTACATGCACCATAAAACGATTTAAATTATTCAGATTAAAAATGAGATAAAGATAAAATGTTTTAAATTATTTGATTTTATTGTATTTATTAATGGTTCAAAGCATTTTTGCTCTCACTAAAAATTTTAATGAGAGCCATGTGATTGAAAATGTTTCATTTTTTAAAAGCAACGCTTTGTGATACAGTGGTTCAAAGGTCTGGTTCTTAATTCAAATTATTTTGATGCTTGGTTTTAATTGCTGTTATGGCTGGGGGAAAAAAAGATATCATGCAAAAATGTGTTGATCCAAATGGGAAAACAACAATGCCAGTTGAGCTTACTAAATCTTCATAGTTATTTTTCATTTCCATCCACCAATTATGCAAAATTTTTTGTTGAAATTCAGCAAGCAAATCTCTATCTTCCCCGATGTCAATCAGGTGTCCTTGCAAACTTATCAAAAGGTGTTAACATTTTTATAGTTTTAGCAAATATGTTCTGAAACACTTTGAAAGATTTTTTAAAAATCGGTTCAAATTTTCTGTGTCCAAGTTTTTAAAGTTTACATACATAGGAGTTGTTATAGGTGATAGACACACAGCATTTTCTATCACAGAAATCGCAAAACAATGGAAACATGTCCAAATGTTTCATTTTAAAAGTACTCTCTCCATAGCACTAGCTTCTTTCAGAAGGAAATTTATATTTTAGTCATTATTTACATACTAAATATACCCTGAAGGGATGAGAACGTGTGTGTGTGTGTGTGTGTGTGTGTGTGTGTGTGTGTGTATTATTTCAAAATATCTGTTGCGTAACTGTAATGTGGTATCCTGGATTGGCATCTAGAACAAAAAAAAAGAAGAAGAATATTAGTGGAAAAACTAGCAAAATCCAAATAGAGTCTAGAGTTTTGTTAATAGTAATGCGCCCATGTTAATTTCTTAATTCTGACAACTGCATCTTGGTTATGTATGAAGTTACATTATGGGAAACTGGGAAAAGACTCCACAGGAACTCCATAGGATCTTTTCAACTTGTCTCCAAATTTAAAATTATTTCAAAATTAAAAATTGTGTTTTAAAAAATTTTGGTTGTATAACATACTATATTGACAGCCAGTTGTCATTAAAAAAGTAATCAGCAATTTTCAAAATTTCTATTTTTGTAAAAGAAAAATGCATACCTGTAAGTTCCCATCTCATTAAAATACTTTGACAACCATCAAACACCTATATCTCATTAGAAAATAATCAAACCTCTACACCCGTGTTGCAAAATACCATAAGGATTCTGTATATCAGAGGTCTTATGTTTATCATATAAACCACATCAGTGGCATCCTGCATCATTTTGTGCACTTCTGGCCTCAATTTGTTTGCTTCAACAGCTCGTCTTTGGGCGAAATTCATGTTTGGAATGATCTTTGCAACTTTAGCCTGGACCCCTTCATGTATTGCATTTAAACCATCCACTCTATCAGTGGTTATATTCATACCATTTTTCTATAAAACATTGTTTTTGTTAAATAAGTCATTGGTTATTAAAACTATATCTTCTCTGGTACATCTCATAAAAAAAGTAATTCTTTGTGTATTTCATTATTGAAACCCAAATCTAGTACTTACTATAAACTGAGTCATGTTAGAAATATCTGTACTTTATCCAATCACAGAGCAAATCTCCCACACTGCATAATTCTTTCTAGTACTTGTTACTTTACGTCTTCAGCAGTACTCTGCATCTTCCAACCACATTCACTGAGAGAGGAATGCATTTTAGTTTGTCCATAGATTGTTTTTGTGGCTTGTTTCCTCTATTTTGCCTGAGGAAGGAAGTATTTTCTTGATAGCATGTGGCTTTTTAACTTTCACTGGTAAGAAAATCTCAAAGGAGGCATCTAAATATTTGTCACAAAGTATCAGAACTTATGTAAAGAACCAGAAGGAGCATCACATAACTTTAGATATCACTGGTTAAAAAAAAAAATTACAGGGTTCATCTTTGTGTTCCTGGTCCTCATTTTTAAGGCTATTATTGTATCATTAAGGAGAGGCTAGGTTATGTTGTGGTAAAAAATGTTCCAATATCTGTGACTTAAAACAATACAGATTTACTGCTTGCCACAGGCACATCACAGGTCAGCTGTGGCTCTGAGCCACAGTATCCTCACTCTGGGACCCAGACTGACCAAGAGGCTTCTTTCCAGAATACTTGCAGCTCTTGTGGCAAAAGAATAAGACAGTGTAATGAATTACCCACTGTCTTTAAAAGCTTCTGCCCGGAAGTGACATTCATCACTTCTGCTCACATTTCAATGGCCAGAGCAAGTCATGTGGCTATACTTAACTCCAGCCAGGCCAGGAAGTCATGTGCCTGAAAAGAAAATCACAGACTTTTGGTACAGGGTACCAACAACATCCACACTTGCCAACTGCAGACACTGCACACTCTCATTAGCAAATATCTCAAGGTCTATCATTAATGGCTATGTGTATAAATCCACACAGCAAAGTCTTCTTAAACTTTTCCTCCTTTTTTTTTTTTTGTATTTCTGATTGGATCTGATTAAATCATTATTGACCCCAAACTCTCTATTTGGAGTAGAAATATCAGTCTTTCCACTTTCTAGCTATTTTCTTGTGCTTGGATTTATTAGATATTCACAATATTTTTGCAGAAAATTTTAAAGCTATGTGAACATTTTTGTGAGGGTTACTTTACTTAAAGTTGAATTATCTCATAAAAGGCCATATACAAAATGTTCTTAGTGGCACTGCCTATTATATCCAAAAACTGGAAGCACCAAAAATGTCCATTAACAGGAGAATGAATATATGCATGCAGTGGAATGTTATACACAGTGAGAATGAATGAACTACAATAATAATAAAACATGAAAGAGCCTCACAATTGTAACATTGAATGAAAGTAATAATTCAAATATATTGTTTCATTTATACAAAGTTCAAAAACATACAAAACTAATATGCAGTGCTAAAAATCGGAATAGGAGTTACCAAGGGGTAGGTAGTAACTAGAAGGAGGCACAAAAGTGGCCTCTATACTGATGGCAATTTTATTTGTCTTAACCCGGGTCCTGGTTCTATGTATTTGCTCACTTCATAAATATCCATTGACCAATATCTTTATCACTTGTGTATTTTTTCTTTATATAAATTGTATTTTGATTAAAAGTTTACCTAAAAATTAAATTGAATGGCATAATTCACAGCTCCCTTAACTGGCCATATATAAACTGTAGATATATAGCCAGAAGTGACAAATGGGTCCAGGTCCCACCATTAACTCCCTTGCCTTGTGGAACTCCACTCTTCCCTCGTTGTACCTTGGCCCCTTCACACCCATGACTGCCTGACATAGGACAAGACACTAGTGTCAATCCATATATTAACTATTAGTAGAGATTAACTTCACTCTTGTTTTTAAATAAATCAACATAATTTACAGTACTAATGTTTTCTTCACATTTCCAAAGGATCATTTTGAAAACCCCACTTCGGAAGTGGCTGTTCCTTGGTTCTAAGTCCACATCAGGACCATGGACAGGAGCTACAGAGCGAGGCGATGAGAGGTGTTCAACTCTAAAGAACAGATTCCCCACTCCCTTCCTCCCATCCTCACCGCCCAATTTTAAATAAGGGGAAAACATGGCTTTTAATAATGCAAAACTAGAAGTTCTCATTAAACAAAATACACATGCTAGTAAATCTCTGGTGTCCCATCTGATCGTGAAAGAAATGCTCTGGTGAAGCAAATATCCTGCACGCTGAAGCATATATGTACGGATGATCAATTTTAAAGAAATCAGAGTAGCATGAAATGCACTTTGCTCTAATACCACACTAAGCAGAAAAACGGATGGGGGACACTATATTTTAGATGATTTAGAAGACACTTCGGAGACTCATAATGCTTTAAAACACACAATGCATAAGAAATTGAGTTAGCATTTGAATCCACGCCTTTCTAGCTCCAAAGTTCATGGGGTTTTTTTCCTATATTATGTTGGGTTTTTTAAAAATAATACAACTGTTAAAAACAGAAAATTCAGAGGATTGCAAAGAAGGAAGGTGAGGCAATTATACCAATACATCTAGTCTGATAGGGTTCTTTTTCACTTTGGGTTTCCTCCAAAATAGACCCTGAGACAAGGCTTTGGGTGCAAGTTTATTTGAGAGGTGATTCCAGGAAGCATGTGAGGAAGTGAGAACACAAGAAGGGAAGAGAAGTAATAAAAATGTGTCTGTGAATGGGTTACTACTATGAGCAACTGGGTTCAGTCTTCCTGGGCTCCTCTGTGAGGCTATCAAGCTCACTTCAGGATTTTCCCATCAATAGGGCAGAGAAGCTTACACACACACACACACACACGCATGCACGTGCACACTCACACACATTGTGATAGGCTGAATAATGGCCCCCGCCCCCAGTGATATCCAAATGCTAGTTCCCAGAACCTATAAATGTGTTGCCTTATGTGGCAAAAGGGACTTTGCAGATGTAATTAAAATTAAGGACTCCTGAGATGAGGTTATCCTGGATTATCTCCGTGGGCCCAATGTAATCACAAGTGTTCTTATAATACGGAGGTAGGAGAATCAGAGTCAGAGAGAGACTGGAAGATACTATGTTGCTGAGTCTGAAGGTGCAGGAAGGGGCCATGATCCAAGGAAAGCAGGTGGCCTCTATAAGCTGGAAAAGGCTTGTAGTAAATAGATTCTCCCTTCAGAGCCTCCAGAAGGATTACAGCTCTGCTAATACTTTAATTTTAGCCCTTAATGACCATTTCAGGTTTCTGATCTCCAAAATTATGAAAAATTAAAAATTAAAAAATAAATAAATAAATTATAAAATAATAAATGTGTGTTGTTTTAAACTATTAAGTTTATGCTAATATATTAAAACAGCAACAAGAAATACCTATACATGTAGTTGGTTATATAATATATATAGTGGGTTAATATATGTGTATTGGTTTCTAATTTATCAACTCTCATTCTTCATTGATTAAAGGTTGCAAAGCATGTTCCCACAGCCAGAAGATGTTTTCAGAGACTTTGGAAACCGTTGGGAACTGTCTGAATGTGAATGAGTAGTAAATTTGAGTGTGAGCTTCCTGGCAACCATGGCAAAAGTTTGGGTTTTAGAAGTCTCTTTCATAAAATGTTCTCCATAACTTTTATCCATCAGTGAATTCTTAAGGAATTTATGAAGATATTTAATAGACAATGCTTTTAATGAAAGTTTAAAAGACAATATAGAAATTTGTTTCAGGTGTCTGTTTCTCAAGTAGCCCTACATAAAACTAAAAAGCAGAACATTCAAACCTAGTTCAGGGAAATTGTTGTTGTGGTGAGCTAGTTACATGGCCCTCTTCCTAAGGTGCTCTTCTAGCATATTCAGAAATGAATGTCAGTGACTCTCTTATCCTCTCCCTCAGATATCAATTGTCTTGCTGATTTAAAACAGAAGTAGATACAGAGTTAGCTCTTTCAAGGCTGACCTCTTGGTGAGACCCAGGAGGACAGATACTCAGGCATCTATGGAAGGATACCCATTAGCTGGGGGTCCCAGCTGGATGGTCTCCAGATTGGCACTCTCTCATGGAAGCTGAGATGTCTGGCCTGTCTTCTGTCCCAAAAGGGGTCCAATAATCAATAGTGTTGGGTTTCAAAGGATAGAACCCCCATCAGGCTTCCACAAGCAAGATGAAGATTATTTGTAAGGAAACAGAGATTTCATGGGATTCAAGGACAGAAAACTAAGTTCACTCAAGTTTTATGGGAACAGGAGAACACAGGGACTGGGCCACAAGGCCACTTCTCCCTCACCCCCTTTCTGGGCTCACGTGGCCTCTATCTTCTCTGCTTTTCTCTAAGAGTCCCTCTGCTTTCTTCCCCAGCCTTGGTTCTACATCATGATCTCTCAGCTTCCACCCACCACTGACTGCTCCAAGACCTCTGGGTCCCAATTTCAATTTCCCAGTAGAAGAATATGGCCTATCCCATTGTCTGGGGAAAGTCTGCAAGGTGTAGGTCACTAGAAGCCAAAGGAGATGCCACTCAGAGTCAGAGTGTGGTAACCCAGGCCATTCAGCCCAGGGAAGGAGTAGAATATGAGGGTCAGGGGTCAGGTAAGATGCCCTGCTGCCCATACAGAGCCAGGCGCCAGGTGTGCAGGGTTGGAAATCTCCCACAAAGTGTGGCTTTGGCTCTGGTGAAGGATCCAGAGAAGGGCTTAACAGAGTCCCCAGCAATGACCCCTGAAAAGCAAGTGTGGTTGAGTGATTATAGAAACGTCCCCCTTCTAGTCTTCCTCTCTGTACCCTTGCAAAGTGACCTTGCAACTCCCTGCATCAAGAGGTGGAGTCCGTTTTCTCACTCTCTGAATCTAGGCTGGCCTTATGACTTACTTTGACCAATAGAAGGTAGCAGAAGTGACAGTGTACCAGTTTTAAGCTTAGGCCTCAAGGAACTTGCATACCTCTCTCCTCCTCTTTTCTCCTCTCCTCTCCCCCATTCTTCTCCTACTTCACCAACTCTCTTAGAATCCTGATGCTGCTATATGAACAAGCCTGCTGGAGAGGTGTAAAAGATACGTGGGAAAAGGCCTCATTGGGTTAACTCTTCTAACCAAGGTCATCCCAGACCATCCAGTTGACCATAGGTGCATGAATGTGTCCAGCTAAAATCAGTCAGGCCTTGCCTAGATCATCCACTTGACCTATAAACTTGTGAGCAGTAATAAATATGTGCTGTTTTGCACAAAGCTATAAGATTTTGTTTGTAGTAATAGCTAACTGATACAGCAAGTGAGGACTTGAGTCCCCAAACTCATCCAGGGAAGCGTGATGAGGAAGAAGTTGTCACTTTGACTACAGTGGTCATCTGCCCCTGACTAGTTATTCCTCTTCCTCTACTATCCCAAGCACAGTCAAACTTCAGGAGCCACCAACATTCCCTTACAAAAGAAATCACCAGCCTATACACGAATTATTTGGAACTGTCCTTTTGGGAATTACAGGATATAGGTCAAAAGAGACTTGCTCGAACGAAACAGATCTCCTCAGCAGAAGTAAGGTTAGCAAACAAGAGTAGCTAGACGTTGAAACCATGATTAGAGGAAAAGAGAGGTAGGGCTCTGTTTGCTCCAGCAGCATGGAAGCCTCAGTCACCTAAATGCCAAATCAAATTGGAGTCCAGTAAGCAGAAAGAGGACTGAAGCACCAGCCTGGATTCATTCCGCCTGTGAACTAAAGTCTGATTTCTTGAGAGATTATTTCTCCTTGCTCTGATTCTCAAGTACTTGAATATGGGACACTTAAACATTAAATATCAGACTAGAGCTAGGGCTACATGGCTACAGAATTTTGCCGCTTAAAAAAGCATTTGGGGAGGTTTGATTCGTTCATTTGTTTTTTCCTAAGAAGAATATCCATAGCTTTGATAAGCTTCTCAGAAAGGGTAAGAACTCCATTGCAAAGGGAATACTGGATGAAACATTGCCGGTCTATATCGGTATTCCTACAGGTCTGTAACCAGTATTACTCTCTCTGTATGTTATTGTACTTATACATTACCATTACTATAAGAAATTGTAACCATATTATCGGATTTATGTATTACTGCAGTTATTTTTCCCTTACAAGAATGTCACTCCAGTTGTGACTTATGGTATCTATTTTTACTATATCTAACCTAACGTTGTATATTAAGTTATATCTATTATTACTATGACATATATATTACTATAGTTGTATAATGCTGTATCTTGATGCTGTAACTCTGTTACTTTATTTATTATCTGCCTTAGTGTAGCTAAAAGTTATGATGTATATATGTAACTGTGGCAGCATGTTACTGCAATTACATTAATACATCTGTATGTTACTATATCCATGTAACTGATTCTGTTATTGTGTGTAGGGCTCTAATTGTATTACTGTATCTATGTGTTACTGCATTTATGTTATTGTATCTAGCTGTTACTGCATTTATTACTGAAGTCATGCTTTACTGCAACAAAATGTAACTGTGAATTTGCATTTACTTCAATAATAAAACAATAATAGTTACCATTTGTTAAGCACCTTTTACATGTCCGGCCCTCTTCTGCTGTGTGCTCTCCATATAATTACTTTACTAAATCGTACAACAGCCCTGCAACATATACATTATTATTCCCATTTTAAGGATGAGGAAGCTGAGGTACATAGAGATTAAGTTACTTGTCCATGGTCACGCAACCAGTATGTGGCAGTGGAAGGCAGGAGAATGACCTTGAACTCAGGTCTGTCTGACTACCATAGCTATTTGTGACAGCAGCTGTATAGACTGTGTCCTGTAATTGCATATTTAGGCCTAAGTACAGAAAATGACTCATTTTCTATTGTCTAAAGATATGAAAGATGTGAAAGATATTGTCTAAAGATATGAAAAGGTACTTGCTGGGTATAGATACAGAATAAAGTTTTTTAAACTATCAACTTCATTTTCTGACACTTTTGTTGAGTTAGGAGTTCCTAAATTCAGAAACAATTAAGTTACTAAAAGAACCTTGATTGAGTTAGCAGACAATAAATTTAAAGAACAATGAAATTGATTCTCCTAACTTTCAATGAATTTAAAAGAGAGAAAAATGGTTACATGAGCTTAATTGTTGATGAGCTCTGTGCTTATGAACTTTATCGATTCTAAAATTGCCTTGCAGGCTGGGAAACCCTTGGGTCCATGACAGATGTCCTCCAACAAAGCCACCACCACTAGGAATGGAGCCCCTTACTCACACTCTTCTACTCTCTCCTGCTCCAAACCTTGCAACCTGTAATGACCTCAATCCTCCAAGGAGACTCTAGAAAATCCCCTCTACTTTCAAAGCTTCCGATCTCAAGGGTACAGCCCCATCTCCAGCCAATTCTTCTTAGCTTTGGCTTCCTGCCCGATTCCTATTCCCAAGAGTGAGTTCTGTAAAGAGGAGGCCAATGTGGCCAGAATCTCAAGCTGGAGTCTACAGAAAGAAGTTCCCAGAGAGACCTCCCATGCTCCAGCTCCACCACTATACCTGCCCTGGGCAGATCCAGCTCCAGGCCCATTTGTTAGGTTGTCTCCCTTGGTCTTATTGCCTTCCCCCTCTGGCCCCAGGTAACTCTCCCAAGCCTGCCTGCTCCATAGAATTTCATGAAGCTTGTTTCCGTGAACCCCTCCAAGGCTAGTCACTGCCCCCTCATATGCTGCCCAGCCCCCTTTTGGGTTCCATTTCCTAAAGTCAGAACTTCTCTTCCCTTCATGGTGACCACCAGCTGTATTTATGGGTAATTGGAAGATTTAGAAGACCCCTTTCCCCCTCAAACCTGAATAATATTGAAGCACAGTGACAGGGGCTTCCTGGGATGAATGCCTAGATTATGTCTAGATTGTTAATGAGTCTCATTTTAAACATTTATAGCATTGAACAGCTTTAGATCAAGAAGCTGAACCCCCTAGAAATCAAGCATCTAGCTAAGGGATGGTAAACATAAGACACAGAGAGAACCACTCCTCCATCCTATGCCCATTGCCAACATCAGTAATCAATCACGGACAGTATGTCTGACAGACTTGAACACAGCTTCAGAGTTCTCAATCCCAGTCTCTGTCTATCACCAATAGACCTAAAGTGACGTATGAAATAAAATTCATTTCTCTTCTAGGCTCACTCTTTCACTGTGCAGATGGAGAAACTGAGCCCAGAGGAAAAGCAAATTGCCCAGGTTCATACAAGTCAGAAGCAAAACCAACACGAGAACTCAGAGTACCTGGCCTGCAAGTCCAGCCATGAAGGCAGAAGATACCTATATCATAGGACAGAGCTGGGGAGATTTGAGTCTCGCATCTAAGGAGGCCCCAAAACACTGACCAGAAAGGAACTAATGAGAGCCCAGCTCCCCCACCCCACAGTTTCCATAGCCACCCTCTGGCTCCTGGTTTGGGGCGGGGAGGAGTAGGGCTTCTGAAGTATTTCAGTCCTGATAGAAATGCCCTACATCAAGCCTTTAAATATGTTAACTTATCTGTTCTCATAGTAATCTGTGAAGGGATACTACTATTACTCCTACTTTACAAATGAGAAAACTGAGGCACTAAGATGATAAGTGACTTGTCTGAGCTCACACAGCTGCCAAATGCCAATGCTGGGATTTCAACTCAGTCTGGCTCCAGAGTGGATGAATTTAACTATTCTTGCTACCAGATTGCACACACATGCACATGCACACACATATGCACACATACTCCTACCTCTGCCAATAGTGCATGTGAGTGCTCATTTCCCCTGCAGCACCAAATATTATCAAGCTTTTCACTTTTGCCCATATAGTAGGTGAGCAGTGGCCATCCGTGGAACATCGGTCCTGGTCTCACTCCAGTTCTCATCTGGGTCAAGAGCTCTACCAGGGGTACCATTCCCCAGTCATACTTGGTCAACTGCAGGAGGGAAGGGGGAGGACTGCTACCACCAGCCCACCCATGGGGGTTTCTACCTCTGCAGAGGAAGGCCAGTCCATCAGAGCCCTGAGCCAGAAACAATAGATCATTCATTCACTGGGATTAATGAGGCTTCCCCATGTTTGTGGAGAGGTGATTAAGGAGCTTGTAGCTGCATCGCTTCCTGTCAACAGAACAAAAGACTCAGCAGTCACTGTTTTCAGAGGCTTTGGAGGCTGGGGCATGAGCAAAGGGGTCCAGGAGTCTGTATTTGGCTCTACTTTGTGCTTTTCTATGTAGGAACCAAACATGAGGGCATTTGTTCCCCTCCCCTCCCCCCGCCGCCACAATCTAGAACCCTTTGATTGCTGCCCACACCCTCCACGTGTAGTTACTGAGCCCCTAACATACACCAGTCACCATACCAGGTACTGGGAATATCGGGACAACCAAGACAGAAACAGCCCCTGCCCACACAGTCTGCCAGGAAGATTGACACTAAACAAAAAGTGTATGATGATTTATGTAGTTGCAAGTGTGATTAACTACTGCCCAGAAGTACTGAGAATCATAAAGGCATATGAAAGGCACCTTGCCACTCTAGAGGGTCAGAGAAGCTTCCTGGAAGATGAGGGGACAAGGTGGAAGTAGGATCTCAGTCTGGTCTGGTAGGATGGTCAACGTGACAGGACTTGGCAACTGGTTACACATTGGAGGTGGAGATGAGATTTCTAATCCAGGGAGTAAGGTGGGATGCACCACTAACTTACGTCCAGAGCACAAATGGCAGAGTAGTTTGGAGAAGGCAGGATGACGTGCCTGGGACCCACGAGGTGCTCTGTGGGCACTTGGCTGGATGGGCCTGGGGCACAAGAGCTCGATCTGGGCTGAGGAGGTAGATTTGGAAGACAGTGTAGAAGCCATACAGTAGTCAGTGTTGTGTGGTCAGGTGCCACTTCCAAGAAGGAAGACAAAAGGAGGCCAAGGACTGATCCCTGAAGGGAGCTGCAGGGACCAAAAGAGGGGGCCAATGAGAGGGGAGGGGAAGATCTGGAAAAAGTAGATGCCACAAAACTGAAGGGAAAAATTGCAGAAAGCAAAGGAGTTGACAGTGTCAGATGCTGCCAAGTGATCTAGTAAGATTAGGACTGAGCTGTGTCATTGGACTTGATAAGTGCGTCACTGGTGGCTTTGGCAAAAGTGGTTTAAGTGGAATTGAAAGCCAGAATGTAGTAGGTGAGGAGAGAGTGTAGGTGAAGAAGTAGGAAATGTGAATGAGCCTTTTAAGAGTGTCACTGTGAAGGGAAGGTGAGAAATGGGGCAATAGCTTACTTAGGAAGCACTTGAAGGGCTTTCAGCTGGGAAAAGCTTAAGCAAATGTGCAGGCTAAGGGCTTAATCCAGAGCTGGAGAAAGAGGGGGAGATGTTGAATGAATGAACAAACGGACAAAAAAATAAAGAGTTAAGGAGCTAATTGATGGAGGTCGATCTTGGAGCTATTTGGAGGGAATATGATCCAAGGCACTCATGGAGAGGGCAGGGGAGCCTGACCAAAAGGTGACCCCTTCCCCCTGAGTAGGGTAGTGGTAAGAACACTGTGGAGGGGTGGGGAGAATGGAGGGAAATAATGGGAGCCCCCATCTGATGACCTTGACCTACACAGTACATGTCAAGTTCAGGTGGTCTGCAAAGTGTGACAGTGATAGGAGGTAACAGCTGTTCAGCTGCAGAGCTGGGATTTGAACTTGAGTTCGTTAGATGCCAATCTCTTGCTCTTTTCACTGACTTGTGAAACAAACTCTGTAATTAGGAGGAGACAGTAGGTGTGGAGTCTTCTTAGGGCTGGGACTGTGCTGGCCAGTGATGTCATAGGGCCAGGAGACCAGAGAGGTCAGGGGAGAACAGCTGTCCAGGGGTCTGGGTCAGTGGAGAGGTGAGGCAGTGCTGGTGGACTACAGGGGACTACAAGGGCAGAGAAAAGCAGAGGGGCCTGTGGCCACATGGAGCATGGGGGGAAGGGTGGGAGGAACAGAGGAAGGGAAAGAAGGAGAAGTAGTTAACATCGAAGAGCTTGGGGACAGAATCAGAGAATGTCACACTATGAAACTGAGGGGTTGGACTTGACCCAAAGGGGAGGAATCCAACCATAGTGGCTCAGATGATTGTCTCTATGATATTGGTCAACTTGCTTAAATTCTCTAGGCTATATTTTCTCCCATATATACAATGGGATCGATAGCCCCATCTGTACTCTCTACCTATAAAGAAAAATGTTTCGAAGGCTTCTCATCGAAACTCCCTACCATGCCTTGACAGATGCTTCATAAACTGGCCCTTCCCACATCTCCAGTCTCATCCCAGCCCACTGTCCCCACCACTCACTCTGATTCAAGGTATCAGTACCACAATAGTGCTGTGTTACAAACCGGCCCCAAATTCGGTGGCCAACAAGTCAGTGGGTTAGCTGGGCTTGGCCGACCTTGGATTCAGGTCTCCTATACCTGTTTCTCATTCTTCTGGGGCATGTCCTTCTCATAGCAATGGCAGAGCACAAGACCACAAGCCCAATCACACAAAGTACAATTCAAGTTTCTACCTGTATCACATCTACTAACATCCCAGTTAGCCAAAGCAAGTCACATGATCGAACCCTAAATTAAAGCAGTGAAGAAATGTGCTCCTGCCACCGTGAGGCCACCACGAGTATGTGGATGTATAATAACATTGCAGGGGAATGAGGAATGGGACTGATGATTCTACCACGTTCAGTCGTCTCAGCTTCTGTCGGACTCCAGGTCCAGCTGTTTCCCCTCACAGCCTTTATCCCAGCTGTTCCCTCTGCCTGGGACACTCTCTCCCACTTCCTCATTCGTTCATGGCTGGCTTCTGTTCATCCTTTGAGCTTCCACTTGACATTATCCCTTTTAAAATCTTCTAACTTTCCCAGAAAGGGAATAAAATAGGGTTTGCTGATCATGTGGCATTATCTCTGCCACAGCCCTCTGATCACACAGAAAAGAGGCCTCCATCAGCTGAATAAGACGACCACCAAATGTGGACAGAGAATGAAGCAGAACGCCAAAGAAAGAGATCTGGGAGTCAGAGATGAGGTTACAGGCCAACAAGAAACAAAAGGGAGAAAGAGAAGGGGGCAAGGGGACCAAGGGGAGAAACGTAGGACACAGGGTGACACATACAGACAGAGGGAGGTGCAGAAAGAGATAGTGTCCAAGAAAGTTCACCAAGCCAGCGGCAGAGGCTGTTGCAGAGAAATAATACCCAGAGGGCCTGTCTGCGAGAGGACGAGCAAGAGCGTCCTCCTGCAAACGCGGTGTTTGCAGTTTCCTGCCGCTATTTCATTGCCCTCACCTGTCACAGACACACAGCAATGGAATCTGAAATCTAATTTGGCTTTTGTCAGCTCCGTAAATGGTGTTCTTTAGGGGTGATTCCCTGGTAAATGGACGGAAATTCTAAATTGGAAATCCACATTGGCCGTCCGGGACCATTCTCCAGAACTCTGGACAGATCGTCACGTGAGTGCTAATGCGGGTGACAAATGGGAAGCCTCTAGGCTGCTTAGGCAGCAACTTCAGACTACCCAACCCACCGGCTGCTGGCCCCAGAGATCTAATCAACCTGGGCCTGGCCCCGGATTACTGTGGCAGCAGAGGAAATAACTAGGTCCTGGTAGAACAAGGGCCTAGAACTAATTATTAGAGCAGGGGAGGGGAGGAGTTGAGGGACTTGGGGTTCAAACAGTGCAGCTCCCATTCCCTCTTCCTGGGCTTGTCTCCAGCCCAGTCCTCATCAGCACCCAGAAAGGAGTCTCCAACATACAGAATGACCATGTCCCTCCCCTGGTCAAAAGTCTGCAGCAGTGTCACCTCCTCTCAGCCCACCTCTGACTGCAGCCTCACCTGTGGTGAAGAGTTCTCCACAAGCTGGGATCCACCTGGCTCTGAAAAGCCATACCTCAAAGCAGCATTCCAGCATCTCTCCGCTTCTGCCTCAGGACCTTCCCAAACATCCCAGGAGCCTGGGTGCTCCCTTGCTTATAGGGAAAGCACAATGCTGAAATGTGAGAAAGCTGGTGTCTCCAGGGGCATTCTTCAACCAATGAGGATGGAGTCAGGAAGAAATGCCTCAGCTCTCAGTCTTTCAGGAGGAGGATTCTGGGGCATTTTTGGACAGCCTGGTGAGATTACACTCCCATTGCCCCCAGAAGCAACCATAATAACTTACTCTTATTTTGGCTGCTCCTCCTTCCCTGCCTCAGTGTCCCTGCTATCACTCTGCTTCTGGGGATCATCCCCCAAATAAACCACCAACACCGAGGTCCTTGCCTCAGGCTCCCCTTTCAGTGTCTTTCCAACTGTATTCCTTGGGCCCCCAAGGCAACTTAGGGTGTGTCTAGCCCCCCTAGCATCCACATTTGGTTCAATGCTCTATTGTCACCATCTTGAAATTTTTAATCATTTTTGAACAAGGATCCAACATTTTCATTTTGCACTGCAGCCCACAAATTATGTAGCTGGTCATGTTCTGAATTTTAGCACTTTGCACTAAGCCTGGCTCTTGGTAGGTGCTTAGCGAATATTGAACTAAATTGAATTGAGCTAAGTTTGGGGCCTCTGACCCCCCCATCTCCTCTCTTAGCTCCTTCTCCATTTCCATCCTTACCTGAGATGTACACATTTCCAGAATCTGGGGCAGAGAGCAACAAAAGCAGCTTGTGTGGTTTCTTCCCTGGGGCAGAAAGGAGTGGGGTTCTGTGGTCATGCCCCCATAAATTACAGCACGTCCTCCATCGGATCAGGGATTCCCTGTGGTCACAGCTCCCTAGGAGAAAACCATGTATTTCCATTTTAAAATGTCATTACACAGGTTTTCATCATGTTTCAAAAAGCTAAGTCAGATCATTTGGAATTGTCCTCACTCTAAACCATGATAACAGATAGCAGTGGTCCACAGCAAAGACACGAGGTTAATGGAAGACTCCAAGAATGAGAAGCAGGCTAGAATTTTAGACAAGACCCATCTCCGAAGGTTGAGAAGTTTGGCCAGGAGAAGGGGTCAGCGTGAGGAAATGCTTTTCTTAATTGGAAAAAAGACAGCCCCAGGAAAATGTAGCACACGTGTAGCGTGATCCCACTCTCATCTGGTTTTCACTGTGAAGGGAGAAGACGTAGGACTGTGAGCACAGACAAAGGGGACCAAAGGCATTTCTAGGGATTTTCAGAAAGCAATCACAGATAAGGTTCTTTCACCAGGGCAGTTAAAGCCACAGAAAGCAAAGGCATGGGGGTTTAACACCTCTCGCTGACCAGAGGTCCCAGGGGCTCAGACAATCCTCAGAGAAGCCCAAATTAAATTGACCTGAGACTGAGAGAAGAGTCAAAGTAAAATTATGTTTAATTATTAGCAGTTAAGGGCTAATGAGGATGCCTGATTTACCTAAATGTTTGGCTATTTCTATATCTTGCTGTAAATTGGCCATCACTTTTTATAAGTGATCATTAGAGATTAGTTAGTTGTTATGCTTTGTTATTTAATAAATTCTACTGCACATACACACATACAGTTTCAGTTTTTGTTTTATAATTACAATGTGCAGATTTGGGAAAACATTAAATGTCCTCAATTATCCACAACCCTGGAAAGGTGTTTTGTTCAAGGTGACTCTAGCCCAGACCCCACAGTCCACCTAGTGGCCGCTATCCAAATTGCAGCATAATGCCAGGAATAGGGAACAGCTTCAAATGGGCGATGCATACATAAAGAGACAGGAAAAGAGGATGGTGTCATTCTGCTAATCTAGCCTGAGATATGTTTTATTCCAGGGGAAGGGGAGGGACATGAGGTAGTCATCAGGGATGACTGCTTCATGTTGGCAGTGGGGTTCCTTGGAGGCCAGGGTGGTCCCAGGGACCAGAAGAGATAAGAGGCAAAGAAGCCACAAACAGACCCCTTCCCTGGGCCCAGGGCACAGAGCAGGAAGCCTTGCCCAGGTGCAGGAAGGAAGAGAGCATCAGAGAGAGCCAATACCCAGTGTAAGAGAATTGCACCTCCAGAAGGACAGCTGGGTAACCAGAGGGTGAAGGGGAGATGCAAGGAAGACTCCCCAAGAGGGGCAGGAAAATGGTCTGAGCAAGACCTCGATTGCTTGAAACACACACTCAAGCTTGACAAATAAACAGGGAGACCCCAAAGCCATCGAGTTAAAGGGAGCAAATGGCACAGCTGAGCAAGCCAACCCCTCTGCTCAGAGCACCCAAGTGCCATACCTTCCCTCACCCAGCAATCGATCTAAATCTGGAGCCCGCTAAGCTTTCCTAGTCCCTCCTTGAGCAGCATTTACCCCAGTACTGAGACCCCAGGGCAGGGTTCCCTCTCCTCAGAACTGCCAGGGTGAAGGGGAGAGAGGCCTGCAGGCTGCAGGGAGGCGGCCAGGCCTGGCCCTAGGCCTGCTTCTGCTCTTCTGAAGGATGAAGTGACTAGACCAGCAGACCTCAAAGGAACTTCTGCTCAGGCCTGCACCGCAGGAGGCCTGAGGCAGGAGGGCCCTGGGCCCAGATGCCTGGGTGTGTGGCTCTGCATTCAGGTAAGACAACAATGACAGTCCCTGTACTGACCTCCCCTGCTCCATCAGACACCTTCTTAATGGCTCCCAAGGCAGCCTCAGGGCAGACTCTGTCGAGAATCTTCTCCATCACTCCAACGGCCATTGCAAGACTCAAGAACATGGGCTCTGGAGCCAGACCTAAGTTTAAATTCTGACTCTGTTACTCAGTATTATCTGAGGTAGATTATTTCATGGACCTAAGTATCAGTTTTTACATCTCTGCACTTAGCACAGTAGTTGGTAGAGAGGCAACAGCCAGACGGCGGCTCAAAGGAGAAAGAGAAAGAATAAATAAGAACAGAGAGACTCAAAGGTACCCAGAGATAAGCATCCTGAGGATAGAGATATCACGACAGGGGTTTAGACCCCCAAGACAGAGGCAGAGTGGGGAAGAGGAAACAGCAGGAAGCTTTCGGGAGAAGACAGCAGACTGGGGAATGAGTCAGTTCTCACGGCCGCTGAATAATTCACAGGGCAGCCGGGATGGCATATGCTTCCTCTAAGCCCTCCCCAGCAGGAATACCAGCCTTCTCCCTCTCCCCCCCATTCCCCACCAGTCGTTGCCCAGGAAACCAGCTCCCTTCTCCTGGAGGAAGGGCTGCCTGGGGCCCCGAGAACAGGCAATGGAGGGCAGAGGGAACATGGAAGGGAAGTCAGGTGAGCCAGGGCAGAATCGGTGGCCCAGAAAAAAGTCAGCTCTGCCAGTCACCACACAGGAAAACCTAGGTGAAGAGGAAGCAGAGGTCTGGAGGATGCATCCTCCTCAGAAGCCACTGGAAATGCTACAAAATGAAATAAAGCTGCAGAAGCCGAAATTGCTGACAACAACAGGTCAGAAATGAGACCACGTCCAGGGACAAAAGGTCAGGGACTTTGGTTCTTTTTGCCCTCGCTCCCTTTCTGGGTTTTGCATCTGGCTTCCTCTGCGACCCCACTCTCCACCTTCTACTGTGCCAGACTCTTTCTCTATGAACAACCAGGCATCTTCTACGCTTGGAGTGGACTTTCAAAACTAGCTTCTCCCCAGCTCGCCTCTGGTACACATTCCAGCATCATCTTTGGCCTTGTACAGACCAACACGGGCCGCCCCTGGCCCAGGGACGCCAGCACCTCCTGTGGCACTCCCTTCCAGCTGCCTTCCCAATGGGTACCTGCCCTCGGGCCTGGCTTCTCTTGTCTTGCATCTTCAAACTGCCCCTCAGGGCCCAAGACCCTTGCCTTGTCCCTGCCCTAGTTCCCACAGGGTCCCAAGGTCCCCTCATGTTCTCAGATTACTTCCTAATTACATCCCTCTCTGCCTCACACAGCAGACAACACTAAATCCAAAAAGCAGAAACTTCTATGGCTTGGTCAGTGCTGATGGCTTTCTAGCATCATGACAGAATAAAGTCTTTATTGATAAGTGCACTGGGGTTCAGCTCCTAATGCATCTCAAAGCACAACCAGTTACTGGTTGTAAAACCTCGTGAAAGTAGTTTAATCTCTCTCAACCTCAGTGTCCTCATCTATATAATGGGGACAGCCCTGTCTCATAGGATTAAGTGAAATGAGAGGGTATAGCACATATTTAGTAAGTCATGGTCATTGTTGTTGTTAAATACGATTATTATTGATATCATATTATATATAACATTTGTATTATATACAACATATCTATGTGTTGTATTGCCACGTGTTAGTCCTTCCTATCATGCTGATGTTTTTTTTTTTGCTCACCTCAGAGGAGCTCATGCTTAGAGCTCAGCTGCATGGAGTTTCATTTGTCACAAAGTCTAAAACATTGAAAACTTCACTCAATTAGCAAATTTGTCATTATGGTCTGAGCAAGCTATAGTTTTTGATTGAATTTGTGAAACATGATCATTTTATTGAGCAAACCAAATTACATAAGGGTGCATTTGCACTCCTAAATTAAGAGAATGACTTTAGATATGAAAAGGGTGCTACAAAAATAAGGATTACATATGTTTCCAACTCTCCCAAAATTTCTATTTTTCCCCATAAAGAAAAATAAAAGGTTTGGGTTTTTTTTTAACCTAAGCTTTCCAAGTTTTCAAAAATGTTATATTTCTCAGCCCCATAAGGTGAGGGAAATATGCCAGAAGCACAGGATTGTATCTCTAGGATGCCCTCGAGCTTGACAGCCCCATTTCTGAGTCACCCCATTTACAACCCAACTGGGTGGGTTGAGCTGGAAGCACTGTGACCCCCTCCTCAGGCTCTGAGCCAGAAGCGCAACATCCCTCCCCAGGTTCAGGGCCTCAAAATGAGAAGCCAGATTTTGCCTGGCCCCATTCCCAGATGGGTCTAGTGTTTCCTCTCTGTCTTCAGTTCCAAGCCTTTTCCTGTCTGTTCTTCTTTCTCTTCACACCAGCTATAGTGGGTTGAACTGTGTCCTCCAAAAAGACCTGTTGAAGTCCTAACCACTCAGTACCTATGAATATGATCTTATTTAGAAATAAGATCGTTGCAAGTGTAAGTTAAGATGAGGTCATACTGAAGAAAGGCGGGCCCTTAATCCAATATGACTGGTTCACTTATAAGAGGAGAAGAGACATAGAGACATACAGGAAAAACGCCATGCAATGACGGAGGCAGAGATTGGAGTGATGCAACTGTAATCCAAGGCTCGCCAAAAATTTCTGGGAGTGATCAGAAGCTAGGGAACTCTGCTGGGGATGGGGATCAAGACAGCTGCACCTAGGAGAAGACCACTGACTGGGCCTTGAAGGATAAATAGGAATTCCCTGGGACCATACTACACCATGCTAAAAATGTTTGGCCCTGCCCTGGCAGGTGATAGGGACTTACCAAGGATTTCAAGCAGAGGGGTAATAACAGAATCACATTTGTGCTTCTGCGAGCAGATGTTGTACTGGAGGGAGTGTTAACAGGCAAGGAGAGCTGGGAAGGGTTTGTACTAATAGGCCAAGTAAGAGATGCTGAGGCCGAAACTAGGGTGTGTTGTCTAGGATGGAGAAGAAGGAACTGATTCAAACAAATGTATGCCCTGTTAGACATTGGAAGGCGATGTTCTCTAATGAGAAAGAGACATCTACACAACAGAGAAGAGCTGGTGGCATCGTGTCCAGAAGCCTGCTGGGAATGAAAGTGTGTTCCAGGTGGAGATGTCTGCTGGCTGGCTCATTGATTTTGAACCCAGGCAGGTGTGTCAGGGCGACATCGCACTTCAGCTCTCCTTCCCAGCTCCCAAAGTCCAGAGCCCCTAAAGCTGCGTGGTATGGGGAGATAATCTCCATTCTGGCCCAGGAAAGGAGAGGTGGTTTGCTGTTTGTGACCTTCAGTCTGGGTAATCAAATCTGAGATGGATCCTTTGGAACCGTCATCATAGAGATCATTTGATGAGCTGACTAGAGCAGCTTCATGTGGAGGGATGAGAATAGAAACCCGAAGAAGCAGCGAAAGTGAGTGCTGACAGTATGGTCAAGAAGCTTGTCTATGAAGAAGAGGATGGGGGGATGAGGGAGAAATCTGTGCATGATTTTGGACTGAAGGAAAAGACACAATGAAAAGAAAGGTACAACACTGCTGTCCCCAGGGAAAGTGGATGGGCAATGATACAGGGCAATGGTCAGGATATTCGTCTAGGACAAAAAGATTCAGAAAATACGATCCTCAAAATGATGTACTGAGTTCGGTGAGAAAGGGTACAGCTTAAGGAGCATTCCCAACTAATGACCTTTTTTTTTTCTAATGAAGCCGGAGGTAGGTATGTCTGCTGAGAGAGAAGGGGTTGGTGGGGACCAGGGCTCCAGGAGGGTCAGAGTGGTTGGTACAGCCATTGAGGAGAAGGAGCTGCCAGAAGGAGGCAGAAGGATGCAGATGGTAGAGGTCCTCAGTGGGCAAATTCTCCACCGGTGCCCAGGACCCAGGTTGCAGGGCAGAGTGGTAATGCTGGACTGATATGGGCTGGGTCCTATGTCCTCCAGTCACACTTGGACTTGTCAGACTGTGTGTCCTGATTTTTGAGTGGGAAAATATGTTGCCTGCTGTATCAGTTAGGGTCTCAGCAGGGAACAGATGGCACACTCAGATTGGGTAATTTAAGGAGAGTTTGTGAAGGGTCTATTTACCAAGGTGTTGGCAGGGCTTAGAGGAACCACAGGGGTAGTGCAATTCGTTCAGGCTTATCTGGGGGGCGGATTGGTACTATATGACCACTCTGGTGCTTCAGGGGCAGGATGGCAATGGTACCCAGAGAGAGGGCCTAGAAGCCAGCCAGCCGGCAGAGATTCAGACCTTTGGTCAGTCAGCAAGGAGGAACCAGGGAAAAAAATACCCCAACTTCACTCTCCTCCCTCCCTCCAGTCTCCTGCTGAGGTTCCCCATTGGTTGAACCCAAGGAAGACAGAGGGCAGAGGAAACCATTTATGGGTCCATATGGGTCAGCAGTCTGGATAGGGGCAGAGAGTGGGTCTGGAGGGACAAATAGAAGACATGGAAGCCAGCGGTAGGGATCCCTATCTTCAGAAACGTTGCACTACCTATGGATGAGGCAGTAGACTGGTTCTTGTAGTCCCTCAGGGCTCAGATAACAGAGTGTATTTGTGTGTGTGTTGGGAGGGCAGGGTGTAATGTGGGAGGAGAGAAGACAATTTTCATCCATCTAGTAACGTTTCCCCACTCCTCTTCCTCCCGCAGCACCTGATTTCTCTCTGGCGACAGAGTGGCGAAACTCCTGTTCAGAAAGAGTTAGTGATCAGATTCTGTGATTAGAAGGAAGAGGGTGGGAGACAGAGAGAAAATGCTACAGGGAGTTAGAACCTCTAGGGCTCAGCAGACAGCCAGATGGACAGGCAGACAGACCAGGAAACACCCCCCACTGACCCTTGTCCTGCTTCTTTTCCCATCAAGTACAATTGAGTCAAAGGTGCTAATAGATCCCTGAGAAAGATAGATGGAGTAATCAGGGTAAATGAAATTAACATGCACAGGGTAATCAACACTCATTAAGCCAATTTAGTCAAGTGATGACCTCAGTCAGCTTTTATTTAATCATATACTTAAATGTCAAATCAATATGCAAATTTCACCCAGGCCTTTTTCAATTATAACCCATTAAAAACTTTCAAGTAAATCAATTCAGCCAGGCAGGGTGAGCAAGGCAGGGAGAGACAAGCTGGGCCCCAGACTATAACGGACAGTGGGCCTTTTGTCTACAGTACTCTCTCCGCCCCTACTCACTGGTCCACTCCCCACCATTTGCCATCAAAACGTATGCCTCCTGTGTCACATTCTATGCCCCTGAAATGGCTTTCAGGAAAAGAAGGACACTGAACTCAATCTTCCTTGAACGTCACATAAAAACCACATTCACACCTCTGTGCACTCAGCACTTTGTTTTTTGCAATGAGTGTCGGTACTCCTTTCATATCAGAGTCCCCCAAAATCCCAATTAGGTAGACATTAATATCCTCGATTTACCAATGACCAAATAGAAGCTCAGAAAAACATAGAGGCTTCTCCCAAGACGCCAGCTCATCAATAGAGAAGGGAGACTCATGGCAGCATCCTGAGGTCAAGCCCAGCCTGGAGATCGGTCTACCACCCCGACATTTAGGCAAAAGAAGCAGGTGTGTGAAAGAGGCTTCTCTTTTCTTCCAAGACTGAATTGCCAAAGTCCTCATGCCCCATCCCCAGTGCCCTAGTGAAGCTGGGTGTGACTGATTCATTTTTAAAAGGCTGTGTCAAATTTGGTTAACTCGTCCCAAGCCTATGAAAAAAGAAGTTAAATCATGACTGCCTTTGCTTATTATCATCCCATCTACCTCTCTTGCCAGCAGATAATATGACACCAGTAAGAAAAGAAACAGACAAACAGAGCAAGGTCCCACAATAAGGGAAATAGGAAAGAAAAGGCCACTCTCACCAGATTCTTGCTAAGTGCTCTTCCTTCAGTGGTCTTGTGCAAAGGGTATTACCCCTCCCCTCTACAGATAAAGAAGGAAGCAAGATCAGAGAAGGTGATTTAATGGCCCTAAGGATGCGCAGTGAGCTAATGGTGAACTTGCAAATGAAAACCAGGTCTTTACGAGTCAAAGGCCTCAGACTCCACAGGTCATCCATGTCCAGGAGAGGGACCTGTTCACATGGGCTCTTTCCCAGGAGGTTGTACCACCAGCCATCGCAGGCAAGGCTTCTGGGCTAGGGGCCTGGCTTCCTGGAGCTGATGTGAAAAGTCCAATGGAATAGACTAAACATCCTGCCTGGCCCAGGAGGCCCAGACTCAGGCTGGTGCAGCAGAAATGACAGCTGCTTCTCAGAGACCTGCTTCTCAGGTCAGCCAAGAGCTGACAGGTAAAACACCAGAAGAGTCTTGATAATTTCACAGTGAAGCCAGACTGAGAATGCAGTCTGGGAAAATGTACAGTAATTGACTCAAATATGACACAGTGGTGTCAAGTGGTGACCCCTAAAGTGATTGGGAGTGTTGTGACCACTGATGTGAAGAAGCCAACACTGGTGCCTTTGATAGTTTCAGGGCCACATGCCTGCAGCTCTGAACCATTCCCAAGGGGGTGGAGATAGGTGATTTCCTGGCTGAGTAGGGGGAGAAAGAGAAAAACAGGAACCTGGCTGGCAGAGCCAAGAACTGGTGCCTCTGGCCAAGGCTGGAAGCATGAGGATTAGAATGGCACCAGCCCTGCATACTTCATTTAAGATGGAGTCGAAAGTAGAGCGGGGAGAGCCTGCTCCTGGGGTTAGCACTGAAAGTCCTGTGTCTCTGAATCCCCTCAGTTGTAGGCAAACCAGGATGGTTGGGGCCCTATAGATGAGCCAGCCAGGGCACCCACACACCATCTTCCACCCAGCAGTGTGGGAGGGGCTTAGGTGACTCCTGACAATTTCATAACCAGAAGGCAGAAGAAGAGAGGAATGAAGGGGAGGAGCCAGATGATCACTTTTCAGAGCCTGTAGGTATCCAGAACTATACTAGGGGCTTTCAAATAAATGATCTTATTTAATCCTCAAAACAACCTTAGCAGGCATTGTATATTCCCATTGTATAAATGAAGAAACAAAGGCTTGAATCAGTTAAACAACTGACAAAATATGTAAATGTATCAAATCAATATGTTGTATACCTTAAACTTACACAATGCTGTATATCGAATATATTTCAATTTTTTTAAAAAAAAGTAACTATTTTTCTGGACAGACCAGTAAGTCACTGCCAGGGAAACGAAAGTGAGTGGCACAAAGGGACCTGACCATACCAGCCCATGTGGGCCAGAGAGGAAAAAAGCAGAACTTAGACTGACAAATGCCCCTCCTCTAAGAAAAAGCAGATTGTAAAACATTTTCCTAGTAGAGCGATGCAAGCCCCTGTCTGGGTCTTTAAAGGGAAAAGTGGCTCCAGAGAAGAGAATGGGAATGTCACAGTGACCTGGAGCAACTCTGGTAAAGAAGGATAAGGAAGTAAAAGGTGCCCAGGGAGGCAGCTCCCAGGGAAGGGATTTAAAGGAGACTCGTACAGAAGGCAGGGGACTAGGGCAGAGAGCCCCACACACCACAGGGACTACCAAAAATGCCAAGGGGACCAAAACATTAACAGGAAAAAATACTTACAATGCATCTCCAAACTCCAGAATAATTCTCATCAGGAGGAGAAGAAAGCCCAAGAAATCCTGGAGAACAGAAGAGGAGCTAGAAAATTCTAAACAAGCAAAATGTCTTCATTTTGGGAGGTAGGGGAGAATGTACATTTTCTAACATGACCTCCACACTGGTAAGAATCTAGAACATCTGATTTGTGTACACATAGAAGATAAGTCACGTACGTGATCGCCGGGGACCAGCACGAGTCCCCCCAAAACAAGACTTGCTGGACTCCCCTCATTTCCCATTCTGTTGAGTGACCTGTCAACCTGGTGAAACCCCAGGGGCTTGAAGCAGACTCTCAGCCTTCTCGTGATTGAGAAAAGGGAGCTGGGTGACAGAGCTACTCAAGGGGATTCATAATGGCTGGGAGGGAAGGGTGTGAAGGATTTGCCTGTGTGGGTCTTGAGCCCCACAAGGAATTCCAGGCAGAGGAGACAGCAGATGTAAAGGCATGGAGGTGAGAAACTCAGGAGGGAAGAAAGATCATTGCTTCCTAGACTGTGAGTAGATAGCTCCCATCCACAGAATAGTCCTCACCTCGCTCAGACCTCTCACTTCCTCGACCTAATCAATCCCTACAACACTCTATCTCCTTCCTCAAAGAGCACCTATTGAGCACCTACTACATGGCAGCCACTGTTCATGGCAGCCACACTGGGTGTGGCACACAGCCACACACGCAGCAAACAAGGGCCCACTTTCATGGCCTTTAGAGTCTAACAGAGAAGACAAGGCTGACAAATACTTCCAGCTCCCCTCTCCCCCAGGAAGCTCTGGCCCAGCCACCTGGATGTAACTGTTCCCGTGTTCATGGATGACTCTTGAATTTCTCTCTCTAGCCCCAGTCTCTCCCCGAATGCCAGATGCGCCATTTTCAATTGCTTCCTTGATATCTACATTTGCATTTCTAACAAGTATTTTAAACTCATCGTCTCTAAAACTAAATGATTCCACACCTTCCCCCTCCACAAAACCTGTTCCTGCTCTACCCGGTTACTCAGGCAAAAACCTGGAAGTCATGCTATGTTCTTGTCATTGTGCACATGCGCATGCGCGCATTCACACACACACACACACACACACACACACACACACACACACACACACAATCCAATCTACAGGCAAGTCATTCTGGTCCAAATGTCACCCCGAAAAATCCTACTTGTCACCACTTCTGACTGCTACCACTCTGCTCAAAGCCACCATCGTCTCTCTCCTGAACCATTAAACTAGTCCCCTTCCCAGTTTCCTTGCTTCCCACAACTCACCACCTTCCAGTCCTGTAGCCACGCTGCTGCTTGAGTGATCTTTTGTTCAAAGATAAATCAGACCATTTCTCTCCTCTGATCAAAGCCCTCAACAACAAATCATGCCCTGGTCCCTTCAGCCTAGGAAAAAGCAATGCCCTGGTCCCCTGCCTTCTTTCTGCCATTCACAATGTCAGGCTTCTTGAAAAGGTTTTCCTTAACTCACTCTCCATTCCTCCCTCTCTCAACCCTACCACAAGCCACTGCCATCTGCCTCTGAAACTGCTGTCTCCACAGTGATCCAGGGCCATCCACCAGCCAGATCCCAGGCTCACTCCACAGTCTCCTCGGTCTTCATCATCTGTGACATTCTGCCCATGACACTGCTGACCATCCCCTCCCTCCTCCTCTAAATGCCCCCTTCCTGGGGTTTCTGGACACTAGCTTTCTCTGGTTCTTCTCTCTCCTCTCTGACTTCTCCACCATCACCGTGTGGACGCTTCCTCCAGCTGCTCCATAAATGGTAGGGATTACCAGGGCTCAAAACTTGGTCCTCTTTTCTGCTTATTGTAAACACCCTCATCCCCTTTCACTAATTCATCCCTAGTTCATTATCACTCATTCTCTGATGGTTCCCTAATCTAGGTCTTCAGCCAAGACTCTAGCCCCAGACCTACAATTATAATTCTGTCCTGGCCACAGCCATGCAAACTAACTACCATTTTATCCATATGTGAACCCCAATCCAATCCACAGTGACAGATTTCAGCATCATCCAAATCTTCTCTCTCCCTCAACCCCTATGTCTAACTTGTCACTTGACCTTATGGTCTCCTCTGCCTCCTTAATAGACGTGTACCATCTCCTCCTTCCATGCTCCTGCCTCATGGAGGAGACCCTTACCACCTCTGACCTGGATCACCACCTTCAGGCTCACCTCCTCCAATCCAACCTCCAGTGTCTCAACACCAAAGAGCTTCTTCTAAAATGCAGATCTGGCCATGTCGCTCCTCCACCAAACCTTTCATTGATGTATCAACTAGCTACGACTGCACAACAAATCACCCCAAAATTCAGTGGCTTAGAATAATTCTCATTTGTTATAGCTCATGCATCTGTGGGTTGGCTGGAGTTCATTGACCTTGGCTGGGGTCACTCATGGTCTGCAGATAAGCTGGGCTCAGCTCTGGGCTGGCTTCATTGGGGCACACCCTCTCCTGGGACTAACAGAAATGTGCAAGGCCTCTCAAGACCAAGGCTCAGAATGGACCCATGGTCAATCTTCTATTGTCCAAAGCAAGACACATGGCTGAACTCATATCAAGAGGTGAGAAAATATACTCTGCCCTTAATGGAAGGCTACGCAAAGTCATCTAGCAACAGGCATGGGTACAGAGAGGGGTGAAGAATTGGGGCCATTACTGCAACTCACCACAATAACTTTCCATGGCCCTCAGGGTCAAGTCTCAACTCCCTGACAACAGACCATTCAGGAGCTGAACCAGCCACCTCTCCAGCCCCATCTCTTATTGCTCTGAACTTCCACCCACTCCCCAACTTCGAGAGCTCTGCAAATAAGCCTTGTTATTTCACACTCCAGGTTTGCCGCCCACGTGCCATTTTTCATTCCTAAGGCTCCTCTTCCCTTTCCACCATTGTCCACCTGGGAAATCCTTACCCATTTTTCAATATCTAGCTCAGCAAGCTGCTTCTCCTCAGGGAAGCTCTCCCAGGCCACCTTCCCCACTCCACAAGGTGGTCACAGCCTCTGTTACACCCCTCCCCCTTCCATTGTACCCTATTAGAGCACTTACCCCTATTCATAGCAAAGGTGTCCATTTCCTCCCCCAGATGTCTAATACCTTAGGGCAGTATATTAGTTTGCTATTACCACTGTAACAAATTGCCACAAAGTTAGTGGTCCAAACAACACAGATTTATTCTCTTACTCTTCTGGAGGTCACAAGTCCAAAACCAGTTTCACTGGGCTAAAGTCAAGGTGTTGACGGGGCTTGTTCCTTCTGGAGTTTCTGAGTGGAGAATCTGTTTCCTTGCCTGTTCCAGCTTCTAGTGGCCACCTGGACTCCTCGGCTTGCGGCCCCTCCTCCATCTTCAGAGAGCAAGAACGTCACTTCAGTCTCTTCTCACATCACCTGCTCCTCTTCTGTGCCAAATCTCCTCTGCCTCCATCTTATGAGAACACTCGTGATTACATTTAGGGTTCACCTGGATAATCCGGGATAATCTCCCCATCTCAAGATCTTTAACTTAATCATACTTGCAATGTCTATTTTGCAATATAAGGTGACAGTCATAGATTCCAGGGGTAAGGACCTGGTATCTTTGGGGGCCATTATTCAGCCCGCCACAGGCAGTTTCCATGCTTCTTCTTCTGGGCCACTCCTCCACCTGGCTCGGGACCTGGCACTTGATGGGTGTTCAGTACATTTGATGAATGAAAGAATGAATGAGTGAGAGAATTCATGCAGTACCAGAGTGGCCATTGGCAGTATCAGGGTCCCCCAACAGGCTGGCTAACAAAATCAGCAGTGAAAACTAGGGCTCTTGAAACTCCATCCCCTATATTCACATAACAGAGAATATTCTCTGTAATAAATAAGAGATCAAACCAGGACCTCTGTGCAATGCAGGAGCCAGGCTGCCTGAGCTAAAAAGGAGAAAGCTATTCCTCCCCGGAACCGCAGAGGCGGAGCTGTGAGCTCACCCCCAGGAAACATTAACCTCCCATTTCTTGTTGTAACTGCACAGACTGGGCTGTGTGTTGGTTCCATGGGAACAGTCACCCCTGTTCCTGTGTATTCAACAAAAACTTGCAGCTACTACTCTGTGCTGCTTAAATAAAACACGATCCCTTCCCTCAAGGGGATGCCAGTCCCAACTTCTTTTGAACATCTTTAAAATCACTGATCCTCAGCCCAGCACAATTTTCAAACCCATTGGAGCTCATAGAACTCCTGTTCCTTGCATCTCAGAGTGCCTCCTGAAGGGCCTTGTAGTCATTCAACAAACACTGAGCACCAACAACTTGCCAAGGCCTATATCAACCTTTGATTCACTGTGGGGCTCTCGTGAATTTCCCACTAGCCACAAGTTGACATTCCCCACAGGACTTCCAGAACCTTCCACCTTTCCCTGATAATTCCCACCAAAGTGTCCGAGACTGCAGAAAAGTTAGGAGGGTGCCTTGGAAAGGAGCTGGGCAATGACCACTAGAAAGTCATCAGTGATTCCAACCAGGGAGGTTTTTGTTCAAGTCGGGGAGGAAGTTAAGCTGATAACATAAAAGGTGGGGATATAAAAACAACAATGATAATAATAGCCACTAATTATTTAATTAGTTCTTACTATGTGCCAGATTGTACTGTGCATTCAGCATGGATTATCTCACTTAATCATGTTCACATTCCTATAAGGTAAATATTATTAGACTCACTTTACAAATGAGGAAATTGAGGTGCATATTAATAAGGGGACTTGCATACAGTTGCAAGTAGCACCAGGATTTGAATTAACTACATCTAGAATAGTCCTAGAAATTTGACCATGAAGGATAGTTAAGCCATGAGTGTAAAGAGGGAGGTGCTATGTTCAAGGAACTTTGCAATTGGAGGAAGTTGTTTCGTGGGTAGAACATAAACATGTTTGTGCATGAAACAACTGAAGCTTCACTGATGGATGCGCGCTCACATGACGGAGAGGGCAGGATCCAAGCCCAGAAGAGAAGGAGGAGAAGGTAGACGGTGACCCAGAGGCCAATAAGATGTCAGAGGGCCAGGGGGAAAGTGTCAGACTGCAGGTAAATGCCTCCAATATTCACCGTTTACAAATATGGTCATCTACTCTCTTGCTAGAGAGATCCTCACAACAAAGTGACTATGAGTTTAAGTGAAACAACAGGTCTGCAGAGGAAACACAACTTGCCCAAGGTCAGAAAGTTGATAGCAGAGCTGCAACTCAAACCCCATGTTCCACAAACCTAACTCTGACCCACATCAGGCCTTGTGCAGAGATTCAACTCCATGAAGTGGATGGATAAGTGGACTGGAGCCCAAGTTCAAACAAACCGAAGGGACATTGAAGTCGGGGCTTGAGCCCGCACAGGGGAATTTGCAGGGTCTCTGAAATCTCCTTGTCCCCAAGCACAGTGCAGCTAGTAGTGGACAGTTGAACAATCTAGCCATGCTCAAAATTTCAATTCAAGACTGGCACATGGAACCAGGGCCTCCAGAGATCTCCCAACCCCATACAGGCTAAGGACGCACTTCCAGGAAGACACAGCCATACTTTAAAGTGTCTGAAATCAGAAGATTAAGCTGGGGAAGGGGTGAGAATAGTAGGAAGAGCCCAGAAATAAAAGGTATAATGAGGTGCCACCTTAGGATAAGAATGTCTCTCACCCACACAGGGCTGAAAATTACTGATCCAGGAATCTTCCTGGAGACACTGCTTCCTGCCCGCGTGACTAGCTGTGAGTCCCATTTGCTACTCTGGTCCCCTCACCCTGTGTCAACACTCCTCTCCTTGCTTCCCCAGCTTTGGAACTCAGAGAATGACACCGGAAAATGGACCCCTGAGGAGAGGGAACCAGGCTGAGGGACTGAAGAAGACAAGGAAGGAAGAGGGTGGTACTGGGCCTTCACGCATTCATTTATTCATTCATTCACTCCCTGCTATTTCTTGGGCACATACATAGTGTCAACACTGGGAGTAAAATGATGAGCAAAAAACAGACACATCAGTGATCTTAGGGAGTTTACAGTCAAGGTAAGAAAGGAGACAGCCTTGAATCAGATAATCACAGAAACAGAGATAAAACTATGATCATAGTCAGTGCTACGTACAAGAGGCGTGTGGTCTTATGAGCACACATAACAGGGAATAATTAATCAAGGACTCAGAGAGGCTTCCCTGAGGAAGAAGTTCGTGGTCTGAGATTGGAAGCATGAGGTGGGCCATGCAAGTGAAAACTGGCAGAACACCCAAGTAGCGGGGACAGGGACAATGTGGTAGAACACAATGGCAGGACAGTGATTCTGAGACTGACAAAGAGTTGTTACCCTGACATCACAAGTTTGTGAGTAGAAGAATTCCATGACATGCTGTCAAAGTGTAGTAATAGTAGCTAAAACGTGTGTAACTATAACTAACAATATATGACAAAACATAACTAATAATAATATGACCACAAATAGTTAACAGTTGTATAGGATTTACTCTATGCCAGATACTGATCTAAGCCCTTTTCATGTTAAGTCTTTTAGCCCTCACAGCAATTCTAGGAGGTGAATACCACTCCTATATCTATTTAACGTATAATCCCCAGAGATGTTAAGCAACTGTACCAAGGTCACACAGCTGCTAAATGGTGGTACCTAGATATAAAACCAGTTAGTTGAGTTCTAACATCTGGCTCCAGAGCTTGAACCACCTCCCTGTTTATGGAGCATCTACCCTATCCCATGCTCTTACTCAGTGCTTTACGTGCAAGTCCCACTGGCTTCTTACAACAACCCTATGGGGTGGATACTGTTAGTACCACCTCAATTTTGTATAAAAGAAAACTGAGGCTCAGAGAGAGGGTGGGACTCGCCCAGGTCATGCTACTAGTACATAGAGCAGCTGAGCTTAGAACCCCGGACTCCAGAGTTGCAAAGTAAGTTGAGAGAATAAGAAAAAGCTAAGAGAGATATTGGAAGTCAGCACAAAAAAGGGAGCCAGCTAGAGATCTTTCAGCAGCAACAGACTCATTCATTACTTCAGGGAAAAGGGGATTTGTTAAAACTTCACATGTGCATGAGTATGATATAATAAAAAGTAAATATTTAGTCTCTGTCCCAGTTCCTGGCACACAGCTTCTAAAACCGGTAGAATCTCCAGAATATTAAAGAGTGTCTTTGGTACGCTAATGGTGTCTGGTGGGGGTGGGGCCTGCATAGCTTCAGGATGGGGGCTGGTTGCCTGAAAGACCAAGGCAAGATTAGGGGGTTGGAACTTCCAGCCCACTTCAACTTCTTTCATCCTGCCCACCCCAAACTCTGGAAAGGGAAAGGGGCTGGAGATTGAGTTAATTACCAATGGCCAATGATAGAATCGATCACACCTACATAATGAAACCTCCATAAAAAATAAAAAAAATAAAAAAACCTGAATGACTGGGTTTGGAAAGCTTCCAGGTTGATGAACAAACACATCAAGTGCTGGGAGGGTGACATGCTCCGGGAAGCTCCACCCCTGGAGGCCCACTTCCTTGCCCTGTGCATCTCTTTAATTTGTCTGTTCTTAAGTTGTACCCTTTATAATAAACTTGTAATTGTAAATAAAGTGAATTCTTGAGTTCTGTGAGCTGTTCTAGCAAATTATCAAACCTAAGGAGGGCATCATGGGAACCTCCCAATTTATAGCCTGCCAGTCAGAGGTATGAGAGGCTCAGAACTTGAAATTAGCATCCAAAGTAGGGGGCAGTCTTATGGGACTGAGCCCTTTAACTGAGCCCCTTGTGGGGTCTGATACTAACTGAGTAGTATTTAGTGTCAAAATTGAGTTGAATGGTTGGACACCCAGCTGGTGTTAGAGAATCAGAATTGGTTTTTGGTGTTGGAAGACACCACATATTTATGTCAGATGTGTTCTGAGTAAAAACAGTTCAATGGGCACGACCAACCTATATAGAAAGGTTTTCCTTGGGTAAAGTGTCCACTTCTGATCAGTTGTACTAGGGGCAGCTCAAATGGGTGGGCTTTGCACACTCAGCCGGGAATGGCGCCTCCCCAGAAGGTAGTGTGAGCCGCCTGAAATACGTCTGGTGTGTTTGGGTTAAATAGCAGTTAGATGAGGACATCCAGGGGGAGGGAGTAGGGATCATAGGTCAGATGAGGAGAAGGTGGGTGGGGCAAGGTCAGTGCTGAGGGTTAAAGGTGAAGATGAGTGGAGTGAAGTTACAGGATAAAGGGCAGGCTGGAGGATCATATTAGTGACACAAAAAGAAAGAGATAAGCACACAGAACTCTCATTAGCCACTGAACTGGGAAGGTTGACCGACCCTGACATTCCGACAGGAAGGCCAGCATATGGAGGGGTCAGTGTGCCCGAGCACCAGGAATGTCCATGGGGCGAGATGTCAGTGTGGCAGAAAGTGGCCAGGGAGGAGTGCAGCTGTGGCCACAGCCTATGTTTCTGAACGTCAATTTTGTGAATTTTTGCTGGGGCGAAATGTAAGCAAGGCAGACGGCCAACGTATCAGAATGACAGGGTGGCAGAATGCCTGTGTGTCAGAAGGGCAGCGTGGTGGAATAGCTGCATATTAGAGTGTCAGTTGGAAGGAATGTTGCTTTGACGGGCTGTCGTGGATGGGAATGTCAGCGTGTCAGTGAGGCCTGCGGCTGCAGCAAGCTAGTAACCTTGACCTCTATTCCCCGGAACCCAGGCCACATACAGGGGAATGGGAGATTGGGGAGGAGGATGTGGGGGCTTGCTGTGCCACTAGCAGAGGAGAGAGAGCCCACGAGGCATTGCTCTCCCATCAGAACAGGAATTTGGAAAGGAAAAAGGAGATATATTGGTTTGCTAGGGCTGTCGTAACAAAGTACCACAGACTGGGTGGCTTAAACAACAGATACTTATTGTCTTATAGTTCTGGAGACCAGAAGTCCAAGATCAAGGTGTTGGCAGGCTTGATTTCTTCTGTGTCCTCTCTCCCTGGCTTGCAGATGGTCATTTTTCCCCATGTCTTTACATGGTCTTGCTTCTGTGCGTGTCTGTGTCCTAATTTTCTCTCCCTATAAGGACACAAGTCATATAAGATTATGCCTTACCCTAACTGACCCCATTTTATCTTAACTACCTTTTAATGGCCCTATCTCTAAATACAGTCACATTCTGAGGTACCGAGGGCTGGGACACCAACTATGAATGAGGAAGTGGGGCAGACACAATTCAGCATATAACAGGAGGCAATTATGGAAACCAGATTAATGAGCTATTTAGTGTCAGGACTGGGCAGAGAGAGGCAGCTCTCAGGTGTCAAGGGTTCAATCAGGGAGAACTTCTTGGGAGAGGCAGAGTGGTAGACAGAACTTTGTGTGGACCCATGGAAACTCCAAGCAGTTCAAGGGTGCCTGGGTCCATGGAAGACAGAGAACCTCTAAATGCAGAGAAGCTACTGCCCAGAAAGCCCTGACCTAGGAGCTACATTCTAGAGAAAACCCTAGAAGACTGAATTCAAATCTTCTCAAAGCAGGCCTAAATTTAATAAACAATAGCTTTTTTCCCATTTTTGAGAGACTTTGAGGTTTTAAGAACATGGGATTTGGGGTCCGACCAGTCTGGATTCCAGTCAGGACTCTACTGTGGTCTGTGTCACCTTGGACAGTCATGTGACCTTCCTAAGCCTCAGTTTCCTCATCTACTCAATGGGAATGATCTTAGTGACAGCCTCCCATGGCGATCATGGGATAGTTACGATGACATTATAGGGGCACCTAGAACAAAACTTGGCAGGGAACAGGGCTCAGTAAATTGCAGACAGATGATTACCTACAGGTCTTTTTATTCTGTAACTCCTTCCCCAGACCCAAGCCCTTTCAGAGGGGTCTCACCTCACATGGCACCCAGGGAGACTGCCAGATACTACCTGGCTCTCTCCTTCCCCAGAAAACCACGCAGCTCACTCCTTCCCCTCTCTCAGATCTTGGTTCACATGTCTTCTCTTGGACCATGCTAATTACAATCACAACCCTTAACACTGCCTACTCTGCTATCTGGCTCCATTTTTCTCATGGAAATTGTCGTATCTACCATACTCTCTATTTTACTTGTTACTGTTTGTACTTTGTCTCCCCTGCCTTGAAAATGATGGTTCCAGGGGTATAAGGATTTTTATGTTGTGTTCCTTAGCACCCAGAAAAATATCTAAGTCAAAGGAAATGTCTAATAAATACTTGTTGCCTGAATGAATCGAGGTAAGGGGCCAATGTCATGGCCAAGGGACTGCAGCCAGCTGTGGGAAGCCACAGGGTCCACAGATTTTCAGGAACTGGCTGGGGCAGGGGGGGAATGGGTGATACTTCTGTCTTTTACTGGGGGTTAAGGATGGTCAGGGGGCTGTGATCCCAACCTTGCCCAGGCCTCCCTGGGTCAGGCCAGCCAGCTTTGTAGGAAGGATGAGAGAAGTGACTGCTCAGGTATAAAGCTGCCAGCCAGAGCAGCTATATCTGAAAAGCAAATCACCCTCCCTGTGGTTTGCCCATCTCTGGCTCAGGGAACTGAAACACCTCATTTCACGGCCTCCGGTTACCAGGGGACAGCCTAGGATGGGAGGCAGCAGTGGTCTCTGCCCAGAGCATGCCCCCATCCCTGATCCCTGACTCTGAGCTGGGTAGAGGGTACTGCACTCTGTACTCAGAGCTGGTGACCACTGAGCGTGCTGTCCATGATGCTGGGCATCTTCCCTCTGTCCCTTCCTCACACGTTCAACAGGATGAGTCCCCTCCCATATCGATTCTCCCCTCCTCTAGATACACTCTAAGATCGAGGCTCAGAGGCAGACTCAACCCCAGGTGCAGAGGTATACACGGACATACCTGTACAGATATACATGTATGCGCACATATTTAGATTTACGCATATGTGTACATACACACCATCGAGGCACACGTGCTATCTTGGTCCTCAGAGTGATATCATAGGGCAGACTTCTCCAGAGGAGGGTTGGCCCACACACCTGGAGTATACCTAGGCCAGCTCCAGGCCCTCAGCCTCCAGAGAAGTTCATGAATCTGAGAGGCTCCTGGTAGAGCTGGCAGGACACAGTGTTCCCAGACTATCCCTTCCAGGGATGACCCAGGAGTCTCCTGTATGCAGTCATGGCTGTGGTGCTGGTGGAGCTCAGGGTGAAGTCAGTACTCAAGTGAACCCAAAGAAAGCAAAGCCAGAGCCCAGGGCCCTTAGGTAGATACTGTGGCCAGAGATCCTGGTGCCTTCAGACCCCAGAGGCTGAAAAGGGACTGGGGCTGGGGCTGGGGCTGAGATGGAGCTGAGACTGAGGTTGACATTGGGGCTGGGGCTGGTGGATATCTAGAGCCCTGAGCCTGCCCTAGGGAGCAGATGTAAGTTCCTAGGGGTCTTCAGCTCCAGCAGAGCTAGAAAGCTGAGGGACAAGGACTTGGTTGCAATTGGCACAGTTCTACATTAAGCAGTGGCTGATAAATGACTTGTTTTTCTGGCTAATGAAGTGAAATAGGAGTGAAACAATGACAACTTGAGCCCAGGGTCTGCCCTGAAACAAGAGAGCCAACCCCATAACCAGCACCTTACCCATCCTGGCAGACATGGTCTTCCCTGAAGCAGTAAGAGGAACAGGATGGCCCCTAGAGTACCTATCAAGGAGTGTCTGTGACTGAGGTGTCAGCCTAGTGTTCCCAGACCCTCTTCATTTATGTCTGTGTGGGGGTCCTCCATCTCTTCCCTCCCTACTTTCTACCCATGCAAGACTAGTGCCCTCACCAGAGAGGGCCCTGTAGGCTGGGATCCACAGTTCTTGAGGAAAGAACTCAACAGAACTGGCATCAGAAAGACCCCACTTCCATCAAGATATGAAAATCCCTTTAGAACATAATAAACACAAACAAAACAGCTGTGTGGTCTCTGTCAAGTCACTTAGCCTTGCCGAACCTCAGTTTCCTTATCTGTAAAATGGGAACAATAGACCCTCCGTGCTCCTGAGGTGGAAGGGACACTTTGAGTCCATGCCCTTGAGAAGCTTGTAATCTGGGGGAGGAAAACAAACTAAAAATTAAAATTTAAAACGAATCTAAAATAAGGAAATAAAATATACAGCACGTTGGTGGTGACGCATACTATGGAAAAAAATTAGGTGGAAAGAAGGAATTAAGAAGTGCCAGAGGAAGAGGAAGTTTTCAAGTTTAAAGAATGTCGAGAAAAGCATCATTGACAAGGTGACATTTCAGAGAGTTGAGGGCCGGGGTGACAGAGGAAACAGCAAATGCAAAGGCCCTGAGGCAGGATCATACTTGGCATGGTCAAGAAACAGCAAAGAGGCTGGTGTGGCTAGAGCAGAGTAAGCACAGGGGAGCAGTAGGAGATGGGATCAGGGAGGTCATGGGAGGCCAAACTGTATAAGATTTTCAAGGCCACGGTGAGGGGTTTTTCATCAAAGGAGCAACATGCTCAGACTTCTGGATAACAGAATGGGACCAGGGAAAGGAAGGACAGAGGCAGGGAGACCATTAGGAGACTATCATCTTGATCCAGGCTAGCTCCCAGTGGAAGTGGGTGTGGGAAATGGTCAAATTCTTGCTGTATTTTGAAGTTATAGGCAACAGGACTTGGTGATACCAGGATACAGGCAGGGTATGAGAGAGAGAGCGGAGAAGAATGACTCCGTGGACTGAGGCCAAATTAAAGAATGGGACACCATTATCAGCTATGGGGAAGATGGCAGAAGCAGCTTATCAAAGAAGAAAATTGGGATTTCCCAAAGAAAGGAAATAGCAAGGGCACTTCATGCTCAGGTAACAGTAGAGACAGGCATGAACACACATAGTGTGGCCCAGGGACCCTGCCTAATCCTGAGGTTTCCTGAAGCCTGGAATGCTGGAGGTAGAGCCGAAAAGGCAGGCTGAGGCCAGCTTGGAAAAGACCCTGAGTGCCACACAATGGCATTCGAGATTGAGCCATAAGCAGTGGGGAGCTCACCAAGATTCTGAGCAGGAGAGCAAAGATGGTACAGGTATTTTCTTTAGAACAATCACTCTGCCACACTATAGAGGCTTCACTGGGGAGTGAAGGCTGGAGACAGGGACATAGTTAGGTAACTGACCATGACATGGCTGGGTGGGCAGGAGATGGTGAGCACTGAGCTCGGGCAGTGGCAGTGGAGGGAGAGGTGGCCTCCCTGCCAGAGACTCCGGGTGTGGGGCCTACAGCCAGCTGGGGAGTGATGGAAGGAGGGCATCCAGGGAAACATCCATGTTCCTAATTGAGGGACTGAGTGGTGCGTGGTCTGAGACCATGTAAAGGCAAGGGGGGATGGGCAAGCATCTGGGGGTCACAGACCATATGCATCAAACAGCCCCAGGTGGGCATCCCCTGGGACTTAGGCACAAGGAGAACAGGCCATTCCAAGCTGCTCCCCTCCCGGAGAGAGGATGCAGGAGGGGCCTTGGTCAAATGGACCCTCAGCCCCAGAGGGCCCCAAGCCTGCAGGAGATGCTGGACTGAGCCACCCAACTGGGGGCGGCAGCTCTATTTCCAAGGTCAGGCCCCGCCCAGCCCACCAGGGGCTCCTCCCCTGCTTCCACTTCAGCTGATATAAAACTAAATGGCGCCCGGCCCTTCACATCAGCACAACAAGATGCTTAGTCAATAAAATAGTTGAGCCAAGTGAACTCAGCATGCAACTCTAGGAAGAGTTTTTTTTTCCAGGGGAAATGTTATCATTTTCCATTCCTGTTTAATGAATCATGGGAATTATAGCAACATTACAAATGGCTTTCCGCGCAAGCTATTACTTTGTTTCTGCAGGGTTCTAATAGCAGGACTGCTTCACTGAGGGTTCAGCCTGCCCCCGGCTAAAGAGAATAATGGTATTATTATAAGCGGTCCCCTTACAAGTCTTCAGCTCAGGAGGGGTGGTTGCCCAGGACCTTACAAATTGGGTCTAAAGTGGGAAACCCTGAAGTGATTGATTTGGGTATTTCCCGGGGAGTCTGCTCAGACATCCAGGGCAGGTCTCCCAGGGCTCAGGCCAGAAAATCCTTAGGGTTGGAAAAGGAGGGGAAGTGAGTGGGCTTGCGAGCTTTTATTCTGAGCTGGGTGTGGAATGAAGAGAGTAGCAGTGAACAAGACAGACTCCGTCCCTACAGGGTATGAGATGCTCAGAGATGGGATGTGAAGAGCAGACATGTCACAGCTCTCATGAAGAATACCCTGAACCCTTATCTGGCTAGCCTGGTTCCTGTCCATGGAAGCTTCCTACCAGAGCAGAGACAGAAGGGGGGAGGAAGGGGAGAGGTTCAACCCTCATCCACAGCTTCTGGCTGAGTCAGGTCTGGTGCACAGAGAGAGCTGTAGGTGTGGGTGGCCATTCCCCAAGCCTCTGTCCTGGGGATACGCCATAAACAGACAGCTCCATGAGAACACCCAGTCTGCCCAGAGCATGTATTTGCTGCCTAGGTGTGAGAATGAGGTCCACAATGCCCTGCTTCTTTTAAGCCCGCTGTCTGCTTTCTGCAGTGTCAGTCAAGAACTGATGTGTATCTTAAAGGGCTGTGATCATTATAGGAGAACCCATTTGGGATGGCCTCTTGGCTCCAAAATCCCACCTGGCCACAACTGATTGGCCTAGGGTAGACCCCCTAACCCAAACTGAGTCATTCAGTTTCTGTCCCCACCATAGCGTTACATGCAAGCAAACTATTTTTGTTTAATTTGATCACTGCTGTATCCTCAGTGCCTGGAATTCTTCCTACCACACAGGAGGGTCTCAATAAATATTTATTGAACAAACAAACCAACCAACAAATGCATGCATGAATGAGCCTCTATGAAGAATTTGAAATTTTTTACTTGGAAATAGAGACCAGCAGTTGTGAAACTGAGTACATTAGAGGCATGAACTGCTTCCTAGAGAGAAGATCCACCTCTTCTGATTTCCAGGATCCTTGGGGCTGCCTTTGTCTTGACTTCCCAAAGCTGCTAGTTCTCTTCTTGTTATTTTTTATTAACTTTGAGATGGCTCAGCACCCTAACTGTAACCCCCCTTTCTTACCTTTAAGTTTGCTTGCAACCAAAAAGGCTTCACCAACGTAATGAGAAATTTTGCTCCCAAATCTATCCTATTTCTCCACTTGGCTACTTTTCTCGAAGTCACACCCACTCCTGGCTATGACTAGGACTGTGCCCCACATCTGCCCACTGCTGCCATCACCCGCTCTGATGGGCCCCAGCTCCGAGGCTGCAGGGACCCAGAGGCCAGGAGGGGTGGCATGCTGGGATACCGGGTCCTTAGGACGCAGGGAGGTGGAAGGTACTATCTCTTCTCCTTCCAGGGCCCTCACTCCACCTCAGGTATGGGGGTCTCAGGCCCCTCACTCAGGTTGGATCCCTCTGTGTAAGACTCCTGTGTGTTAACCCAGGGCCAGGCTGAGCAGTTCCTGACTCCTTCTTCCTGCCTGCCACTCTGCTCACACAGAGGGACAGGAGTATGGTGAAATCAAAGCCCTGAGAAAGCCTGAGTTACAAGCTGAAGCAGGAGGTAGGGGTGCCCCAGTCTCCAGCCCCCAGCCCCTAGCCCCCATAGGTGACTCTCCGCCTGGCTGGATCAACTCTTTCCTTCCTTCTTCCCTCACCCCAGGTGCTCACATACTAATTATAATGACCCAGTGAGTTACAAGACGATGAAATTGCTTCCACCTGAGGTTGTCACGGACTGGGGAGAAATACCAGGGCTGGAAATTAAACTGTGCCGGCAGGCCTGAGGCGGTGGGAGCAGGGAGGGGTGGGAGTGGGGTGAGGATGGGAGAAGTACCTACAGCTTATAAAGTAGTGTTTATAGAGTATCGGGAAGAAGTGTCCTTGGCAGCCACACAGAAATGATTGGAGGCTGCCTGTCCGCTGATGTCACTGGAAGCGAAGTGCTACAGCAGAGGGTGAAGTGACCAGGGACCAGCTGAAGCACAATGGCCACTGGAGACCCAAAAACAGAGAGAACAGCAGACTACTGTCACGGAGGATGGGTTGGGGGCAGACTCAGCTACTGAAACACACAGACACACACACACTGACTTGTAAAACTCCTCTCTGGCAGGCTCCGAGATAGAGGGAGGTAAGTGTACGGCAGCCTGGAGCCCGGCCCGACCTCAGCAGCCACCACATCTCTAAGGCCTGCCAGAAGAAATCTCCCTTCCAAACCAAGCCCTTTTTGCCCTGGATTGTGCCTGCCCACCCAGCTTTGCCATGAGCTTTTCATACAGAGTGCTTGCAAGCCTGCCCAGCAGGGAGATTCAGGACGAGGGAAGGGAGGGTCCCACCCTTGGGAGTCTGCCTCTCTGAGACCTATGATCAGCACCACCGAAATTGTCCTACTAGACCAACTACAGAGGTTACAGAATCATCTGGGTGACCAAGACCTTCTTTCCAAGTGGCAGTAGCAGGCTGAGGTTGGCCCCCTCAGACTCTACCAAATCTTTAAGAGATAGACTCTCCAGGACTATTTAAACTGTTCCAGGGCATAGAAAGAGAAGGAAAGTTTCTAAGTTATTTTTAAGAAGTGAGCAGGGTACTACTAGTAATACCACTACCCAACTGGAAGAACACAAAAACAATAGCTCAATCTCACTTTTTAATTTCCCTGAAATGATTCTAAATAAAAGAATAGCATACAGAATCTGGCAACACACACACACAAAAAGAACAATATATTGTGATCAAGTGAGGTTTAAGCCATGCTGGGTGGTTGGTGTCTGGATATCTATCAATATGATTTACTACATTGGAGAAGCAAAAATTACAGCAACCATTTTGAATTTTTTTTTTATTCTTGATGAAATGAGAACAGACAGCTACCTCTCAACATGATAAAAAATGTCCATCTTAATCCCAAATAAGGAAATTTTAAAAGCAGCCCCATTAAAGTTAGGAAGAAGACCAATAGCTTCACTATTACCTGACTTTTGTTGTTCTTGTTACCAGCTAATGCAAATTAAATTAAAAAATCACTTCACTATATGAAAATTTTAAAAGGTAGGTAAAATTATCATTATTTGCAGAAGATATATATATATATATATATATATATATATATATATATATATATATACACCAGGCAAAATAAATGTGCAAATATCAATGGCCTTCATACTTAAAAAGAACAGCCAGTTAGAGTATACATGAAAGAACATAGGATATTTACAATTACAATGAAAAAAAAAAAAAGGTTAAATGCCTAGGAATATACTAAAAACATTTATAAAGAAAACCCTAAAATATTACTTAGAAACCCAAAAAATGACTCTAACACATAAGACAGGCATACTATATTCTTAGATAAGAATAAGTGATACCATAAAGCTATATCAGTTTTCCCCTAATCTGTAACATTTACACATTTCAATGAAAATACCAATGGAAATTTTAATAAAACAAGATAACTTTGAAATTCATCTGGAATAATTAGCATGCAAAATAGCCAGAAAAATTCTGAAAAGTACACTAATGAGGGGATGCTAGCCCTATCAGTTATTTAAATACATTCTAGAACTTCAATAATTAGAATAACACGGTAGTGGCTCATGAATAGACATTACATCAATGGAACAGAATAGAAAGCACAAAAATTCATAACAAGTGAACATTTATTTTATGAAAAAGTAGCATTTAAATCATTGAGGACAAGATAAACTAATCAATGATGTTATTGGGACAATTGGGAAGCCATTGAGAAAATACTAAATGAGATCCATACCTCACACTTATACAAAAATAAATTCCAGATGGATGAAAAATATTAAATATTTTTGAATGAAATACTGAGCGGCCTAGAAGAAACACTGAGGGAATTTTTAAAATAATCTTAATGTAAGAAAGACCTTTGACCAGACACCTAGAAACCAAAAAGAAAAACACTGATAAATTTGACTATATAAAAATAGACAACCTCTTCGTGGCAAAAGTCACCCATTAACAATCTCAAAAGACAACAAACTAGGAAAAATATCTGGTGCTTATCACAGATAAAGTGTTAATTTCCCACTTGTATTAAAAGCTCTTATAAATCAATAAGCAAAAATCAATAACAATAGAAAATGAGCAAAGGATATAAAGATAGTTCATGGCAAAGGAGATAGAGATAGTTTTTAAACATTTGAAAAGACACTCGACCTCATCCATAATAAGAAAAACACAAAATAAAACTATCTTATATGCCTTTTACAGATCAGATTGGTAAAGATCAAAAAGCTTACTAACACACTGTGTTGGTGAGATTGAGAAAAAATTGACATCTCATACATTGCTGCTCGTACAGTCTCTAGGGATATAGGCAATTTGGCAACATCTATCAAACGCCTATGCCCTTTGGCACAAGAATTAGACTTCTGAGAATTATACAAAAAGATATATATGAACATGTGTAAATTGATGAGCGTACAAAATTGTTCTTCACATCATTGTTTGAAATTGTTTAAAAAGAGGAGGGAACTCAAAGTTCATCAATAGGTGATTCCTTAAATAAAGTGTGGTATATGCACACAATGAGATACTAGGTGGATGTTAAAAAGAATGAAGAGCGAACTAGCAGGTCCACTCCAAAGTACATACCCGGGATAATTGAAGACCTCTGTCCACACAACACTGTATACACAAATGTTCATGGGAGCACCATTCATCACAGCCAAATAAAAGGAGCAACTCAAATATGCATCAACTGATGAATGGGTAAACAATACATATTATGTCTATACAACAAAATATTATTCATCAATAAAAAAGAAATAAAGTACTAATACATGCTACAATATGGATGAACCTTGTAAACATTATGCTAAGTGAAAGGATCCAGACATAAAAGGCCATATATCATATGATTTCACTTATAATAAATGTCCAGAATAGGCAAATCCCACGAAAACAGAAAATAGACTAGCCGTTGTCAGAGGCTGGGGGGAGTGACTTTAACGGGTGTGGGGTTTCTTTTCCTCGTGATGGAAATGTTTCAGAATTAGATAGTTGTTTTGGTTGCATAACTGTGAATATATTAAAAATCACTTAATCTTACCCTTTAAAGGGGTGAATTTTATGTTATTTGAATTGTATCTCAAAAAAAAAGAAGAAAAAAGAATGAGGAAGCTCTTTCTGTCTTGCTAGGGAGTCATCTCCAAGATACAGTGTAAAGTGACAAAACAAAGGACAGAACCCTAGGGATTATATGGTGCCATTTGTGAACAAAAGAGGGGGAAAGTACATTTTATAAAAATACATGTGTATATTCTTATATTTACATGTATATGCCTAGACTCTCTCTGGAAGGGCACAATAAACTGGTAACACTGTCTCTGTGAAGGAAGCTGGGAGGCTGGGAGTAAGATGAGAGTGGGACTTTTTATTAGAACATGAAAATTTATTACCTATTCGAATTTTAAAAATAAAAATGACTCCTCTGTCTGTCAGAGGTGGCACCAGAAGTATTGTAATGAAATACTGCCAGGGATGGCCTTAGAAAGATAAAGACCTAGGGCAGAGGTACCTGGGACCAGCCATCCTGGGGCCTGAGTGGTGACTTGCAGCAGGGAAAAGTCCTGAGATAGGCAAGGGATCTGGCAAGACACAACAGGATTCATATGAGGAAGGGAGCTGAGAACAGAGGGAGAGACTAGGGGACAGGGGAGGACTCCTGTGCTTTATTCCAGAGCCAGGAGCCAGCTGCTCAAAGCTGTAGGAATAGCAATGGCCTGGATAAGGATGGGGTGGAGGGTGGAAGGGGCAAGTACAGAAATTAGTTAAGTGGACATTTGCTGAACCAGGTGAGTCTCTTCGTATCGGTGACAGTAAAATATTACGTGCCCACGCTGTGCCGGGAATGGGATACAAGAATGGATCAGACATGGTCTCTGCCTTCCAGAAGCCTCTAATCCAGTGGTTTCTGAGGGCTGCGATCCTCAAAGTCCACCCACGGACAGTGAGATAGTACTGCCAGCAGTGAGCAAGGTAATGCTGGGTTCTCACCTGCAAAACACAGTACTGAGAACGACCTGGTTAGAGAGAAGGGAAATAAGCCGGGACAACCTCATTTTCACACCTAAGGACACTGAGGGCATCAGTGCCTTGGGCGTAAATACCCTTTCTCCCCTTTCCAGTGGGGTTATAGGTTAAGGGTGGCAGTGGGAAGTCCCTGGGCCATATTACTTTGGGCTCTATATCTCCTGTATCATATTCATTTTCTTCTTTCTTTCAGCCAGAAAGAGGACCCCCATTCACGGTCAGGTAGTCCAGAGACTTGAGGAACAGGGCAAAGCCCTCGGGAATAAAGATGTTGGGAAGCCCAGGGGTGAGAGTCCCAGGGAGCTGGAAGAACATTGTCCAGGCACTGGGTATAAGTAGAAACCCTCCCACCTCTGTCCTCACCTCCCCAAGACTGAAAGCCTGGAACTGGCAAGGAAAGAGACTCCTCGAAGAGAGAAACCCTTGGAATCCCAGAGTTAATGGCTTTAAAAACTAACCATTTATTATTTTTTATGAGTCTGGCTTGGCTGATCTCACCTAGCTAACCTATCTTTGGCAGGTAGATTGGACACTGGCGGGTCTAGGAAGACCTCACTGTATGGCCCAGCCCAGCTCCACACAGTCTCTCATCTCCCAGGAGGCTAGCTCCAGATTGCTCTCACAGTAGTGACAGGGGTCCAGGAGAACACTTTTTCAAGTAACTGCTTATATCAAGTTGGCTACTGTCCCATTACCCAAAGCTAGTCACATGACCAAGTCCAGAGCCGCAATAGGAGGGGGCTACAAAATTTCAGGACACCAGGGTAGATACAGGTAGATAATTAATGAGGACCATGAAGGCAATTCATCTCTCACAGTGCAAAGCAAGGAAAAACAGTACCTCAGCCCAGGTGAGAAATAGGGGAGGGTGTCCAAAAGATACCTGTGGTATTGTTCAGAGCTACTTCTGCCTCATCCTCTTTGGAATGACAGGGAAAGGAAGCAGAGAAACCAGCCCCATCACCCAGACATGTCCCTATGCTGAGTGGCAGACATCAGGAGAACTGCCTTTTTCAGATTGCAAAGCCTAGCTGCAGAAATGACCACTGGCCCTGACTGTGTCTCAAATGACCCAGAAAGGTGGGCAGAGAAGGCACAGAGATTAAGAGCACAGAGAGAGCTGGATTTCAATTCCAGGCTACCACATAGACTGTGAACTTGAACTAGGCACCTTTATGGGCTCAGTTTCCTCATCTGTTCAAATAGGGATGCTAAGAGTAGCCATCTCATAGGGCTTCTGGGGAAACTAATGATATTATGTACATGCAGCTCCCTCAGTGCAGTGCCCAGCACCTGGTGGTCACCACAGGTGACCACCTCCATTTTAGAGACAAGAAAACTGAGGTCCTAAGAAGAGAGAAGGGAAAGGGAAAGGAGAGTCTGCCACCCACATCCTTCTGCCCCAAGTTTGGGCCAACTTGAGTAGGCAGGAAAGTGGCCTTCAGACACCCAGGCCACAAGCCCTTTCCCATTATCCCTCTGCTCTGCAGGACCACCAGGCACACTTGGAAGCACCTTTCTGTGGTCATAGCTGGTGTATCCATCAGGATCCCAGCAGGAATGAGTTGCTGCATTCAAATTAAACAGAAATTGATAAAGGGACTCTATACAGATGTGTGGGCAGGATAACGGGAAATCAACATGGTGTGGTATAGGAACCCCAGGCCTGCAAGAACAGGGAACTGTTATTACCCCAGATCTGCAAGGGAAGGGAACCTGGAGGCTGCAGCTGCAGGGAGAGGCCTGTGTGGCTGGAGCTGAGCTGCGGCTTCATAGAGGGTCTTAACCCCCAACCACATGGGAAGGAAGAAGTAGAAGGAAAGGTAGGGAGTGGGAGATGGAAACTATGACCCCATTCTCCTTCCTGCTGACCAAGAGAAGGACAAAGGTGCCTGCCAGAGTGTCCACACCAATCAACCGAAGACGCACACAGAAGTGTCCAGCGTATTCACGGCCCTTCATCGGCGAGCTCCAAACACTCAGGCTTCTTCCCAGAACAAGAGCAAAGGCAGCCCAGAAACTTAGAGATGTTGGGGCTGATTCCAAAACACACCAGCCTGGGAACATTTTCCACAGCAGCCTGGCCAAGGTGACCTATAACATAGCCACCCCCTTCCAGCGCTAGGACCCAGTCTCCTAACTCTTGGGCCCTTTCAAAGTCAGGAGGCGGAAAGCAAACATCCCTCTCTGATCCCTGCTGTCAATCCCATATCTGGGCGCAGGACTTATTTTCAAACCAACCAAGCGTCAGAAAGTCACACATCAGGCTTATCTCTCCTGCCACTCATCTCCCAAAAGCCCTTCTCCCCGTCCCCGTCATCCCCAGACAAATAGAATTTCTCCCTCCGCCCCAAATCCTAATAAATGTCTGAGCTCAGGGAGCAGCACCCAGCCCTGCAGAGCCCCCCGCCTGCCCCAGCTGTGCTCAGTTTAGATAGCAGATTCATCCATGTCTGGCTCTTCTGGGCTGCGAGAGGTGAGAAGCCCAGTTCATGAATGCAAAGAAAGTCACCACTCCTCCCTGGACACCTGCTTCTGCTCAAAACTGGTTTCTATCTTTGGCACAAACCACAGAGAGGCTGGTTCTGAATTTTAGCATCTTTGACTTAATGCTGTTCATTTCAGAGCTGCAATCAGTCTGAGACAGGTCTGCAGAAACTCCAGATTCAAGGCATCCACTACATGTAAAGGCCCCTCTCTCTGTATGCTGCTTTCCCTTCAATAGCGACAGGCAGCATTGGTGCTGTGGCTGCCAAAAAGTAGTGTTCTTTGAACCTGGATCCTGGTCAGAATGTTTGCTGTTATTATTAGCCACGGGGCATTCATTCATCCATTCATCCATTCTTTGATTCACTTGACAAATATTCACCATTCAAGGCACAGTTCTAGGCACTATTTTAAGCTTGGAGACACAGAGAGAAAGAAGACAAGACAAGGCTTCTGCTCGTACCAAGCTTAAACTTTAGTAGGGGAGGCAAGCAATAAACAAGGAGAAAATAAAGTGATAAGATGGAAACCAGAGAATGAGGGAGGGAAAAAATAAAATAAGTGGTCAGGGAAGGATTCTGACATTTGAAGAAAGACTGTGAGCAATGAGCCAGCCTCTTGGAACCCATTTTCTAAAAAAATTGGGGTAATTTTAATCATGCCTGTCTCTCCAGGTTGATAAAGAATTAAATGAGTTAATATACATCAAGTGCTTGGCTCAGGGCCTGACATGTATTAGTGCACAATAAATTGTAGCTCTGTGTCTAGCTAAGGAAACAGGGACTCATGGAGGCACTGCAGACCCAGGTATGACTCCAGTTCCAAAGGCAGGGCTTGCTTGCCTAGTTGCATCCAGGTAAGCTTCCTGGAGGAAGCTATCAGCAGTGGCTGGCTGCAGGTCTGAGGCCAGCCCAGAGCTCTAAATCAAGAATGCTCCTGCCCGGGCTGAAAGGACCCTGGGAGACTATATCCTTGTGCCTGGGGAGATCCTGGACTCCTGTATAGCCTGAGTCATAGCCTCCACTCCTCCACTCCTGGGCCACTGAGCTGCTGCTTCAATTTACCATTGAGACTAGAGTTTGCCACGAGCTCCACATTCCTGCTCTGAATCATCCAGAGCCACAAAGTTGAATGAGTCCAGAATATTAATGACCTACTTCAGGAGGGCCCGCCCACACAAAACTCAGTGCCTTTTTAACCAATCGCCCCCCACTGTACTGTCACTTCCTCCCCTGGCTCAACCCCTTCATCAAGCCTAGCCCAGGCTCCTTCCTTCCCACCCACCCCCCCCAGGAACCAGAATCCAATTTCTCCTCTATCCTACCGGCAGTGGAGCTCCAGCCAGAAGAAGAAGCAGGCAGACCTGGGGGACAGAGGGCAGCCAGGGGAGGACAGAACAGAGCACTCAGTCCCAGAGAGAAGGAACCACACATTCCCTCCTTCTCCCTCCCAGGCTTCTGCACTGCCCTACAAATGCCACCACTCATGACTGATGGCAGGAAATTGGTCCCCGCTAAGCACATCTCAGTAGGAGAGATAAATACCATTGGGAAGGGAGAACAAGATGGAGTGAAGGGAGGGCTAGACTGGGGTTCTGGTAGGATGGAAGGAAAGGATAGGGGCCTCCCCCTCTGCTTCTAGGGCAACTGTAATGGGGACAGCCGTAAGCAGACAACCAGCTCTTGTGTCTCCCTTCATAAATACAGGCATTCCCTTGCCTTTTCCAATATTAAAGTCCTTCCCATCCTTTAGAACCTAGCTAGTGTCCCTACCTCCTCCTAGAAGCCTCCCCAGGTCCTACTAGTTGGATCCTAGCTCCACTAATGAGCACTTACTGTCTGCTAAGTCTGATGCTAAGCATTTTACATACGGTATCTCTACAATCCTCAGAACTCCCTGAGAAGTAGGAACTGTTACACCCATTCTACAGGTGAGCAAAGTGAGGTTAAGCGACACTCCCAAAGACATGTAGTTGGTAAATAGGTGGTAAGACTGGAGTTTGAACCCAGGTCCAACAGACTCCAGGACTTGAGTGCTTCACCATGATGCTCTCCCACCTTGCTCTCTTATTAGCACCTCAAGACTCTGTTACAGACCCAGCTCATAGACAGGTTACAAGTTGCCTCGGCTCTGTCTGCCTCCCCATTAGGTTTTCGAGGAAGGGGCCTTGTCTCATATCCCCTCCAGCCCATTCCCCTAGAGGCCAGTCTTGAGCTTGCACACAGTAGGCACCATTACTCCTTTGCTGGTGGCAGTTCAACAAGACCCAGAGCAGAGAATGTCCTCCACCTGTCCTGGGCCCTCGCCTCAACAGAGCAAAACTCCCCCACCCACATGCTCCCCCAGCTCTATCTCAGGGCCTCTAAACGTTCCTTCTGGCTTCACTTATAGTGTTTCCAGAATATCCATGAGCCTTTGCATTTTAAGCAGACGCGATTATATCAGATTTCCTGTCTTTCCAGCGGCTCAGCTCTACCCAAGTTTGATGAACTGATCTCAGTGAGATAAATCGCATCAGCTGTCGGCTTTGCTGAGACTCAGGGAATGACATTTCCCCGGTTTGCTCAGGTTTAATGCGAAGAAAACGTTCCTGCTACAAACCTTCAAGGCCAGGTGAGTCGAATAAAGAGTTTTATGCGAATGGCCCCACTCCACTGGCTGCTGCTGGCTCCCTGTGGTTTCTAGAAGGCTGGGAGCCAGCAGACAACAGACCACGGAGGGCGCCAGGAAAGCAGCCTCTCTCCCGTGATGGTAATTGTCAGCATTTCCATGCATTTCCATACGGGATTATGCCATAAATTTCCTTGGTTCCAAATAGGGTTGCTCACAGCAGGGAATGCAGGGTGGAAGGAGGAATAGGAGTGCCCCCAGACTCTAGGCCTGAGCATCTCAGAACACCCCCAGCCCCTTCGCCCCAAAGCTGGCCTTCTCTCCCATTCCCATAGACAGCCCTGTTGCTAGCTGACTCTCCTTGGGAGGGAGGCCTGAGAATCTGCAGCCAGGAGCATCCCCGAGAACAGAGGAATCCAGGTGGGACAAGAAGGACAAAGGCTGCCGGCATCAGGAAACAGCACAGCACATGTAAAAGGACACCCAGCAGCCTCTTCAAATCCTCAAACTGGACCCAAAGGATGGTCTCAGTAGTGGGGGCACTGCTGTCTCCCTGGCTGCTCAGCTGTCCAGGACAGGCCTTTAATAGGCCATCCTTGCCACTGGACCCCAGAGCTGAGGACACTGGGGAAGCAAACAAGCAGGACAGATGTGGGTTGAAAGGATGTGTTTCCCCGCAATTGGGTCCATTAGGAATAATGACTTGTAGGTAGGGGAGGAATAATCTGCTTAGTGGGGGCCCCCTGGAGAGGAAGTGGGCATGTGAATACAGATGCAGCAACACAATACTTCCTCACAAGCACCCCTTCACTCACGCACATTCTCACACATGCACATTCGCTGACACCCACATGCACGAGCACGCCCACTCACACTCACATTCACTACATGCTCACACACACAGTCTCACTCACAGGCACACACGAGTGCAAAGACACACTTCCATATACCCACATCCAAAAACTTAGCAAGGATCTGTGTTGATTTATGATGAGTTTAGATTTTTTCTTTTTTATGAATATCTTTTGCAAAACTAATTAAGAGGGATTGAAGCCCAGTGCAGAGCTAATGAGCTATTCAAATACCCTGGCATCAGCCCCACTGTTGAGGTTCCGGATGTATGGAGTTAGAGTCAGGGGGAGAGACACTCCCTCCAGGGTTCCCTCTGTAGCAGGGAGACTCAATGGAAGCCTCTCAGCCTCCTCTCCACCAAGGGGCCTCCAGCTGGGATAGGGGTGACAGGAGGAGGGGGCACCATGTGGAAGGGTCAGTGCTTTGAGCTGTGAATCTCAAACTTCAGCATCAGATCACCTGGTAGTCCAGGCCCCACTCCCTGAGTTTGATGCATGAGGTCTGAAATGGAGCCTGGGAACTTGCATTTCTAATACACTCCAGGTGCTACTGCTGCTGCTGCTGCTGCTGGTCCAGGGACCACACTTGGAGAATCTCTGCCTTAGAAGCATCTAATTGCAGCCTCTGCGCTCAGAAGTGCCTGTCTGGGACATGTATAGTCACAGGGCTTGAGGGAACAAGGGGTTGACAGGAAGATACCAAAGACTCCGGATGTGTCCCTTGATGAGAAAGAGCCCATCACACCAACAAGGATTGTAATTTTCCCCGATTCCAGTGAGAACAAGACCCCAACCCTCACCCTCACAGCAGCCAAAGCTCATCCACACCATCAGCCCACAAGAACTTTCCCAGCCCTTGCAGCCTGGCATCCCCATTTGATAGACAAAGAAACTAAGGCACAGAAAGGCGAGGTGATGCCCCTAAGGTCACCCAAAGACAGTTGGAATCCTAACTCAGGTCCCCAGTCCCCTTTCAAATTAGCTTCCTGCTCTGTTCCATAGGAAGAAGACAAGTACAATGAAGTCCTGTGGAGGGTTCGCCCATATTTTAATGATGACATATGGCACATAAAAATATCTCATGAGTAACATTAAGCTGGAAGAATGGCACTTCCAAGTCGTTCTGCTTTGTCCCTCTACAAGCCAGAACTGACTATCAAGAAAAGCTCAAACATGGCTTGCTCTCCCCAAACCTCTGCCACACCATGGAGTCACATTAAGCCAGGGAGAAAGGCTGATGCTGACTCAGCACAGAACCTGCCCAGCAAACCCAGGCAATCTTCCTTCCAAAAACCCACCTCGGCCTCTGTTTACTGGCCCTGCCTGCAACATAAGTAATGCATTGATTTCTTACACCTAAAGAGCTGCCTGCAGAATGCTAACTTTCCCAGGGCCAGCAGAACAGATAAACAGGGTGGTGACTGAAGGCTGGCAAGAAGGACCTCAGACAAAATTCATCTCTGCCATTCTGCATCTCTCTCTGGTTAAAGTCAGTGCCCGTGGAACTGACTTGGGAACTACAGGCAGGGGAGACAACTGGCCCCTCCCTCCTCTCCTGCTCTCTCAGCTCAGCCTCTAGAATGAGCCTGGCTGGGACCCAGATTCTTCCATTTATAGTTGATCATTATCGGCTGGTCAAGTCAATGAATACAGTAAACTAGGCTGGGCTGGAGCAAGAGACAGGAAACAATACAAGCCCCATTAACGTGACCGAGCCTACAGAATTTCCCTCCACGCTCCAGACATGTCAGGCCTTTTCAGGCCTCAGACTTCTGAACATGGACACGCACAAAAAACGAATTTTTGTTTATCATTTGTTAAACACGTACAGTCTGCCAAGCATCTCACATACACTGTCACCAGTCTTTACAATAACCTGACAGCATCATTTGTTTTATTATCCCTAATTTGTAGGTAAGGAAATAGACACAAAGAGAAGAAGTGACTTACTAATGTTCACAAAGCTAGCAACTGAGCCAGGATCTGAACCTATTTCATCTTAACTTCAAAGCCTGTTTTTTCTGCTTTATTGCACTTTCTTCATGAATTGTCTGTTCTCTGCTCCTTTCCACGGGGTCTGACTTCTTGGGATGGTCCGTAACTCTTACCCAGAAGAGATGCCCCCACCCATCTCTTCTGCGTCTGGGCCAGGTCCTGGGCTGGAATCTGAGCACATGCAGGCAGGTTAAACCTGAGCCTGCATGAGGCAAAGGGACAGAGTGAGACATGGAAGCAGAGCAGAGAACTACAGGGAAGGAAATGTGTCTTATCCCCCAAGATTGCTTCTCCTTTAGGAAGGCTGATTTGGCCAGATTCAGGACGCTGGGTCCTAGTTGCTAGCGGGCAGGGAGGCCAAGCCCTCATTCACCCAGTCCTTGTGGCGGGACTAAGAACTGAGCAGAATAATGTCATTGTTACGGGGTGGCTTTAGGGGACTTCAGCCCCCTACAACCTCCTCTACTATTTCCCCTCCAAAATGACATGAAATAAAATTTTACATAAAAACAATGTGCTTGTTATTCAAATGTACCTTCAAGACAGGTTCCCCAGCTTCCCCTTCCTATTGGGTTGTCAACCCTAAGTCCACATAGAAATTCTGGAACCAAGAGCGAATCCACACATTAAGCCTTACTCTCTTTTCAAACAATTCTTCTGGAGTCTCCACTGCTTTGGGGTTGGTCACTTTTTAAGTTCTTTATTGCTATGACAAATGACCCTAAAACTTAGTGGCCTTAAAAGAGCATTTATTATCTCAATCTCTAAGAGTCATGAATTTGGGAGTGACTTAGCTGGTGTGCTCCTGGGCCAAGTTCTCCCATGTGTCTGAGGTCATGATGTCAGCTGGGGCTGCTGTCATCCAAGGGCTTGACTGGGAATAGAAGATCTACTTCCAAGATGGCACACTTGCATGGCGATCAGCAAGAGGCCACTGTTCCTCACTGGCTGTTGGTAGGAGGCCTTCGTTTCTTGCCACATGAGCCTCTCTGTCTTCTGCTGGAATGTCCTCACCACATGGCAGATAGCTTCTCCCAGAAGGAGCAATCCAAGACAGAGTGAGCAAGGAGGAAACCATAGCGTTTTTATGACCTAAGCTCTGAGGTTGTATACTGTCATTTTCACTTTATTCTGTTCATTAAAAGGAGGTCACCAGGCCCAGCCACACTCAAAGAGAGAGGAATTAGGCTCCACGTAATTCCACAGCTGCAAGTATTGAGTCCAGAGTTGTGAGTAGGAGTTATGCCCTGGGGGTACCAGACACTGACCCAACTAATAAGTGGCAATTTTCTGTTATTCCTTAGGTGTGTCGCTTAAAGAAGAAGGATAATTGGCAGAACAAAACACAGGCATTTCTGGGCCCTCTAGTCAAATACCACTTTCTAAATCAGAACTTTGTTCAGAATCCTAATAAGAATGACTAACCCTGCCTGGGTGAGGTGGAGAGAGAGAATGAGGAAGCGCTGCACATAGGAAATAACACTGTAGCATTGGGTTTTGAAGGATGAATAGGAGTTCTTGAGGAAGTCAATTCATTAAGTCCAGAGCCTTTACCATGGCCCTGAAGGCCCCAAAGATCTGGTGCCACTTTTCCAGCCTCCTTTTATGCACTCCCACCCCTGGCCTTCTTACAGTTTCTCCGAGGAACTTACTCTGTTGTACATCAGAGTCTTCACACGTACTGTTCCCTCTGCCTGTAACACTCTTCCTCCCCACACTCATCTTTGACACACCTTTGTCTGGCTGGTTCCTACTCATTCTTTAGCCAAAAATGTCACTTCCTCAAAGAAGCCCCTCTTACCCTTGACCCCCAGGCTAAATCAAGACCCTTATGTTGGTCTCATACAGCTATGGGTTCTTGACGTTCATAGCAACTATCAAAAACTATGATGATATAATTATTAGGATAATTATTTGTCTACTCTCTGTCTTCTTCACATGTCTATCATCTCCATGAGTGCAGGGTCTTTGCCTGTCTGGTTCTTCACTGTATCCACAATACCGATGCTCACAAAATTATGTTTCAAATGACTGTTATTGAACACCAAAGTGCCTGACATCAAAAATGACCTTTAACTACAAGTAAATTGCACCATCACCCTGCCTCAACCAGATTGTGGCTTCTCGCCAACACATGGACCAGCAGTGCCACACAGGTGCCTAATGACATGCACGACCAGACACACATATACATATACACACACGCTTTCACAGGTATGTGTGGCCCACTGACACCTATAGCCACACACAGGCATATGGAGCCACACGGTTAGACACAGGCACACAGAGCAGAGCAGAGCAGTGTCCCCGGCCCACACATTCAGGGACATGCACACACATAAACATGGGTAGTTACCTACAGGTATCACATGTGCACACTGCCACACACCATCACATGGGTGATCACATACCCACAGCCGTAGTCGCAGACTCACACGCAGACACAAGCACACACATAGTCATGCCCCTAGCATATAGCGTCACTCCTATTGACTCATACCCATATATACAGTCCTGCACGTACAGGAGTGCACACCTCATCTAGTTGGTCCCCCACCTACCCATGCACACTCATATACACATAGCCGGGTTTCAAGTGATTCTCAGAGGTGGCTTCTAAGAGTCTCAGGGCTGGGACAACCCTCTCAGCTCCTGGATGTGAATCCCTTCCCGGGGTCTTCCAGAAGCCTTTTGCCCCCCTTGAATATATTCTGCCCCTTTCCTCAGCCATCTGTCCACCAACCCAGTCCACCACAGCTCTCAGACTTTAGGTTCAAGGATAGAGCAGAATGCAAGAGGCATGACCGAAGGTAGATAGGACCCACTCAGCAGAAATGTTTACTACTATACAAGCACTGGCAATTATTGCTTTCACATTTTTTTATGCGTTTCCATATAAAATTACTCACTCTGTTTCTTGGGAAGAATTCAAATGAGAAAATTCCACAAACAATAAAACCGGCTGGGTAATGAGGAGCCATTGTCTATTCTCAGGATCCAAGCACTTCTCACCCCAGAAAACAGGAACTTAATTACACACAGAAGCTGCACGTTGCTATAGGGTGTGCTGGAAGAACTAGAATCAGAAAGGAACCCATTTGCATGTGAGTGTGTGTGTGTGTGTGTGTGTGTGTGTGTGTGCTGTGTGTGTGTGAATTTCTTGTTCTGTGCCTGTGTCTGTAAGCATGTGTATGTTGTGTGTGTGTATTTTGTTTTCCTACTGATGTATAACAAACTACCCTCAAAAATTAGTGGCTTAAAACAATAATCATTTGATCATAGCTCACGATTTTGTAGATCAGAAATCTAGGCTGGGTTCAGCTGGGTAAATCTCCTGTTCCATGAAGTGTGAACCGAAGTAATGATATTCAGTTGGAGAATGGGGTAGTCTGGAATGTGCTCGATGGCCTCACTCACATGTGTGGTACCTTGGCGAGGATGAGAAAGATGGGGCTCGGCTAGAATTTTTGGCTAGAACACTACACATGGCCTCTTCAACAGGATGGTCTCCGGGTGTCAGACTTCTCACATGGAGGCTCAGATCTCCCAGAGAGTTTTCTAGTGGGGAAGAAGCTGCTAGGCTTTCTATGGCAGAGCCTCAGAAGCCCCAGAACATATGTCCATCACATTCTATGTGTCAAGTAAGTCTCTAGGCCCAGCCAGATTCACAGGGAAGGTATTAGGCTCCACACTTCTCAGGAGGAAATTGGTGGAAATTTTGAAGCCATCTTTAATGCAACAGCATGTGTAACCCAGTGCAGAAGTCATTACAGGATGGTGGAAAAACCCTACTGTCAAGAGAACTTTAGAGACAAGTATGGTTTTAGTGCCTCAGCTCACAAGCTGCATGGCCTTAGGCAATCTTATCTAATTCCTCTGAGCTTCAGTTTCCTGATTTGTCAAAAGCTGTTGTTGTGAGAACTTGTATATAAAGTTCAGGCAATAACATTTAGTGAGCACCTACTATATGCTAGGTGCCCAATGCATATGTGCATTTCCTCCTGCTTTCCCCTGCCCTCCTGCCCTGGTTCACACAACTTACGGGGCACTTGGGATTGGGGAGAGTAGGAGAGGCAGACCCTCCTCTGAGGCCCTAAGAGCCTTCTGCAGTCACAACAGGATGCAACCCACAGCAGCCTGGCACCCGCCAGCCTTCTGATGAGCCTGTCTACACCAGTGCCAAGGCCCAAGGTGAGCCCTGGAGCATCCACCATCTGCTTCAGCTGGGCTGGCTAGAGGCAGCTTCGTCAGCTCAGGGGCGTCCCTGGCTAACAATCGTGTTAATTTTTCATTTGTTTGTTTGATTTTCTGCAGTGAACGAGGAATGTTGGAAGAACATCTGGAGCCGCCCCAGGCTGAGGCACGCAGAGGAGCAGTGGCAGCAGTGATGGCATGCACGTCCACATATCCACAAACATGCACGGACTGTGCACACACATGGATATCTGCATGCACATACACATGTGTGTCCACGCACAGATACAAACATGCATCTACATGTGCACTGCCTTGTGCACCATGTGTTCATGTGTGTGCATGCACAAGTGTGAACCTATATACACATGTGCATGCCCACAGACATGTACCCACAAACACACACACTGAGACACACAGACTTGCACACCTACACAGTCTTGGTCACATCACCATGACTGACCTAAGGGCTCTCAGTTTTGAGCTGGAGCTTGGGAAAGCCACAGCCCCAAGGAGGCCCCAGGAACCCTTGTTCTCTGTGCCTGATACAAGACAGTGAAAGCCAAACCTGACCTACAGCCTAGAGTGGGAGCCCAGCTTCCCCACCACTCCCCTTGGGGACATGTTCTTCCACACCCCACTTTCTGTTCTCCTCCCCAGGTCTGATCCTGCCCAAGAGCCTTATCATAGCCCATCCCTCACCTGGAGCCTGATGTGAACAGTATCGCTCTCTGCTCCCGGAGACCAGTCATCACAGACCCCCTGCTTAGAAATACATGCACAAGGGACAGTCACCTCCCCTCTCTAAATGATTCTTTCTCCAATTAGAAATGAGAGGGTTGACTGAAGAACAACACCCGAGGGCCCAGCCAGCATGGACCCTCTGCTACCACAGCCCAGCTCCCCTCAATCACCAGGCGCATGGGCGTGTGCGTCTACATGTATATGTGCCTGAGCCTACCTGCACATGTGTGCTTATGTTCATGTATCTGTGCTGCCGTGTCTTCCTTTGAATGCTGATGAGAGTCTGCGTATCTATCTGCATATATCTGTGAATCTCTGTGGGTCTGCGACTCTATATGTATATCTATAATCTGCATTTGTAAGTGTGTCTGTGTGTTTGTGTCTGTGCTTGTGTGTTTCTAGGCCATTGCACGTCCTTGTGTCTGTGGGTGTTCTTTCATGTTTGTGTGAATCTGCAAAGCTGTGTATGTTGATGTATGTCTGCATATGTGTATCTCTATGCTTTGTACATATGTAAATGCATCTGCATGTAAATGTGTCTATATCTATGTATATGTACAAGAGAGAGCATGGCTGTGTGTGTCAGCGTGTGTGTGTGTGTGTGTGTGTGTGTGTGTGTGTGTGGTAGGAGTGTAGGGCAAAAGTCGTAAGACAGGTCAGAGTCAGGGCCTGATTGCTGGTTTCTGTCCAGCTCTGGCTCCATCCAGGCCCAGCTGTCCAGCCAGGTGGGTGGAAAAGGAGCAGCCAGAGAGAAGGGAGCTGCCCAGGCCAGAAGTGGGCCTCTGCCCAGCCGTGCAGTATGCCTACAGAGGCAGAAAGGCATAGAGGCAGTTTCATGTCTCTGAGGCCCCTGGGCCCTGCCTGGCCAGTGGGCCACAAGGCAGCTTCACGCTTCGTTCCCTGTGAGCCCCCAGCACCTTCTGTGGTCTCCTTGATCTCATGGGAGTACTTTCTCTTCACTCTCATTCCCTCTCCCTGCACGTACGTGTATGTCATTGATCATCTTTACACCTCTCTCTCATTCATTCTTTCCCTGGCAATGTGTGTGTCCATATCTCACACACACATCACCCACAGACAACTGGTTTCTGTCCTTTTCACACTCCTCGTGAAACACTCTGGTACACACATTTCACTGGGGGCTCCATGATTCTCTTTCTTTCCCCAACTGCTCATCCTTCTTCCTCTCCCAGTGTTGGCAAGAGCAAGGTCCTTACTTGCCTAACAGCTGTAGTCAAGGTTTTTGGATTACTAGTAACAGAACCCAATGGACAAGCATAGGATATTTTTAAAACCAAATGTTATAAGAATATAAGAGTGTCTTCTGTAACTCAAGGGCTGAACCGGAGCCCAATTTCAAACAGACTGTAAAGCCAATGGGAGCTCCAAAACTTCTCTCTTTGCCATAGTCTATCTCTTCTTCCTTCTCTTTCAGCTTCTCCATGCACATAACTAACCAAAGATGGCTGTCCCACAACTCCTAAGATTAGAGTGTCTCAGTTCCAAAGACCAGTCCAGACTGACCAGCATCAATCTATTCCAAGACTTTAAGAGAAAAAAATACCTGCATGGCCAAGCTTGGGTCAGCTCTCTACCTCTGGTCTAATCAGCATTGGCTGGGGACAGAGTCACACAGAAACATGGCTACCAAGCACCACTCCTTGGGTATGCCCAGCAGTTCTCAGACAAAAGGTCTAAGGTATTCAGTGCTGGGCCGTGTGATTGAGGTACCCAGGGTCAGCCAGGTAAAAAGTCCTGCTGGTATCTCAATGTACAGGCCTGAAAAGAAAGCAGATGACAGAGGGTGCTGTGGACTGAACTATGTTCCCTCCAAATTCATATGTTGAAGTTCCTATCTCATGTGTGGCCATATTTTGAGATAGGGCCTCTAAGGAAGTAATTAAGGTTAAATGAGGTCTTATTAAGGGTAGAACTCTGATCTGATAGGATTAGTGTCTTTATAAGAAGAGACACCATAGAGCCCATTCTCATTCTTTCTCTCTCCCTCCCTCCCTCTCCCTCTTCCTCTCACTTTCCCTCCCCGTCTCTTTCTCCTTCTTCCTCTACTTCTATCTCTCCTTCTCTCTCCCTCTCTTTCTCCACACGCTGAGGAAAGTCCATGTGAGAACACTGCATTCTTGTTGTGTTGCTGCAAGCCAGAAAGAGAGTGCTCACCAGAAACCAAATTGGCCATAAACTTGATCTTGGCCTTCTAGCCTTTAGAACTGTGAGAAAATAAATTTCTTTCATTTAAGGCATGCAGTCTGTGGTATTTTGTTATGGCAGCCTGAGCCGACTAATAGAACGGGTTTGTCCATTGAGAAGTCATCAAAATGTAAGTGATGTTGATGCTACAGGAGCCCATGAGGTGACCTGGGCTCAGGATTAGACCCAGCATCCTTAGTTTCTGATTGGATCGACACCCTCCACAGTCCACCAAGCCCCAACTTAGTGACAGCCTTGGATCCTGCCCCCAGAAGCACCACCCTCTTGCACATCACTATGTAAGCAATCCCCCAGATGGGTGGTCACAGATAGTGGTGCTCGTATAAACATCAGTGCCCTCCCAGGCAGATGATCCTGTTAGTGAAATCTAGAGGGCCAAACCATGGCAAGAATGGGAAGAAGGACTTCTAGCATTCATAGATCCAGTCCTCGGACATCCTTCCTTTAGAAATAACAAAGACAGTGAGAGACTCTGAGTCCTGCCCACTGTCAGGAGCACTAGCACATCAATCCTAACTTCTCCATCATTTTTGTTTCAAGACACAACAAAGGCCCCTCAGCCTAGGAATCCCTCAAACCAAGCTAGCTGACAGAGCACGTTCAGTGTGTCCCTGAGAATACTCATTACAAAGCACGTGATCTCGTCAGCCTCAGGTTAAGAACTTGGTTCACTGGTTTGCTAGGAATCATATTAGCAACTGGCAATAATTATTGTTATTATAGCTGACATTTAATGAGCACTTACTATGTGTAAACTACTGTGCTAAGCACTCTACAGGCATCATCTCATTGAATTCTTACAGCCTCTTTATAAGATAGGTCTTATTAACCCCATTTTTCAGATAAGAACATGAAGTCTCAAAAGTTAGGTAATTTGCCCAAGGACCCTCAACTAATTAGTGGCAGAGGCAGGATTGAAATAGAAAGTCTGTTCAGCTTCAAAGCCAGAACTTTGAACCTCTGTGCCTCGTCCTCACTACCAGGACACACATGCATGGTTGGAACAATGGTCAAAAGACAACTTCATGTGACTGAATGGCCTTCCCTCTGTTGCCAGCAACCGACAACTGCAGACACTGAACAGACAAAAGCTAACCCACCTCTCCAGGAACCAAAAAGTTCCAAGATGAAGCCAAAGTCCATCCTCACATACTCAGTAATTCCGTACTGTCTTGTTCCTGCTTCAGTCCCATGTCCTCAACTAAACCGAAAGCCTCTGGAGGGCAGCACCTTTGTCCTCTTTCACCCACATTCCCCAGGGCTGCACAAAGTAAGAATTCAGTACAAGCTCTCTGCATGATTGTCTACTGGTTAGTTAGGCGAGTGGAGCATTGGCTGTTTGATTGGATTGTCATTGGTTGCTTGGATGGTCAATTAGTCAAATATTGGTGAGCCAGTTGGATGGTGTTAGCATATGGGGTAAGGCTAGGGAGCATTCCCTGAGCGGGAAACTTACTATCTGATTCCAGTGGGAGTTCTCTTGGTGCTAGAAAAACCCTCCCAGGAAGATATATAGAATCCTCAAATGCTTCTCCCTTCCTTTTTTCCCTCCCTTGCTCAGCCAAGCCAGGGCTTGCAAAGAGGAAAAGGGTGGCTCTCCTTCCCCATCATCAGCCCCAAATGGCCCAAGGAAGAGGACCTGGTCCTGGGAGAGACACTGAGTAGCCCAGCACAGTTACCCCTGGGAAGCATATAGGTAATTGGCTGTCTTTGGTTGAACGTGTGGGCCACTGGGTGGTTCCTAAGGGCTGGGCTGCTGCAGTATACAGAACAGAGAGTCCAGCGCTTAGGAGCAGTTCAGCTCATCCTGCCTGGGAAAAAGGTCATGTGCTCCGATATGAGTAATTAATTCTCTCCGAGCCACATTGAAAAGGTTAACCTGATTTATGGGACGCAATTGAGTGTAGAATGGGTTGTGTATCTTGTAAAAGGTCCGTTCCGGCATCTGAGTCTATAGACTCTCCTGCAACAGGGCACCAGCTGGAAGCTGGCCCTACCTTTTATGCCTTTATGCAACTCCACATGAAAATTCCAAAGAGAGGCTCACTTGGTCAGGGATTGCTTCCTGGACTCCAAACCCTAGTGAGGGGTCATTAGAGCATTCAAAGGAGGGCGTCTTCTGCTCCTGTCACAACCTGCTACTCAACTGCAGCCTCAGCCTTAATCTTCATACAACACAGGGTCCAGAAAGAAAAGCCCAGTCCTGAGCTTGAGTTCCAAGTTCAAGGCCAGGCTCCTTCAGTGACTCTCTGGCCTCGGTGCTGGGCTGCATAGTTTCCCCATCTTGAAAATGGGGTGAAGATTCCTTACCTGCTCTTCTTCTTTCTCACCATTTACTAGCTGTGTGAGCTTGGGCAAGTTACCTAACCTCTCTGTGCCTCAGTTTCCTCATCTGTAAATGGCAATAATAATACTGCCTACTTCATAGAGTTCTTATGAGTATTACCTGAGTGAATATTTGTAAAACTTAGGACAGTGCCTAGTCATAGTACATGGCCTGTAGGATTTGTTCAGTAAATGAATAAAGTCTTGAGATGAAAGATGACCAGGGACTTAAATGTCTGGATGTCCTCAGGGAAGTGTCAGACAAGGCTAGGGCCTGGCCAGCATAGATACCTGAGCCTTGGGTCCCAGTGAGGAGGGCAACAATGATCCAAGGACATGTTGAACCATGTGGACGAAAAGGGAGTAGATAAATAGAATGTGTGGCCAGAGAAGTTTATTTTTTTTTCTCGTGTCTGTCTCTCCTCACCCAAGATATAAGTTCTGCTCCCCACAGCCGGCCAGGAGTCTGCCCATCAAACCCAAAGATGCTAGTCTAGCACCACCTAGTGGAAAGACCGAAGTCAGCAAGGAGGTAGCTTCTGGGCCCTTCCTTGGGGAGGAAAAAGGAGTGAAGATTATTTTAACTTACCTGCCAAGCACAAGAGGAGGGGAAAAAACACTCCACCAGAACCTTCCCTAAGAAATTGCTCCAGCTGAAAGTATCTTCATTTGTTATCCCTACAGTGTGTGGTGATATGGTATTTTACAGAAGATCAGTGGTAGCTATGTCTGCATGCATATACCATGTGTGTGCTTCCGTATGTCTATATAATTATTGATTAAGTGGGTTAATATGTATAAATAACAGTGCCTACCACATAGAAAGCATTTATTAAATGTTTGTCATCATTATTATGTGTGTACATGTGCATATACCATATCTGCGTGTTCATATCAATGTGGTTGTATAAATTGTTTACATACCTATGTCTTTGTTTATGGATGCAAGCATGTGTACCTAAGAATGTGTATGTGTGTGTGTGTGTGTGTGTGTGTGTGTGTGTGTGTATATATATATGTTTCTGGATATAAATGTTTTTATGTCTGTGAGCATGGTGTACATGAAATGGATAGGTGTGGACATTTATATGTCTACATCTATGTGTCTATGAACAGGCAATATCTATGGATATATTTGTGTACCTTCATTGAATGGAGTGCCTGAGTATTCGTTTTCTATTGCTGCATAACAATTCCACAAATTACCACAAATTTCACAGCCTAAAACAACACTCAGTTATTATCTCACAATTTCTGTGGGTCAGGAATTCAGTCACAGCCTCACTGGTTCTCTGTGTAGAGTGTCACAAGGCTGCAACCAAGTTGTTGGCCAGGGCTGTGTTCTGATCTCAGGCTCAGGGTCCTCTTCCAAGGTTGTGTGGCTGTTGCAGAATGTGTTTCCTTGTAGCTCATGGCAGCATGCATGTTCAAGGCCAGCAGGAGAATCTCGACTTTTCTCTGTCCTCTAGACCTCCTTGTAAGAGCTCCCTTGATTCAGTCAGACCCACTCAGGATAATGTCTATTTTGATTAACTCATAGTCATCTGAACAGGAACCTTAATTATATCTGAAAAATCCCTTCACCTTTTTTTTGGCAGCTTTCGTCTGTGTTTTGTTTTGTTTTGTTGTTCATGTAAAACGTATAGGTTTGAAATGTCTGCAGAAGATGCCACTATCAGCCAGGTTAAAATCCTTTCACTTTTGCCATAAAACATAAGCTAGTCATGGGAGTAATAAATATCCCATCACCTTCACCAACCCCACCAGACCTAAGGGGAGGAGATTATACAAAATGTGTACCTCAAGACGTAGGACCCACAGGGGCCATCTTAGAAGTCTGCCTGCCGTAGTGTGTATATCTGTCTGTACACGTGATTACATACAGGCACACAGATATGTGTGCATCCATGAATGTGCTTCTTCTCTAGGCTGTTTTCTTCCCAGTGGAAGATTCCATAGGCAGATTCCTGTAATAAAGATCGGGGGACCCCTCAAAGCCAGAACTGTTTCCTCCATCAGTCCAAGGTCTTTGTCAGCGTTAGAATTTCAGCTCTGCCTTCAGACAAGGAGCTTCCCAAAGTGGGCTCTGCACTATCTGCTCCATGCCCCATGCAGTGTCAGGTCTGCGTGTTGGAGGTGTTGACTTATCCTTGTAACTGGCTCACACATGTACTTGTGCACACGCGCACACACACACACATTAGCATGACTCACTGTATGAGGCAGGGTCATCCTGTCCAGGAACAGATTTCTCTTTCTCCTTGAGAAGCCGCTGCTGGCACGTCCCTTTCTTAGCCACCTTGTGACTACAGTCACTGCTCTTTACAAAAGAAGGTCAGAGGCTGAGACAACCTGTCCCCCAACTTGGGGTCCTGCTTGGATGGGACCCAAATGGCCCTTCAATCAAGTAATGGGCATCACAGCCTTCTATCAACATCATCTAAAGGTATGCTGGAGCCAGGGTGAGCTATGGCTAGAAAGCTGCCTACAGCCAAGTGAGTTTAGGAAACCCTGACTGCTCCCGCCCCACCTGGAATTTTGTTGCAGATTAGCACAGCAAAGGTTCTGAGAAAGCATGCAAGAAGAAAACCTATCTGCCTTTGTTTAACCGTCACTGCCCAAGCTTATTTGTCTACACACCCATTTTTCTCTAAACACATTCAGGAGAACATACTTTGGGCAACATGGTTATAAGCCATTCTTCGGCACCCTGAGAGGCTCTTGCAGGCCTTTCAGGTGATGGTAAAAGTTAGAGAGATGCCTTCGGAGGAGAAGCAGGAAGCCAATGAAGATGATTCTGCTGTATGCAGAGATGGATGGTCAGTCCAGAGGACGGGGTCGTGAACATGAGGACTTCTGGATCCCGCAGAGAACCTGGATTCAGAGGATAAATGAATATTGACAGGGAAGGCTTGTCCCTCCAAACCCAAGGTGCAACCTGGAGGCCATAGTCTGAGATTACAGGACCAGGGAGCCTAGAAGACATGGCTTAATGGTTAAGACAAACTTTGTCAAAGCAACTGACTTTGAATCTCAGATCAACTGATTATGAGCTGCATGACCTTAAGTAAACTGCTTAACTTTCTTGAGGCTCAGTTCTTACATGTCATAAGGACTTAAACAATAATAATAACTCTATAGCCAGGCACTGTCCTGAGCATTTTATCTGTGCTAACTCCTTTAATCTCAGTAATAAACCTGTAAGATCACTACTGTCATTATCTGCATACTACAGATGAAGAAACTGAAGCACAAAGAAGTTAAGAACTTACCCAAGGTTACAAAGCCAGCAAATGGCAGGGCTGGGACTCAAACTCAGGTTGTCCGGCTCCAGGTAATGCAAGAAAGGCATTCAGCACAGACCCATTTAGTAAGTCAGTGCCCACCACTACTTATTCCAAGTCTGCAGTTGCTGGAGAAATTGGCTTCTTCAGACAATTTTCCAATCAAGAGTCTATGCCCTAATGAACAGCAAAGGTAAGATGGCTCATGCCAAGAAGGCACAGGGCAGGAGAACATCCTGGCTTCTCATGACACAGAAAGGTGAAGGGAGGGGTGCAGCAGCTGAGCTGAGCTGAGCCATCAGAGGCACTTAGGGTTAATTTGTTGTGTGCAGAGAATAAATCTGGGGGTGGAATGTGAGCCAGAGCCGGGGGTGTGGGGCTGGGAACATAGGAACACATCTGTGCATCTCCCTGTCATCTTGAATTTTATATTTACTTCTGTTGATGAGATTTTGTCATGCTCGATTACAATTCATAGACTCATGTTTCCAGATTTTATGCATCAAATGCTTTGATTTATGGAGTTACCCTAAGCCTGACACTGGCCCCCCAAGGTGCCATTTCTGAGCGTGGGCACTGAGGCTTGTCCTGGGGTCACACAGGGGCTTCGTTTCTAGGTACAGTGGCCTGTAGAGAGCCTCAGGAGGACTGTAGGTGGGTGGAGGACACTAAACATCCAGGTCTGGGCCATGCATGGTGGCAGAAGAGCAATGAGGCTGTGAGGGTGGCCACCTGGCATCCATGGATAGGCCCACACTGATCCGTACCTTACCTTCTCTCTTTGTCCTGCCCCTCCTTCAAATCCCCTCCCATCCATCTTTGAGACTCTCTCTCCCTTGCTAGCTTTGATGAAGCAAGGGTTGCTTCTAACCAATACAATATGGCAAAAATGACAGTCTGTCACTTCTGTGATTATATTACATAAGATGGTTATGGTGATTAGGAGCAAATCACAGGTTTCACCCACACTCAAGGGGACGAATTTGTGCAAGGGCATGAATTCCAAGAGGGCAGAATTATGCAGGTACCTCAGTGAGTGTCTGCCACACAATCCTCATAGCAACCTGTGACATTAGCAATGCCACCCCCATTTTACAGGAAAAGAGACATCATCCAAGGTCACCCAAGGAGAAAAAAGGTAGGTTTAGGACTCGAACCCTCAAACCCTTGTCTGTTTGCTTCAACATCCTGTGCTCTTCACCACAGGATAATTCTACCAAAGAGAAAGCAGATGTAAGCCCAAGCCGCCCTACATGGCAGGGATCTGGAGCTTTCACAGAGAGACTGCGTAGCACCCTCAGCCTCTTCTAGGACACTGAGTTCTTAGTCTGTTTGGGCAACAAAAGAGGCATCCAAGTCCTTGGTCATTGACCTGACCCTGACACCAAACTTCTCTAGAGGAGCAAAGGGTGCAAAGGACTGGAAAACTTTGAGCACCAAGGTAGGGGTTATAGGGGATGACAAGCCCTATATATGGCAAGCCCAGGGGACATTTTCACCCCATTCTCAGGCTGACATCTTGACAATGGCTGTGATGACAGGCCCCTGTTAATTTAGCTGATTTGGAGCTCTTCTTGCCAGCTCTTCCCAGGAACAAGATTATGAGTCTATCCCTTGGCTCCCACCTACCAATCTGTATTTGGATCTCATAGAAGAACCCCCTTTTTTCCCCTGGAGAGATTTGAGGACATTTGTGAAAGAGGGTTACCTTAAAAGAATAGAGGATAAATCACCTCTACTGGGCACCTATTTACTGGGCACCTCTACAGGGCACCTTGACACACATTAGCTTATGTAATCCTCCAATAGCCTTTCAAGGTAGGTATTATTATTTCCAATCTATGCAGAAGAAAATAGAATCTCAGGGTAATTTATTTGCCCAGTCATATAGCTCAAAAGTGGCAGAATCAGAATTCGCAACCAAGTCTGTCTGGTTACCAAACCAAATTTCATTCTACTCTGCCAGTCCCCTGTCTTTGAGGATCCTTTTTTCTCCCTCTTGGCTTCTCCTTGTTGTTGTTGTTGTTGTTATTATTATTATTATTATTATTAATTATTATGGTGACATTGGTTAACGAAATCTAGTAAGTTTCAGGTGTACAATTCAACAGTAATGCATATATATTGCATTTTGTGTTCACCGCCCATAGTTAGATTTCTTTCTGTCACCACATATTTGACCCATTTTACCCCATCTACCTTGGCCTCTCTATCTAGGTTCAAGACTCCTGTTCTTTCTGACTTATTTAGGGTAGAGTTCAAAGCTATTCTAGTCTATGGGATTCCTCCCCCATACTCACCTTCCCATACACTCATCCATCATCCAGGGGAACTTGAGTTTGTCTGCATGGGATAGAATTCCTTCATATACTCTACTTTAACCCAAATGGCACAGTTTGTACTATGGGTTCTCATCATTTATCATTGGTCTCTGTCCATAGTGCTAATCTGTACTTCTCCAATTCCCAAAGCCCAACATTCTCTTGACCTTTGGATATTGTGAAGAAGTCACCTTCCAGCCTCTTATATACTTGGCCTTTAGAATCCCTTGCTTAGCTTCCTATCACCTGCCCTCCTAAGCATCTCCCTGCTTAGGTTCCAGATTCCCTCTGAGCTTTCTGTTTCTCTGGGATCCAAGCTCTGCCTTCACAGATTTTCATGCTCCAAGAGGGCCTACAGCACCACTTGGCTGCTGAACTCATGATCATTTGCCTAACTTTAGCCATTGACTCCTTACCATATCTGCTCCCACTAGAGCAGCTCACTTGGTTCAAATTAGTTCCACTCTGAACTCTCTCCTGCGAGCCTCATCTCCTGCTTCAGTTCCCTTTCTTTATCTCCTCAACCCCTTTCTTGTGGGTCTTGTCCAGTCCTGTGTCCACACTTCTACTTCTAATTACTTTCCCAAAAGTTATCACCATTCCTCATTACACTAACCATCACCTCTATCACACCATGGTTACTTACCCACGTCTCACAACACCACCACTGCCACTGTCATCTTAACCAACAAAATCATCCTCCAAAACCACCAACACCATTGCCTCTAACTCCACCACAACCATCACCACCTCCATTTCCTCATATCACCTCTAACAGTAGCATAATCCCAAGACCACGATTCACCTCACTGTCACCACTCTTACTGTATCCAACACCACCACCGCCATCACCACCATCACTGTCACTTACCAAAGCCTTTATTAAGCACTAAATCAGTGTTCAGATATCTTAATTGGGTACTGAACTAAGTTAGAAAGGCAGAGGTTCTGCTCTCAGATATTTCACAAACTGATGTGAATTTGTCATGGACCCAAGATTAGTTTGCCCATTCCTGGGCTTCCCACACCACATTTCTCAACACTTCCCCAACAGTTCCCCTAGGCTTCCTCTGTGTATGTCCTCAAGCTAACACAAAGCCTTTCCTTACTGATGCCATAGCCACCTGGGCCTTTCTGGGAGGCCGTTGCTCAAACACCAAACTCCCTCCTTCTCAACTCCTCTCCTATTTAAGATGAAGACATGAACCCCAAACTCTCTCCCTCCCAGCTTCTACCCAAAGTTGTAGGCCAGGCTCCCCTGATCCCAGCTGTTGCTACTGCTTCATCTTTCCTGGAGCCTGAGGAAAGCTGTGCCTCTCCCACCCTCACCCTGGGCAGCTGAGTCTGGCATTGATTACCAGCCTCATAATTACCCTGCAGGCACTGGCAGGGATTTCAAGCCTGACTGACTTCAAATGAGAAATCCTTGGGGATTCGGAAGGGCAGGGCACACTTCAATGGGGGGAAGGGGGAAGAGGGCAGGGAGGAAGCCGCCTTCACCTGCATGAATCTCTGTGTCTAGAATCACAGCTTTGGCAAGGAAGCAAGGAAGCAACCTTTGGCAAGGTTGATACCTGGAGGCCTCACCTGGAGGCTGTGGGATCTAGCCCAGACAAACCACCTGCTCACAAGTACATTAACCCTTAGAAAGGAGCTGTTCTGAGGGAACCTGGACAGGCTTAAGGAAGAGGTGGAGTGCAGGAGACACCTCTCCAGAGCAGACAAATTGAGGGCTCTCCTCCCTGGTTACCATGGAGGGCTAGGATGAAAGTTTTGAGGGATGAGTGGCAGTCGGTGAGGCCACACAAAACATTAAAAAAGAAACTGTTCCTGAGACCAAAGGAATTCAGAGATGAGGCCCACTGGCAAATGCCTTCTGAACTGAGACACATAAATACACATTCTCTGACCCAAGAGGTATTTACAAGCCCATGAATTACTCAAGGCACCTGCACACACACATTTATGCCTGTGAACACTCTCTTACCTGTTTCCTACATCTATGCAATACTCAACAAGCATAAAGACAAAAATAAATACAAAAAGGCTATCACATGTGTCCCATCACACACAACTATCCCCCTAAACACATTCACACACCTTCCCCTATCCTAACACATACACACTAACACACTCTACGCCATCACACACTCACATCCTCACATACATATACACTTGCACATCTTCAGACACATTCTCACATACTCAGGAGCCAAATACCCAGAGAAAGAGAGACATCACCTACACACTCATATGCTGCTTGAGAAATTGCAGAAAGAAGTGGGCCTCTTGTTCTTTTCTCCCTCTCCCCCCTCACAGTGGGGGGATTTCATTTAGAAGTTGCCCGAGCCCAAGCTTTCAGATTACAGTCTAGACCATATAGGTTTCCTAAAGATAAGGCTGAGAAATTGATTTCAATTACTAAAGTGGAGAGGCTGCACTTCTCAGCCTCCTGAGCGGAGCATTAACCCTAGAGATCCGGGAGCTGGAGAAGAGGCATCCTGCATGGCAGGCCCACATGTAGCCCAAGCACATACACTGGGAGCTCACACACACACTCACATGCAGAACCTCACTCATGCCAGCTTGGGCAAAGAGCCCAAGCCTAAGAGTCAGGAGTTAGTACCCTGGGTACTAACTAGCTTCAGCTCTATCAATATTTCACTTTGGGATCCTAGAGACCTGCCTTTCCCTGACTCAGCTTCTCTTCTCAGACCACATTCCTGCTCCCAAGGGCTCATGAGGCCTGAGCTCACTCCTGGTTAAGTACCTACCTCTGTTGAGACCGTCAGCTCCCCAGGAGACCTAAGCAGGCACTCCAATGCCTTAGAACCCGTACCCTTCACCACTCTGCCTCATGGCTAGTGTGGAGGTCCCTGTGCATTGGAAGCTAATGGAGCCCACATTAGTCAAAGGAAGTATCAGCAGCTGCTACAAAAGGCAGGCTCTAAGTCAGCGGCTGAAGGATTTTTTCTTATGCACACAAAATCCTATGTGGGTGTATTAGTTTTCTATTATTCCATAGCAAATTACCACAAAATTAGCAGCTTTTTAAAAATACCATTTATGATCTCATACTAGCTGAGATGCTCAAACTGGGATTTGACTGGGTCCTCTACTTGGGGTATCATAAGGCCAAAATCAAGGTGTTGGCCGGCAGGGCTCTTATCAGAAGGCTCTGGGAAAAATAGCTTCCAAGCTTATTTAGATTGTGGGACTGAGGTCTCCATTCCCTTTCTCGTTGTTGGTCAGGAGTCATTTTCCCCTTTTAGGTGCTTCCTGGTTAGTGGCCTCTTCAATCTTCAAAGCTGGCATTGGTTCATCAAGTCCTCTCACACTACAAATTTCTCTGACTTCCCCTCCCCAAATCTCTCTGCCTTCCTCTTCTGCTTTTAAGGGCTCTTGTAATTACACTGGTTTTACCCAGATATCCATGATAATCTCCCAATCTAAGGTCATCTAATCAGTAATCTTAATTATATCTGCAAAGTCCCTTTTGCCATGTAATTTAACATATTCATGGACATGACTCCAGAGGCAAAGACCATGGGAGACAAAATTCTGCCTAACCCAGTGGGACAATGGCTGTCCTGAGTGGCTCTCCTTCATTGGTGACCCAGGGTTCCAGGCTCCTCTGTCATGCAACACAGCACCCAATGCTGAGGATCTGACAGTACCAACTCCTGGGGAACCCAGTGGGATCCTCTCAGAAAATAGGCTGGCACTGCTACGGAGAATTGTTCCATTGACCATAACCACTTCCCTTCTAATCTCTGTGCCTCTGCCAGAGATTTGATGACCATAACTTCTTCTCTCTTCATCATTCCTATCACCCCCATCGAGGACTGATGATGAGGGATCTCATAGAGCTCTGTGGACCAAATGGAACTGACTTAGGGAAATGCTTCTCTACTGTTCCAGGGTTGACATTCTTTAGTAGAAAGACAGGGAGGGAAAGGATGTCCAATCCTCTTCTATTCTAACCTGACTTGGTTTTCCTGGGACATGTCTGTCTCACAAAGACAAGCACGGGATCTCCATAGCTACTGTGTGTGACCCCATTAAATAGAAAGCTCTGCAACCATCACCCAACTTGGTCATCTAAGTGCAACGCATAGGACTCTGCTAAAAAAAAAAATGGGAAGCTAAGTCATGCATTAGAACATTCAACAATCAACATTGTATCAGTGGGCAGAGTTTGAGGCAGATCAGGGCAAATGATTTGGCTTGGAAACCAATAAGAAGGTTAAGACATATAAAAGCTATTTGGAAGAAAGTTGGCTAATTGATTTGAAGGTGGAACCCCAGCTTTAAAGTTTCTGGTGGTGTGATGTGATAGTAGAATATGAAGGAGAAATCCAATCATGAGAAGACATAGGTGGTGGTTATACTTGCAAATGGAAACTGAAATCAACCACAGAGGAAAGTTAGAGTAACAGGTAAGAGACTGGCAGACAGCACTCAGGCCAGAAGATATTCCTTTTGCTGCCTAAATCAACTGAATATTTTAAAGTTCTTTCCACTGTTATGGCAGATATTCTAAGGCTAATCAGAAGTCATTGCTTTGAGAAGACTGTACAATCACAGCTAGGAATAAAAATGACAAGAATAAAAGCATAGAAACTGTACACTCTGGGCAGGGGAAGCAGAGGTAGTCTGTAAGAGGAATAGTTTTATTTTCTGCATCACTCACCCTTCAGGTACCCCTCCCCATCCCACAAATGTAAAGCTTGAGACAAAGGTTTGCATGCAAGTATTTTGCTTTGAGAAATACCCCAGGGAATAGGAGCAGGGTGCTAGAGAGCAGGATGAAAATCCAATACAAAGGCACATTATCAGACTAGCTACTGATGTGGGCAACTGGGACTCAGCCCTGCCGGCACCTTTTGGAGAGGAGCTTTGTGGAACACTTCAAAGGATTATCCCTCCAAAGATGGAAGGGCAGAGTATTTATCCAAACCCCACAGGCCAAGGGTTGCCCCACTGGATGGATGTTAACTCTCCTGTAGTGTGCTGATAAATCAGCTCTGGGGGGTGAGGAGAAGCCCCAACTTGTAGCATTTGCCAATTCCTATGGTATAAATACTCCCACCAAGGCTGATTTCAGACTGCCGAGGGTTTAACATCTGCCTAACAGATTTTCTGAGTAGGTGACAATAGGCTCTTGCAAGCCAGTTGGAGCTGGCTCCAACACACCTCCAACTCATATCCCAGGTGTGCACATGTGTGAGTGCTGAGTATGCCCCACAGGAACCTCAAGCCTGGCACAAGAGGCATTGGGGCAGACGGCGAAAGACACATGGTACAGTTGCACAGCTGCTGTCAGGTACACCTGCTTGAAGCGGATTATGGTAGCAAAAGCCAGAGTACAAGGTGGGCAGAGAGATAACAAGCAAGCCACAGAGATGCCCAAACAAGAGTATACCCTGAGCAAGGACAGACAGAGAGGCGGCCAGGCCGTGTCAGGTGGGACACAGGAGTGAATGATATAAGCAAAAAACAAACAAACAAACAAACAAACAACAACAACAAAAAAAAAAAAAACAGACCCAGTGGACAAGGAAAGGTGAGGCTAAGATAGTCACCAGTGTGGAAACTACCCTGGTGAGGAGGAACTGGTGTTTACGGCCAGAGCTTCTATAGTTACACCTGTGGGTGACTAGCAGGGGACAATAGCTCTGTACATACTCAAGTTCACCTAAAAACTCAACAAAACTCATCCCCTGGGGTGGGATCTGTTCTCCATACCCCCTTTCTTACCTCAATAAACATTCACTGAATTATTAAATTATCTCAAAAAAAAACTTTGCTCTCAATGAGGTGCCTGCTTTGGTCCTATTGAATAGAGAGCAGTGACCTGCCCCTCACAAAGAAAACAGGGCCACTCAGGCACAGGCGACTTCCCCCAGCTGTTGTCACAATTCCCTCGAGTTTCCATCCCTGAATCCCCATAGCAGTTTGGGAGGGAAGGTCAGCAACACCCAGACCTCCTCAGGCCCCAGGAGCAAGGAGAGCAGCAATGCCCTCCTAGTCCATTCAGGCTGCTGTCAAAGGAGACGACAGACCAGGGGTGGTGCTGGAGGCTTATACACCACATAGTTCTGGAGGCTAAGAAGTCCAAATGAAGACACCAGCAGAGTCGGTGTCTGGCGAGAGCTCACTTCTCGGATCACAGACACCACCTTCTCACTGTGCCCTCACACGACACAACAGGCAAGGGAGCTCTCTGGGGTATCTTTTATGAGGGCACTAACCCCATTCATGAGGGCTCCACTCTCGTGATGTAATCACCCCGCCAAAGGTCCCACCTTCAACTCCAGAGACCATGGCATTAGGAATTAAGATTCAACATATGAATTGGGGACGAGAGACACCACCATTCAGTGCATACCAACTGCCGTGCAGGAGGGTCCTCCAGGGTGGAGAGCAATGCTTCTCCATCCAGGCCTAGGATCTTCTGAGAATGGCTCTTGCCCCATCTGTCCTCCCACTGTGGGCAGGGCCACCAGCAGTGTCAGGGAACCCCGAAGCTGCCACCTACTATCTTGAAGCTGGGTGTGAAAGGCCAGAGGTGTGACGAGAGTCACATCCAGAAAAGCCAGAGGCAAGGGTCACATCCAGGCCAGGAGGCCATAGGGGTTGTGAAGGTTGACAGTTTAACATCAGTCAGGACAGAAGGTGGCAGGAGCCAAAGGAGCAAGAGATGCCCAGGTGTCAACAGCCACGTTCATAAAGGACAGAGACACATGGAACAGCAGACAAGAAGCTCAGGGGGCAGATTCTGAACCACTCGGAAAATCAGGGTCTTCCAGGTGCACAGACGCTTTTACATGAGGCACTCACTGTTCCAGCTGCACTGGGGACTGGTTTTTAAGCACTGCCCAGAGCCCGAGGGAAGGGAAAGTGTGGACTGTGGAGTCCAGCTCTTCCCCTTGAAACATGTGAGAGATGTGTTTCAAGTTCCTTCTGTAAGTGTATACAGTCATAAAGGATTTAGAGCTAAGAAGGCTTTCCTTACCTGAAAGAATGCACTTTAATGGTAGAAATTCATGCCCAGGAAGGGTGTTTTTCAGGCAGAGTTCTTGCTGCTTATCACCCTCGCCTCTGCCTGTGGCCAGCGTCTGGCCTGCTTGGGATGGGGATGGGGGGACAGTCAGGAACAGGCACTTCTCTTTGGGTCAAGTCTAGTTCAGGCCCAGACAGCAGGGTCCCCCTAGAGTCTTTCTCTTCTTCAGCACCTCCTCCTCTGCTTCCCGAGCAGAGCGGTCCCGTCCAGGAGGACTCTGCTGCTGCCCTCAGAGAGGAGATGGGGGAGGAAGTGAGGGAGTGAGGAGCCAGGGAGGACGCAGTGTTCTCTTTCCGCTCCTGTGCGCCTTAATTAAGTGCTTTCATTTTCCTCCTTCTTCTCCACACAGGCCTGGCTGAGATAAGGCATTGATCCCCTCCCAGAGGAGGAGGAAGTCGGCAGGAGGCCTGCAGTTCTCTCTTTGTGGGACAAGACAGATGGCTTATTAGCGAATCCTTAATTGTGTGGTTTGTAACTTGGGGAAGTTCAAAGAGAAAAGAAAAAAAAGTCTGAACTTGGGGCTGCCTAGGAGCCCATACCTCCCCTCAAGAGGGCTTCTGCTCAACACCCTGGCAGGAGAGCCCAGCCCAGATCAGCCCAACCCAGCCCAGCCGCACCAAAAGGAGAACTAAGACTCAGGAATGTTCTTGAAGATCATTTCAAGTAGCCAGAATGATGCTCCCTGTTCTCAGATGCAGACAAGGACAAGTCCCTGAGCTGGGAGTCCACAAATCCAGGCTTAGGGACCAGCTCTGACACTGGCTGGCTGAACGACTTTGATCAAGTCTACGCCTCTCTGGGCCTCAGTTGCCCTTTTCATCCAATGGGAAGGCTGACCTGCATCCATGTGTTTGAACTATGTGCAAAGACTGTAGCAAGGAGACAGAAAAAGAGAAGCCAGAGCCCCCTGTCTTCTTTTTCAAGGCCCATTAGGTCTTCTTTGTGCACTGGAATTTCACGTAAGCTCTGTGACTTTCGGCACATTATTTAACCTCCTAGTCTCAGTTGCTTCAGCTGCAAAATGGCCATAAGAATAGAACCACAGGATTGCCTGGCACTAGTACAAGTCCCAGTACATAGTAAGAACTCTATCATTATTACTTCTTTTTTAAAGTTTCTTGCTTTAAAAAAAAAAGAAAAAAAAAAAGATATGATTAAATTTCACAAAAAAAAAAAACCTAGGTCAAGTTATTGTCCCTGTGTTAAAGGTGAGGAGCCTTAGCTTAGAGCAGTTCATTGTCTTGACAACAGACACACAGCTGCCCTCAACAGCCCTGGGCTGAGACCCCCTGAGTCCTTCCCCTTCCAGAGTCCAGAGGGAGGGGTAGCAATCTCTCATAGATGGGCTTCCACCACTCACCAAGGAAAAGCAGTGACCACACCCAGCTAGAGAGAAGGCACTTCCCAGAAGTCAATGTCAGCCCACTCAGAACTTGGCCTCTTTTTGACCATCTCTTATGAAACCAGAGGACAGGTGCCCGGTCCATTCTTGGCTAATGCCCACACTCTGGGAGCAGAGGCAACAAAGCAACATCCCAAATTCCTAGTCAGTTTCAAAAGCTCCAAGTTTTCTTCCCCAAATGCAGATGTTGTGAATCAGGACAATGGAGTTTACTGCAGGGGTTTTCAGCTGGGTGTCATAGGACCTTAGGGCTTCTTAAGAGTTTGAACTAGGTCAACTAGGGTATATGATGTCACTAAACTGGGTTCCTGCCCCCTGCTTCCTCCCACAGACCACGCTTCATCAGAACGTCCCCACTTTAACTGATTTATGCAGGGGTTTTCATGAGATCTCACTTTCTAAAAGACTCTAGCTTTTGCAAAGTTTGAAAATCCCCATTTAGTGAGAAAAGCATGGAGCAGGGAGCCAGAGAGCCTGGTTCCAGCCCCAGCTCTCTCCTGTGAACCTGGGAACATCCCTTCCTCTAAGTGTATGGAGGACTGGACGAGAGGCTTTGTGTCCAAGGGGCATTACCTCTTGTGGGTCTAGTCCACCTTGACTCCCTCGGCAGCTCTGTGTTGGCCAGGGCCGGAGGGGGCGCGGTGAGAACAGATGGGAGTGAGGCCACAGCCCCAGCAATCCTCGAGCCGCCAGAGGACTAATAAAGCCCAGGGTTGTTTTCTTCCTCATATCTCCCTGGAAATATTGAAACTGGCTTGCCAAATAGAAAAGCAATTCTTTCCTCCTTATGGCAGAAGGAGGACAAGGAAAATGAGCCTGCTTATTAGCAAGGCCACCCGAGATGTCTCCCCTTCACTTCCATGTTCTCCAGAATGCTTGGAGACTCAGAGTAAAACAGAGATGAGAGATATTCATCTGTTTGCATTTAATTTGAGGCTGAAGTTCCTGGCTCTTGACAATGGAGAGCTGCATTCCAACATGCAGGGCCAGGATGGGGGTGGTGGAGGAGTGATTACTGCCTGTGAGGTGCAGTAATTATAAATCAAGGGCTTCTTGGTAATATCTGGGCCCCTTCACTGTTTCCTTGGTGATTAAAGCAGCAGAAATAAGTCAGAGCAAAGTGGCTGATTTAAAGGGGCATTGGTGAAGACTGGCACTTCCTAGACCTCCTAGGAAATCCATCTCCATCACTAATAGAACACAATAGCCACTCTTTATCAATTGCCTACTATACGCTAAACCTTGAGCTCAGAGTAATAGAGACTTTATCTCAATAAATCTCCCCACCAACCTTGAGGAAAAATGGGGAAAGTGAAAGCTCCATTTTACAGGTGTGGAAAATGAGGCTCAGAGGTTAATAACTTGAGCCAGATTCTAACCAGATCTGTCTCTAAATTCCACAACCTATACTCTTAACCATTCCCCTGTTCCCTCCCAAATTCCAGAGTCCATAGATGAAAATAATGATGATGATGATGACGAAGACGATGATGATGATGATGATGATAAATTGTTATTTTACTGAGTGCTTACTGTGTGCCAGGCACACGGCTCTAAGTGTTTTTGGTTATGTCATTTATTCAACAATATACGGGGTAAGTACCAATATCCCAGTTTACAAATGACAAAACTGAAGCACAAAGAAGATAACTCAGCTATACAAGGTCACACACCTAGTTAAGAATGGAGCTGGGACTCAATATTTTAGTTTACCCAGACTGACTATTTCCTGTCAGTTTGATGGCCGCTGGGTGACAAAGGGCTGAGCTGGGATCTGAGAGCAGCTGGACATGGCTGGCATTCTACACCCTGTTGCTGACTCTCTTAGTGACAGGCTGGAGGCAAAACTGCCCTCTTACACATAAAACAGGGAGCTAAAAAAAAGTTTTCACAGAAGCACCAAGATAAAACACATGCTGCCTGCCCACAGGATGGGCCTGACCAAGACTCAATTCTGGGGTCTAACGCCCTCCTGGGAAATCCAATTGACCAAAGACTATAAGGGAGAGGACACAGCTTCCCTGGGGATGACCTACATGTCCAGAGTGTGTGGGGCCAAAGGCTGTACAAAGTGTTTACTGCAGTGCCAATGTTAAGTCCTGCCAGGAAAAGCAGACACTCCACAACAAAAGTCTGCATGGAGAGGCCCCATAGAGACTGGAGAGCTGGGGAGAATCAGAAGGAAATGTACAGCAGCCTGAGAGGGCCAAACCTTATTTAGATGAGAGCAAGGAAGGCATCTTACTGCCTCCCCGCTTCTTTCTTCCATCTGCTTCCCCAACCCTGGAGGGGTCAGTTACAGCAGCCATATTTCCTGTCCCTCCAACCTAAAAGCTGTTCTGTACTAGGGAGAGAGAAGATTTGACACTGAATCAAATTTGAAATAAGAATTATTATCTGGAACTATACATATTAATTTTGGAATTGAAACCTGTTTTATGCCTAAAAGTGACAAGAACTTTAAAATGGACTTGTTATTTAAAAGTGACCCAATAAGCCATGGGGAGAATATTCAAAAGGACAATGAGAGAAACAGATAATGTTGCATTTTGTTTACATCCCCGAAAATGCAATTTGCAATTTTTTAATGTATAAGTTATACTTGCCAAATACAGGATTCTGAGGGATGAGACAGCCAAAAGTACAGAGAAAGAGATTCTGAAGATCAGCCCAAAGCAAAAGTAAGGATAGGATTCATCCCTTCATGGAGCCATGCAGATTAGCCAGACTCTGGTCCAGGCCCTGAGCTGGTGTGTGTCAGAAGGAACAGTGTAACCTTGGAACCAAGTCAACAGTGACACTGTTAGGGGGTGAAGGGAGCCCACACTTTCCCAGCCCCAGACTGGCTCTTTCCTGGAGACCTGGACTTCAGGGAGCTTGGGACTTCAGGTACCTAAGACTCAGAGGTTCAAGAGGACTAGAGAGGTGGCCATGGTCTCTCAAGGGATGGCTTCTGGCTGCTTCTGGGTCACACCCACCCACCCATCCTCTGGCTCCAGGTTAGAAGCCCTTGTAACTTCCAAATTTTAGATGGGTCTGGTCCTCCCGGGACCCAGGAAAAGAAGAGCGACCCCAAGTGTGCTCTTCCTGACGCAGCTGCCCTTGCTACTTCCAAACCGTGAGACCTCCCAGGTCAGAGCAGGAGAACCACAGCCCTGACCTAAGCATCTCCCCAAACGCCTGAGGCACAGTCTCTGGGCCTTGAGGTAGGCAGGATGGCCAGCCATCCAGACAGAGTGAGCCAGTAGGGATGAAGGTGGTGCATCTCTCAGGGGCAATACCCCTTGAGACTCCAGGGGTGAGCCTGGTGTCTGTGCTGGCCTGTTGTTCACAAAGAGGAGTAGAGTGTTCTCTGCGGGCAGGAGCTCCAGCCGGCTCCCAGCCACTCAGCTTCAGCCCAGGTCTGAACGTCAGCACCAGCTCCAGGTTAGATCCACCACCCATTGTAGCTCCAGCTCCTGTCCTAGAACCATGCACTGAAGCCAGGCTGCCTGGGTTCAAATCTCTGATCTAACCTCTCTTTTATCGCTTTCCTCATCTGTCAAATAGGCATGATAATAAAACCGATCTGATAGGTCATGCGTGGTGAGGCTGAGTGAGTTCACAGAAAAATGGTTCACTAGCACATGTTTGCTCTAAAACTGTTTGTCCCCAGCCTCAGTGCGACTCCAGCCCTCGTCCACTTGACTGGCTTCCTGAGCTCAAAGGGCTGAGTTAGTGCCTCCCTCTCCCTCTTCCTCTCTCTCTCTCTCCCGGGTAGATTGGTTTGAATGAGATCTGTAATCTCCTGAAAAGCCCCAAAGGGACACATTGGCTCCTTCTAAGGAGCATTAACTCAAACCATAACCAGCTCTCTGTGCCTGCAGGAGGCCAGGTCCTCAGGGAGCCCTCCCGACTGCTGTGGAGGAGCTGGCGGCCTGTTTCCCAGCTCGGGAGTGGGAATTGCATGGCAGCGACCCCGAACCCAGTGCCATGCGTACAGAGACCCCTGCCTTTCTGCCAAATGCATCCACATTGCAGGGCTGGTTTCCCATGAGGAGAACTGTCTGCAGGGCCACTGGGGGAGGTGGCACAATATGGCCTGAAGCCTCCTCGCTTCCTGTGGTTGATATCAGCCTTAAAGCTCCCAGCAAACGGATTCTATTAATTTTACCACAAATCCTTGACCTCTGCCCAGGAGCCCGTGCTCCCCCTGTCCTCCTCCTAAGGTGGCAATGTAGAGAGCCTTGTGTCCTTGGTTGCCTCCCCATGTCCACTTCCCTAGGCAGGTCACAGGGCTCGGGCATCAGAGCAGCGGGAACCGCCCTCATGGGATCCTCCCTCACCAAGACCAGCAGTCACGAGAATAAAATAGCAGCAAAACAGTCAGTTACTACGAAGCTCTGACTGAGACTTGAAGGGCTTTTACAGCCTTACCATTACTGATTCCTCAAACCTCCCCATGTGCTGAGCATGATTGCGTGGCCATAAAACAATGAGGAGGCTAAAGCTGAGGTTAAGGAACAAAATGCTGTGTAAACGCTGTGAAGGCAAATGTCTCCATTTAACTCACTCCTGTATCCCCAGGCCCCAAAACCATCCCCAGTACCGAGGAAACACTCAGACTTTCTTGTATGAATGAATAAATGAATGAAGAAACAAATGAATAATTGTTTCTGGGGTCAGCAGTTGGCCTCACTGCAATCACTTGGGTTGATAGATTACCCCTCATCAGCCCCCAACTCCAGCAGAACCCACGGCCGGAACACAAAGTACCAGCCTACAGCCTTGGAAGGTCTAGAAAATGAGGACCCCCTATGCAGAGCTGGGGACTCCATGGATGTGATGAGTGTGGCTGAGGTGGAAGAAAATGCAGTCAAATTGATGCCTTGAAACTCAGTGCAGCGGAGAAGCACCAACGCCAGCACACACACACCGACCCCAGCCTCTCTTATTTAGGATGGAAGAGGAAAAGAGGGCTCTGCCCACCAGCAGGTAGGCCCATGATACTGTCTGCCAGCCTGTCTACCTCACCCAGCTCACAGCAGTAGGAGGTCACAGGCTGAACATGGAGAACCCCTCCAGTCAATCCCCCACTGAGTCCAGAGCCCCCTGCTTCTCACTCCAGGCCTGAGCTGGGGTCCTGCTGAGCCAAGAAGTGACTGAGCTCCAGGGAGGAGAGAGAATACAGAGAAGTAAATGATTCTCTGCCCCGCCCCCTCCCAATGCGCACAGATGCAGGTTGCCACTCAAAAAGCAATCTCTCCAAAAGTTTAAAAACTGCCTGCAATTTATATCTTGTGCTTGACAGAGCATCTCCAAGTCATTTCCTGGCCCATAGAAGTACAGACTCCTGAGTCCAAGGGCCGCTCTGCCCCCCCCACCCCCGTTTATATCACTAGGTTGGGTACTCAATGGGAGAGGGGCAAAAACAATGTGGGGAAATCCCCTTTGAGCCCCTTCCAACAGCTACATTCCCAGCCAGGAGTCCCTGGAAGTTACAGAGCCACAGACAAAAATGGGCATGTTTTTTGACTCATCAACAGACATTTATGAATAAGACCTCCTCTGTGGGAAACAGGTGATTCTAATGTGGCATATCCTGTGCTCTAAGACAGGGAGCATGGGGACTGAGGGACTCAGAGGAGGGGGTGTCAGTCTTGTCTTCTCTTTCCAAGGTGAAACAGAGAAAGAAATTCCAAATGGAGGGCACAGCATGGGCAAAGGCCCAGAGGTATGAGAGAATTTGAAGTGTAGAGTGCAAAGCGAGAAGGGCAGCAGGAGCCGAGGCCAAGGGAATAGGCAGGGATTAGAGAGGCTCTGGCTCCAAGAGCTAGCTGTGACCCTTAACTGTGTTCAGAGGGTCTTCAGGGAGAAAGAGACATCGATGGGGGGACAAAGAGAAGCAAAGAGACTAACCAGGAGAGGAGAGAGGCCACTCAGAGAAGAGATAGGGTCACTATGGAGAACTGGAGACTGTAGATGTCCCCTCCTCTCTTTTCTCGTCGGCCAAGGGCTGGGGCCTGCATTCCTACCTCATCTCCTTCCACCCTCCCCTAGCACACCAGCCCAGCCACACTCACCTTCTGTCTGTGTATACAGCCTGCCAAACTCAATTCCTCCCTTCGTCCCCTGGCCCTCACTTCCCCTGCCTGGACCCCTCTTTCTGCAGATCCTTGGATGGATGGCTCCTTTTCTTAATGCAGGCCACCATTCAAATGTCACCTCCTCTGGAAAGCCTCTTCTGACCTCAATAGCTAACAATGCCTCCCTTTGCTCCATCAGCCTTTTTCATTGTCTTCAGAGCATTTGCCATCTGAAATTGACTTATTTTGGCTTTATGTCATTACTCTTTGTCATCTGCTTAGAATTTTAAACTCCATGGAAGCAGATCCGTTGTCTGGCTTGTTCCTAGAGATAGGCCCAAACACCTAAAACAGTGTCTTGTACATAGTAGGTGCTCAGTAAATATCTGCCCAATGAAAGAACAAGCCTTTCATCACAGCATCTGAGATTCTGTCTCCCTATTCAGAGCAGGGCTCTCTCGGCTGCAAACTCTAGCTGGCCTGTCGTCTGCGAGTTCCTTCTGCAATTAATCATGTTCTGTCGGTGATACCCTTTGTGTTGTCATTGGAAGCTGCACCTCATTCATCTCTGTCTCGCCGCAGGAACTGGCGCATAGTAGGTGCTCAATCAGGGGTTCCCCGTCATTAACCCACAGCACCTCCCCATATGAACAACAGGCTCAAAAGCAGTCACTCCTAGGGACAGAAGCAGGGTGCTGAGCATATACCCTTCTACCCCAACCCCTACAAGTCCCTTTGGGCAGAGGGGAGGAGCAGAGAGTGGGCAAGTCAGAAGCGGGCAGCGTCAGGGAGTGGCTCAAAGTGTACTGTAGCTGTGAAGGACTTTACATCCTACCCTGAGAGAAAACTTCCTTTTAGGGCAGGAAAGCAATTGGTGCAGCCAGAAAGACACAGGACTTGGTCTCAGAAAGACCCATTCCAGCAAACAGCTTCACTGCTCAGGAGGTAGGTGACCTGGGGCGAGTCATTTCACCTCTCTGAGCCTCAGATCTCTCATCAGAAAAAACACAATGTTACTGGGAAGATCTAATGTTACCATGGATGAAGTGGCCTAGCAAACACCTAGCATCTACTAGGGGCACAATATATGCTAGCAATAAGAAAAATAATACTAATAACTAATAGATATCAAGAGCTCACTCAATGTGAGTCACTTTGCTTTCAGTGTGGTGTTTAGTCTTCACGACAGCCCTGATATAGGTAGTATTATTAATATCATTTTCAGGTGAGGACAGGGGGATCCAGAGAAGTTAAGTAACTTGCCCAAGGCCGCAGAGCTGGCAAGTGGAAGAACTAAGATTGGAACCCAGGAAGTCAGCCTTCAGAGTGTACTCTCTTAAGTTTACTATTATTATTGCTAGAACGATGCAAAACTAAAGTAAAGCATGGCCTTACCTCTCCAAGCCTCAGTTTCCCTGTCTGGAAAATGGGTGTGATAGCACTGCCTGCCCACAGAGGTATTATCAGGATTTAGTAACGTTTGTCACACAGCGAGCACCCAAACGTCGGTAGCCTCCCCTTCCCCTGCCCAGTGGACCAGCAGCCCACTCGGAGCGCTCTGAGCAGAAAGGCTCACGGGGAACAGAGCCAGCTGATAAAACAAGTGTCGGCTGCTCATTTGGTAAATGGGATTTGGTTAGAAAGATGAACGCTGCCACTTCTGGCTAATGTGTCATGTAAATTCTAATGATAATACAGCTCCCGCGCCCGCGCGCCCTCCCCGTGCCCGCGACTCTTCCGCCGCCGCTCAATTATCTCCCGAGGCTCCTGGCAGAATCCATGCTTCACTGGGATCCTCGCCCCAGCCTGCCTTCCCCAGCCGCAAATAATGAAAACGCGCCTCGTCCACGAGATTGCTCACTTACATTTTCTATTAATTTTTTCCTTTCAGAGGAAAAATGAGAGGAGCTGGGGAAGGAGGAGGCACGGTGGGGAGTGGGGGTGAACTGCAGGCTTCCCAGGGCCAGTTGGCTCTGTCTCAGGATGGAACGCACAAACCATCTGGGGAGGGTTGGCCAGGATTGGGAAGCTGCCCGGGTCATGGCCTCAGTCATCCAATTCCTGAGACAGAGGAAGCTCCGTGGGTCAGTGAGGCCCAGAGGTCAAAACCAGGAGCCCTGGGAGAGAAAGGAGCACTGGATCGGGAGTCAGGAGCAGGCGTTTCAGTCCTCTATTCACTTGCTGTGTAACTTCAGGCAAGTCACTTAACCTTTCTGGAGGCAGTTCCTTCACTTGTAGAAGGCAGAGTGAGCTGGTTAGCTGGTGTCCAGGGCCCATCTTGAGCTGACTAGCTGTGACTCCCAATCTCAAAGACTTGCAAGTTCCTCTCCTCCTTGTAAGGAAGGACTTCTCAGCAGACAGGAAGGGACTTTGTGAGTGATGGTGAGTTCCCATATCAAAGAAGGCATTCAAGCTGTGACAAGGACATGCAGAGACTCACCACTCTCTCTGACAAGGTTCTGAGTCTACCCCCAGATACTTATGCAGAATCTGATGGTTGGGGTAGGCTGGAGAGCAGGGAGGGCAAGGAGAATTGTCCCCATTCTAGAGAAAGGAAAGGAAAGGTTTGAGGAGGAACAGCTCCTACCCCAGGTCCCACCCAAAGTCTTGCATCTGTGGGATCGTCAGGAAGTCATCGTCATTTCTGAAGCAGTGTCTTCCGTGTGCCAGAGCCGTGGATATAGCCTTAAACCTGACTACAGTCTTCGTCCTCAGGGAGCTCCCTACAGTCCACTAGGGTGGGGCGGAACCTACAAATAGGCCATCACCCTGAAGAGGGTTCAAAGAGGAATGAAAAAAGCACAGGGGATCATAGCAGCAAGATGCACACACCAAGAAAGGTGACATTTAATCCAGATAGCTCTAGAACCAGCAAAGGCTGCCTACAGGATTCACTAACATGTAAGAAAGCATCTGGCATACATGGACATTCAATAAATGTTGTGGCCCCACTACCTCCCCAGCCCAGGAACCCAGGGTAACTGACTTCATGAGTCCATGCAGTGGATTCAGTCCTGCCTGGCTGCAGAAGAGACCACCTCGGCTACTCAAGACTCCTCTGGCCTGGGCTCTGTTCTCTGCACATATGTCCAATACATCCAAGGAGACACCATCACCACCTCTTTACCCCTCATCTCTGCCTCAAAGACTGCCTGGTGAGGCCACTGTCCACCAGCCCCACAGAGCAGTGGCCTTCTCCTCCAGAGACACCAGCCTCTTCCAGAATCTGGGATGAACACTCTAGGGTGACCGGGCAGGGAGATCCATGCAAGAGCCTGGGGCCCAAGGCAGGGCCAGACACGCAGCAGGGGCTCAGTGTGAGTGTCCAAGAGTAAGTGGGTGAGTTGCTGACAGAACTGTATTTATAAGCAGAAACATGACCCCATTTTTATAAAGAAAAAATCATAAAACCTTATGGTCTTCTTTGTATGTATGTGGGGAAAGGTCTAGAAGAACACACACTGAACTGCTGACCACGGTTGCCCCTCATGAGTGGGCCTGGCAGAGGGAAGGATGTATGCTCTCTATAAACTTCTGTATTTTACTGCCTGTAGTCAGGACGCATTAATTTTGTGGTATTAATGACTTTTAAAATGTGAGAAATGTTTAAGCTTTGTAACTAATTAAAACTTAAATCTATATAGGAGATTTCCTCGTCCTTCATTATTCCATCCAGCAACTGTCCTTGCCAGGAAGTCTTTCCCTGCGTCACACCTAAATCCTTTGAGATATAAAGTTCCCTTCTTGGGCTGTCTCCAGGTGAGAGGGAGAAGAGCTGGCAGAATCCTCTGCCCAGCCACAGCCTGATGCACTGGCCAACACTGCCCCTCCCCCCGCGGAAGGGACGAGGAGGAGGAGGGGGACAGGTTTGGTCTGGCCCCACTCTGGGGAGCGCTCCCCATCTCCAAGAAGGGATTTTCCTGGCAGAAGCAGCAGCCCCTTCAGCTCCCAGGACGCGTGGGATGCCTTCAGGCCCAACATATGTGGGATCTTCTAAAACAGGGATAGAAAAAGAGGAAAAATAAAGTCTGTTTCCCCAGGTCTGTTGTCTCAACACACACACAGGCCTCCAGAAATACTTCCCACCAGAGGCAATGGGGGCCAAGATTCAGAGGCAGAGACCCAGTGTACAGATGGGCAAACTGAGGCCCTCTACATGAGGAAGGAAAGACTCTGGATCACCCAGCACAGTGGGTTAGAGGCAAAGCTAGGACTGAAACCAAAAACCCCTGCATTGGAATGTGAGGAAAAGGAGATGATGGGCCTAAGAGAGGAGGAAAGTAGAGAAGGGAGACGTGGGGAGACCGGGAGCTGCAGAGACAGAGCTAGAGACACTGGGACCGGGTTGAAGAGGGGAGGAAAAGGGCTTCCCAGGCTGGCACTCCAGAGGGCCCTTTTTGGGGACACAGAGGGGCTCCTAGGGCTCATGACATATGCAATAAACAGAAAGCAGACAAAATTCACTAAATGTTTCCGAGTCTTCCTCCTTCCTGGCAAGTGGCAGGATTGTACTTCCTATCGTTGCCAATGGCACAACTAGTTCCACTCACATTTACTAGTGGTGTGGTCACTCCCAGGCCAGAGCATTTAAGTGCTAGTGCATCTCCAGAACTCTCCTTCCCTCTGCCCAGCAACTAGCAAAATCCAAGATGGCAGCTGCCCTGTCAGCCAGCTGACGAAGATGAATAGAGTGATTAATAACAGAGGTTCTGTTGACCCTTGTTAGCCACTGAGACTAGGGGATTATTCGCTATGGCAGTACGACCTGGCCTATGCTGACTAATATACAAAATGTGAGCTTTGGAACCAGGTTCAAATCTCATCAACACCACCTGCTCTCTGAATTGCCTTGAGCAAGTCCTTTTCCCTGAAGTTCTCTACCTCCCCTTTTATAAAAATAGAGAATCCATGCATGAGATTCCTTCCAGCTCCCAGAACTCCAGGCCTCTCTCAACTCTTTGTCTTAGAAATCTCCCCACCCCTGCCTGGCCAAGATCACACAGGGTCTCGAAGAGGGAAGACACCCAGGAAGCTGGACATTTCCAGGGATTCCCAGAGGGAGGTCTTTCTGTGGCAGTGGGGTGTTCTCAGTCAGGGGTTCCGAACTGTGCTGCTCATCAGAATCACCTGGGGAGCTTTAAAAATGCAGATTCCTTAGCCTGACTCCTGAGATTCAGTTGCAGGAGATCTGAGATGGCTCATCCAAGGCCAGGTTAGGGAAGCCCCAGACCAGGGATTCCTGATAGATTTTCCCAAGTCTGGCAAGTGGGAGGCGGGGCTGAATAGGACAAGCCCAGCCCTGAATCCCCATAGAGCCCAGGGCTCTTCTTCCAGGAGTTAGCCCCTACTTCCTTCCTGGAGGTCTGGAAGGGACGCCTCCTGGGGCCAGGCTGTCCTAGCTACATTTTACATAAAAGCAGAATGAGACAGTCAATAATGCAGCTGGATGCCAGCTCACCTGCTCTGCCCCATGTCTCCCCAGCCAGGTGCCAGCTAGATAAATCTAGCCCAGAGGCCTGACTCCTCCCATTGAGTCCCTCCCCATCCTCCCTCCTTCTTCTTCCACCGTCCTCCCTAACCCCTCCCTGGGCCAAGGGGAGAAAAACACTAAGGCATGACTTTCTGATTAAAAACCAACCTTTGTTTATTGCCTTGGCTGTTCCTGCAGGAGGAAAAAAGGTGCCCCTTGTTGCGCATGCACGTGTGTATGGATTACTGATTGGGGGGTGGGCGCTTGTAAATCGATATCTGTAAGTATCCACGTGTCATTTGGAGCCTGAGGTGTGAGGGTGTGTGTACCCATATGCCTGTGTGTAAGTACGTGGTTTGTCTGAGTGTATGTAACTGTGTGTGCAGGGCGGCATGTATGTGCAGGTATGGGTGTCTGTGTGTGTGTGTGTGTGTGTGTGTGTGTGTGTGTGTGTGTGTGCGCATTACATATGGATATACTTAGGAGGCTTATGACAGTGAGTGTGTTCGGACATGCCCCTTAGTACAGGAAAAGTCTTCTGGTTAAACTAATACCATTAGTTTAGGGTGGTGGGTTAATCAAAAGGGTCGGTCTGGGAGAAATCATTTAAAAAATTACATACCTTCACAACTCCAACGTTTTATGTGAAATTATAAGTTGTTTGCCTTTTTAATTTTCTTCAGTGCAGAACTGAAGTCTTCCTTCTGCCCGTGGGTCTGCCAATGGAAACCGCGTCATCTTTCTTGGGTAAACTAAACCCAGAACACATCGTCCTCGAGTTCCAATTTCAATTTCTCTAAAGTAGAGCATGAACTTAAAAGACACTTGTAAAGTGATGTGAGTGCTGAATCGTCTGGATTTTTACAATTTAGTTTCCAATCTTACCTTACAGTTGCTTATCCACATCTAATTTGACAGCAATTTTTTTTTTTTTAGCAATTTACCCAGATAGAGTCTTTCTAAAGACTTCAATTTCGTTTTATAGAAACAAGAACTTTTTGTGTGTTCACAATATTTGGGTTTATTTATTATTTACATAAATTACACAACGTCAATAACAAGTGCCACTAGCATAAACAGATTTGAAACAAGAGCAACTGACCCTTTGGAAAGCCCATAACTCAGCCTGTGGGGGCAGAAGTATGTGAGAGAAAATCCTCGCTGATGGGCCAGGTCTGTGGGGGTCGACATTAGGCTGTATATTTCACAAAGTATAAGGCAGACCCCAGGCAAACAGTGGAGGGGAGATACATCAGAAGAGCCTCCTATCTTTGAGGATGTGCTGAGAGTATCTGTACCCATTTGTTGGTGGGAGCACATCTGAGAGTCACTTACCCCCAGCAGACAATTTTCAGCCTGGACTACCCGGGACCGTGGCTCTTCACCCACCCACCCAACTATGGCAGATGACGGTGATGATGGTGGTGACCAGGTGCTGACATGATCTGTGTCCCTGGCAACAAGATCGAGCTCGGGTGGGGCAAACCAGCATGCCCTGAGCATCCACGCTCTGCCATTTCTTTGCACACTCCCAACAACCTGTGAGGCAAAGAGCCTTTTTATCTCTCACCACAGATGAGGAAACCAAGACTCTGAGAGCTGAGGGGCTTCCACATCTGGACAGTGGCTGCTTTATGCTGCAAACACAGGCCTGCCAGGCTCATCCCTGGCTATGGCACCCCAAGAGGTTTAAGAGACCACTGTTTCCTGTGAAGCATGGCCGTATCATGCACACGCCCCTCTCCACCTGGGCTTCTGTAGAGCTGGGAGTGGGGGCAGGGAGGCTCACTGGTGGGTCGTTTCATATTCAAATTCAACTAGGCATCCTATACTTTTTTTGGCTAAATCTGGAACCCTAAAATGAACTCCCTCCCACTCACCCATTCCTAAGCCTCCCAGGAAACGCCAGGAAAGATGAGTCTGTCCCCTACTGCACTAGAGAAAAATCTGATGACCCAATGGAAAGGACTTGGGAGAACTTGGGCATTGACCTCAAACAAACCGGGGTCTGAGTTCTTGCTCTTTGGTTTGTTATCTTGTCCAAGTCACTCACCCCCTCCAAGTCTCCATAGGCTGGTTATGAGCATTAAATAAAATAACACATGTAAAAAGTTGTGTCCCATGTAAATGTTCAATGGAAGGAAGCCATTATTTTTATTGTTGTTGTTGTTGTTGTTGTTGTTATTTACCAGTGATATTAAAGCTGAGAGAAAGTGACTTACTCAAAGTCACCAGGAGTCAGTAGCAGACCAGACAGATGCCCATACTCAGGCTTCCTGTGTCCTGGCCCTGGGCACTGCCCACTGCCCAGCTGCTTTACTGCTTTGTGGCCAAGACACTGGCTGGGCAGTCAGGCCTCAGTGACTTATCCTTGGACACTCTCCATCTCTAGCAACTGCCTCCCCAGCACCAGCTGGGGTACAGCAAGCAACGCAGAATCCCATAGCCTAGACCCACCCGCTGCTCCTACCCCAGAGCACCCACAAACTGAGGATGGCTCTCAGTCTGTCTTTCCTGTGATATGGGGGTACCTCCCAGCACCCTCATCTGGGAAGTTCAGAGAGGTGCTGGGATGACAGGAGTAAGAAGGTGCACTCCCATCCGGCCATCTCCGGGGAGCCGGGAGGCCTGTGGCTCCTCAGCCTCCACCCTCACATCCAGGTCACCTCCAGATGCAGCTGCTCAGTGAGCCTAGGACTTCTCCTGAGTCTCTCCTGGGGTTGGAAAGGACTGAGAGAGGGAATATGCCTCATGCACCTAAGGCTTACACCAGGCCTGGCCAAGAACTCTGCCCCTTCCAACTCCCTTCCTCCCTCCTCCTACCCCCAGCTCCTCATCTATAACCCTAATGAGCTGCTGACAGTTCCCATCTGCTCCTCTCTGGCTTGCTGGGGAAAAGGAGAGAGAGGAGGGGACAACAAGAAAGGTGAAACAGAGAGGACAGTGGGCTTCCGATGCTCAGCCCCGGCCTCATCTCCAGCTGCGGGGCTGCTGGGCATCTATGGCCTCCATGGGTGCCACCTACCCAGCTGCCAGAGACTTCCTCTCAGCCACACCCCTGGAGGCCCCACTCCTGAGGGTGAGAGGGTTTTTGATAGAAGAGGTTGCAACCACTTCCTGTCCTGCCCAGACCCCTAGACCCAACAACTAAAAATCCTTAGCTCCCAGATGGACCATCTCAAGAAGAGAAGGAACTTGCCTTCCTCCCCAGTCTAAGAATTCCCAAGGTATCTCCTCCCCTGCCCCACCACCCGCTGAGGCTCTCAGTGCAGAGGAGCAGGGGCTTGAAAATCAGCCTAGGTGAGCCCTGCTCCCTCCTGTCACCTCCTACTCACTCTTGCTCGCTAATGCTGCCATCTAGAGGTGAGATAAGAAACTCCAGGGGTCCTTCTCTCCCAGGACCACCATGGAAGGATGGACCAAAAACGAGAATGCCCATACACCTTGCCCTGAAAGCACTGGCGGAAGTCATCTCATCCAACCCCCTGATTCCAGGTAGCCATGTGGCTATGAGCTACTTCCTGGCTCCTTGCTCACGCCCTCCAGGACACCCAGGACCCACAAGAAGGGAAAAACATGTGCTGGACACTTTTTGTTCTCCTCTGAGAACCCACAGGAACTGACACAGTAGGTGCTCAGTCTATGGTGGAAGAACGCGTGAGTCTGTGAATTAGGGGCTGTTCACGAGCAAGCTCCCAGCCATGCTAGGTCAGATCTACCTCCACCTCCGTCCCTGGCTGCCCTCACCCAAATGGCCAGTGAAGCCCCAGAGTAGCAGACACTCAGCATTCTAGTCCCGGTTCTGCTTCTTACTTGCTCTGTGAACCATGGCAAGACTCTACTCTCTGGGCCTCAGTTTCCATGTATGTATAAAGGGGAGTTGGACGAACCAGGAAGCTTCTAAAGCAGGCAAGAGGAAGGGCCTTGGTATAGGAGAGGAGGCCTGCGCCCACCCAGCCACCCTGGCTGTCTTGTCCCTTCCACCCAGGGTCAAAGGTGAGGTCACGCGTTAGTGCCCCATGGAGACTCAGAGGAATTGCTGCGATATACGTGTGCGTGCCTCCCACATACATAAAGTGCACACATGTGTATATTCAAGCATGCACACACACATCTGTGTCTGCACACCACACACTCCACCACATAACCGCTGCTCAGTGCTACAGAGCCTCAGGAACAAGTTGAGGGACGCAGGAAGTTATGAAATTGATTTCTCTGGAAACAGTTGGAATTAGTTTTAATTATCTTTATCTTTCTTCCAATTGTGCTCTCAGCCTTCTCCTCACTGTTTAATCCATTGCTATTGACTTCCCCACAGGCACCCGGAAGGGGAGGTGCTGGGTGGGGCAGACGGTGTGATCTTTTTCAGAAAAAATAAACAACAGCGACACCCACCCCCTCCCACCTCTTCTTCTGCATGGGAGAAACCAGCCTCTCCCAGGAAGTTGGTGGGGCTTCCTGCACACGCACACACACACACGCGCGCGCGGACACACAAGAGCCAAACCTCATTCACCAAGAAAGCACCATCTGGAAGCCCACCCCGCCTGGGACAAGAAGGGGTTGAGATGAGATTTATTCAGATTTCAACATCTGAAAAGTTTGGGTCTTCAAAGTGGTCTCCTAGGGAGGCTGAGCTTCACTCAAGAGTCTCAACCCCCCTGCTAAAAAGCCCTTCCCATCTCATTGTCTAGGCTCCCTTCCCTGAGCTCACCACCCACACGTGGGGCCTCCCCAGCTGCCATCATACTTATGACGGTGAGGGCAGGGCCTGAATCAGATTCATCTGTGAGACCAGGCACATAATAGGTAATCAGTGAATATTTGTTGAATGAATGAATGAATGAATGAATGAATAATGAATGAATGAAAAACCTCTCTTTGAAACCTGCCTTCAGAGTCTAGCACATTCACTCATTCATTTATTCAAACAATACTGAGCGCCAGTGAGGCTCCAGGCACTGGGCCAGGCACTAAAGATACAGAAATGATGCCACCTGGTCCCATCCTTGTGGACTATCCCACCCAGGAGATTTGATGGATAGTAGGAATCCCCAAGTTGAGCTACAGTAAAGAGTATATTTGGAGGAGGAAAAGACAAAGGCGAAAGCTTTTATTTTAAACAACGCTTGTTTTTATTTTAAACACCATTTTTTGAGAATGAGTTGATTTCCTCAATCCTGTTCTGCCTCTAGAACTGGGGTGGGGGACTAACCATATGATTCCCTGTTCTCCAGGGGCTCCCCTAAATGTGCCCAGGCCTGGGCCAATTCCACAGCAGGCTTCTAAAGGTTCTGCTGCCCTGAGTGCATGCATACGGAGGGTGTATTGGCCCCTCCTCCACGGGGTGTTCCCCTGAGAACAGGGGACGGGGTAGGGGGCCATCCCTCACCAGCAAGCTGCCCATGCTAAGTGCCCTGCGGCGCTAATATTTTATGATTAAAAACCATTAAGGTTTAGACCATGAAAATCCAAGGGACACAAAATCAATGGCCCAATATTGCTTCCCCTGGTAAGTTGTGTAAATATTGTGTCTTTTATTGTTTGGCCGATGGCAAGAGCAGAGATACAGGTACAGATTATACTAATGAATCCCCTCCCGTCCCAGCCCCCGATCTGGTATAATGAGCATCCTGGCTCGGAGAAGACTGGAGAGCTGGCCAAAGGGAGATCCCAGGCTGGTCCACTACGGAAGGTCATTCCCTTCCCTCCTTCCCCTCCCGTAGACCCTGCACCCCACACAGTCCAGTCCCATCCTCCGGAGGCAGTGCCCCCGCCGCCGCCGGCTCCTCCCCTCCCCCAAGCAGTAGCTCCCACACTAAGGGCACAGAGACACACTTACACACAGGCATACACATCACATGGTGACATGCTCTCCTGACAGCCCGTCCATCACTGTGCTCTGCCATCTGCTTGAATTTGCATATTTAATCAGAATCTGTCTTTTCTCCTCTGGAGGTTCAGATTAAGGTAAAGAAGATGATTCCAGGGGTTGTCCCTGTCTATGAGAAGGGGATGATGAGAGGGTACCTCTCCTGTCTGGGCTGGGGTGACTGTGAAATGCCTAGGGTTCCTCCCGCCTCTCTGGGGATGGGGCAGTGCCAGGCACTCCCCCTGGCTCTTGAAGGGGTTGGAAATGACACTGAGGTCCCTCCCGTCAACAGGGGAATGGAG
>CM053502.1:19442612-19483870 GCA_028627145.1 Eidolon dupreanum | reverse complement strand
CCAGAAAAAGTGCCAAGCCCCTCTCCTGACCAGACCTAACCACAGGTATATAACCACAGGCGTACACCCATGGCAGGCAACCACGGGCATGTAACCACAGGTATATAGGAGTTGCCCTTGGCAAAGATCCCAAAATCTCAGCAGCTGAAGGGACGGGGAGCCTGTATGTCCCACCCCATGTGCTGGGCACTTTACATGCCTCATTTTATTTAACCTTCTCAGTAATCAAGTGATCTTGTGAGTTCCATTTTTCAGGCAGGGGAACTGAAGATTAAACTAAGCGACCTGTCCACGGGGATGGGTCAGACAAAAGCAGTCAGGGCCTGAACGAGGATTGAATATGGTCAGTCCAGTTCCAGGCTCTTCTTCACTAGGCTGCAGCCCAAAGCACTTTTCCAGAACTTTCCCCAAGGAGCAAGTCCTCCAGGCCCAGGTCATTGTTGTCCTGCTTCCTGACTCACTTTCCCCGTTCCCTGTTTGAGAAAACCAGTTTCCCAGCTGCTATACACTGCTTGGCAGGGTTCCTGCCCCACGCCCCTGCCCGAGGGCGTCCCAGCTGCATAAAGCATCCATAGCTGGAGATTTAGGACAGGAGTAGAGGAAGAAGCCCAAAGAACAGAGAGCCACCCTGCTCAGACATGACCCCACAAAAGCACCCCTGACACTGGTCCTCAGGACTCCTCTCCAGGGCCTTTTCCAGGTAAACTATCCCTCATCTGGGAGGCAAGCCACCATGAAGTCCTCAGACTGTGCCCTCCCTGCACGCAGCCTCCCAGGAAATAGGCGGATTTCCCCAGGCAAGTCATTCTCAATGGGCCTTACTGGTACTGTGGGTCTGGGTACTGTGGTTGACAGTGGTGGCACATGAGTTTTTTTGATAGGAGGATACAGTTTACATCGAGGTTACAAATACTAGGGAGCCTATTGGCCTGGGTTCAAATCTCAGTTCTACCACTCCACAGCTGTGCGACCTTGGGCAAGTCACTTAGCCTCTCTGTGTCCGGGTCCTTCATCTACAGACTAAGGCTAATAATAGTACCTACCTTCAAAGGTTGTGAAGATTTTAAAAGTATATATATGTAAAGTACTCAGAACAGTGAGGTATGTATAGTAAGTGCTATACACAAGTCAGCTGTAATTACCCCATGCCGTATGGTCTGTCTATGTGTTCATCTCCCTCCCTACAGGCAAAGCTCCTCAAGGCTAGGAGCCAAGTCACCCACTTCTGTCCAGCCCAGCACCTGCCTAGGACATAGCAGGAAAGATGTTCCATAAAAACCGGGGCCTGGAACAAAGGAAACTGCCAGTGGGTTCATGAGTGTGTGTGTGTGTGTGTGTGTGTGTGTGTGTGTGTGTGTGTGTGTGTATTAGGTGTAGGTGTGTATGTGTTACAAACATGTGCATCGTTAACTTTTGTATTAGTGCTAGACGGCAAATACATACGCTGTGTTTGTGTCTGTCAGAGTGACACATAGGTATCTTAGGCTCTCAGAGTGACACATAGATGTCACTTGGCTGTGGATACTGGTAGGTACTGGGTGTGTCTACAGAATGTGGGTCAGTGAGTGTGTGTTTGTGTGTACCAGTGTTGTGAATGTGTCAGCACTATAAGCAAGAATGTGTCACCATGTGTGTATGTGACGTCAGTGTATATAGCGTATACGTCACTATTGTGTGAGTGTGTGTGCCAGCATTTACATATGTGTGTATGTGTGTGTCAGCATTGAGTGTGTGTGTGTGTGTGTGTGTGTGTGTATATAAAAGCTGGGATTGTGAGTCTCTATGTGGCAGCATTTGGGGTGTATGTGTGTCTATAATGGGCACATGTGTTTTAGTGTTGAGTATTCATGTAGATTTATGTTAATGGTAGGTTCATATGTGTGTCAGTGATTGGTATATGTTTTTCTGTATGTCAGTGTACTTGCATGTATCTGCAGTAAGTACGTATGTGTGTCAGCATGCTGGGTATGTGTGTGTCACTGTTGTATATATATAAATGTGTGTCATGTGTGTGTGTCAATGATGGGTTGGTGCACTTGTGCATGTGTGTATGTCAGTGAACTCATGACAGTGTGTATATGTATTTTAGTGTTGGGTGCATGCATGGATGTGAGTCAGCTTTGCGTGCATATGTATGTCAGCACTGAGTGTGTATATGTCAGTGCTGTGTGTGCATGTGTCAATGTTGGGACTATGTGTGTGTTAGCGTTGTGTGTAAATGTGTCGATGTTAGGCATACGTGTGTGTCGGCATTGGATGTGCCTGTGTTGGTACTGGGAGTGTGCATCAGTGTGTCAGCACTGAACTCATATGCGCACTAGTGTATGTGCATGTGTCCCTGCTCCCTTGGCCCCCACCCAACCCCATCCACCCTGAGGGAGGTCAGGGGGAGCTCCCTCCCCAGTGTCCCTGGGGCCTGGCTTGCCAGCCCTGGCACCTGCGTCAGCCCAGCGCTTGCCCCCCGCCCCAGCCTCTCCCTGACTGGCACCCGAGTTAATAAGTCTTGCTTTTCTCCTATTCTACTCAGGCCTGTGATGGAAAATCCTCGGGCTGGAAGTGAGCCCCGAATCGATAGTCCATTCCATTTAACAGGGTGGCTGTCACCATAACGAGATAAAAGTGGATTAGCTTCTGTGCTGCTGCCGCGTCCACGGGGAGCCCATCTGTTCTCTGCACAGCTGGCCAGGCTTGGAGCGGCAGCGCGGGAACAGGACCTGGCTGTGGGGGCTCCAGCCGAGGCCTGGGGTGGGTGGAGTGGGGGGTCAGAGATGGCTCGAGACTGGGATCCAGATGGGGTTCAGAATCAGGCTCGAGACGAGGTTCAGGTAGGATCAGGGTGGGTTTAGGATGGAGACGGGGACAGAAGGAGGACAGTGCGAGATGAGGGCCACCATGGGCCGTGTGTCCAGGCTGCATATCCCGTGAACCCCCTAAGAAACCTGAACTCTCCCAGAATTCACACGTGGCTGAAAAAGATGCCCGAGAGCCACATACAGTGTGTGAAGTCACTTTGAGGATAGGCCCTCCGACCCCCTAAGGACTGAAGGATAGAAAAGCCTCCCATTGTAACAAGAGGCATGCAGGTCGGACACCAGGAAGAACTTCCCAATCATGAGAGCGAGCACTTTCACAAGCAGAACACAAACCGTTCGCCTTTTTGGGATTTGCGCTAGCTTTTGCTGATTTTTTTCATACTAGATGTCAGGCGCAAACTAAAATAGAGATTGATTCAATTAAGTCCTACTCGATTTCTTTTTCCTGTAGTACACACTGCCAGTATAGTTCCTGTTAGTCCACTTTTTACCTTTGAGATCCTTTATTTTTATTTTGTCAGTTCTCAGTCTTGTCAGTTTCTTCCTCTGTTTTCTTGGGAAGGCCCACCTTCATTTCTTCTAGTTCTTTTGTGATTTCACTCTTTATATCCACATTTTTATCCATCTGGAATTTGCATGAAGTAGGGATCTTTATTTTTCCCAAATGGTTAACTAATTATCTATCTCCATTTCACGACTAAACTATCCTTTCTACACTAATTTGAAATGCCACTTTTATCATTTATTAGGTCGTATTTCGGACACCTCCATTAATTTGTTCATTCTTGTGCGAACCAATACGAGTTTGATTTAGGGAAGCTTCATGGTATGTTTTGATATCTGGGAATGTTTCTCTTTAATGCTGACGGACCTATACCTGTGTTATTTAATAGCTGTATACATACAAAACTTACCTCATGAAGGTACCAGGAAAGCCTGTTCTTTGAAGCCTGGAGCATCTGCTTTTGAAGTGTAAGTAGCAGTCCCCAGACACTGCATATATGCAGGTTTTCTGGATCTAGGCCCATAGTCTTCAGGAAACCAGCCCCTCACAGGGAGTAAAAGAACCAGCGGAACATATCCCGAGGCTCACCCTTGCGTGTGTGGGATGGACAGGCCACAGTCCTGTCTCACTTTGGGTTCCCCTAGAAGCAAGGTCTGAGACAAGGATCTGATTGCAGGCAGTTTCTTAGGATGCATGGCAGGAAACCCCAGCGGGGGAGTGAGGAGTGAGGCAGAGAGGGGAGGAAGCTGAGAAGTACATATTTATCAAGCCAGTGACTACAATGGGGAAAAGGAGCTTCATTCCATTGGAGACCTCTGGGACTGTGTAGATGATGGGCCTCAGGGAAGGAGCCCACAGGGAAGGAGCTGGGGATTTATACACCAACTTCCCTCAGCAATTAGAGAGAGACCCTGAGAAGCAGAAAGGGCCATCACTTCTTCAGCAATCCCAGCCTGCCAGGTGGAGGGAGCAAGGCTGCAGCCCCAGGAAAATGATGCTGGCTTTGGAAGTTGGTAGGGCACGCACTGCATGGGAAGGGGATCTGGTCAGGGCACCGACCAGTTAGGACTGAGATGTGCTGGCCCAGTAAGAGAGGACTAGACCCAGATGTGGGCAAAGGTAATGGGGATGAGGGTGAGGGGAGAGTCGAGAGGCTCTCAGGAAACAGAATGAACAGAGATGGGGGCCAGAGACTGTGAGGGTGTGAGAGGAAATGGAGACTAGGGTGGCCCTCAGATTTCTGGCCTGGGAGACAGGATAGATTATGAGGCAAGGTGGCTCAAAGGAAGCTCCATCAGGAAGAAGAGCCAGGATGGGGTCTTTGGAGCATCAGAGAGGAGATGTCTAAAAGGCAGATGGGTGTGTGGGTCTGGGAAGTTGGTAGAGAATTGAGAGACATCGCTGAAGCCCCTGAAGCCAGGGTGTGGATGAGGTAGGTTCATGCTGAGGAAGAATCCAGGTTAGGGCCAGAGATGGGGCATATGGGGCCTCCGGGAACCTCCCACAGATGGGCAGGATCCATGGTGAGTGAAGCTTGGCATTTACTTGTCTCTGCCTGATTCCCAGTGACAGGAAGGTCCCTCCCTCCCTCCTGGGTAGGGTGGGCGGGATGGGGAGGGGTTGGGATGATGTAGATTCCAAAGGAGCCGACAGCTGTCGAATACTATAAAACCTCGTATGTTAATAATTCTTACAATTTTGCCAAAGACTTAATGGCTGGCCTGTCAAGAGCGGTGACAGAAGCTATTATGGAAACAAGATGGGAATATTTTGGAGGCAGCATCAATAGCAAGGCCCCATACTGGGCCTCTAAGCACCAGGAGGAGGACAGCCCAGCCTTCTTCTGCTCATCCAGAGAGGAGCTGGGTCATTGCGAATTCAAGCCATTGACTGGGGATTGATCACCTATGAAGACATTTTAATTAACCGTCAGATCCTGGAGCTGTCCATCCTTCCTGTCCCCACCCCCTCCCTGGTCTGAAGCCACCTCTACCCCAATACACAAACAGAAGCAATGAGCCAACAGCACAATCCAGTGAGAGGAGCCCCAGGGGGTTTCAGTTGTAAGAAGGGCAGAGGAGAGGGTTTAGGGAGTCACTGTAGCCTGATCTGGCTGATCTAGGTGCTCTCTAAAGAGTCCAATACTGCCCCTAGCCTCAGGTCCCAGGACTAGACCCAATTTAGTAGTTGATTCGCTAAAGGAGCTTGGACTCACTTGGTTTTGAAACGCCTCCATTTCTCGTGTTTAAAATGGGAACAATCGCAGGAAGAATAAATAAAACAAGTGCAAAACTGCTTTTCGAGCTTCAATATCTCAGAATCACATTCCAAAACACTCTGAGGCACCTTCGGCTTAACTCTCTGCCCAGCTCCAGGAGATGGCATCGTGATCATCGTTTTTTACAGATGGGGACCGTGAAGCAGGGAGCAAGGCTGAAGTGGGCACACGATACTAATTTGCAGAGCCAGGACTGGAGCCTCCAGTCTTCTCTCCAGTGTCAGAATCTGCCTGAATATAAGGGATTCTTATTAGACTAATAATCATGGCAGCTCCCACTATGAGTGCTTACCTTTGTGCCAAGAAGTGTGCTAAATCAGAGCATCTCAAACTTGACTGCACAAGAAACACTGGTCACCTGGCGGGGGGCGGGGGGGGCTGAGTTCTGCATTTCTAATAAGCACCCAGGAGGTAGCGATGATTTCATACTTTGAGTATCAAGGTATTAAATGCATTTTCTCATTTAATTGGCACAACACCCCTATGAAATAGGTACTGTTTCACCATCCTTGCTTGACAGAGGAAACTGAGGCCTAGGAGATAGAATAACTGGTCACAGAGCTAAGTAAAAGAACCAGCATCCGAACCCAGGTCACTCAGTATCCTGAGGCTGCCCATATAGCCTCCGAGCTCTACCATCTTCCCAGCATTTGCCTGAAAAGTCCACGAACTGGACTTGTACGAGCCGCACCAGCAGTGAGGCTCTGAGGATGAGCAGGACAGCAGATGCAACAGCAGGAGGAGTTAGGAAAGAGTTGGCATCTTCAGAGAAACCTCAGCCTCAGCAGAAGAGGAAGCCACAGTGCAGAAAGCAGGTGTTGTGTATCCAGAAGAGAGAGATGCCAGTTTTGGAAAATTCTCCTGATTCAATGGCAGAGCTCTGAGAGCTGGGTTTGTTTGCTTTGAAAAATAAATTTTTAACTAGTCTGGGAAGAGGCTCTGGAGCCAGGATGAGAAGGAGTCCCCACCCTCAGGGACCAGGAGCTGGGAGGACTTGCAAGTGCCACAAGAGAAAAAATACAAATGTGAGAAGGCTCACACTGTTTCTTCCTGCTCACCTGCCTAGGAGGGGACTGCCTGGTTCCTGGGTGTTTATAGTAACAGTGAGGGGGAGAACTGAGAGGCCTCAGGAGCTGGCTGGCCAAAGTCATTGTCAGTGAGAAATCAGTAGGCCCAAAATGGGGAGGAGGGAGAGGAAGACAGGAACAAGGGTCATGTACTCAAGTGCTGACAAGGCCAGGTAGGTGTCAGGAGGGAGTGAGGTGGGCCAAGCGGGTAGCTGGAAAGCACATGGCTCCATTAGGGCTCAGTATTGCCAGATTTGATTTTTCAAATGAAGCTGGAAATGCAAATTTTTATGTGCATTTATGTCCCTCTTTTTAGTGTTACCCACTATTGCAAAAAAATATGTATGTAATGTTGTACAGAGTCTATGAACAAGGTATGCCCTTGGGTCACTATTTTGCAATCTGTGGACCAGAGCTAGTGCAAGCTGGGTTTGGGGGAGAGTTTGGGGAAGTCCTGAGAGAGGTTCAAGGGACAGTAGCCATATCTGTTAGATAGATGATGATGATGATGATGATGATGATGATGATGATGATGATGATAGAGGGGGAGAGAGAGCAAGCAGAAACTAGGGTTTTAAGATACAATGCTGTTGTTATGAACAGAATATTCCTTAGTCCTCAGAAGACATTAGTAAACATTCAAGTGGTTTTTCCATTTTTTGGCTCCCAGACAGTTGTGTCTTTGACTGTGACAACAGGCAGAGAATGATCCATGCAGCTGTTTGGTTTTATGCAGGTCCCACAAGGAAGGCTGAACCCATAGGAGACTGAGGCCCAGAGGAACCACCAGACAGGGCCGAGGGCAGGACCAGAAAGTAGTTGCCCAATGCATTAAGCAGACATTCTGGGCTGAGCAGGTGAGACCATGTCCTGCCCATTCCACTTGGAGTGGAGGGTTTCCCAGGGTACCAATGAGTACATCTTATACCCTAAGCCACCTAAAACCCACCGGCATGGGAGGGAAGAGGTCTTTGGTATGTAAGACAAGTGGCCACTGGAAATACCACAGGTTCAGGTCTAAGGCAAAAGGTTTGGGCAGATAGACAAGCAAGGTACAGGTGGGAAACCAGTCTTATGGACAGACATGAAGGGGGAGAAAGAAGAAAGGGAGGAAGGAGCTTCTTGCATCATCTCATTTAATCCCCACAGCAATCCTTTAAGGCCTTTAATCTTATCCCCACTTTGCAGGTGAGGAACCTAAGTCTTCAGAAGATAAAGATGAATGGTCCAAGGGTATTATGCTAAGTAAAATAAGTCAGATAGAGAAATACAAATACTGTATAATCTCATTTATATGTGGAACCTGAAGAACAAAATAAATGAACAAACAAAACAGAAACAGACGCATAGATACAGAGAACAAACCGATGGTTGCCAGACGGAAGGTAATTGGGGGGCTGGGTGAAAAAACTGAAGGGACTAAGAAGTACAAATTGGTAGTTCAAATTAGTCACAGGAATGTAAAGTACAGAATAGGGAATATAGTCAATAATATTGTAATCACTGTGTATAGTGCCGGGTGGGTATTAGACCAATTGGAAGGTCACTTCATAAATAATATAAATGTCTAACTGCTATGCCGTACACCTGAAACTAATATAAAATGATATCAAATGTCAACTCTGATTGGATAAGTAAATAAATAACAAAACACGAATGGTCCCAGGGCATCCTGCTAGGAAGTGGTCCAGCGGATTTGTGATTCTGGGCCTGTCCTGTTGCAAAACTCAGGCTCAAACCAGAGTTTCAGGGCCCTTTACCAGTGACTTCGTCAGCTCCGGCTGCTATAACAAATGGCCATAGACTAAGTGGCTTAAAGAAACTTGTTTTCACAGTTCTGGAGGCTAGAAGTCCAGATCGAAGTGCTGGCAGATGCAGTATTTGGTGAGGCCTGCCTTCCTGGTTTGCAGACAGCAGCCTGCGTCCTCACATGGTGGAGAGCAAAGACAAGCACGCTCTGTCATGTCCCTGCTTACAAGGGCACTAATCCCATCATGAGGGTTCCATCCTCAGGCCCTAATTACCTCCCAAAGGCCCCATCTCCAAATATTATCACGTGGGAGATGAGGGGGAAACAAAAATTCAGTCCATAATACCTGGTACAGGAGGTGGGTACTTCTTGCAGGAGAGGCCCCCAGGGTCCACTTTCCCACAAAGATCAAAACCATGAAGCTCCAGACAGTCCTCCATGCTGTCTTTCATGTAGCCAGGAAACACAGAGACATCCTGACTATGTCCTCCTGGTCTCCGCCCACCCCTACTCCCACGCCACTGGGCTGCCAGCCCACACTGCCTACAGCCTCCCGCCCAGGAGCATTAATTGAAAATTAATCCACTCGGTGCGTGCCGATGTGCAAATCAAAGCTAAGTGTCTCAATTAGGAAGAGAAATGGAGTCAGGCACTCTTCTCAGGCACCAGCTTATTTATGGGAATAATATCATTTTTAATGAGGGGAGCTACTAAAAGGCACAACAAATGCAACATTTAATAGAAAAAAAATTACAGCATTCCATCAGCAGAATGCTGCCGGGAGGGTGGATGCTGGGGACACACGAACACCCGGAATCTATCTACAGTTGTGTGAGCGCCTGGATACGAGCCTGAGTGTGTGCACATGCATCTGTGTGTGCACATGCAAGTCTGCATACATGTCCATGTCTGAATATGTGAGAATGTGTATATGTGTGCCTGAGTCTGGGGGGAAGGGCGAAGCATTTCTGCATTTTGGCGACAGAAAGCAGATTTCCTATCTGCTGCCTAAAGTATCCCCATTTAGGGTCCTGGGCCAGCCAGCTAAGGGAGGCCTGATCCAATTCCCTGGAGAATTGTAGGTCTCTTGTCACCCACCTCCATGGAGGGTCATAAAGGGGGTAATTAGACCCCGGGGGCCCAACTTTCTCTGGGCTCTCCTTGCCACATGTGGGCCATGGTTGTCCCAGGTAGCTGACAGCTGCAAGACAAGGCCCTCTGGCCACCACTCCACTGCCGCAAACCCTCACTTTTAGCCTTGGTCTCAGGCTCAAAGGACAAGGACTTCACTTGCCAAGCTCAAGTCCAAGCTCCCATCCCTAGTGTCCCACTCCTGCACCCAGGAGCAGTGCAGCCCCAGACCCAGCCTAGCATGGCCTCAGGTTTAGCATCTAAGAAACGGGAATGTGAACAGCTCAGAATCCACCCTGTCTTCCCAGTGCCCACAACACAAGATGCGTCCACCAACCTTCTTGCCTCTGCTCATGTGGAACATTTCCTAAAATGCAAGTCTCAACCCTGTCCTCACTTCTGTGCCAGAAGCAGCCCCCTACTACCCTCACCACTCCCCATAGGCAGCTTATTTGAAACCCCATCCTCCTCAGCCTCCTCCTGAGAAGTCAGTGTTCTTGCCCATCAGCTGGGAATCACAGCAGGGCCTGCCTCCCAGGGAGGTGGCTTGCAGTGAGGAATGAATGAGACATATGATGTACTCAGTGTGCCCATCAGCACATGGGCCAGAGCAGCTCACAGTTAAGATTAGCTTTATCACTATGATCAGGGTTACAATGGCCACCTCTGTCACTTATTCCCAGATCCACATAAACCCTGGGAGGCACAGAGTGGGGATTTTTATCCAAAAGAGGAACCTGAAGCTCAGAGAGGTTGAGAGATTTGCCTGAGGCCACACAACAGGTGTGAACATCAAAAGTTCTGCAGAGGTTCCAAAGGCTACTGGAACCCAGGCCTCCTGGGGCCAAGACCTGGGCTCTCCCAGCTCAGAGGAGCTTGGGGGCTCTAAGCCAGGGGACTCAGGTTTAACCCAGCTATGCCTCCCACCACCTCTGTGACTTTGGACTCATTCCTTAACCTCTCTGTGCTTGTTTTTTCATCAATAAAATAAGGTGATAACAGCACTTACTCTGTGGAGTTTTGTCAGGGTTAAATGAACTAATACCCACAAAGTACTTAGAATCAGTCCTGGTACATGATAAATGATCAGTATATATTGAGATATTCTTACTAATATTAGGCCACCGTACCCCCAAATCATTCTCTCCCTGGTCAGAGAGCAAGATCATCCAACAAGCAGTCTCTGAAGATCCTCAAGGCAGGGCCTTCCCCTCCACCAGCTGCCCAGCAGTGGGGCTGACACCAAGTCCATGGCCTGGGCAATGTGCTTTCCTATACATGGTCATTATTCATCAAGCAGCATACTTGTGTTTTGTACCTATTTCTGTATGTGTGTTATACTTGAAATTTTTTTAAGTAAAATAATAGTAATAAAATAAAATCAAGCAGGAGAAGGGAGAGTTGTGCCCACTAGAGGGGTACTAACTAGACAGTGGAATTCGTGGTCATTCATTTAATGTCTGCCTTCGTGACCTTATGCAAGAACCATGTCTGTCTCCTTTCCAGCACCTAGAAAAATGTCTGGACATAATGGGTAGTCAATTATCTTTGAAGAGAGGGGGGCGCTGAGGGCAGGCTCTTCCCTGGGTGGAGATCTGAGTTCTTGGGCCCTCAGTCTCAAGAAACCCCCTCCCCAGACGAGCAGCCAAACCAGAGTTTCTCTCCTCCCTCTCAGACCCCAGGCACCTCCAGATTGACAACATTTGAAAGTTAACTTCCCACAAAAGTCACTCTCCAGGATTAATATTTATTTCTTATGAAATTTAAATTTTTCAGTATAATTATATTTTTATTCGTCGTGAGTTATAGATAAAAATATTTATAACTTTCCCTTCTGTGCCACTGAGGATGAGGCTTGTATGGAACCAATTACCCAGGTCTCCTCCTGGTGACTGCTCCCAGGTCAGGAGCAGGGAGAAGGTCAAAAGGGCTGGCGCGGGTGACAGCTGGCTTCTGTCACCCCAGGCAACTGTGCCAGCTCTGCCTTCTGCATCTGAGCAGGAGTGGTGATAGGAAAAAGGGAGGGCTCAGATCCATCCCACCCCCAACTTCCTGACAAAAAACAGTGGGAGTTGGAAATCAAGGCCAGAGAGAGAGGCCAGAAGGAGGCTGGGAGAGGACAGGAAAATAAGAGTAGAGAATGAGCCAAAGAGAGGAGCGATAGAGAGCAGAGAGAGAGGACCCACATCTTCCCACCCCAGCATAGAACATGGTGGAACGGGCTGTCAAAGGCAGCACATGTTGCCAAGGAGATTATGGCTCTTGGCTCTGGGGCCTTAAATCACTTGTTCCCAGAATCATCATGAGCATCCTCTTAGGTGAGGAGCAGACTGAAGGGTGTAACTTCGGCAGAGAGTGGAGAAGCATGACAGGGGAGCCACAAGTTCTGAAGCCAGGCAGGCCAGCATTCAAATCCTAGTTCTAAATGGCCTGGGACACGTTACATTACCTCTCTGAACATAGGTTTCCTCATCTGTAAAACAGAGTCCTGAAGATCACGTCAGATGATTTGTAAAGGGTCCGGCACATAGCTTGGGTTTCATTAATGGTGGAGGATCCTGAGCTATCTATAGACTAACAGGGAGCTCACTACCTTACAAGGATGGTCAGCTTGTTTGGAAAATCCACCTTCTCATTAAACCTGAACCCTACACCGTTAGAACTGAGGCTATCTGGACCCCTTCTGATTTCATATTTGTTGCTCTGGAACACAATCACCTCAGGCACTGGGAGATCAGAACCCACCCTCAAAACTCCCAGGCAGGCCCACCACACGGGCTATCCACACAGCCTCAAAACTGCCCACAAACTCACTGTCTTGCTACGAGACTACTTGGTCCCACGTGGCCCTCAGCACAATAATGTTACAAGTGGCATGCCACACAGCCATCCCCAAACAATGACCTGGGTGAGACATCACACCAACAGGGCTACATTAACAATGAAATGCAATCAGGCACCTGCCATGCCCTCTTCGCCCCTCCTCCCACGTGCCAGAGCTCCGAGGTCCAGACTGGACAAGGGCCAGGATTCACCTCCCTATCGCCTGCAGAGCAGGAACCAGCCTTATTCTTCCTCCTCACCTTGCCTGGCTGCTGCACTTGTGCTTACTAATTAGACCTGTCACCTGCCTTGAATCATTCTCAGGCCGGGCTGGGGAGGTCATTAAGCCGGAGATGGATAAGTGCTAAACTGGCCCCGCTCTGAAGATTTACAAGGCTCAAGCTGGGGAGGATTTATAAGGTTTGTTAAATTTCTAATTGAGTTTGGAGTGCAGCGCCACGATCTCAGTGACCATGCCGCATGGATGATAATTAAAACAAGTCCACCCATCCCTCACGCTCTGGGAAGACAGTGGCCTCCCCACTTCCCCCCACCACTCCCACCAGCCTGGCTGCACAGGCCAAGGGCTGCCAAAAGACCTTGTGGTACAGTGGGCAGCCCCAACCAAGCCACTCAGCACACCTTGCCAGCTCTAGACCCACAGACCAACCTCGCAAAAAGCTGCAGGCCCAGTGTCTGTTTGCAGTTGGTTGGTTGTCTGGATTTGATGTTTGTTTGTTCTCTCTCTCTCTCTTTTTTTTTTTTTGAATAGCTAATACACCCACATAGTTCAAAATTCAAAGAGCATAAAAGACATCCAGAATAAATCTCTCCCCCACCCTGTCTCTCAGCCACCCAGTTCCCCTTTCTGGGGGGGAAAAAAAAACGGAGATGTTATCAGTTTCTGGCAAATCCTTCAAGATACACACACAGACACACAGAGCAAATATATATACATATATGTATATTCTTTTGTACATATGCATATTTTCTCCTTTGATATACACCCTTAGTTACCTCTCTTTATTCAGTTAATACCAGATCTTAGGGATCTACACTAGAAGCTGATTGGTCAAACGTTTGGGCTCAGCTTTGCCCCACAATGTGCAGAAGCTGGCTCATCCCTGCTCACAAGAGCCAGTTGTGACCATCTCTTCCCACCTTCAAGTTCAGTGATGTCATGTTGGTGGCTTAAAATTCTGTGGGAGCATTTATACAACAGAAATTGACAAATATCACAAATCAAGGCTCTTTTTGTTTGGAGAACTGGTTTTTAAACATTGGCAAGCGCACCACCAGTTTTGCCACTTGTGAGCTGTGTGACCTTAGGCAAGTCACTTGACCTTTCTGAGCCTTGGTTTGTTCATGTCTAAAATGGGTACAAAATAGTATCATAGTGTGGCTGTGAGGATTAAATAAAATAATACATGTGAACGTTCAGCACCATTCTTACCACAGGGTAATTTAGGCGCTGCTGTCAATGATAATGTGATCTCACTCTGGGCAGCCCTAGGAGGAGGTGGAGGAGGGCAGGGGATGCTAGATGGGTATCAGATCGAGGTGATGTGGATGCCAAGTTTGTTCTAAGTGATCTTTGAGAATAGAAGTCAAGCCATTCTCAGGGAGCCAACTCATCAGTATCACCACCTTATCTGTGCTGTGGCTATCCCCATGCTGAGCAAGAGGGATGCAGAACAAAGCCCCAGGCCTGCTATCAAAGGGATCCAGTCTAGTGGGAGGGGAACAGGCATCTAAACAGACGATGCCATTGTGCTATCGATATAGGCAGTATAGGGTAACTCCAGAAGAAGAACCTGACTCCCCAGGTGGGGGTGCAGGATGGCTACCCAGAGGAGGTACCCTTTATGCTGGGCATGAAAAGATGGCCAGGAACCCCAGACAGAAAAAGGCCAGGCCCAGAGGATAGAGTTCCAGAGCCAGTCCCAGAAAGCAGTTTATTTCTTCTTAGCTCAGAGATAGGAAGTCACTTGCCTAATGTCACACAGCATGGAAGTGACTGAGCCAGGATTCTAATTTAGATCTACTTGGCCCAAAGCAAGACTGGATCTCCTGCTGCATTGTCTGGTCTCCAGGCAATCCTACAAGTTAGTTCCTGTGGCACTGGTAGGAGGTCAGGAGCACTTAGCACTCCACACAGTAAGGTGGCATGCCCTCTTCAGCCTCCTGATGAGACTGATCCTCCAATAGAAAGCTCACAGTCTCACACTGGGCAATCAACGTGGTCAGAAACTCCAGCCCCGCACACAGCCTGAGTCTGGAAAAGCAGAGGCATCCAGCACCTCTGCAATCCCTAGGACCCCTCCCCAGACCACCAGGGGCTGAACCCCACCCTCAGGGCCCACTGCTCCCCTCTTTCCTCCTCCTATATCTTGGTTTTGGTTCTTAAATCAGACACTCCATGGCTTCCTATCTGAGGTGCGTGCCCACTCATGGGGAAGTGGATAAGGGCATTAGAAGCCCAGAGAGGAAGGGGCACATCTGCCTCAGAGCATCCCAGAGCCTGGGGCCTATAGGGAAAGTCAGTGTAACTCATTGCTACTGTCTGGAGACCTGAATGAGTGACAGGCAACCCTTCATCCCCCTCATTCACTCATTCAATAATACCCATGGGACACCTTCTATTGTGTGCCACGTGGAAGACATGGCCCATTGAGGAACAAGTCAAGCAAGGTCCCTGCTCTAATGGCACTTTCATTCTAACAGGGGAGACAGAGTGTAAACCGTAAACCAGGAAACTGGCTAATTTCAGATGGTGATAAGTGCTCTAGAAGAAATTATACAAGCTGGTTAGAAAGGCAGGGACAAGGTATGGTCAGGGAGGGCCTCTCTGAGGAGGTAACATCTGGCCTGTCACCTGAATGACAGGAAGGAACCAGCCACATGAAGATCTGAGGGAAAGATGTTCCAGGCAAAGGGAAAGTGCAAAGTGCAAAGGCTCAGAGGCTATTTGAGCTGGAAGAGGTAACCTTCTGGAAAGGAAATAGCCTGAGGGGACATTGGGCACACCCAAAACAGAGGGTACAGTAGAACCAAGCACACTACATGCTGATATGTGACCTCCAACTGTCCTTCCTACTCTCCAGGCTTCCATTTCCCCATCTGTGTATCAGTCGATAGCAAAAACATTTGAACTTATTAAGAGAATGAAATGAGCCTGCATGTGTGTGAGCCACCTGACTCCTGGGATTACCCTGCTAAGGCCTGGGTGTCTGAAGGACATCTAAAATCCAGAGCAGGAGCCTTCCCCGACCTGAGGAGGGGCAGCAAAGGACTCAGCCCTGGAGGAAGCCAAAGGGTCTGGGACAGGTTGGCCAGGTTTCTAGGTCTTTGGAGAGTCCCAAGGATAATAGGGTCAACCTGCTCAGTGATGCCAAAAGGTTTACTAGTTCAAAGGCACAAGGTGATCTTTGGGTCTAGGATGTGAGAAGCTACTGATCACTCCGCATAGTCTCCATCCTAGTGGGACCATTTCTTCCCGTCCCCAGGAAGACACAAGTGAATCATTTCCTGGGGTCTGTTTCCAGGTGAGAAGCCACGGGAAGGTAATCAGCAAGAGCTGAGACCGACACCTTGAGCCCCAGAGTCAGGGCTCCTAAAAATGCCTTCACATTCCCCACACACATTTACACCACCTGCATACAGGAGTCCTAAATGACAGTCAAGCACAGGGACTTCTACACTCCCAAAGAGGAGCTAGGGCACAGAGCCTCTGGTCCAGAATCTAAGCATCAAGCGCCCCCTGGTGGTAATCATGACAACCCAAAGTCTGGAGCCATCAGGTTCTGGATGGAGAACATCTGGCCCAGCCCTCTCCAGCACCATGAGGATACTTCGAGCAAAGCCCAGGGCTCATCTGGCACATTGCACAGTTCCAAAGGGGGATGCCCTGACTCTCAGCCCATGCTCACTAGAAAAGGGCATGCCCTGTGATGACATGGGATATGTCCACAGTCACACAGCGAGTAGATTGTACATAGTGGCCATGAAGAGCTCTCACTCATCAATTCATTCATTCATTCAATCTGATTTATTGAGCATCTGTTCTAGATGTGCCAGGCACTGTTCTAGACATAAATAACCCAAGAGTGACCAAGACAAAGTCCCTGCCCTTGTGAAGCCTGTGTTCTGCTGAGGGAAAGAAACAACAAGCTCATGAACAAATAAATACTCAGGGTGTCAGGTGGGAATAAGTTCTATGATGGAACATAAAGCAGAATAATGGCACAAGCAGCAGGGGACTATCTTAGATCAGACAGTCATAAAAGGGCTCTCTAAGGAGGTGACATTTGAGCTGAGACCAAATGGAGAGATAGGGGAAAGCATTCTAGGCAATGGTAAGAGGAAGTCATACTTGAAGCAGGTGGGGTCCTTGACACATTCTAGAAACAGCAAAAAGGCCTGGGTGGCCATAATGGACCAAGCAAGAAGAGAGGGAAGAAGATGAGGTGAGAGAGGTGGTGGAGACCATATCATAAGGACCTTAGACTTCATTCTACGTTGTGCTAGGAAGTCATTGGAGGGTTGTGAACCACCATAATGGGGATTACATTTTTATGGGCTCACTAGCTGCCAAAGGAAAAAGAGACTGTAAGGGGACAAGGAATGAAAGCATTTAGTTGAGAGTTAGCAGACAGTTTTGAGATTGCAGATGAGTGATGGCGGTAGCTTTAATCACTAGTGGGGGGAATGAAAGGGTGTCAGATTTGGATGTCAAGCCAAAAGGAGTTGCTGAGGTACTGACACAGGATGTGAGGGAAAGAGAGGAAAAATGGATGAGACAGAAAGGCTTTTTGCCTGAACATCTGGGTGAATATTTCCTGAGATCAGTAAGACAGGAAGAAGAGATTTGGCAGGGGCAGAACCAAGAATTCCATCTTGGACATGGTGAGTTTGAGGCACTAGTCACGAATATTCCAAGCTGGACATAACACTCTGAAGTTCAAGATTGAATGTGGGAGTCATGAGCACATAGATGGTTTGTAAAGGCATGGAAAGACCTCTGCTTCCATCCAAGATAAAGGAACAAAGAACAAATTGACCCTCCCACTTGAAACTAAACAACAAAAATAAATCCTGCAAAATATATGAAACAGTGGTTTTCAAGACACTGGACATCAGATAACAAAGGACAGTATTCCTGAAAGACAGAAAACAAATAAGGTGAGCCCTAAAATCATTTTATCTTACCATCTTGAGAAAGTTTCCAGGCTGCAGCAGAAAAAGTAGGAATGGAGATAGAGCCTGAAAAACACCATGCGTTGAAGAGATAAAACTGAAAGTCCAGGGAGACCAAGATGACTAGAATTGGCAGGACAGAGTACTCAATAGGAGAGACCTACATAGAGAGATAATCTTGGAGAGATTCCCCCTCAAATATTCATCAGAGTACTGATCAACACAAGCATGCAAGGAAAATATCCAAGGCTGGGAAAATAACAATCCAAATATTTTAGAGGACATAGCACCCAGCACTCATACGGGGCCTGGAATAATGTCTGTTCTCACCAAAACCAGAAAACCTTATAATTCATGCAGCATTGGGTAAAATACTCAGAAGAGTCTTGCTTCAAAGTAAGAAATAATTATCCTTAGACTAAATGCTACTCTGGTCCCACCTAACAAATCTTAAAAACAAAATCCAAAATGATCAAACTCTTCCTGCAAATAAATTGCATTCCAGAACAGAGTTCAGGATATTTATAGATATATAAAAATAATTACTAACACAAAAACATCTAATGGGTGTGTAACTGAAATACCAGAATGGTGCAAAAATACCCCCAAAAATAAAAAATCATATATGGCACCTAACCAAAGGTCAGCAGGCATGCAAAGAAGCAGGAAAATATGATCCATAATAAACAGAAAAACTGGTCAGTTGAAACTGACCTAGAATGCACACTGATGTTAGAATTAACAGACAAGTACATTAAAACCATTATTATAACTGTATTCCATATATTCAAACAGTTAAGTGAAGGCATTTAAGAGATAAAAAAAAAAGACTCAAATCAAATTTATAGAGATGAAACCACAATATGAAGTGAAAAATGCACAGACAGGATTAATGGCAGTTTAGCCACTGCAGAAGAAAAGACTGGTGAACTCAAAGACATAGCAATAGAAACCACCCAAAATGTTCTTCCAAAGAAAAACAGAATTTTTTAAAGAAGGCCTCAATGATTGGTAGGACAACTTTAAGCAGCCTAATATATATGTAATTGGAATGCCCAAAGGAAGTGGGAGGTAAATACATAATTCCAAACACAGCAAAAATATCTTTCAAAACAAAGACAAAATAAAGACTATTTCAGATGTGCAAAAGCATAAAGAATTTATCAACAACAGACTTTCAATATAAGAAATGTTGAAGGAAGTCCTTCAGTCAGAAGAAAAATAATATCAGAAAGAAATATGAATTCAAGGACTGAACAGCACCAGAAATGGAAACTGTACAGGTAAATATATGAGTTTTATTATTATTTAAACCACTTTTTTAAAATAATCGACTATTTAAACAAAAATAATACAGTGTGTATTGTGGGATTTAACATATATGTGTGTGTAAAATGTATGACAACAACAGAATAATGGCTGAGAGACAGGAAATGGAAGCATACTGTTGTAAGAGTCTTAGCTGAAGTAGTACAATATCATTTGAAAGTAGACTGTTATAAGTTAAAGATATATACTATAAACCCTAAAATAATGACTAAAATAACAAAACTAAAAATTATAGCTAATAAACTATCAATAGAGGTAATATCAATTCAACAAAAACACTTCCAAAAAATTAAAGAGGAAAGAACGCTTTCCAATTCATTCTATGTGGCCAGCATTACTCTGATAACAAAGCCAAACACATTACAAGAAAAGAAAGCTACAAACCAATATTCCTCATGAACACAGATGTACAATTCTAAACATTTTAGCAAATTGAATCTGACAATATATAAAATGGATAATATATCATGACCAAGTGAGGTTTATCCCAGGGACACAAAGTTGGTTTAACATCCAAAAATAAACCAATGTAATTCATCACATTAACAGAAAGTATTAATGGCCTATTGTTACCACAACAAACTACCACCATCTTAGTAGAGTAACACAACACAGACTTACTGTCTTACAGTTCTGGATGTCAGAAGTCCAAATGGGTTTCACTAGGCTAAAATTAAAGTGACGGCAGGATTGCATTTATCCTGGAGGCTCTAGGGGAAAAAACGTCTCCTTGCCTTTTCTGGATTCTGGAGGCTACCTACATTCCTTAGGTCATGGCCTCTTGCATCTTCAAATTCAGCAGTAGCATACTATCTTCAAATCTCTCTCCCTCTTCCTTTCCCACTCCCTCTCTCTCTTACACTCTCTCTCTCTCTCTCTCTCTCTCTCTCTCTCTCTCTCTCTCTCTCTCTCTCTTTCACACACACACACACACACACACACACACACACACACACACACACTTCTGTTTCTATTATCACATCTTCTCTGACCCTTCCATCTTTTAAGGACCCTCATAATTACATGGGACCCACCTGGATAATGTAGGATAATCTTAATCACACTGCAAAATCCTTTTTGTCATGTATGGTCACTTAGTCACGGCTTTCAAGGATTACAACATGGACAACTTGGTGGAGGGGGAGAGGGGATTATGTTGCCTACCACACAGACTAGAAAAGAAAAACGAACTGATTGTATCGATAAATATAGAAAAAGGATTTGACATCATTCAATATTTATTTATGATTTTTTAAAAATCAATCAAATTGAGAATGGAAGGGAATTTCTTCAACAAGATAAAAGGTATCTACATAAAATCAGTTACAATTATAATTAATGGTTAAAGACTGAATACTTTCTCTCTAAAATACAAGGTAAGTATGTCCACTATCACCACTTGGAATTAGCATTATACTAGAGATTTTAGTCAGTCAAATAAAAGAAAAAGTACTCAGATTGAAAAGAAAGAGGTAAAATTGTCTTAATTCACAGAAAACATGATTATCTCTATAGACAATTCAATGGGTTCTACAAAAAAAAGGCTACTAAAACTATTATGTGACTTTGGCAAGGTTACAGGATGAAATAAAAATATATAAAAACCAATTATATTTTTATATCTAGCAATTAACTATTAGAAACTGAAATTCAAAAATCAATATCCCTTACAATAAAATTTTTAAATTATTAAATACTTAGGGATTAAATCTGACAAAAGATGTGTAAGATCTCTACCACAAAAATATGAGATATGCTGAGAGAAATTAGAAATCCTAAATCTATAAATATACTTTGTTCATGGGTTTGAAGACTCAATATTGTTAAGATGACAATTTTCCTCAAACTAATCTATAGATTGAACATAATAACAATGAAAATCTCAGTAGGATTTTTTTGTAGAACTTGAAAAACTGATTCTAAAATTTATATGGAAAATGCTAGAATAGTAAAAACAGTTTTGAGAAAGAACAAATTGAAGGATTTATACTGATTTTAAGACTAACTATAAAGCTACTGTAATTAAGACAGTATGGTATTAAAGTAAAGATAAACATACAGACCAATAGAACAGAATAGAGTCCAGAAATATATTGATATTTCTTATGAGCATATCTATGAATACATGTAGATATGTATAAATACATATATTTGAGATATAAATACACATATATGCTTTCCAACGAATGTTCAAAGTCAATTCAGTCTTTTTAATTTAAAAAAAGTCATCTTTTATATATCTATATGCAAAATAAAATGAACTTTGATCTATACTTCACTCCCTATACAAAAATTGACTCAAAATGAATCATAGACCTAAATGTGAAACCTAAAACAATAAAACTTCTAGGGAATAAGGTAGGAAAATATCTTTGTACCTTGAGTTAGGCAAAGATTTTTTAGTTACAATACCAAAAACACAATCTATAAAAGAAAAAATTGCCAAAGGGAAGTTCATAAATACACAGAGCAGTGTCTGTCAAGGGATTTTTTTTTTAACAACAATTAATTACCACTTGTTTGTTTACTGAGGGGAAGGAGCAGCAGTAACACAACTCTGAACGGGAGCCCCCTGTCCCCAAGGAAACCCTGGTGGAGGGTCAGATCAGCAGGCCTCAGAAAACAGAGCAAGGCCCCCACTTCTGGGGCCCGAGAGATCACCCAGGGCTGGGGCCACACTCAACGAAACTATCGGAAGTCCTAAGAATGTGAAATGTTTCTCTGCTCCAGGGAAGTCCCAGCCACCAGCCCCTGCTTTGGGGCCACCGACCCCACCCATACTCTCACCCTCACCCTCTGGTGGGACAGTGGACCCTTCTGTAGGAGCCAGCCCTCGGGAGGCCACAGAAGCCCAATGGAGGCAGCTGGTGCAGATCACTTTGTAAAGTATATAAACGTCTAATCGCTGTGACGCACACCTGAAACGAATATGACATTGTATGTCAACTGTAATAAAAAAATAAATTTAAAAAACTAAAAAAAAAAAGAAAAGAAACTCCAGGTTCAGTTTCAACAATTGTGTTCTCAGGTATCAGCTGCATTCTCACTGGGCAGGTCCCATCAGCTGCCCACAGCCTCTATTGCCTCTTCTGTAAAATGGGGGAATAATCCCATCCTCCCAGCGTGGTGGTAAGGATGGCAGGAGATAACACATGTGCTGCTCCAGGCACAGAGATGGCCCAGGGGATGGGTGATCCTTTTTGGTCCTTATCCTTCCAGCCTGCTCCCTGCAGTCTTTGGGGGTAGGGAGCCTCTCCTTCTTCCCTACCTTACTCCCATCTTGGGTCGTCATTTGGCCCCAGGGATCTCTAGATACTCCCCTGCTTCTGCCCTGATGTGACAATGTCCCATGGCTGGGCCCAGCAAACCCAGGGTAGCTACAGGAGCAGCAATAGCTGCCAAGGGTGTGCCTGAGAGAGGACATCTCCCAGCCCTCGGGTGTCTGCAGGACCCCTGTGAGGGTGGGTGAGAGGTGGGGGGAGCCCACCCCACAGGATGTTTATCAGAGTGGTTAAGAGTCTAGCTCAGGCCGTAGTTTGGATCTAGGCTTCCCACCTCCTAACTATGAGACCCTGGGCAAGTCACTTCAACTCCTGAGCTTCTGTTTCCTGTTCTGCAAAATAGCACCTACTTCAGAGTTGTCACAAGGATTAAATGAGATAATACATGAATGTGTCACATCCAGTGCCCTGGCCAATGTAAGCAGAATATCTATGGGCTATTATTGATGTTACTTTCTCCCACTGAACTCACCAAGAGGCTGGTGCCCCCCACCCACCTGCAAGTTTCCTGTGAGCCTGGGTTCAGCCAGAGAGAGGCAGGATCTCATGATGCTCTCTCCCCCAACACAGTCACCATTCCATCCTTTAGCTCTACCAGGGGCTTCAGAGAAATCCCCTAATCTTACTAATTACCTCTCTAGTACCTGCATTCGCTCTGCCATCTCCAGCCCAGCTGCTGCTCCTTTCCCAGCCGGGGCTCCTCTCACCTTGGCCCTGCTGCTCCCAGCTTGGGAGTCAGGTGGGGGATCCAGCAAAAGAGCAGACTCTCTCCCTCAGGCAGTGTAGTCTAACAACTGAGAATAGACTGCAGCTCCACTGCCTGGCTCTGCCTCCTCCCCGCTCTGGACTTTAGGCAGGTCCCTTGACCTCTCTGTGCTTCGATGTCATAAAATGGGGCTAAGAATGGTATCCCCTCGTATGGTTATTGTATAGATTAAATTAGTTAATAAATGTAAAGTGCTTACAATAACACCTCTAAGTGCCATTTAAGTATTTGCTATTCTTATTATTGCTATCTTTATCCACCACATAGCCAAGGGCACAGTAGTTTTCAGAGCAGGCTTATTAAATAAATGGATAGATGGATGGATTAATTAATGAACCAACCCATCTCTAAGGTTCCTTAGTTCACTGAAAACTGATAACAATGGCTATCAGTTTCAGCATCTAGCAGGTGCCAGATGCTTCATAACACGTGATCTAACTGAATCCTCACAACCGCCCAGAGAAGCGGGTGTCATGTGCTTGTTTCACAGGTAAGGACATCCTGACTCTCAGAGGTTAACATATCTATGATCACACAGCCATTTTTTCATCCTCTTTAATTTTTGATTATACATGATACAAAATCACTGCAGAAAAAATTTTAAATAGACAGAGGCAAAATAAAAATAATAAAGATAAAACCACCTGAGATTCCACACCCAGAAATTCCTATTGCTAAGGGTTTGCAGATTCTCACGGAGATTTTTTTAGCAAATGTATATATATACATATACATGTGTATATATATATATTATTTTTTTTAACGAAAATGGGCCCACATTATGCACACACTGCACTACAACGGAGTGTGGCTCTCTTTCTGTGTCAATAAATCCATGCCACTGGCAGTAGCTAGTATTCTATTGTAGAGCCGAGTTGCAATTTATTTAACCAATTTGCTGTTGTAGGATATTTAGACTGATCCAATTTCTCACATTTTATGTGATGAATATCCTCCTTATCCACACAACTTTCTGAACTTGTCCAATTATTTCCTTAGGATAAATTCCTAGAAGTGAAATTTCTGAGTCAAAGACAATACATTTATTTAAGGCTTTTCATATATACATACTGCCAAATTGTGTCCCAGAAAGGTTGTACCAATTTATGCTCCCACTGGTGGCAAATAAGATATGGGCCACTATCATTGAAGACATACCAACTAGAGCAGAAATGGTGCATTAGTCAGCAAAGGCTAAGCCAAGCTGCAGTAACAAATTAACCCCAAGTCACAGTGGCATCAAAAATCAAAGATTTATTTTGGGCCCACATTGCACGCTCCATCAACTTGGGTCAGCAGAAGGAGGGTCTCTGCTTTGCACAGTGAAATTCAGGGACTGATGCTGATGGAGAGAGACCCACCCCACATCTGCCATCTTACAGCTGCACCATTTGGAACACAGGACCTCCACCATTGCCCCAGAATTGGAAGAGTTAGCATGCAGATTCTCAAATACCTTGGCTCAGAAGCAACACACATCACCTCCACTCCCATACTGTCCCTCCTAATCTCATTCTTCTAAAGTAAGCCTCAGGATGGAAGAAAAATAAAGAGTTCTCTTCCAGGCATTGGAAGCTATTTGCAGTGGGGATCGAGCAGTGTTGAGAGTGGAGGCAGGCTCAGTCAACCCAGACATCAGACAAGATGGAAGTTGCCAGCAACTCCAGATGCCAGTTTCTGTTTGCCTTATTTAGAGGATTAAAGGTGGAGAGAAAGAAGAGAGGAAGAAGAGGAATTGGAGGCTGGAGAGGCAGAGAGAGGGTAAGAGAGAGCAACGGTCTGGAGGAGGAAGCCCAAGGGTCCAGGACACTGGCATCCTCTAGTCACTTAGAGAGAGCACCAGGCTCGATGAGGGCAAGGTTGTGTGACCTTGCCCAAGATCATCTGAGGAATCTTCTCCCCACCCTGTACCCCAGATATGGCATGTTTTGGGCAAGGGAAGGGGACAGGCATTTCCTAATGTCTGCTCCTACCCAACACGTAGATGGAGAGGGACCTGGAAGTGTTCCCTTGGAAACTGCTGGGTTCCTTCCCCTCCCCTCTCCCTGGCTCTCTTTGATGTGCACACACACACCAGAAGCCCACATAAACACACTTATACCTGAGAGACAATAGAGTCTGCCAGGGGAATGTAAAGCCTCTGAAGCCAGATTTCTGGGTTTAAATCCCACTCATTGCTGTGTGATCTTGGGCTAGTGACATCTCCTATCTGAGCCCAATTTCCTCATCGTGGATAGTTGTGAGGATTCAATGAGTTTATCTGTAGAGTAGTACCTAGAACAGTACCCAGCATATAATAATAAGTGTGAGCTGATAGTATATTCACACAGGCTTTCACAGAGGAGCAAAAATCTAACACCTTTGCCCGCCCATACATACACATGCACAAATACACACAGACATGGATGCTATCAAACGCGGTGCAGATCATACCTCTAAAGCAAGAAGGTAGGGAAAAGCAGTCCTCCTGGGCCCAGAAGGAGTTGTCCCTCCCCTTTCAGCCTGGGGACACCCAGCTCACAGGGCAAACTCCCGCTCTGGCCTCTCCACCAGCATCATCACCCAAATCCTCCACCCCCACCCTAGGGCCTGCCCATCACTTCTCTTCCACAGGCAGAATGGCTCCAATTCAACACACACATACACACACACACACACACACACACACGTGTGTGTGTGAAGCAACAAGGTGGGACTCCTCTCAGCCAAGCCCTTGGACCTTTATTCTAGCACCGGGGCCCCTTGATAAAACTCCCCTCCATCCATCTTAGATTTGGTTTCTCAGATTCCCACCGGATCTGCTCAAAAGCCTCTTGGTGCTCCCCACAGAGTTGGAGATACAAGCCCAAATTTCTAATCTGGTATTCAAGGCCCTTCAGCTCTGATCCCGACCTGGCTCACCAGCACTAGTGTCTTGATATGCATTATCCTGGCCAGAGTAGCCCAACACCCGCCACATTTCCCTCTCTCCTGTCTGCCTAGAGTCACTGGCCACATCCCCTCCCACCTTGACCTAATCAGTCCCTCAAGGTCAGGTTCAACTTCTACTCATTCTGTGGAGCATCCTGTAAATGCAGCTCAGAAGTCACCTTCGGATTCTCAGCCTCCGCAGCACTTGGGCACCTGTCTCTGTACTCTGTCTGCCATGTGCACATTGCCTGCTCCTCTCCAGTCCACTGCTTGTCATGGGTCTGCTAGTCTGAGAGGACCAGGACCTGGCTGTCTTCACCCCAGGACACCCAGCTAGTAGCAGGGACAAGGTACAGAATTATTATAAATAGTTATGTGACAAATGAAAAAAGGGAAGAGGGAGAAAAACTGGTGGAAAGAAGGCAGTTCTGGATATAGTCAGACCTATACCTTAGCCTTCAGGAAAAGTAACTGAGCTTTATTGAGAACTTTCCTACCAAGCATGTTCAAACTGCCAGTCTTATGAAGTAGGGGCTGTTAGTCTCCCAGTTATACAGAGGAGGAAACTGAGGCATGGAGATGTCGACTTGTCTGAAATCACCCAGCTAGGGAGAGGCAGGGACAGGATTCAAACTCAGGAAATTTGATGAGAGCCTGTGCCTTTATCATCGCTCTTGCCTGCCTCTTGAGAGGCAGGTTTCTTTTAAAAGGATAGAAAACTGAGATCGCCCAACTCCCTAGGCAGAGGTCAGTTTTCCAAGGAAGCCACTCCAGACGAAGCTGGTTTCCCAGAGAGACACACCCTGGAGACTGGGGTATGAGGGGCCTGGACATGGAGGTACAGATGAGAAAGGGGCTGTCACCCACCAGGCCCCGGAAGGCAGCTGTGCTCTGGGCTAACGTGTCAGTTCCCCACAACAAAGAGAAAGCCACTCCACCTCCGTACGACTCACAGCTGCCCTGTCGGCTGATCTACTAGTGGACAGAGTGGGCAGAATAAACGTGTCCAGAAGGGAGGGGAGCTGGGAGGACAAGGTGACAGATAGGAGGTACGGCTGGAAATGGGCTGCTGTCCCCAGGCCAGATAAACACAGTCCCAGGTGTGTGCAGGTTCATCATCATGCTGTCAGCAATGGGAGGACTTTCCTGGGATGGGCGGTGGTGCCACAGGTGGGGCAACAATGTAGCTCCAGCTCTCCCAAGGAGATACGGATTCTAGAAACCATCAGCCAGGGGCTCACAGTCCTCAGCTGCATCCACATCATCAAGTCCCTTGTATATTTGCCACCTTGCATAGACCCAAAGCATGCTGGGGGCTTTGGGAGAGGAGAGACTACGGCCTGTGATAGGGACCTAGAGGCAGGGCTAATGGCCCTGGAGGCCGTCAACCAGGACAAAAATCCAAAAAAGGATGCAGTCAAGGCCATAGACCAGGCCCAATGGGAAAACCCTACAGAATAAGGGCTCAGCTTTAGAAGATTTCAAGATAGTAACCTGGTCCAACAAAATAGCCACCTCCACCATCTGGCTGGGAGTAGGGTAGAATCCCTCCTTTCATCTAGGTACCAGAACTCAGCTAAGAATCCCCGACTGAAACAAGCCAGCTGTCATCTTGTCCTCCCAGCTCAGAGCCAGGGGTAGGACTTCAGAGTTGATAGAAGAAGAGCAGAGTATAAAATAAGCAGTAAGAGATGTTCCCACAGAGCCCTGACAGAGCCTGGAAGAGAGAGAAGTTAATCCTGCCAAGCCTTAGCTGACTCCAGGGCAGACTATCAAAGAGATAGGCTGTCAGGACTCAGAAGACGTATAATCACTCTTTATCCAGCAAACCCCGTTTGCTATTTTGAAATGACCCAGCCATCAGGGAAGGCAACAATCTTTGGATACATGGATTACAGAGAACTTTTTCCTCAAAATCTCATGCTCTCCTATGGAAGTGGATACCAAAGCAGAGGTGGTGGGGAAAGGAACCTTTGATTACTTTCTATCTAGCAAAGAGTCCAGTGCTTGGGTCAGGCTGTGTGGGTCAGCTCATGTGGCCATGGCTTGGATAAAGCCAGAGAAGGTACCCTGATTCTACCTTCAGGGCTCAGATAGGAGAAGCCCCTAGCCCAAGATCACAGGAGAGAAAGAAGATGCCACAGATGACACAGGTTAGCAGTGGTCTAAGAATTACTGTTGACTATGATTGCCATGTCCCAGGTGGGACGGCCAGCTAGGCTTCACAGAAGTCACTACGGGCCATGTTATCCAGCATAAATGCATTGGATTGTGGCCCCCAAAAGATATGTCTACCTAGAATCTCAGGATGTAATCTTATTTGTAATAAAGATCTGCAGATATAATTAAGGTAAGGCTCTCGTGATGAGATCATCCTGGATTAGGCAGGCCTTAAATCCAATGACAAGTAGCCTCTGAAGAGACAGAAAAGGAGAAAACAAAGACGCAGAGAGAAGACAGCCATGTAGAGACAGAGGCAAAGACTAGAACCAAGCAGCCCCAAACAAGGGGACACCATGGTTGCCAGCAACCACCCGAAGCAAAGAAGAGGCACAGATTCTCCCTCCAATCCTCCATAGGGAACTAACCCTGCCGACACCTTGATTTTCAACCTTTGGCCTACAGAACTGCGAGAGAAGAAACCTGTTGTTTTAAGTCACCGAGTTTGTGGTCATTTACTATAACGGACCTGGAAAAGTAATGCATTTGCTGACTATTTTCAGTTATTTACCGCTGCAGGACAAGCAACCCCAAAACTCAGTGGTTTAAAACAATTTATTATTTCTGTAATTCCGTGGGTTGGGAACTCAGGAACTAGATGAATTTTCTGCTGCGTATGAGTTCAGCTGGGGTCCTGTACTAGGTATATTCAGCTGACAAATGAATGAAGCTAGAAGGTCCAAGAAGCCCTCACTCACATATCTGATACCTCAGTGCTGCTTGAGCTTCCTCACAATACGGTGGCCTCAGAGTAGTCAAACTTCTCACATGATAGCTGGCTTCCAAGAGGGAGCGTTACAAGCAACAAAAGCAGAAATTGCAGATCTCTTTAAGATTTGGCCTTAGAGGTTATACAGTGTCACTTTTGCCATCTGTAAATGCTCTCATGGGCTAGATTAAATTGAAGGGGAAAGAAAATATACTCCGATTCTCAGTAGGAGGAATGGCAAAGACTGTGTGGTGTGGCCATCTTTAACCTTCAATAGACACCAAGATGCTTGATGGAGCCCCATGCTAAGCCTAGAGTGCTTGTTCAAAACCCTAGTCAGGGCTCTGGCAGGAAAGAGAATGCTCATTCAAAGGACTCCAAAAGACGGTTTAATGACTGGACTGTTTGCAGGGAGGAGGGCAGGGTTAAAGGGAACAACGGGCTGCCACCCGACAGAAGCTCTTTTGGCCAGACCCAGCTGGAAACCAGAGGGGGTAGGCAGGTGATGTCCTCCACAGAGGCTCTGTCTCCCTAGGTACAGAGGATAGAGAGGGTTGGAGACAGGGTTGGGGAGCTGGCAGACACCAGAAGGACCGAGAGAACCTATGTTTGTAGAGCATGCCTATGCTTGCCCCACTGTGTACCCAACACCTTCTGCATGTTATGCCTCTTCCTAAGCTTTCCTGGACTGGAAACTGAGGCAGGCAGGGGCTGGGCAGGCCTGAGCTGAGCAGGTTAAAGGAAGCTAAGAGGTAAAGGGGCATGGAAGTTCTGGAGGGGTTGGCAAAGGCTGCGGGTGGGGTCATTCCTGACGCTGATGCAGAGGTTGAGACCCCTACAGCCATATGCTCCCCACCCCTCTTATAGGCCACCCTATCCTAGGACTCGGGATAGGGCGCCCCACCGCCACTCCACCCCGGCCAGTTCTCACCCTCACCACCTTAATGAAGTTCCCCAGCTGACACCTCCTAATTTCCCGATGATTAACTTCCGGTGGATTAGAACCAGGACAGCTATTTAATTAACACGCGTGTCTGAGATTACTTAGGATTCATTACGACTCCACGTTTGACTTACGTAGGAATTCAATTACTTACCTGGCACTGAACTCCTGGCCCAGGCATAATGGGGCAGCAGCAGGGGCAACAAATGACCAGCCAGAGAGCCCCAGACTGAGGGAGGAGACAGGCCTATCCCAGAAGAGCTTCAGTATGAAGAAGGAGATACAACTTGACCCCAGGAAACCCCAGTCTGAGCAGGAAGTCACAACCCTGGTCCCCAAGAGCCCCAGACTGAGGGGGAAGATACAGCCTCTGTCTTTGAGTATCTCCAAGTGTATGAGAGGAGGGATACATTTTTGACCCCCATGAAAATGCCTGAGGGGAAGGACCTAACTCATGTGTCTGGAGGACCCTAGTCTGGGGAGACTCTCCTTGGGTATTCCCATTCTGAGAGGAACAAGACGAGTCAGAGCAGCCCCCCCCCCCATTCCTGGGGGCCTCAGAGTGTAGGAGAAAGACACACAGCCATTACTGGAGGCCCCAGTCAGAAGGAGGCGATGCCAAGGCCATGAGGAGTCTGGTCTGAGGGAGGCTACGTGATACCCTCCCAGAAGACCCCTGATCCGAGAAGGGCACAAGGTCAGTGTCTCCACAGGAGAGACCCAGGAATCCAGAAAGACAGAGCAGTCACGGGAGGGACCAGGGAACCGCGTTTCCTCTGAGGCTGATGGGGAAGGCACAGGTGGGGATTGGGGGAGAGGACAGAGAGCCAGTCCCAGGCTCCCTCTCTCCAGGCTTGGCTGCCCCATCACACCCCACACCGGGAGCCTCAAGGGTGGAACCAAGACTGTGGATCTCTACAGCCCCAGCCGAGCCCTACCCAGCATAGGACCTGAACCGCTCTGTTGGAGAAGGACTCACTGAGGAAACCAAGGAGAGAGAGCAGGACCCAGGGACCTGAAGTCTAATAAGTGAGGTTGGCATGGCCATAATAATAATGATGGTGAATTTCCTGACAGCCTCCTGGACACTGAGCATTATTTGCACATCGTCTCAGTTAGTCTCCTCACTTTACAGTTGTGGTCCCCAGAGGTTACGCAACTTGTCCAAGGTTACACCACAGTAAGGGCAAAACCTTGCTGAAATTCAGGCGATCTTAATCTTTAACCTTTACTACACTGCCCCCAAGCCCCTTCAGTCCTGGTGGCCCTATGGGATAGCCGGCTTACACCTGCTGCTGCAGTTCTAGAATTAAAACTCTTTCCACAAAACTGAATTAAGGGAATTCACAAGGGCGGAGCATGGGTCACCTCTGAAGCCCGGTGAAGAGGAGACCCCAGAGGAGACCCCATGAAGAAGCCTGAAGCACTATGCCAAGTGGGCCCAATAGGATGGTGGCAATGCATGGGGCAGAAACGGGAGCCAATCCCTGGCAAAACTCCACAGCACAGGATTCAGCTGATATGATAATGCAAGCACAGAGTTGGGAAGCCCAGCAGGTGGGCTCTGGGAGAAGGCATTTTCTGCTTCCACAAGCTATATGGCCTCGGGCAACTTAATTCTCTGAGACTGTTTCTTTACTTGTAAATTGGAGGTAGTAATAGTACCTTCCTTATAAGGAAAAGTAAAGAACATAATGTATGTAAAGAGTTCATAACCATGGCTGGCAGGTAGACACTGCTCCCCGCGTTAGCTGTTTTGTGGTCATGGTCATTTGTTAACATTTTGGGAAGAAAAGAGAAGACACCAGGAACCAATAAGGGTTCGCTTGAACAAGTTACATCCTGCTAACCTCCACATCGAATATCATTTCAGAGGTGATGAGTCGAAGAGCACTAAAGGTATTTCAGAAATGCACTTGGTGTTCTCCTGAGAGGGCTAGGTAAAATACTGTCATCTGCTGATTGAAGCCATGCTGAGCATTCATTAAAGGGCCATGTCATTGGAGATGGTCATTGCAAATACATCTGAAGATGGCAAGATGTCAGAATGCTGTAATGACCAACAGGAGAATGTCAAATGACCCCCTAAAGTCCAAAACAGCGCATTTAGGCCAACAAGATGAAGTTTAACAAGAAAAGGTGAAAGATCTGTTCTCTGAAAACTGACAGGAAAAGAGTTCCACCATGTGCTACTTAGCAAACAATGCAATAAATAAAATGATGGATGGGGAAAAAAGATGTATGTGTGTGTGTTCTTATAGATCTTTAAATATCCTTTAAAATCCTTTAAAACAACTTTAAAATATCTCTGGAAATATATGTAAGAGATTAATAACTTTTTTTCTTCATCTGTGGGGAGGAGAACTAAGGCTAGAGGACAGGTGTGTGGGAGGGAAATTTTTCCCTGAATAATAATACTCTTTTATAACTTTTAATTTTGAATCCTGTATTGCCTATTCAAAAATTAAATGAAAGTGTGTTAAACTGGTTATCTCTGGTTGCTAGAGTGATACACGATTTCACTTTCTTCTTCATATTTCCTATATTGTCTGAATTTTTTAATGACCATGTATTACATTTTTAACTCCAAAAAAATAATAGCGCTATTAACATTTTCTTTAAAAGTCTGCCTCACTTGGATAGGCTGAGGACCTGGCTGGGCTACAACTCATATGACAAAATAAATTCTGGGGGCTTGCAGTTAAAGGAAACTATTTAGAAATGGGAGAAGGCTTGTTGTGTGGCCACAGAGGACAGAAGGAGGAAGCACTAGCAGAATGACATACTGCTGCTCAGGGTAGCAGCAAGAAATAACTTTTTCTATCAAGGTTGCTCTGGGAGGAAATAAGCTTCTCATCATTGGAGGTGTGCAAAAAAAACCTCAAGTGCTTGACAGGGGGTTATAGAGAGAATTCTTACTCCGCAAAAGAGCTGGAGAGTCTAGAAGCTATGAGTTCAAGGTCATCTCCTCAAGGACAGACATGGGTACAACGCTCTAAGCCCATCAGTGCTAAGCCCGCCTCAGAGGTCTGGGCCTTGCTCACAGTATTGGCTGCCTGGCCCTTCCATTTATTACAGGTGCAGCATCATCTATGATATAGCGAATGTCAAACTCACTAAGATATAATAATAAATGATCATAAGAACGGCTAATGTTCGTGGAGCACTTACAGTGTGCCAGGCACCACCCTAAGCATTTCCGCAGATTAACAGACTTAATTTTCAAAACAACTCTATGAGGTAGGTACAGTTATTATCCCTATTTCACAGATGAAGAAAGTGAAGCAGGGCCAGGTCAAGGTGTTGTCTACAGAGAGCTCTGTGCTGGAGAATTTCTTTCTCTGTGTGGTAGGCTGATTGTGTCCCCCAAAATTTATATGTTGAAGTCCTAACCTCTAATACTTCAGAATGTGACTGTATGAGGAGATAGGGTCTCTAAGGAGCTAAGTAAGATAAAAGGAGGTCATATGGGTGGGCCCCAACCCAATATGGCCGGCGTCCTTTTAAGAAGAGAAGATGCACACAAATGCGCACAGAGGAAAGACCGTGGGAGGACACAAAGAGAAGGTGGCCATCTACAAGACAAAGAGGCCTCAGAAGAAATCGCCCCTGTTGACGCTTTGATGGCAGACGTCCAGCCTCTGTGAGACAGTAAATTTCAGTTGTTGAAGCCTCCCCCAGTCTGGGAGTAGCCCCAGCAAATGGACATACTGGTTAGTTATAAACGGGCATCTGAGGAGTAGCACGTTGTTTAGCCTCTCTGTCAGTCGTAGGAGGCGTGTGCCTGTGCTAGTGAGCAGGTGCGAGTGAGTGTGTAGATGGAATAGGGCCAGTGCCAGAAGTCATGTGTGGGGGGAGTGCATACTCCTTTGTGAGAGTATGTGTATGAGCGTGCAATGACTTAGGTACACAAGCATGAGCGCAAGTGTGAAACCATGGTGTGGCCACATGGGTGTGTGCACGTGTACACCCGGGTAGGTAAAATTGTCTATACGCAGGTATGTGTTCATTCAGCCCACCCTGGAAACAGATTCAGAGAAAGAAATTGTGCTGTGCACACACACTCACGTGTGTACAACCAGTGACCCCCTCCTCCGTCCTGAGTGCCCAGTACATCTTGGTTGGTGTAACATTTCTGCACCGCCCTTAATGCCAGAAATGTTGTATGTTAATGGCCAGGAGATTTATTATCCCGGCACCTAGTAAGCACTCATTAAACATTACTATGATCTTCATTATCATTTTTATCACAATTTTACAGATGAGGAAACAGGGAAAATGGCCTGCTCAATGTCATCCATAATAAGTATATGGTCGAAATAGAAACCAAACTTACAGAACCCAATTCCCAGCCAAGTGGTTTTGTTCCTATATATTTTGCTCTTTCATACACAGACCTCAACATGCACAGGTGTCATCGTACATAGGTGCCATCACATACACACCCATGCATAGGTGTCTGTCACAATACACACATATAGTGTCCGTCGCATACACACAGGTATTTGTCACATATATACACATACACTGGTGTCCATCACAACACACACATATGTAGGGCCCATCACATACACACATACATACATATAAGTGGGTGTCCATCACACACACACACACACTCACATGCATGCAGATACCTGAATGCAGCAATATAATAACTAATATTTTGCTCAACAATAAACATTTTTGCATAAGCTCCTTTCATACTTACAAAAAGAACTCGAAAAGCAAGTGCCACTCTTACCTTATAAACAAGGAAACTGAGGCACATAGTGGCTAAGTAATTTATCAGAGGTCACCCCGCTGCTAAGCAGAAGAGCCAAACCCTACGCTTTCAACCCCTCTGCGCTACGCCCCTCTGCACACACCTTCCGTCTTTCACTCTGTGGAGGTATGTAATTATTCATCATACGACGGCTTAATATTAAAATGAAATTAGCAGCGACCTAGGCATGGGCAGACACTTTCCATCTTGGCTCCCTCCCCCATTCTCTTCCTGGAAGAGCCAGAGTGGTTTCAAATGATCAGGTATCTGCATAATGCCTTCCCTTTGTTTCTTTTCCTCCTGACTAAACTGGCCAGAACACATACCTCTGTTAAACCCAAAGGCCTCCAGACTGGAATCTAACTACAGCCACCTATAAACGACGGTATGATAGGAAGGTGGCAGTGTCAGGTTCCCTCTGTCATGTATGCACGGTCTAGAATTCTGGAATTTTCAAGACTGGCTGAGGGCACTGAGGGTATGAACTCATGGCCTTTTTAGAAGATGAAGGGCCTCCAGGACAACAAACAAAAATCATAGCTACAAATTTTCTCTCCTGTTGAGGCCAGGATGTTGGTTGGATTGGATGAGAATGAAATGGTAGAAGGCGATGTGGACGTCATTGTCCCTTTAAGGTTATAAAGGCTGTGTGAAAACCTTTCTCTCTGAGTCAGGCTGGACCCAAGACTTTGGCTTATCCTATGGAATATGCTAGCTGTTGGTAAAACCTCCAGAACAACACTGGAAGCCACAGCTATGAGAGGATGAAGCCTAATATCAAAAAACACCTGGGAAACCAATTTTTATTGAGCAGCTATTATGTGCCAGGCTACCACTGTGAAGAAGCCGTGTTCCAGGCCCTCACAAGGTTCATGGTTTTGCAGGCACCAAACAGGGGTACCCCACTGCCCAGGGATAGGCTATGGCCTACTTAGGCACAGAGATGGGCTCTGTCCCCTGATGCGGCTGTGGGAGAGGCAGAGCAGGTGGTGAGAGCTTTCTCCTGTGTGTGCGGCCTTGACACATGGCCTGGATTCCTTTGTGGAGAGAGAGAAATGCAGGAACATTCCCAGAAAAGGCAGTGGACACCCCAACATATGTCCCTGACGGAGGACTGAGGGGACCCAGATTGAGAGAAAAGGAAGAGTCTCTCTGACATCTCCCTGTCATGCTGCCTCCCTACCCTGCCCTATCTCCTTCAGCATCTCTCTCTCCCCACCCTCTCCTTCCCCCCACCTTCTCCCTCTCTTCCCTCACCCTCTCTCTCATCCCCATCCTCTCCCTCTCTCCCCCAATCTCACTCTCTCACTCTCTCTCCCTCTCTCTCTCTCTCTCTCTCTCTCTCTCTCTCACACACACACACACACACACACACACACACACACATACACACAGATGACCTCTGAGGACAGATGGCCACCCCAAAAATAAAGAAGTAAAACAAAGAAACCAAAGCGTCCCCCACACAGCTTTGGGGGTGGCCATCTGTCGACCCAGAGACAACACGGACCCTCACAGCTAACCAACTCCATCAGAGATGGAGTTTGGCCCCCATGTTGCCCACCAGGGGCCAGGCACTGAGCAGCGCTTCCCGTGGCCTGTCCACACAGCCTGTGCTGCTGTTTGGGGTGAGTTTTAACAAAGCACCCATTGGGCTAACAGATTAGAACCAGGCGCTGCCTGAGGGTGCACATGGCTTAGTGAGCAGAAGGCATCTTTGTGGTGTTAACAAGGCGTCTCATTCAGCCCTCCACCAGAGCCTTAAGCAAGCATCCTGGCTTTGTGGAAGTTGTTACTCCCTCCACTCTTTCCCTGAGGGATGAGGCAGAAGAGGGACCTCACCAGGTCACAGCTAGTAAGTTACCAAACATGGGATTTGAACCCAGGTCTCCAAGGCCAAGGCTCATGCAAACATTACTCTCTAGCTTCCAACGTGCGTGCCTATGTGCACAGTGCCAGATACGTGTTCACAGTGTGCAACCTGGAGGGTGCCCAGGGCGTGCCCAGAGACACTGACACTCTCTTGAGGGGTCTCTCTCGATCTCAGAGAAAGCATTTCCACTCTCGCAGGAGTCCCAGTCAGAGAGGGAGGCCAAGTTGTGCCCAATGGAGCTTTGGCCTGAGCAGGGAGCAGTAGCCGTCCTCAGAGAGCCCAGTCTGAGGGCATGACATGGGGAATGGACATAGCCCTGTTCTGGGGTTCTCCATTCTGAGAAGAGTGACAGACAAACATGAAGCAAAGAAGCTCTAACAAACCAATTCTGCCCCTCACCCCTCAAATCAGCAGTGGAAACAGGGTGCCCGATTCTCCCCGTCCGTGCATCAGAATGAGCAAGCAGTGTCAGCCCCAGGGCCTCACAGAGGGAGAGCCAGGAGAGAGGTGTGAGTGGAGAACAGGCTGTCACTCAGCCACCGCAGCTCCCTGGGGACACTTTACAACTTCACCTATTCTGCATCGCCTGCTTGACGGAGCATCCAAAGCAATTCCAGGACTATATTTCATTGTCACATTTATTTGCAAGGGGTGTCAGTCAGACCCCGGAAGTCAGCTGCCCCACTGCTCCTCATTCTTTGTCACACACACACACACACACACACACACACACACACACACAAACACACACACACAAACACACACACACACACACAGACTGTACACATTCGCTGAAACTCACATTCAGGTGCACTTTGAGACACACAAAAGATACCCAGAAACTCACAATCATGCGCACATCATGAACACACAAACTTGTGGTCCATGAATCAGAGCCATCATGTTGCACAACCCCTGGGTGCACCATCCATATCATTGTCACTCTCATATATGGCCATTGTGTACACACAGCAAAACACATAGTGCCCCTTGTGTACATAGCTGCATACACACACACACACACATACATAGACAGAAGCACACTCTCGATCACACACAGACACCCAGAGAGCCAGAATCCTCAGGCCAAGGACTGCCACACTCCCGGCCTTCCACGGCCCCCTAAGATCAGGGAATATGAGGAGATAGAAGAGCAGGGAGCTCTCTGAAGCCCCCCTCTCCTTATTCTATGAGTTTCTCAAGCTGAGAAGGCCCTGCTACACCCCCTTGCACATGTAAACACACACACACACACACACACACACACACACAGCAGGAACCTCTTAAGCCAGCAGAGTTGAAGCCCAACCATTAGCACTAATTAGCACACTTGTTGGGAAAGGGATTTAATTAACTCTCTGCTGGGGCTCCAGGGAAGCCGGGCCCAGGTCAGGCTTGCTGAAACTGGGCCTCTCCTTTCTCACGTGGCTTTTCAGGTGTGGGTGAAGGGCCTTCAGTGAGGGAATGGAGGCGGTCACATGTCTGGACACCCGGATATATAATGACACCTTTCATATACATTCAGATGTATGCACATGTGTGCATGGACATACACTGAAGTATCCCCACATGCATGTGACCCCAACTTAAAAACAGATGATAGATAGCCGGATAGATGATAGATAGATAGATAGATAGATAGATAGATAGATAGATAGATAGATAATGAATAGATGGAAGCATAGCTAATGGATGGATAGATAATAGGTGGATTTATGAAGAATGGATGGATAAATGGGTGGGTGAATAGACAGATGAATAGATAGATAATAAATGGATGGATGGATAGATAGATAATGGATGGATAAACAGATAATGGATGGTGGATAGAGAGAGATAAAGATAGACACAGAGGTAGAATGAGAGAGAGAGATGTGAGTGGGTAGGTGAATGGTAGATGGATGAGTAAATGCACAAAAAGAGTTATGTGCAGCCACATAGACAAGGAACACATGTAGCTATGTACTATACACAGTCCTACACAGATACATGCATTATAATCACTTACATTTTCACTTATGTGCACATTTTCTCTCCTCTCCCTCTCTTCTTCCCTTTTTCTTTCCAAGAAAGGAGGATTTATAGCTTGGGTTGAGAAGTGAGCTCTGGAAGTCAACTACATGGATTTGCACAGTTCTGCCACTTTCTAGCTATGTGAACTTGGACAGGTTCCTTAAGCTCTCCGAGCCCACGTTTCCTCTATAAGATGGAGACAATGGTACATGGCAAATAGGGTTGGCATGAGGATAAAGATGGAAAGTGCTTGGAAGAGTACCTGATACATAGTAAAGGTTCAGTACACCATAGCTATTATCACTGAGGTGGTATTTCTCCTACAGGGAACAATATGAAAGCCCCAGAAATATCCAGAACAGGCTCATGTCCCCAAGAAAGAAATTTGAGGGCCTCTGGCTCCACCTCTGTTTCCCTCCCAAGCCCCTTATCACACACACACACACACACACACACACACACACACACACACACACACCCTGGAGACTAGGTCCCATACAGAGCTCCAAGGGTGGGAGGGAGGTCCCTTGGGGATCCCATGTGTGCAAAGATGGGCTAAGCCAGGCCCTGAGCAATGAGCCAAGCACAAGAAGAGCCAGCCTCCAGGGTCCCCTGAGCCCCTAGGCCCAAACAATGATATATATTTTCAATTTTCTCAAAAATTATCTATTTTTTTCCTCCAGACGTTCATCTTGTGCTTTTTGACCAGGATAAACTGAAAAATAATAGAATCCAGATGGAAAAGAGATAGTCATTCGTCCTGCACAGATTGCAGTGCTGGCACGAGCCCCCTGACTCATGGAGGGGGGCAGGGGGCCTGGAGAACAGTGGTCAGGCCTGAGCAGGAAGAGAGATGGAGCAGAGGGCATCTCACAGCCCCTGGGACTCTGCAGCCCCGCTGGCCTCCTCACAGCCTGGTGGCATGGAAAGAGCTGGGGTGTGGTGCTGGGACACTAGGGTCTTACCTCACTGTGTGACCTTAACTAACTCACCCCCCTCTTGGAGACTCATTTTCCTTACTTGCAAAGTGGGGATAATAATTCCTCAGTTGTCCACCCAAAAAGAAGATGGGAGATTTAAATGAACTGTGCTTGAGAGGGCTTCAGACAGCATCTGTATCCTGAAGGGCCCTGGCTTCCCGCAACCACACTCCCAGGGCTCTGGGCCTCAGGGCTGGGTCTAACAAGTGGGCCTCCTTATGTCTTCCATAATTTATCCTATCAAGCCTCCTGACTCTGGCACATCCCATCCCCAGACCCTCAAACTCCTTTGGATGGATTCCCATAGCTCCAGCAAGCTAAGTAGTTTAGAAAGACTGCCAAGATGGTCCCTTTTGTTCTGAAAGACCATCAAAGGAGGCAGTATATCTATATTAGTGTCCACTTCTTTGGGAAGTCTTTCCTAATGTCTAACTCAAATCCATTCTCCTGCAATGAACTTGCTTACTCTTTTTGTGATCCCAACAGGATCAAAGCCTGGTCAACCACGGTCTATCATTTTCTGCCAAACGAAGTCTTTCTTTTCTAATGCTCCCTTCATGGAGACAAGGCTAATTAACGAATAAAAAAGACACCGAAGTTTGGAGTTCAAGCACCAGCTCTGACACGTAAGGCTGTGAGACCTTGGACAAGTTACCTAACGTTCCTGAGCCCTGATCTCTCTAGGGCTCGGAATCATGCCTTGCCTGCTTCGAAGGCTGCTGTGAGAAGATGTAGAAGGCCTGGGTAGACTGAGGTGATCCCTACAGATGTGAAGGACGCCTGGCTCTGGGAGCCGGCCCCTTCTCCGGCACAGCCAGCTCCAGTCTCCTTGCCAAGGGTGAGACTTTATCTCTCTGGAGAAGGAAGGAGGTGATTTGAAGGAGAGGTGAGGAGCTGCTCCCCCTCTGCCCGGAGTAATTGGTGGTAATCCCGCAGCCAAGCCTATCGCCTCACTCCCAGCTGTGGCTCTTCTCACGGCTCAATTGTAAAACACAATTTTAATAACCCTGACAGGAGGGGATCATTTTTCTTTTGTCACTTAACTCGGATTCTGTTGGAGAGAGACAGACATGAAAAGAGAGAAAGACAAGCTGACAGAGTGACAGGAACCAACGAAGAGGGAGAACTAGGGACAGAGAGTCAAGAAGGAGTGGCGTCTGGATAACTGAGATGAGGAGGAGGGAGAAGGGCAGCAAGGGAGAAGCAGGGTGAGGGAGGAGCAGGACCGGAGAGCAGTGCTTCCCCCTGTGGCTCCCCCATCCTGAACCCCACCCCCTACACTGACAGCCAATGTGGAGTAATCAGGACAAGACACCCCCCGACCAGGCAGGCCCAGGCTTCTCTCTAAACTGTCCCATCTGTCTCATCTTAGGGCCTCGTGTGGATGGTCAAAGTGCCCCAGGACCGGGGTGGAGGAAGGTGAAAGGAAGATTCCTGATTTAGGGCCCTTTGCTTAAGAGCAGTAACTCCTCCAGTACGTGGCTACAGTCCAGTGCAGGGGGTAAGAACACAGGTGTGTGTCAGACAGACTGCGGGCCCAGCTCTGTCACATGCTGGCTGAGTGGTCTTGCTGGCCTTCCCTGACCTTGGTGTTCTCATCTGTACAGTGGGTACCTACTTCACACACTTGTGTGGTGAATACATGAGCTGATGTGTGTGCCAAGACAATTCAGTGCACGGCACATACAAGTAAGTGGTAAATGAAATGCCCAAGACACAGAAAACAGGCAGCCTGGGTAGTGGAGAGGCCTCCTAGGACAGCAAAGAGCTGGAACAAGGGGCTTCCATGAACTTGTGTTGAGACTTCTCAAAGTCTGGCTCTGCCAGCCCTGGGAGACATCCCACCTCACCAGAAACCACCAGCAGAGGCAGGAAGAAAGGCACAAAGAGGCCTTGGCAGGGGTCA
>CM053502.1:19276540-19442112 GCA_028627145.1 Eidolon dupreanum | reverse complement strand
ACACACACACACACACACACACACACACACACACACACACACTCCCCTTCCCTCTCTCCCTGAGTACAGAGGAGGATCCAACCCTTAGAAACACAAAGGGACCTAGCTGTCCACTGAGGAGAAGGGATGCTTTTCATTTCTTCCTGCTGACTCACCCTCCTGGCCAGGACAGGTTGGAAGGGCTTCAGACAAGAAGAAGAAAAAAAATGCTTTCAATCTGCCAGGCCATCTGCAGGTACAACTGTGTGGAATGACCTGCCCTCCCTCAGCTTCTCAGTCCACCTGAGTAATTCTGCTCAAAGGAGAGCAAAATTAAGTGCTCCACCTAAGAAGTCACAGCCCCCACATCAGAACTCTGACTCTCGCTGGCCTAGCCTCACCTCTCACTCCCTAGGGGGTTGGGTTCATAGCCCTCAGGTTCTACCTAGGGGTGCCCCATTATCTGCCATCATGGTCTCCACTCACCTTGAACTACACAGGAGCACATTCTCATCCTTGGAGCAATCTGTCACTTTTCTGTGGCTCATGCACCTGCCCCCTGAACACAGGCAAAATTCTCTATCCACCACGAGATAAAGGGCAGCTTCCAGCACTGGGCCTCTTTATGCTTCCTTGGCAGCCCCATGCCCTTTCTTGCAGTGACTGGCATCACCTAAGGCTCACCCTGTTAAGGTTTCAGCAAAAGGCACTCACAGTCAGCTTGCTCAACCCCTTACCACTGAGGTTGGCAGCCTCGACATGACACCACGGTCAAGTGTAAGGGAGCAGAAGAGGAATCTCACAACAGCAGCCCCATGTGGCTGACAAATGATGGATAGGGTAAGGTAGGATAGGATAGGAGCTGAGCACACAAACCTTAAAGCCTAAGTTGTCACCCTGGCTCAGCCACTTTCTGGGGAACCTCAAGTTGGTTACTTAACCTCTCTTGTTCATCTACAAAATAGGGATGCCACTGGTAGCTGCCTCTTCGACCTGCTATTTGGTTCCCCTCTCCTTTTGTTCAAGTCAAAATGTCCTCCACGTTGGTGTCCAGGTTACATTAACCAACAGTCAGTTGACAGGTGTCTTCTCCTCCCAGATAAACCCACGTGTTTCAGTCTCCCTTGAAGCTAGGTGTGGCATGTCACTATGCCCTGGCTCTCAAATGTTGTGTGACAGCTTCTGAAACCTTACTTAAGAGAAAGATGGAGCTTGCCTTTTGTGTCCCTGCTTTATCCCATCCTACAAACTTTCCTAAAACATGGATTTGCCATCTTAGGCCATGAGGATGAGGGTCACCCCTGGGGATGGGAATAATAAGCTGTGGGAAGCCCATGTTATGAATGCTCCAGAGCCCCTCGCCAGCCCTGGACATGACATAGAAAGAAACTTCTTTCTTGTTTCAGTTCTCAAACACATACATTTTCCCAGTTGCCACATAGGTGGAAACAGTGGCCTTGGACGTAGGCATTCCAGCTGGAGAAGCATTTCTCGCCATCAGCAATCTTCAAAAATCTCCCAATTCAAGTCATTTTCATCAGGGAACCCACATGCTCATGGATACCTCCCTCACATCAATGATGCCACCTGGCAGGACATGCCTGGGAGTTGCAAGCAATCCATCAATCCCAACCAAAAGGTTTTGGCTCTACCAGACAAGAAATGTAAGGTGCTCCAGGTAAGTTTCTCATGTGGGTTTCCTACACTAGGAGTTAGATTCCCCATTTGCACTTGACATCTACCATCTCAGACAAGAAGAACTGAGCCCAGTTAACTAGAGTTCTGTCCCTCTCCAGGTGGTCAAAGCAGGATAGTAGTTGGGGCATCTGGATTGTTCCCACTGCCCTTGGCAGTTTCTCATGAGTGAGTTTGACTATCCCAGTCCCCACAGTAAGAAAGAGGTGCCCTCGGGGACAGTCCTGATCCTTCTAGCCAGGGCCCCTGTTCTTCCCTTTGATCAGCTCCCTGCTTCTTTCTCCCCTCAGGAGGAAGGTGGAGATGAGGGCCCAAGCACCGCGTGGTGAACGGCTGCCATCCCTCACCACCTCTAAAACTCTCACTCTTTCAAGACTCCCGTTGACCCTGGGGACCACTTCAGTGGCCTGTGAAAAGTCCCGCAGGACAAAGCATCCTCGTTCCTGAACCTGTTTTGACATGTTTGCTGGGCTTAGAACTGAGCCCCATCCCAGGCTGCCCATCACATGAGCAAGCCCATCACCCTTCCATGTTTTGAGACCTCACCCATCCACCACTCCAATCCTCACCTGAGTGGAATCTACACTCTCCACATTTGTCACATCCCTGCTTCTTAAGCTTTTGGCTTCCCTAGAGGACACCTCCTGTGCTCCAACCCCAGGCACTCATAACCTTAAGGGTATCAGTGGCCACCTAGCAGAGCAGTTCTGGGGGAGATTCCCCTGTACCTCAGACTTGAGCTGTTAATGCATCTGAGCCAGGTGAGATGCTGCACGCCTCTGTTACCTGGACCCAACCAAACTACCATGAACATGCAGATCTTGCTGCAGCCCCTTATCCTGCCCATTAGCAGAGTGTCCAGTGGAAGGACCTATGACACAGCGGGCACAGGTGCCCCACAGAGGGCCCTGGAAGTTGTGACATGGTGAGGCAGCCTCAGGCAACCTCACAGACAGTGAACATCTAGAGGGCGGGAGCTAGAGAACACCGTGGTGCCACGCAGTAACTCAAGCTGGTTGGCACTTTCCCGAACACCATGTAAAATCCCCTGGAGGCCTCCAGAAATAACTGGATGAGAGCTTCAGGCTTCTGGTTATCTTGGTAAACAGATGGGGATAGAAGCCAGCCAAAGACAGGTCGTGACTGTCAATGTGACCCCATTGGTACATTTCCCAGGCTGGTGAGGCCTTGAGGAAAACTCTAGATGAAGTGCTTGTGTGCAGCCACCACCACCATCGTGACTCCCTTAATACTGAATCCTTTTTTCACGGAGGCTCTGTCCCGTTGTCCAGCCACCCAGGCTCAAATGTTCAGTGCACCTTCAAAACTATTTACATGTATTGGACACCTACTCTGTGGCAGACCCCATGCTAGGTAGTTTATAGGAATTACACTCATTAATCTTCATGGTGACTTTTTAAAGCAGACACAATGAAGACTCCTATTTACAAGCTGAGGAAATTCAGAAGTTATGCAATTTGCATGAGAGCCCTGAGCGAGTGACAGGCAGAGCTAGGATGTGAATAGAGGTAGTCTGTCCCCAAAACCCCAGATCTTCATCAGCATCCTACACGACTCAATTGATGGTCAGTTCTTCCCTTGCTCCCTCTACATCTCTTGTCACTGCTGCTGCTACTACTTTCATAATTTTAAAACCCACATATGCTTCATCTTTTTTCCCAAAAGGACGTGAAAATGCTTTACGTTTGGAAAGATTAATTCATTCAACAGATTCATATTGCTCAGGGGGGAAAAAATCAATCCTAAGCGTTGCTATGGTTGCTGTGATTAATCCTGAAATTTAGTTTTGAGCTTCCTGGCAGCCAAGGCAAAAAATGAAACACTAAGTTCTGACACTCTTACTATCAGAAAGGAGGAAGCAGATCATTTCCTCCACAGGGAGAAATATTTCCAGGAACTAATTCTGAAATAGGCTTCTCATATAGGGCCTCATGTTACAGACATGGTGTGACATAATAAAAATGCAATCTTCTGTATGATTTGATGGCAAGAGCAGGTAAAGGACTTGCAGTATAAACAGAGGGGGTACCAAGCAATCTTGGACACAACAGACTCAGGGGCCCCAGCATGTGCATTGTCTGTAGGTTAGAGCTCAGAAAAGCTAGACTTTTCCCCACATGTCTCAGCTCTTGCTGGGTTTTGTCTTTTGAAAACAGAAAGCCATGGCCCATTTTCTGGTGGGTCCCAAAGTACTACCTTTTGGGTGGGGGTGAAGGTGAGGGTGAAACAGAGCCTCAGGCTACGGAAACTAGAGATGCCCAAGAAGGGTAGTTCTATTCTAAAAGTTGAGATCAGGCACATATTCACTTAGATATTTATTGTGTCTTTTCTATGCCAAGTTTTGCACCAAGTGGAGTGGAAACCAATGAAATAAATAACACAGGGTTCCTAACCTCAAGAAATTAACAGAATCATTAATAGCAAAACTTACCCTTTTATTCGAGAACCTACTCTGGGTCAAACATTGAGCTGGGTGTTTTGCATATAGCATCTCATTTGATATTTCTAATAAACATTTACAATAAATAGTTATTATTGCTAACCACAGCACAGGACTAGACGGAACTTGATCCCCACAGTACTGGGACCCACAATGGCACACACCGAACAAGAAGGCCACTATTTGTCCAATAGACCTCATCTGGTTGGAGGAGCTTTCTTATCCAGGGTCCTAATGGGAACCCCACATCAACGACATCGAATGGCGTCCTTGTATATAAAAATGCTCTTATTTAACAAATAATTTCAGGTAAGAGATTTCAGGGTGGGAAAGGGGGTCTCTGTTCAATTTAAAAAATATTTATGGAACAATTTCTCCATGTCAGGCAGCGTGGATACCCAAACAATAAGATACCATGCCTGATCTCAAGAAGCCCCAGTCTAATAGAAAAGCATAAATGGTAACTTCCAACATGATCTGATGACTGCTAAGAGTGAAGTAAGCCCAGGGTACTTTAGAAAGACAGAGGAATCATCCCTGGAGGACAGAAGAGTCTTCCACCTTGGAGGAGGATCAGGGAAGACTTTCTTGAGGAAGTGGCACAAAAGATGAGTCTTATAAAATGAATAAGATTTATCCAGATGGGAAAAAATGGGAGTGGGGAAAACAGTTGAAAAGGAACTTCAGAAAGTAAGAAGAGCTTGGACAAAGGCAAGAAAATGACAAATAACATGGAGTAAGACTTGGCAGAGAGAGGGTAGGATCCACAAAGAAGTTAGGAATTCCTAGAGCATACAGTTTGAGGCTAGGAGTCATGAAGATGAGACTGGAAAGCCTAGCAGGATCCAAGCCTTGAGGAGCATAGACTTTACTATGAGGGCAGTGGAGATTGATGAAAGATTTTAACCAGAGAGTGACTTGATCACTTTTATGCTTTGGGAGCTTCTCTCTACCCTCAGTATGGAGGCTGATTTAGTAGCCTGGAGACTGGAAGAACATACAAGTCACAAGAAAGAACATTGGGAGTTGCAAGGAAAGGGGGAATCCTCTTCCAGGAACATGGTGGATATTGGGCCCTCACACCACAGATTCTTGAAAAAAGGTATCTCCAAGCCTACCAGCACCATCAGCAAAGAGATGTAAATAACTGAGAGTTGACATCTGGGTGGCACAGGAGCTATAAGAAAACAAGGGTGTGTTGCCCTAAGAGAAAATTCTACTTTCAGTAGACCAAGAATGGGCTAGAAGCAAGCAGGGGCTATCATCTTAACATTAACCCAGGGTGCTCAACAGAGGCTAAAGTGATCCCCAGGTTAGTGGTGTCTCTTGACCTTTGACAAAAGTAAATAAATCCCCTCTGGAGGACAAGATACCCAAATTAGGCACTCAGGGTTCACAAAGAATACACATATAAACCCACAATTTAAAAAAAAAAATCAAATATACAAGGAGGTGAGACTGAGCAGAAACAACAAACAGTAGATTTAGACCCCTAAGCAGTCAGAAATGTGATTGTTATAGTTATAGTATATGAGATAACTGATTGAAATTTTTAAAGAAAAGACAAAATCGTAAGAATGAAATCATAAGAATGATCAAGTAACAAGAAATAATAAAAAAAGACTAGTCAGGTCTGGAAAAGGATAAAATAGAACTTTTAAAAATAAAAATGATAGCTGTTGAACTGAAACCCAATAAATGGGTTAAACAGCATATTAGACACAGTCAATGAGACAAAGAGTGATCTAGAAGAGAAAGCTGAAGGAATTGCAGCACAGAGAAAAGCAAATGGAAAATCTGAGAGAAAAGTGAGAAGCTATGGCGGACAGAGTGAAAGTCCCAGAAAGAGAATAGAGAGAGAAAGGTGGAGAGGCAATATCTGAAGAGATAATGGCTGAGAATTTTCCAGAACTGATGAAAGGCATGACTCCACAGACACTGGGAGTATAATACATGTCTAATGAGATAAATAAAAAGAAATCCACATCTAGTCATAGTGTAGTGAGACTGCAAAACATCAAAGACAAAAATCTTAAAAGTAGCTGCATAGAAAAGACAAAGAAAGGATAATGAGACATTAATACATCTCTCAAAAGCAAACATGAAATCTAAAGACAGAGAATAACTTGAAAGCACTGAGAGAAAATAACTGTCAACCTAGAGCCATGAACTTAGCAAAACCATCTTTAGAGGCTGAGAATGAAATGGAGATTTTTTTCTCCAGAAAAATGGAAAGCTTACTATTATTAGATAGAAGAAGGATGAAGAGGAGGAGGAGAAAGAGGAGGAGAAGAAAAAGAATGAAGAGTAGGAGAAGGAGAAGAAAGAGGAGAAGGAGGAGGAGAAGGAGGAGGAAGTGGAAGAGAAGGAGAAAAGAAAGGAGGAGGAAAGGAAGAAGATAGACATAATATGTCTCTGCCATAAATTCCTAAGTAATAAGAGCACTTGGAGCATCTTTTGTTCTAATATTTGGTCTTTGACCCTGGTTTCTAACAGAGAGCTCCTAAATCCCTTGGAATTTCCTGGATGATAGGAGTTTCTTTTGTTCTAATGAGGTAACTCTGGGTGGGCTCCTGGATGATTCCTGGATGCCAACTGTTCACCAGAAAGACCAAGCCATGATTAGAAGCTTAGAATTTTCAGCCCCACCCCCACTCTCCCAAGAAGGGAGAAGGGCCGAAAATGGAGTTAATGATCAATCATGCCTTAGGAAGCCTCTCTAAGATCCCAAATGCACAGGGTTCAGAGAGCTTTCAGGTCTGTGAACACATCCACGTATGGGGAGGGTGACACACCCCGATTCCACAGGGACAGAAGCTTCTGCACTCAGGACCCTCTCAGACCTCGCCCTATGTATCTCTTTATCTGGCTGTTCATCTGTATCCTTTATCATATCCTTTCATAAACTGGCAAACGTAAGTATGTGTTTCCTGTGTTCTATAAGCGGCTCTAGCAACTAATCAAACCTGAGGAGGGGTCACAGGAACCTCCGATTTTTAGCCAAGTTGGATAGAAATTGTGGGTAAACTGGGAACCTACTTTTTGTGATTGGCATCTCAAGTGGTAGGGAGGAGAGAAGTCTTGTGGGACTGAGTCCCTAACTTGTTAGATCTGACAGTATTCTCAAATATACAGTGTCGGAATTGAGTTAAATTGCAGTTGGTGTCATGGAGAATTGCTTGGTGAGGAAAAAGATGTCCACATATTTGGTGACCAAAGGTGTTAGAAGTGAAGTGTTTTGTATGAATAGGAGACACAGGAGGAAGAAAGAACTGTGTCTTTCTCTGTATAGGGAAGAAAACTGGGTGGTTTTTCTTATAGCCATTAGCAAGTCTTTACTAAAGGAACCTCTGAAGAATGTGCTATAATAAAAGTAGGAATTTCTCAGAAGGAAAGTCTGGTATTCAAAAAAGAGTGGTGAGCAAAGAAATTGATAAGCATGTAGAAAAATCTACATGAACATTGTATAAAATAATAACAATATATGCGAACAGAAAGAACTAAAATACTGCACAAAAATGGTATGTAAATCTGTAAAAGATCAAAGTAAAAGGGTTCAAATGTCGTATTATTTAGGAAGGGGTTTTATGCAGGATAGAATTTCAAAAGCAACCACTAGAAATACAGGAGTATATAAATTCCAAATCAATAAAAAGGATAAGAAAAGATAGGATAAAAAAAGAAACAGACTCAGTAAATCCAAGGTAGGGAGAAGCAAGAAAGGAGAGGGAGAAGGCATAGGGGGAAAAAATAGGATAAGAAAGAAAACAAATATAAGTCAAAAAATATCAATAATTGCAATAAACTTTAAAGGACTAATGTGCCATTTAAAAGACATAGTGTTGGATTGGATTTTTTCATTCCAGCTCTTTGCTGTTTATAGTGTGTGGCACATTAAAAATATAAGGAGATGGGTGGAAAGACAATACAAACACTAATCGAAAGAAAACTGGACAGCTACACTAAAATCAGAAGGTGAAAAAAACAGGCTTTGTGATGACATAGAGCATGATTAGGTATAAGAAAGGTCAGCGCTTAAAAGTTAAATGTTCATTTTTCTTAGAAGATGCAACAATCCTAAATCTGTATATACCTAATAAAATAGCCTCAAAAATTAGAAAACAAAAACTGATAGAACTGCAGAGGGAAACAGAAAAACCCATAGGGGTAGATTTGAATACTCAGCTCTCCATTACAGGTAAGTCCAGTAGACAGAAAATTAGCCAAAGAGCATTTGAACAATATAACAAGCTAGGTTTAATGGAAGTTTACAGAACTCTGCATCCAACAATAGAAACTAAACTTCTCAAGCACACTTTTCATTAAATTATTATAATTGGTCATGTACTAAGTTATAAAGTGAGTCTTAATTCCAAAGAATCATCATCACACAGGTCATGCTCTCTGACTACACTGCATTTGAATTAGAACTTGGTAAAAAACAGATACATTTTAAATTCCCATACATTTGGAAATTTCTAACTTTTCTTCTGAGTAATTCGTAAGTCAAAGATAAAATTAGAATAGAAATTTTAAAACACTTAGAGCAGAATAATGAAAACAGTACTTATCAAAACTGTGGGACAGAGCCAAAATGGTGCTTTCAGTAAAATGGAGAGCCTTAAAATTTATGTTAGAAAAGTTTAAAATTTTTAAAAATTAATGAACTAAGCACACAACTTAAGAAGTTATAAAAATAATCATAGACTAAAGCCAAAGAAAACCCAAAATAGTAATAAATAAAGCTAAGAGAAATTCATTAAATCAAAGCAAAGAGACAGTAAAAAAAAAAAGCAACAAAGTCAAAAATTAGTTTATTGAAAAGAATAATAAAAAGACAAACCTCTGGAAAGACTGATCAAAAATTTTTTAAAAAGTCACCAAAATTTTGTATTAAAAAATTTTTAAAGAAACATATTTACAGATCCAGAAGAGATTAGAAAGACAAAGTGAACACTGTGAACAACTCTACATCAAGGAATAAATCATTCCAACTTATACAAACTCTTACAGAGATTAGAAAAACACTGTGCACTCCCTAACCCATTCCATGAGGACAGTATAACCTTGATTCCAAAATCTAAGAAAGAGAGTATGAGAAAAGAAAATTATAGGCCAATTTTACTCAAGAGCATAGAAGCAAAACGAGGTAATAACAACCTGAATCCAGCAGTGCATAAAAATGATAATATGTTCTGACCAAGTTGGGTTTATCCTAGAATTGCAAGAATGTTTTAATATTATAAATCTATAAATGTTATTCATCACACTAACAAATTAATTTAGAAAACCACATAATTTTTCAATAGATGCAGAAGCATTTGATATAATTTAACACTTACACATGATTTTTTAACTCTCGGCAAACTAGGAATAAAAGGGATATTTCATAAACAGTAAAGGTTAACTACCCGAAACCTTTAGAAAACTTTATTCTTAATGGGAAATATTAGCATTTTCTTTAAAATAGTGAACAAGAGAAAGATGCTCACTACCACTCTTTCTCTTCAAAGCCAAACTGGTATTCCTATCCGGTATAGTAAGACAGGAAAATGAAATAAAATATAAAGATTAGAAGGAAAGAAGTGTGCATTATTCACAGATTATATGTTTATTTACATAGAAAACCCCAAAATCTACAAATAAAGTGTTAGAATAAGAGATTTAACAAAGTTGCCAGATTTTTTTTTTTTTAACAATATATAAGAGGAAAAGAGAAAGATATCTTTTCCTAAGGGGAAAAAAATCAATTGCATTTAGGAGGTGTAATTTTAAAATATATATTATTTAAAATTGCAACAAGACCATAGGTAATCAGGAATAAAAACGCTTTCATGGGGATAGGGATATTTAAAACTCGATATTTAAAACTGTTAATTCCTTCTATAAAATCAATATAACTCCAATCAAGATCACAAAAGGATTTTTGTGGATCTAGACAAGCTAATTCCAAAATACATTAGAAAAACAAAAGCCCACGAATAGACGCTGCTGGCAAAAGTAAATAAATAAGGTGAGGGGACTCGATCCACCAAACGTCAAGACTTATGAAGGTAAAGTGAGACAGTGCGGCATTGACACAGGGATGGTCAAATGGACCAATGGAACAGAACGGAGAGCCTCAGAACAAATACATAGAAAGTTTACATATGACACAGATAGAAGATGCAGATCCCTGGGGAAAGAAAACAATTTCATTTTTTTCCTACGTCAATATCAGTGAGAAATTGCATATCCAAGTAGAAAAAAAAATGAAATTGGATCTTTTCCCCAAATCATAAATGATATCAGTCCCAGATGGATTAAAGCCTTAAATATGAAAGGCAAAACCTTTCAACTCAGAGAAGAAAATACAAGAGAATATCTTTATGACCTCAGAATAAGAAAGGCTTTCTTCAACAAGATAAAAAGCATCAAGCATAAAAGAAAATATTCATAAATTCAATTACATTAACACTAAGAACTTTTCTCCATCAAGACTTCACAAAGAAAATGAAAGGACAGACCACCAACTGGGAGAAGTTATTTGCAACATACGCCACTGATAGCCCAGTTGAAAACATGAGCTAAAGACACGAACAGGAATTTCTCAGAAGTGGAACATGAAGGGCAAATCAACACATGAAAAGAAGATCAACTTCATTAATAATCAGCACAATACAAATTAAGACAACATGAGCCACAATTTTACACCATTTTGGCAAAAATGAAGAAGTCTGACACCACTGAGGTTGGTAAGGATGTAGAGCAACAAGGATATTTACACTCAGCTGGTGGGAATGTAAATCAGTGCAAGCATTTTGGAAAACAAGATGGTACCATTTGTAACTTTGAACATTTGCATATCCTGCTTGCCCAGCAATTCTTCTAAAAAAACTCATGAACTTATGCATCAAGAAAGATGTACAAGAAGGTGCTGCTATGGCTTCCAGTGGGGTCGGCGTGAATGCTGGCAGCTCATCAAATGAAGCTCCTGAAATTCCAGAAAACATGGGAGATTGGCTTCCTACCACATTGCCACCAATAAGAATGATTTCCAGAGGAACTCGATCCTCAGTTTGGGACTTTTCTCTGTGAGAATTTAGCTGGCCAGGAATTTGAGTGACATTGACCTAATGGCATCTCAGCTAGGGGTGTAGCCAAATAGACACATAGAATGTGCGCTGTACTTGAACTTTCCAAAAACAGAGCCTCCAACCTGTGACCATCTCAAGACTTGCCCTGATGGCAACTGAAGTTTGAGTCGGACAGGCACCTGCTCGTCTCCGCCTGATTTCCTTTTCACCGATGAGTCATCTCAGAACTCCATTCTCTGGTCAGCAGTCAGGCTTCGGCTCAAGTGCTGCCCTCTGTTCTGTAAAGTTCCATAAATAGTTCCTAAGTTTCTGCAAGGGGTGTGATCTTTGCTCTTGTCTTGAGGAATAACCTAATGGTATTTTAACAGTTATTTGAAATAAAGACTACACAAGACAGCCAAAAAATATAAAGCAGAAAGTAGTTCAAGAATGTCCCTAGCAGCAAAAAAAATGAAAACTATCTCAGCATCCACTAATAAAAAATGGATAAAACTAATTTTTGGTATAGCTACATGATGAACATTACAAAGATAAAAATGAATATGCTTCGATCATCCATAACAACATGGCAGAAATAGAACAGTGAAAGAGAAAAAAATGAAGTTGCAGAAGACTGCATTCAGTATGAGAGAATTTTAACAAAGTTAAACAAGCAAACTAAACAATATATTTTTAACAGAAACATACATATGTGATAACTATATTTTTAAATAGAAAGGGAGTAATAAATATAAAACTCAAATAGTTGTTACCTCTGAGGGCTGAGGAGACAGGGAGGTAGAGTTTACAAGAGGATAATAAGATGCATATGATATTCTAGATCTGTGCTTTTCAACATGGTAACCATTAGCCACATGTGACTATTTTTATTTATATTTAAATTAATTAAAACTAAAGCAAATTTAAAATTCAGTTCCTCATGCTCGCTAGCCAAATTTCAAATAGCCACATGTGGCCAGTGGCTACTCGATTGGACATCACAGATTTACAGACCATTTCCATCATCACAGAAAGTTCTATTGGACAGCTCTATTCTAGACCAGAGGTTGGCAAACTTTTTCATAAATGGCCAGGTGGTAAACTTTTTGGCTTTGTGGAACATAAGGTCACTGTCACAACTACTCTCCTCTGCTGCTGTACCTAAAAGCAGCCACAGACAATATGTAAATGAATGGATGTGACTCTGCTCCAATAAACCCTTACTTACCAAACAGACAGGAGGCCAGATTTGTCCTATGAGCCTTAGTTCATTGACTCCTGTTCCAGATCTTAAGTTGGGTGACTGGTCAACAGATGATCATTTTATTATTATGCTTCATAATTTCAAGTATTTTTACCTATCAAATAGTACATAATAGTACATAATAAATTTATATATATATATATATATATATATATATATATATATAGGAACAACTGATAAAATCTGAATAAGACCTGTAGATTAGATAATATTTTAACAATGTTAATTTCCTGATTTTTATCATTGTACTATGGTCAGGCAAGATAATGTCCTTGTTTTTAAATAACACACATGAAAGTACTTGGGCGTTATAGAGAATCATATGTGCAACTTACTCTCAAATAGTTCAGAAAAATATTTAAATATATGTATGTATATGTACACGTACACACACGTTAGGGCCACCATAACAAATTACCACAGACTGGGTGGCTTAAACAACAGAAAATTATTTTCTCATAGTTCTGGAAGTTAGAAGCCTAAGATCAAGGTGTTGGCAGGGTTGGTTTCTTCTAAGGCCTCTGTCCTTGGCTTACAAATGGCAGGCCACAACAGATGATAGATTAGATAGATAGATAGATAGATAGATAGATAGATAGATAGATAGATAGATAGATGATAGATATAAATAGATAGATGATGGATGGATGGATGGATAGATAGATAGATAGATAGATAGATAGATAGATAGATAGATAGACAGACATAGATGATAAATAATATATGATACATACATGATAGCATGATAGACAGAAAGCAAATTCGGTAAAATGTTAAGGATCTGGGTGAAGAGTAGGCAGACGTTTTCTGAACTATTCTTGCAATTTGTCTATAAACCTGAAATGATCTCCACATTAAGAGCTTAAAAACACATAGGTATATAGTTACATACATTTATAATAAGGCTAAAAATTACAATTTCACAATGATATATATGTTATTCTTCAATAAAAAGTTTACCTTCAAAAATCCATTAAGTCAAAAGGAATAGGAGGTTAATATTGGGAAATCCAGTAGCCCACCTGAGTAAGAAGAGAACTGAGAAGAATCTGGTCATCAAAAGATTGTGTGCAATCTGGAGAGAGATGTTTCTATGGAGTGATGGGGTGGAAGCCAGATTAGACTGGGCAGTAAGGAAGTGGAAATAGCAAATGTTGACAACTCTTTACAGTAATTTGGTTGTGAGTAGAAGAAAAAGATAGCATCGTACCAAAAGGAAAGTTATATTGAAGGAATGGAAGAAACTGAATCATGGTGAAATGCTGCTGGCAGAGGCATGAAGCAGGAACAGCCCAGAAGCAACATGGTATAGACATAGTGATCAAATATTCAGAATCTGGAATCAAGCTGCTGGGGTTCAGAACCAGATCTTGGCTCTGCCACTTGCCAGCTCTCTCCATTTTTCCCATCTTTGGTATAGGGTGATAGTGATAACAGACTCTACACCATAGAGCAGCCATGAACATTAAATAAATTAATGAATGCACAGTGCTTAAAGCAGTACATAGCACCCAGGAAGCACTCAGTAGAGGAAATTACAATAGCTATCATTAGCACAAAAGCAGGGGGAGGAATGATGGTGGAGATCACCAGGGAAATGAGAGGCAATGGTGATGTTGTGACCATAGAATTGGAGGTTAATGTGAAAAAGCCCCTGGAGATGGCTGGTCAAGAGCTGGATAACCAGGGTGTGGGTGTCTGATCCACATAGCTGATAAGGTCCTCTAGACGGAGGCAGGATAGTAGTGCAGAGAAAGGCTATGAAGCAGGTACCCAAATCAAGAGAATGAGGCCAAGTGACTGGAGACCAGCTGAAGAGAGTGATGGGGAAATAGAGGATGACACAGCCTCGCAGGCGATTCAAATGAGGACCCAGGAGCCACATCTGGATACAACCCCGGCATTGAGAGGAAATCCAACCACACTTCTGGCTCCTGTGGTACCTGGAACTTGGGAGGAGGAGCTGCCTCTAATCAAAAGGGTTGCAGGGAGGTGGTGTGTCCTTAGGGAAGAGAGGCAGTCAGAGGTGCTGTGAAGAGCTTGTTTATCAAAGATCATGACAATCTGGCTTTTTATTCACACACCATTCTCAGACCCAAGTGCAGAAACTGGTTGTTAGTAGTAGGTGCTCAAAAATATTTGCTGAATTGATGAGTGAGTGGGTGGATGGGTGAGTGCATGGGTGGCAGATGGATGAGTGAATGGGTGGATGTGATGGATAGATAGTGGGTGAATAGATGGATGAGTGGGCAGACAGATAGTGAGTGATTCAATGGAGGGGTGGATAGAAGGGTAAGCGATATGATGAATGGAAAGAAGAGTGACAAAGTGGGCTATGGGGGATGGGTGAATAAATGAATTAATGAATTTAATAAACTTGACATTCCAGGAAACACAGGGGAATAGCCTGGGAGGTCAGAGAGGTGACAGAGATAATATATCAGGCTTTGCCCAGGAAGTCTAGACCACTCGTAAGAATAGCTATAACCACTAGGAGGGTGCAAAAGCCACCATCTGTCTGCTCCATGGTGCCCCTCAGCCTGAAGGTTTATCTCTGGGTAGAAGCCCCTGGGTCTAGACTGGAGGGGCAGAGGACATGGAACCAGGGGAGCACTGGCTACCTCCGGGGGCCTCTCTTCCCTCTCAGGATCCAGCCGGCCACTCCAGGAAGCAGGGGAGAATGAAGATCCTAGTCATCACTGAAGTTATGGACTTCCCTTCATCTTGCTTGCCTTAAATAGGTCATTTGACATCTGGCCACTCTTCCTGGCAAGATTTTTAGGAAAAATGCCCTGTCTTCTCCCCTTCACTTGCCCACCCTGTTGCTATAGGAACATGGACCAGCTACCTAGATTCAGCTTTCTCACCGAAGGAAGCCCATGATCAGGGCAGAAGCTGGCCTGGCCTGGGGACTCTATATGTTATCAGCTGCCCTCAACCTCATCTGCTAGCCACAGGGATGCAGAGGGGAGAGGCTTCCTCCAAGCCAAGATAAGCATCTGAGCTTTATCTCACTTCAGACTCTGATCCCCCACCACCCACCACCACCAGGACCATACCCCCTCCCCAGCCACACCATGGCAGGCCAGGCCCGGAGAGCAGAGATAAGGTCCTCCTGGCCAGCCAACCACAGCAGGGGATTGGCGGGGGGGGGGGGGGGGGGGGGGGGGGGGCGGTCTTCCCTTTTGCCCACCCCAAACCTAGAACTCTGCTTCCTTCCCTAGAGGTAAGCCACAAGGGAGCATCTGGGCAGCCATCACAGCCTCTTGGCAGCTTGGGGCCTGCTTTTTGCCCTCTAGCATTCAGTATTGATTATGTCCTAATTAATTCATCTCTTATTTGGAGCCACCAATCAAAGACAGAAAATCCTGCCAGTCTGAGCACTAGGGAAGCAGGAGCGTGCAGTGCTGGCTGCCAGTGGTGGGAAGAGACTCCTCCAGATCTCTTGGCAGGTAACTGATGGCCACTGGAAACCCCTCAGGCCTGCAGACCCAAGTCCAAGATCCAAACTTTTCAGTACCTGTTCACAGATACCTCCTCCATGCCAGGCCCCATGCTGGGTACTGGAGCCACAGTCCAGTCCCTGTTTTCACAGAGCACCTGAGAGCCCAGGCAAGCAGCACCTAACCTACCCTGGGGAATCTAAAGAGGCTTCACAGAGGAGGTGACATGCAGCTGGGTTTTAAAGGATGACAAGGGTTTCTTCACACAGAAATAAGGAGAAGGGCATCCCAAGCAGAGGAACAGTGTGGGAAAGGCCTGGAGCCATGAACAAAGAGCCCACAACTAGACAGTAATAGTAAATGGAATGGCTGGAGTGTCAGGCCCATGAAGGGAAAGAGAAAGTTGAGAACAGGAACAGGAAGAAAGGAGGCTCCAGCATCAAGGATGAGGAGCTGGTTTTGAAGGGCCTCAAGGCCATGAGGAAAACTTAGAACTTTACCCAGTGGGCAGTGAGGAAACAATGGAGGGTTTTCAGGAGGACAGCGACATTCTAGGATTTGTGTTTTGGAAGAAGCCCTCCAGCGGAGTATAGCAAGGGCAGTATCCCAGGAACAAAGTCAGGGAGACCCAGAGGAAGGTACTGCCATCGTCCTGAAGAGCACTGAGGGAGGCCTGACCCCTGCAGCGGCAGTGAGGTGGGAAAGAAGAGACAGAACCCACAGGTCAGGGTGACAGGCCGGATATGGGGAATAGGGGGCAGGGAGGAGTCCAGGCCGAGTCCAGATTTCCAGATGCCATTCATAAGCACAGAAAAAAAAAAAAAAAAAAGCTTTTCAGGAGAAAACATGGAAGAGCTCAGCTGGGGACGTGTTTAGTTTGGGGTATCTGTGGAGTATCAAGGGGTAGATGGGGATATGAGAGACAAGACTGTGAGGTGCTGCTCCAGGTCGTGCAGGGTCAATGTCATCTCTGGGTGTAGAATGCAGGCCTGCCCCTACCCTCGCCCCACCATTCCCAGGCCTGTTCTTCCTCTTCCTACATCTTTTATGGCCTCCACACACACTCTTCCCATCCCGGCCTCCATGACTTTGCTCTTGCTGTTCCCCTGCTCAGAATACCCTTCCCTCCTCTGTACAAATCCCACTCATCCCTCAAGTTTCAGCTGGGATCCCAGAAACAACCCAGGGGCTAGAGTAAAGATTCAGGGTCAGAGGTGAGTAAAGTATGAAAGAGAGCTGGTGAAATGTGGCGGCAAATGCAGAAACCTGATTTAGAGCCCCACTCTGCTGCAAGCTGGCTGACTTTCCCTCTCTGGACCTAAGTTTCCTACCCTTTCAGAGGAGAATAAGGAAACGCCCTTCTCCCCAGGGAGCTCAAAGTCCAGAAAGGGCCATAAGGTAAAACATGACCAGTGATTTTAGAGATATATCAAATGTCTTGAATATGCACATGAAAGAAAAAGTTTATAAAGAAAGATTAAGTGGTGTTTGCTCTGAGCCTTGAAGAATGGATGAAATCTCAATGAGTAGAGATGGAGGCAGAAGAGGGCATTCCAGGCAGAGAGAACAACCCAAGCAAAGGCTGGGAGGCAGAAAGTTCAGGGTATGTTCAAGGAGGAATGAGTGTCCAGATTCTGGTTTCTTTCTGAGTCAACAGCTCAGGCACTTTTTGTAAGCAGGCAGCCTAAGCCCAGCAGCCTCCAGTAAACACCTGTTTGCACAATCGAGGTCATACGCAGGGGCGTGTTTGCACAATGACCTGTTTGCACAATCTCAGTCGACTGCTGTATTCCAGCCACACCAGCCCCTGGCAGATGCACATGGCCTCCACTTCCGGACACTCACCCTGGCTGTCCCATAGGCCTCTGCCTGGGCCCTTCTGGACCCACACATCACAGGCAATAACAGAAACTGAAATGATCTGAACATCAGCAGGGCTGCTGAGAACAGGGTTCCTTCACCAAATCTCCCTGACCAGGATTTCCAGCCCACAGAGGACAGACACCCTGTCGGATGGAGGTCGGAGGGAGCTGGAGCAGGAGAGCTGGAGGAGGAAGTATCTACAAAGCAGACACTGGGTGTGCGTGGAGGGAATGACTCAACATCTGTCTCGTGCTTTTCACCTCGCCAAGTAAACATTTGTTGAGCATTTACTATGTGCCTGGCTATGTTCCACAGGGCTTGCATGTACTATTTCATCAATTTCTCTCAAGAATCCCATAGAACAGATACTATTATTATCCCCATTTTAAAGATGATGAAACTGAGGTTCAGAGAGGTTTAGCAACTTGCCCAGGGTCACACAGCTAGTAAGTGGCAAACCCAAGCAGTCTGACTCCTCAACCCCGCACTTAACCTCTCTCTACACTCTAACACCTCTTTCCTATAGGTCTTCCTTAAATCTAACTTTCATTTCAGCTGCTACAGCTACGTTTCCTGGTATAGGTGCAGAACGAAACACAGATGGGATCAGTAAAATCTTGTTCTGAAATATTGAATTATGCAAGAGAGAAAAAAGAAAGGAATTTTATTGAGTGCCTACTACATGCTGGTTAACATGCAAGGCTCCATACCTGCTGTAGCTCATTCAAACTTCACAAGACCCCTAGGAAGAATTATCCCTGTGGCAGATAAGGAAACAGAGTCTTGAAGAGGGTAAACAGCTTCTCCAAGATTCCACAGCTCAGTAGATATGCACCGAGAATCCTCATTGTGGCCTGCACCATGCTAAGACTGGAGGCAGAGATGAGAACGTGGTTTCCACCCTCAAGGAGTTCATAGTTTAATGGACGAGGCAGAGAGCCAACAGCCCACTGCAGTATCACAGGATTGCAGAGGAGGGAGGGCATCTGACTCCTCCTGACTCCACAGGCTGGATGTCTGAGCTACACAAGAGGCAGGATTCAGCCAACCAGAAATGATGGGATAAGCAAGAGCAAAGAGAGGCTTTCCAGAGCCTGAGGCAGGCAGGGAAACACAAGCAAAATCTGTACCATTAGCACATACAGTAGCACATCTGGGGAAGTGGAGGCAGACAAGGCAGGAGCAGGAGGTGGGGCCGGATCATGGGGTATCTTGATTGTCCAGTTAAGGAGTTAGGATGGGACAAAGGAACTCTGAAAAAGGGGGACCAGCATGGTTAGATGTGGGGGAGGGCGGCGGGGGGAGCCCACTTTGCTGGGGCATTCAGAGTAGAGGGAGACTTCCCAGAGCAGGAGCCCAGCAGGAAAGCTTTGGTGCATCCAGGTGAAGGATGGGGAGATCTGACAAAGGCAGGGAGAGGAGACAGATTTCAGAGCTGTGGACAAGACAGAGCTCCATAAAGGCAGGAACTAGCACTGCTTTCACACACCACTGTACCCCAGCATTGGCTCTATGACTTGTTTTCTGAACGATGAGCAAAAGGCCCAGTCTCCATCCTTCTGAACTGGTTGGATGTGGGAGTATGGAGAAAGGGGTGTGAGGAGTGACTCCTGGGCCCCTGGTTGGGTGACTTGGTGGAGTGGGGATGGTGGTATAATTTATTAAGATGAGGCACATGGGGTTTGGGGACAGGTATGGTGGGGTGGAAGAAGATTCATCCAATCGTTCATTCAACAAATAGGTACTGAATGCTCACTCTGTGACAGGCACTATTGTAAATATGGCAGATAATGTTTTAAATAAAACAAACTAAAACCTTTGCCCTCGTGGAGCTTCTTCTATTCTAGTGGAAGATGAAAGGTGGGAGCATCTACTGTAATACAGTGAAAAGGAATATGAGGAAAAAGAAAGCTGAGGAGGGGGGGTGCAATTTTTTTAAAAGGTGGTTAGAGAAGGCCTTGATGAGAAGACGACATTTGAGCAAAGACCTGAAGAAGAGGAGGGAGTGACCTATATCATTAGTTGGGGGGAAAGAAACCAGGCAGAAGAAACAGCAAGTGCAAAGGCCCTGAGGCAAGAGTGAGCCTAACGACTTCAAGAAACAACAAGGAAAACAGAATGGCTGGAGCAAAGCAGCAAGGAGGAGAATAACAGGAGAGGAATCAGGGAGGGAATGGAGGAGGGGCCTGGGTTGAATAGGGCCTTGTAGATCATTGAAAGGGCTTTGACTTTGACTCTGAGATAGGAGCTGTTAGGGGTTTGGGCAGAGGATGACATGACCTGACTTCTGTTTCATCGGCATCACACTGGCTGCTGAAGGGAACGACAGACAGGTGGGGGACAAGGATAAATGGACGTAGGAGACCAGGGAGGGGCCACTGACATGATCTAGGCTGGAGTAATCTTTATATTTTCCAACTTTTTATCATGAAAATATTCAAACATAGAGCCCAGTTGAACCTGACAGTGCATATCTATCTACCTAGGATTCTGGTTGTTTTGAAAGAAGGGTCAATGAGATTTACTGAGCCTGCGGGGTCTATGAAACATCTTGGAGAAGCTGCTGCAGACAGTTGGGTATTTTGATCCAGAACCAGAACTGCATCTCTGTCTGCCCCATCACACGAGACTCAGAGCCCATTTTTCGAATAGGATTGTATGCTATAGACACTCTCCTAGTGGGTTAGTACCTAACTTTTATTGGGTCATAAATCCAATAAACTATGAACAGTCTGAACCTTCTTCAGAAAAATGCACATAAAATTATAAACAACTGCAGGGGAAACATGGATATAGACAATGAAAGACATAAAGTGCAGTCTATTTTACTCAGTCAAAAAATGTTCCGGTTAGCAGAATTCTTATGAGTAAACATTACTATTTTCTGGTGAGCGTATGAAGACCCTAAGCCTCACAGGTCATCCCCTGTGGTCCCGGAGTCTTCATTTCTCTATTGTCTGGCCTACGGGCAATGGTGAAGAATACATAGTGAAGAGGGGAGTAGTGAGGAAGGTACTGTGCTACAAAATACCCTGTAACCTGAAGGCTGCCCCCCTGAGTATTGTGAGGATCAGGGCCCCAAGCCTGGTGCCAAAAAGAGACTTAAAGCTGAGTGAATCTTCGAGCCAGGGTCTATCCCTGAGCGATGCTCCCCTAGGGAGAGGGGTATGGGAATGGCATCCAGCCGGGTTGGAGCCTGGGCCCTACCAGGGCCTCAAAGCTTTGAGGTCAGGAAATCCGGAGACAGAGGAGGGGGACATTGTTGCTACATCCCCCAGCCCCTTTAAGACCCCCGAGGCAGGAAGACTGCCTTGGCCTCACCAGCTTCCCTCCCAGGCTCCTTCCTGGGAGGAAGGAGCTGCCTGTGCCCCAGCGACAGGGCAAGGGAGGGAAGGAGGCTGGGCAAGTGTTGCAATCAGCAGCTCCTGGGCCTGTCAGAGGCAGAGCCATTAACGACAGGGCTGGGGAGAGAAGCGGGACTGTAGCTGTTTTCAGGAACTTGCCTGAAAAAGAGAGCAGAGACAAAGAAGGCGAAGCGGCTGTGGGGCTGCAGGCTCCAACCGTGAGTAGGGGAGCCCCAGGGAGAGCTGAGCCTTGGCCTTGATAGGGACACGGAGTCACAGAACCACTCCCCGCTCCCACCACAACCCAGCTCTGCCAAGTGCCTATATTCAGGGGGCCCAGGCCTGCGACCAGGGCTCCTGCCTTTACGGTTTGTCCCTTGGAACCAGGAGCCCTGGACAGTGAGTCTCCTTTCCCAGGGATGCCCCCACTTTTTCCAGGGGTTGTATCAGGGAACATTTCTTTGCGAACATCGAGCTCAGGGAAGGGCATAATTGTTTACTTTCTCTGCATCTCTGTCCCTCAGAACCCGTGAGTCCCCACCTTTCTCTGTCTCCATCTCGGTCTATTTTACTCCCTGTTCCTCCTCAGCCCTTCTGGCTTGCATGGGTCCTGAGTTTCTCTGTCTCAGAGTCTTTCTGTGCCTCTCTTTGTCTGTCACGTTTCCCTCTCTCTTGAATCACAAACTCTCTTGAGTATCTCTCGCTTATCAGCCTCCAAGGGCCTCGGTCTCTGTGTCAGCATCCTTGTCTCTTGGGTTCTTTTCTCTCCTTGTCTCTTGATGTCTCTCCTACCTCAATCTTTATCTCCATGGGCCTCTATCATTTCGGCTTGTGTGTGTACTTTACTTTCCTACTCTGTCTGCCTTCTGCCTCTCTCTTTCTCTAAACCACAACTGGGACAGCCTCTCCCTCTGTTTATTCCCAGCACCCTTCTCCCTGAGCTCCTCCTCCCATAGAAACACCAGGGGAGCGAGGGGCATGAACTGGAGATGGGAGAGCGAAGGGAGAAGGTCGAGTGGGAAGAAAACAGAAGGGAGCAGAAAAGGGGTGTGATCCGGTGACTCCAGGGGCAGCACAGAGTCAGGAGAGCCGAGGTGGCTGGAGTGAAGGGGAGCCCGAGGGGCCAAGGAGCTGGAAGTAGGGGACCCAGAAATGGGACCTTGAAACTATGCAGCATGACAGAGACAAAAGCAAGGTGGCAATCCTAGGAGGCTGTGACTGTGCAGCCTGTAGGCAGGGGAGGGGGCGCTAAGCTATGCTGGGTTCTGTTAGGTGGTACCGCGATTCGTGGTGCGTGAAAATAACATGGTTATTGGGTGCTTCCTCTATGTGGGCTCCACGCTAAGTGCTTTTATCACGGGTCATCTCGTTTCATCCTCACCACGACCCTGAGAAGCAGGTGCTATTGTTATTCCTCTTTCACAGATGGGGAAACTGAAGCTCAGAAAGGCAAAGTAACTTGTCTGAGGTCACAAAGCTGGTAAGTGGCGGAGGTGGGGTTCAGATCAGGTGGTCCAACTCATAGTTTGGCTCCCGACTTCTCTGCATACTGGCCCCCAGAGAGGAGACCATGCTCCAACGGACCCCAGATCCCACTCAGCTGGGCTAGGGGCACCCAGGGATACGTGGGGGACCAGGGACTGATGCCAAGCATGCCAACACCCCACACCCAGCCTGGCCTCTCGCAGTTTGGGGTTTGCTTGCCCACTCTGGACAGAAGCCAGTGGTGAAGGGGTCTTTCACTGGGCACAGGCTGGGCCTGAAGCTGACCCGTGGAAGGGCAGCAAGGCTGGGTATAATCAAAAGCACATGGATACAGAAACCAGTATCCCAAAATCTGGGCCAAAGAGGCTAAATCTTCCTCATCAAGTGTGTGTGGGAGGGGGGGAGGGGAGGAAGTGGATAATCGAACAGGTGTGCTATAGTCGAAAGGTTGCCAACCACTGATTGGTAGACTGGGGTTGCTCAAAACAACTGTACACATTACATGTTTCTCACTGCACAAAGCTACCTGGCTTAGGGGCAAGTGGAGGCTGAAATCCAGCCTGCTCTCCAGTTGCCAGGTCCTAGTGTGAGGCCACATCTGTCCAGAAGAAGGGATACTTTTTTTCTAATTTATAAAAAAGTGACTTATGGGCTAACAGTCACCTGGTATCCTGACACAGCAATATATATAGAAAGGTCAGGGGTTTGGGTAAGGCCCTTGCCAGCAGGAACAGCCTGGGTATCTAGGCAGTTCTTATTCACACCTGTCTAGGAGGAAGAGAAAAGGGAGAGAAGCTTTCTCCCTCCTGAGCACAGGAAATCTGGGACACCTGCCTGAATGTGTTCATGAATGTACATGCAATTACATTCAGCAGTTGGCAGGCAATTCCCACTGGCCTGCCACCAAGAGTGTCAATTAGGGCTAAAGGATCAGGTGTCTGGCCTAAGACCTCAGCAGGAGCAGAGTGGAAGGTTAGGCTAGAAGCTCCTCTAGCAGGGGAAACCTTTGCATTCTTTCCGAGACTAGAATTAATGCTCCCTCCACTCAGGCACTACTGCCATGACTACAAGATGCTTGACCCCAGAAGGCATCTAGAGGTCTGTGCTCAGAATTGGGGGTGTAATAGACCTCACCTGATATCCTTTCAGTCCACCTTTCTCTCCATCCATCACCATGGCAGCCGGCTTCCCACAGGTGTAACCTGACAGCCCCTGGCCTCAGCTGCAATATGGAGTTGTCCCTTTCTGCCAGGGAGCATCTCTGATACTTTTGGCATGGCTCACCAGGAGAAACTGTCTCATACTCATGCATGTGCAACCTGGATGTGCTAGGGGTTAACACCCCAAGAAACATCTTTTGACCAATGGGGACAGGGTCAGTGGATAAATGTTCCCATCCTCCCTCCCATTCAAGGGATAAACTGTCCCTTGGGTGGACAATTCTGAGGCATGTTCTACCCGGCTCCTTGAAAAATTCCAGCAAGATTGAGGCTCAGTTGTCCATAGAGGTGACCAACTTGAAAATATTCCTTTGTGTTGGCTTTCCCTCCTTGCCTGTTTCATTCTCCCTACTCCCTTGCTCTTTTCCTGTGATCTTCTTAAAACACTCTACCTGTATGCAAGCCCTCATCTCAGGCTCTTCTTTATAGAAGGAACTCGGCTAAGACAGATGGGAAGGGGGAAGAATGCTATTCCTTGCTGCTCCTTTCCTTGCTCTCTCCTGGAAGGTAAGTATAAAATAACAGTGGCTGTCACTGATAGTCATTTCCTATGTGCCAGGCACTGTGCAAAGCCCTTGGCTTGCATGATTTTCATGTCATCTTCCCAAAGCTCTATGTAGTATAGGCTGTTACCTCCATTTTGTAGACAAAGAAACTGAGGCTCACAGAGTCAAGTAACCTAGCCAAAGCCACACTGTGGCAAAGCAAGGATTAAGCTCAGCCCTGATTCCCATGACCTTAACCACCCCCTCTGCCTCCAGGTGAACATCAAGTTGGCACTATGGTGGGGCTGGGAAACTGGAGCCTGACCGGAGCTGCCCTGATCATCCTGCTGCTCCCCAGAAGTGAGTGCGGCCAGGGGTGAGGGTGCTGTGGGGAGAGGGGGTTTTGGGAAGAGATATCAGGGGTGAAGGAGAGAATTATTTCCTTGCCCTGCCACATTGCTCCTGGGGTTCTTGGAGAATCCCAAGAGAATCAAAACTGGGCCACAGATGTGGTGTAGCCAGGCTCCTCCATTAGAATGGTGTGAGGACTTGGGTTGGCCAGCCTGGGAGCTCCAGGACTCGTCTGCAAATCTCTGCCAGGCTAACAGAAGGAATGTCTGAGTCCCATGCAGGCTTCAAGGGCAGCAGAGGGTCAGAGTAGAAGCGACAATGAAGTAGGTTTCATCCTGAAATAAGGAAGCCCAGGCAGAGCTCTTCGCCTAAGGGAACTATCTTGAGAGATGACAAGCCTCCCATCTCTGGGGGTATGAAAGTTGAGGCCAGGATTGACAGAGATGCTGCATTGCAGGAGTCGGCAAACTTTGATAATAATATTCAGGCTGTGCAGGCCACAGAGAGTCTCTGTTGCATGTTTTTATTTGGTTTTTGTTTTGTTTGTTTTTAACTTTTAAAAAATGTAAAAAAAAAAAAAAAGGCAACAACAACAACAACCTTCTTAGCTGGCAGGCCACCATAAAACAGGCAACCCTAATCCTGATGTAGAGGACACAGCATCAGGTGGAGTTTCGAAGTAAACGGTTTTGCAAGGTTCCTTCCAGTCTGAAATTCTGAGTCTATGAAGCGGTAGGAGCCCCATGAACTTGCTCTGTGACCCTGGGAAAATTGCTCCTCATCTTAAGGCTTCAGCATCACCATCAGCAAAATGGGCTAAAGAATACCTGAGAGAGGAGAGAAGGCTTGGCAGGCAAAGTGCAGTGCTCACTCCCTTATTCAGTATACATTCACCATGGGCTACTCTGTGCTAGGCACTGGGAATATGGTAATGAGCAAAACGGCCAAGGTCTCTGGCCTCAAAGAACCTATGGTCTAGCTGGGTAGACAGACAAGCAAATAATCATAGGACTCCATAATTACAAAGGATAATAAGAGCTTAGGGAAAGTTCAGGGGGCCTTAGCCTAGCCTCGTTGGCCAGGGCCCGGTCTAGTTCCCCCCAAGATGCCTAAACATTAACCAGGTAAAAGAAGGGTGGGAAATAGAAAAGGTGTACCCCAAAATGCAACAGCAGGTATAAAGATCTAGAGATTGGAGAGAGAATGGCATTTGCAAGGAACACCAAGAAGCCAGAGTAACTGGGGTTGAGAGAGGATGGTCTGAGCTGGACCTGGAAGGTTAGGCAGAGACTGCGCCATGAGGGCTATGAGAAGGATCTGGGTCTTTATCTTAACCCTGGCAGCAAACACTCACCTGTCAGGCACTGTTCTAAGTGTCTTACACATGTTATCACATCTAATGCTTCCAGCAACACCAAGGCAGGGACTATTTTTATCTCCATTTTACAGATGAGAAATCTGAGACACAGAAAGTCTCAGTAACATACCAGGGTCACATAATTAATAAGCAACAGGACCAGGCTCTAAACCTATGAAGTGTAATTCTAACCCCCATGCCTTTATCCAACCAATCATACGGCCTTCGGAGCAATCACCTGCCATCGAAGCGCTGTGATTGAGATGGGGAAACAATCAGATATGAATTCTGAAAAGGATGCTGTGGCTGTGGGGTTCTTATCATTCTAATCACTGCTTTCGCCATCCTTGGAGAGGGCGCTGGGGAGAATACTAGTCTCTATCTGGTAGTGTGCTGGAGCTGGCTTGCAAGAGCTGACTGTACACCTCTCTTCTCAAGTTCACGTTCAATGATGTCGCACTGGTAGCTTGAAATCACATGTTGGGACTATCTCACCAGGGAAAGCAGCCTATACTACAAATCAGGATTATATAGATATAGATTAGATATAGATGTAGATATAGATATAGATATAGATATAGATGATATTGATATAGATATATAAAAACTTTTACCCACACATCACTATCTCTAGCTCCTCCCCAAGAGCTTCTCACAGCCACCATACATACCTCCTCATTCCGGCCCCCATATCTTGGGGAGTAAAAGAAGAAGGTAAGGGTCCTGAGTCTAAAAAATGCTTATAGCCAAGCTCTTCCAGGCAGAGGAGTCACTCATGGCTCTTTCTCTTCCATCCCAGGCCTGGAGGGGTGCGGGTACATCAGCCTCTCAGCCCCCACCATCCGCCTGGGGGATGCCATCACAGCCTCCTGCATCATCAAACAGAACTGCAGCTACCTGGGCCCAAAGTCACAGATTCTGTGGAAACTAGGAACAGAGCTTCAACCTGGGGGAAGGCAGCAGCGTCTGCCAGATGGGACTCAGGAATCAATCATCACCTTGCCCCACCTCAATGATTCTTGGGCCCTTCTCTCCTGCTATCTGCTCTGGGGCAACAGCCTACAGATGGTGGACCAGGCTGAGCTGCAGGCAGGCTGTAAGTCCCTGCAGCCATCCACCCTCTCTGCCTCCAATGCTTGCCTGCCAATACTAATAAGAGCTATCCTTCCTTGAGCTCTTGCTCAATAAGCACTCATCTTCCCTACAAGTGGGAAGTGCTATTAAGCCCCATTTTGCAGATGAAGAAACTGAGTTTTAAAGATAGTAGGTGACAGGCTTACAGTCACAAACTAATATAAGGATGGAACCAAGATTTATATTAGGCAGTGTGGCTCAAAAGCCAGTGTAGTAACTGCTACTCTATATGGCCACTGAGTAAGTCCAATACTCTAGCCACAGGAGGGTGTGTCCAAGGAGGACATTCTCTACCAGATGGGCTTGCTCCCAGGTTCTCTCCTACCCCAGTCTCAGCCTTCTGCACAAACTGCAAAGGATGGAGTGTGTGCTGCACCAATGCATAAGAAAAAAAAAAACACACACACACACAGAAAGACCAAAGTTCTTGTATAAGAATCAATAATAGTAGAGCTAACACACAGCAATTACTATGAGCCAGGCACTGCTGGGAGCACTTTACATATAGTGGGTCATTCAGCCTTCACAATAACCCTAGGGGGTAGGTATAGTCCCATTATCGCCATTTTACAGATGAGGAAACAGCAGTTAAGTGACTTCAAAATCACACAGCTGATGAATGGCAGAACCAGAATGAAAACGCAGACACAACACCACTGTTGAAGGGAGTGGTGCTGAGGGGGTTGGAGGCTCTGTGATGCCTGTCCCTGTACCTGCCTGAGTCAGTTTTCCCTAGGGCTTCATGGAGACAGGAGAATAAACAGAGTGACCCCAAAGGGAAGGACCCAGAGCAGGGAAACTAAACCAGTTAGTCCCAGTGGGAGCTTTCTGAGAGATCCTACACAAGGCTCTCACTCTCCTCACCCTATGCACAGACCCTCCATTCACACCCTACAACCTGTCCTGCTTCATGGACCTCACAACCAACTGCCTCACCTGTCAGTGGGAGCCAGGACCTGACACCCACCTGTCCACCAACTTCACCCTGAAGAGCTTTAAGTGAGTAAGGGTCTCTACATAGCCCCGTTCTTTTGGGTCTTGGCTGGGGCACAGGTAAGACTGTGGGGATAGAGGAGCCAGAAGTACAGATGGGAGGGAGAAGGAGGCCTTGCTTTCTTCCTCTGCTTGACTCCCAAGCCTGGCCTATTGGCAGGAGCCGGGGCAACTGCCAGATCCAAGAGGAAACTATCCCTGATTGCGTGTCTGAAGACGGGCAGAGCCACTGCTCCATCCCACGCAAACACCTGCAGCTGTACCAGGCTATGGGCATCTGGGTACAGGCAGAAAACGTGCTGGGGACCAGTGTGTCCTCACAGCTGTGCCTTGATCCCATGGACGTCGGTAGGTGATACTGGGTGCAGAGGAGGGAAGAGGCCCCCACAATGGGCAGACCCAGAGAGGCACAGAGAGGGAAACACAGACCCACTGACAGACAAAAAGACACTGGAAGACTTAGAGATAGAGAGGAAGAGAAGAGAGACAGAGACAAAGCGAGATGCAGCTGGAGACAGAACTACGGAGACACAGACAGAGACATAGGAGAAACACAGAGGCAAGGAGACACAGTCATTAATCCTTCAGCCAACTTCTTGAAGTGCCCACTGTGTGCTAGGCACTGTTCTAGGTGCTAGGGATACAGCAGTGAACAAAAGAGCAAAAATCTTTGGAACATTACATTCTAATGGGCAAAATAAATAAACTAGAATGTCAGCTGATGATAAGCATGATAGAGAAATTAAAGCAGGAAAGGAATGGAGAGAGACAGGAGTACGGGGAAGATGCTATTTCAGTAAGGTGGTCAGGGAAGACCTCACTGAGAAGATGATATTTGAGAAGATCACGAAGGAGATAAAGGAGTAAGCCACTGGATACGTGGAGGGAAAGTGTCCCAGGGAACAACCAGGGCAAAGGCTCCTAGGGTGAGAGTATGAAACAGACCTAGAGAGAAACAGACACATATCTAGATATGAACCCACAGAAATGTGATGACATAGAGATGAAGAGACACACAGAAAGAAAAAGACATAGAGACCCCATGGATGGAAACTCAGGAAGAAAAATGGAACCACAGACAGTGAGATAAGAGGGACCTAAGGCAGGACCCTAAAGAATGGGGTAGAGAAAGAATCTGACAACCCCTCCCCTTGCAGTGAAATTGGAACCCCCCACACTGTGGGCCCCGGACCCCAGCTCTGAGGTGGCCCCACCCCAGCCAGGCTGTCTACAGTTGCACTGGGAGTTATGGAAGCCAAGCCTGTTCATGGAACAGGATTGTGAGCTGCGCCACAAGCCCCAGCTTGGAGAAGCCAGCTGGTCCCTGGTGAGGTGGAAGGCAACCTCAAGAGCCTGGGATGGGGGTGGCTGAGGAGAGGGTAAATTGAGCTGGCCCTGAAGGACACAGTAATCCAGGCTCAGAGCCATGCTCCCCCGCCAGGTGGACCCCCTGCCCTGCAGGACCCTCCACTATAAGCTCTGCGGGCTCCTCCCATCCACAGCCTACACCCTGCAGATACGCTGTATCCGCCAGCTCCTGCCTGGCCACTGGAGCGCCTGGAGCCCCAGCCTGGAGCTGACCACCCCACAACGGGGTAAGTGGGTGGTAAGGGGCTGGAAGCAGCCATCAGGACCCAGTCCCACCTCCAGGCTCCTCCCTGACCAGCACACTCTCCTCTCATTCCATCCACAGCCCCCATTGTCAGACTGGACACGTGGTGGCGGCAGAGGCAGCTGGACCCCAGGACAGTGGATGTGCAGCTATTCTGGAAGGTGATTTCCTCTGAAGCCCATCCTTCCACCCCTGAGACCTCCTCCAAGCCACACAGATCCCTGTGAGCTGTGGCTCAGGGTTCTACCAGGTCTGGGAGATTTGGATGCATTTGTATGTGATTTGTATGCACTTGGCATGTGCCTAGGAAGCTGGGTAGTGCCCTTCTGGTGAGGCTAAAACACAGGACTCACCTATAGCAAAGGGTCAGTTCAGTACATAGTTAGGTGCCTGCTGAACACCCAACTTGCTTCTTCCTTCCCTTCCTCCTAAGTCCAGGCACATGGGAACAGAGGGAAGAAGGGAAGGAAGAAGGCTGTTTCCCAGCCTGGGGGGCTCAGTTCCTGTGATCCATCCACCCCATCTAGAAGCTTTCCCCCACTCAAGATGAGCTATGCATTCCCTTTATCTTCTTCCTCCTATGCCCACCACAGCCAATGCCCCTGGAGGAAGACAAGGGGCAGATCCAAGGATACTTGGTCTCCTGGAGACCCTCAGGCCAGCTGGGGACAGTCTTACCTCTCTGCAACACCACAGAGCTAAACTGCACCTTCTACTTGCCTTCAGAAGCCCGGGAGGTGATCCTTGTGGCCTATAACAAAGGCGGGACCTCTCGTCCCACCCCAGTGGTCTTCTTGGAGAGCGGAGGTAAAGGGGCCTGACAGTTAGTAGAGCCTGGTAGTCAAGCATGTACATTCAAAGGTTAAACTGCCTGGATTCAAATCAAGTCCTGTCACTTGCTAACAGTATGACCTGGGCAAGTTACTTAACCTCCCTGGCCTCTGTTTATTCATCTAGCAAATGGGGATGATACAGTGCCTACCTCAATGGGTTGTTGTGAAGATTACATGAGTTAAGGCATGTGCCTGGCATAAAGTAAGTGCTCAATATGTGTTAGCTGTTATCCTTATCATGAGCCAGAACCATGTTCACACACACACACATAGTCCATTCTGCTAAGGAAGACAGAAGAGAAAACCCTACGTTTTTCTAGCTGGAACGCAGTGCCTGAGTTAGTTGCTCATTCTCAGGAAATCAGCTACTTATCACTCCTGGGTTCCTCTGAACACGGCTCCTCATAGGGTGAGGCTAACAATAACAGGAGTTAATACTCCCACCAACTAGCTGCGTACCTGAAACAAGTTACTTAACCTCTCTATGTCTGTTTCTTCACTGATGAAATGGGGACAATAGTAGTGCCCCTCATGGCACTGTTTGTGGCCTTGGTGAATTAACGTACATCAAGGGCTGTACCTGGCACAAACGTAGTGTTTGTTAGCTTTTCTCATTATCGAGCACTACTCTACACTAGGCACTACGCTAGGCTTATTCCATTCATTATCTCATTTACTCTGCACCCAAGCCCTATGAGGTAGGAACTCTATCATCACTTCCACTTCACCAATGAGGAAACTGAGGCTCAGATGTTGATTTGCCCAAGGTCACCCAACTTGTAAGTAGCAAAGCCAGGATTTGAACCCAGGTTTCTGGCTCCAGGAGGCACATTCTTTTCACCTTCATTTTCTACTCTGTCTCCAGGCCCACCCCTGGGTGGACTCTATACAATGGCCCAAGACCCTCACAGCCTCTGGGTGGGCTGGGAGCCCTCCAAACCTCAGCCTCGGGGCTATGTGATTGAGTGGGGCCTGCATACCCCCAGCCCCAATGGCAGCCATAAGACCTGGAAGATGGAGCATAATGGAAGCATTACAGGGACCTTGCTACAAGGTGAGGCAGTGGGGGAGGAGGGGAAGGGGGCAGGTGGGCAGGGCCAAAAGAAGGGGAGCCAGTGATTGTCTGACAGTGGGGCAGGGGCAACCTGAACCAACCTAGACAAGTAGATTCCCAAGTCTTTCTTGATCCTTCACTGTTCCCACCTCAGATCTTCAGGAAGTTCTTCCTACAGTCTAACTGGACCTACTGCTAAGGCCTTGACCTGCCACTTTTCTAGCTCTCTTCCACTTTTGCCCCTTACCCCCATCAAATGATCTGAAGAGGAGATCGCAGAGGCTAGTCCTGCAGTGTGAGGACCTGGTTATCTGTGGCTAGAGGTCTGAGGTTAGCTCCTGATCACAGCAGAAGTTAGCTCTAACCAGAGTGCCTACCCCATTTTCTCTCTGCAGAGAACATCTGGCCCTTTCAGCTCTACGAGATCACTGTGACCCCCCTATACCCGGACACCATCGGACCCTCCCAGCATATCTATGCCTACTCCCAAGAGACGGGTTCGTCAGCCACCAGGCCCCTTCTCAGAACCCTCTCCTCTATCTCAAAGCCCACCTAGGCCCAACAATCAGGACTATGAGGGAACATTTCCTTCTTCCCCTACCTCTGGCCCAAAGAGTGTCCCTCCCAATCCTAAGATTTCCCCTGGCTTACACTGGACCCCTGCAGCTGGAAAGAAGTCAAGTGTTGGGGTGAGAGAAATTAGGCAGTGAATCTGGCAGAATTCAGGGAGCAAGTCTGATAAAAATCAATCAATTGTTCTGATAAAAATCAGGTGTCACGTGTGATAGAAATTAGAGGGTCTGGCATAAATTCAGAGAGTGAGCAGCAAAAATTGAATAGTGAGTTGGACAAAGGCCTGGTAGAAATCAAGTATCAAGGCTTTCGAGTCAAAAAGAACCAGTTTCAAATCCTGGCTCAGCTGCTTATTAAAAGTAGATGAGATTCAGTCCAAATTCCTGGAAAAATGAGGCTTGGACACAAGTCCCCTTAGACTCTCTTAGATCACCCACCCTGCAGTATGTCCCAGTTCTTGGGTCTGGGGAGCCACAAAAAGTCCGAATGGGCTCTCCACCCTGCCTCCTGTCAGCCCTGCACCTTTCTTCCTACAGCCCCCTCCCACGCCCCAGAGCTGCATCTAAAGCACATTGGCAAGACCTGGGCTCAGCTGGAGTGGGTGCCCCAGGCCCCTGAACTGGGGAAGAGCCCCCTTACCCACTACACCATCTTCTGGACCAACGCACAGGGCCAGTCCTTTTGTGAGTCTATCCTCAGCACCCCACAGACCTAGAAAGCCTGGGAGGGGGTGCTCAGCAACCTTGGTGGGAGCCTCAGCCTCTTGGCCCAAGCTGATCACTCTCCTCTATTCCCAGCCACCATCCTGAATGCTTCCTCCCATTACTTTGTCCTCCATGGCCTGGAGCCCGCCACCTTGTACCATGTCCACCTCATGGCTACCAGCCAGGCAGGGGCCACCAACAGTACAAGCCTCATCCTGGCGACCTTGGCCCTAGGTAAGGGAAGAAGGGGGCTGGCCAGACAGGGCTATTGGGAGGGTTCTTCACCCAAAGGATCTCCATTTGTAGAGTAGACAGGCCTTGCCTGAATCTCCTGGTCTGAGGGAGGAGGCCCAGCCTTATTTACGTGCACTTTAACCTCTCTGACTTCCCCTCACCCCAGAGGAGTCTGAACTGCACATCACCCTGGGCCTGTTCAGCCTCCTGCTCTTGCTCACCTGCCTCTGTGGGGCTGCCTGGCTCTGCTGCAGACCCAGGTGAGTCCTCTTGAGAGACCTGACACTCAGCTACCCTTGCCCACAGGGAACTGTAAGTCCAAGTGGGACAGTCTAAGTCCCTCCCAGTCTTCCCAGGCCTCCAGGCACATGTCTGGGAGTCAGGCCCTCCACCTCTCTTCTCTGCACTAAGGGGCTATCCCTTCAGCTGTTGAAATGGGTGGGAGAAAGGATGAAAAGATGGGAGGGCATGCCTGACCCGCCTTCATCTGCTCTCTTCTCCAGCAGAAAGAATCCCCTCTGGCCAAGTGTCCCAGACCCAGCCCACAGCAGCCTGGGCTCCTGGGTGCCTACCATCATGGCAGAGGTGAGAACATGGAAGGAAAGGGAAATGGGGCTGGAGGGACCAGCCCAGGCTCAAAATGAAGGGGTGCCCCTCTGAGGTTCAGTACTCAGGACTTCTCATCACTTCCTAGCAAGATCCCCTCCCTTTGGAGTACAGCAGGACTAAATTTGAATCCCAGCTCTACCCATTTCAAAGCCTCAGTCATCCCACTGTGAAATGGGACTAATTCCACATAGAATAATTGGGGAGATTCATCAAGCTAAGTCTAAACAGCACATACTGTGTATCATGGACATATGAGGTGCTTTACAGGTTATATCCCTTTGAGTTCCAGCAGAGAGCAACAGGAATGTCCCCACACTGTCCCAACTCAGGAAAAGACAGTGGCTGTAGATATCTGATATAAGTAATGCCCTCACCCTATGTCCTTGTGTCTAGGAGATCTTCCAGCTGCCCAGCCTTTGGGACCCCAGCGTGCTACCTATCACCAAGATTACAGTTCTGGAGGAGGAAGAGAAGAAGCCAGGGCCCTGGGAGTCCAATGACAGCTCAGGGACCTGTGGCCTTCCCACCTTGGTCCAGGCCTATGTGCTCCAGGGGGACCCAAGAGCACTTTCTATCCAGCCCCAGTCCCAGTCTGGCACCAGTGACCAGGTCCTTTATGGGCAGTTGCTGGGCAGCCCCACCAGCCCAGTGCCAGGGCACTACATCCGCTGTGACTCCACTCAGCCCCTCTTGGGGGGCCTTACCCCCAGCCCCAAGTCTTATGAGAACCTCTGGTTCCAGACCAGCCCCCAGAGGACCCCAGAGCCTCTAGTCCCAAACCAGGAGGATGACTGTGTCTTTGGGCCACTGCTTGACTTCCCTCTCCTGCAGGGTCTCCAGGTCCATGGGATGGAAGGGCTGGGGGGCTTCTAGGGTTTCCTGGGACACCCTACCTGCTCCTTCAAAGGCCTTGGCCATCCAGAGAAGAGGAGGTCAGTAAGCCTGTCACTAAAAAACCACCCTACCCCAGGAAAGGCAAAAAGGCTCCCAGTCTCCCCCTATCCCTGACCCCTAGCATCCCTCCCCCACTTTCCCAATTCCCACGGGCTGGGCCTCCCACTTTGAAGATCACAGAATGCTACCTCCCACCTTTCCCACTAGCCTTTTGTGCTTATTTCCTATAATTTCAGTCACTTAAGCTGGTTTATGGTTTGGTTTGTTTTTATTTTGAAAAAGCCTTGAGTATGTCTGAGTCTCTGTTCTTTTTATTTTCAGGACCCTAGCAGTTGGGGGAAGGGGGGTTATCTCAGTAACTCTCGGACTTGTTCATTTGTTTACTTTTCCTTAATTCATTCATTCAACCAGCCCTCACCTAGCATCTAGGCCCTATGCTGGCAGTGGGGACGCAAAAATTACTCGGCTCAGTCTATCTTCAAAGAGCTCGCATTCTAGTGGTAGAGACTAGAAAACTGACCACTAGGACACAGTGGCCAGGGTTACCTGGAGGGAGTCACCCAGTACTGTGGGACATAGGGAATGGATCTCAGAAAAGAGTAACCTCTGTTGGGGAAAATAATTAAAAACAATCTCCTGCCAACCTAGTAAACCTCTCTACAAGGACAGAAGAAAAAAAGTTTTATTATTGAATGAGCATAAACCAGAATGTGATGGGCATCACAGGCAGTCAAATAAAGAGCTTGCAAAGGTAGAAAGAAATATTACCCTTTTATATAGCCAAGTGGATACAACTTATTGCATACATTTTGTCAGGATAAACAATATAACTAGTTCTTAAGCAAGAGGACTTGACAGCACCATTTGTCATACAGGGCCATCCTAAATTCACCTGATAAATGGAGTAGTCACCTGTGTTTGCTAACCGCATTTATCCAAAGGAAATATAAATTTCTCAGATCTTTATAAGAGAAGGTAGGTTTGCAACTTGGAGCTAGGCACCAGCTGAAGTTAAGCTCCTACCTTCCCGCAGAAACTGGGAGGTAGGGACACTATCTTCCTTAATGATTGCATTCCAAAGAGAGGGCTCCCAGGTCCTTAAGAAAGATTTTTCTGGGTTATAAAACTGGCAAGAGGCCTAGCTTTTAAAAAGATTTACATTCATTTTAAAAGGGCGAAAAGAATTCACAATAACAACTATTCTTTTCCCTATTTTGCACCAGGGAGAATTAAAATTTACTTCTACTTTTAATTTGTATTTGTCCTTACACCGTCCTTTCAAATATGATCATAGCTAATATTTGTTGAATGCTCATTATATACTAGGTGCTTCGGCACACAACTGCCTCGATTAATCCGCTTATAGCCTAAAAAGTAGATAATGTTATCGCCATCCTCATTTGATGGATGAGTACACTGTGGTCCAGAAAGGCTGAATGATTTGCCCACAGAATCACAGAATTCCAGCCTAGAGCTGTCCGATTCCAAAATCAACGACCCTAACCACACGCTAGAATGCTGTCAAAGAGGAGGCTGAAACCCAGTAGCTCTTAAGGTGTAGAAATACTAGGTTCAGGGGAGAAGGCTACAACAGGCCTCACGGAATCCCCCAAAATAACCAGGGCCCAGTGTCAGGACAATAGAGTGGGATTAAGGGCGGGATACGTGCCCGAGAAAAAGTGGCATCTTAGAATATATACAGCACCGTGTACCAGAAACGCGGTCAGGCAACCACCAAGTCCGCAATCTCGCCCAACTGCTAACCTGACCTCTCGGATGGACCCAGTTCCGCATCATCACCTAGTCCTCCCTTTCCAATCCATCCTCTCGGGCCTCCACTGCTCCGGTCTCGCAGCTGCACTCGATTGGTCGAGCCTGAGCCAGCATGGCGGCGCCCATGTAACACGGTCCGTACCGCGAAGGCGACGGCGGCGCTGCTCGCGGGATCAGAAGTCACCATGCTGAGGGTGGCGTGGAGAAGGCTGAGTTCCATCCGGACTCAGGCAGTGACCTGGGCCCCAGTCCTTGGGCTGCCAGGTAGAGGGTGCTCCCGGCTTCCCTCCGACCACTGGGGCCTTCGTGCATCTCCTCACGGTGAGCTTTGAAACCGGACGGCAGAAGTAGGGAAAGGGTTCGGGAGAGGTGGAAGATACAAAAAGACGAGGATAGAGAACAAGTGCCGCGACCGGATAAGGGAGAAGAAAGCGGGAAGGGTGGGGAAGAAGTGAGACGAGGTTGGGAGAGGTATGGGGCAGCGGGGTGTGTTAAAAATGGGGCGCTGGTTAGACACAGGTGCGAAGACCATGGAGGAGGATCCATGGAAAGGAATCGAGGCTGGACTATTTAAGGAGATGGCCTCAACTCTCTCTCTTCTGCGTAGGTCTCATTCTCCCGGCCGCCCGCGGATATGCCATCCAGAAACCGGGTAAGATCTCTTCAGTGAGGCTTCGGACGGAAGAGACCACTTGAAGGGCTTGGGGTGGCCAAGGGGACCGAGGCGTTTAGTTAGAGCCACTAGATGGGATGGGCCAAAGATCCTGAGCAGAAGACCCCCACTTCCATCTTATCACAAAGCTGTAGCCTGAAGCCTGAATGCGGGGCGCGGGAGAAGGAACCTTTGGACAGTGTATGAGTAAAGAGCTGACCAGATGGAGCCTTCCCAGGCCTACCGAATACATAGCACTTATGTCTGCCCTACTGAGGTGGAGGGTTTGATTTCCCCTTTCAAGGCGTTCTACATAGTGGTAAAGTTCTCTCTTACTAGGTAAATGATGCTGGGCAAGTTACTTCTTCTCCCAGAGTCTCATTCTAAAATAAGTTTAAGAGTGTCTGTTTGGCAGGATTGTTGTTAAGAGTTGATGATAACACGTGAAAAGCATCCTTAGCACTGTGTGCAATAAATTGTAGTACATTTTAATATTTATTGCTATAAATGTCACTTGCATAATGGCAGAGTAAGTCTGACTAGAGAGGACAAGTTGATCTCCCCTAAACCTGTCCCTCACCTCCAAGGGAAGACAGGAATGCACATACCAAGAATGAGGGTTTCTTGTGGTTTGTAGCTGGAGCTTACATTTCAGGTGTCCTAAAGCTAGAGATTCCTCTTCATCCCCCTTATTTCATCCATACAGTCAGCCTGCAAGTGAGTGCCTATTCTGTGCTGGGCTATGGATCAAACTGGGGGGGGTTCAAAGGGAGTCAAATTCAGTCCACCCACAGGAGGAACCATCCTACTGAGGATGATAACTGCAGAGCCAGACAAGTGTGTGAGAAGTGAAGGCATAGTACAGGGTCTTGGGAAATGCCATATACTCCCATCGTGAAATTTCAAAGCAGGTGCCCAGGGAATTGCAGGGAGAAACTAAGCCCAGAGATAGTCTAGTGTCTTGCTTGAGACCCTGGATGTCTCTAACAGAGTTGGTAAGAAGAACCAAGTCAGAGGATGGGTAGTGAAAGTTGACGCTGGGTGTTTTCCATCCCTCCACTTAACAGTCCAGCCCAGCCAAGAAGATGACCCGCCCCCTTCCACGCTGCTCAAAGATTACCAGAACATCCCTGGAATTGAGAAGTAAGCAGGAAGAAACCTCTTTGATGAGCAGGGGACCATGGGAGGATTGGCAAGGAGAGCAGGAAAGATGGTGGCTTTGAGGCCTGGCCTGCTGTTTCTAAAGCTTAATTATAGAGTGGGGCAGAGAACTATAGAAGCCCAGGAGTGGTGAAGGTGAGTGGGTTGGGCAGCAGGGACAGATGGAGTTTATGGGGATCAACTGCTTCCTTTTTGTGTGTTCTGGGTGAAGACTCTATACCTTTAGATGCCTAGGAGGCAACATGCCTCACGAGTCTTTGTAGAAATCTCTAATCTCTCTTGATTCTCACAAAAGCCCTATGAGGGGAGAAAAACTATCCTAATTTTATGGATAATCAAGCTGCCCAATGTCATCCTAAGGGGCAGAGCTAGGCTAAATGACATCCCAGGTTAAATGACACCAAAGCCAGGATCCTTCTGCTCAGACCCTGTCCTGCATGGCAGTAGCTGGACAGTCCCTCTGGTCCCTCCCACTGTGCTATGGTGACTTGAGAAAGAAACAATGATTATAGAATTGAAGTGTCTCAGGAAAGATTGAACCATATTCTAACTAAAATGGAAATCCTCCCTTTGCCCTCCCTGTGACAAGCCTGAAACACTTGAGCTGACAGCCTCAGTTTTCTGTAGTTATCACATCATTCCATGTTCTCAGCCCAGCAAATCAGATCCACTTGGACTGTTAATCCCTGGGAAATAGCTCCTAACTTCCAGACTCATTTGTTTTAAAAAAAAAAAAAATTTCTGTCATATTTTTCAAACTAAATGAAAAGAACATTGTTTCCCTTTTCCCTTCTACCCCTACATCTGTCTCTCATTGCTGTGGTTTTTCCATAGGGTTGATGATGTTGTGAAAAGACTCTTGTCTTTGGAAATGGCCAACCAGGTGAGTGGCCTGTGCCAAATCTTGGCCTCAATACCCCCAGACTGAGCATCTCAAGGGCAGGGAGAGTCTTGTTTCCCCATTGTATGACTAGCACCTGATGAACGACTAGCACCTGATGAACAGTAGGCATTCAATGAAGAGCTAATGCCTCAATGAATGAGCAAGCTTTGGGGACATTCATCCAACAAGCCATTTCTCCTGTCAGTAGCATTGGCCTGCCGCTCACCTAAGTGTAAATAGCCATATGGTTTGCCAGAGTCCATTCCCTAGTAGCAGCCTGAGGTCAGGCCCTGAGCCTTGTGGCCTAGTTGCTATGACTGTAGCCATGGTCTTGGAGATATGAAAGCTAATTTTTACGGGATGGCAGACTTCACAGATTCTCTCTCTCTATCTTCAACAGAAGGAGAAGCTAAAAGTCAAGCAAGAACAGTTGATGAACAAGGTCATGGAAAACCCTGAGGACACCAGCGCCCTGGAGGCTCGAAGTTGGTCAGGGGGCCTTTGGGGAGGGGGGTGCGAGGAAGTCTGCTAGCTGGTACTTGATCCAGAGCCCTTGTCTGCAGGTACACTAGGGATTACCTGTGACTTGTTAAAGGGAGAGACAGGAAGGATCAAAAGAATTGAAAATTGGACTATGTATCTTGAGGTGTGTCATGCTGGAGGCGGTGCCTAGGACCTGCCTCGTACCCCTGTGAGCTCAGGCATGTTTCTTCTGCAACCAAGGCTTGTCTGTCTCTCTCCACTCTGTAGCTTTGTGGTATAAAGGACCATGGGGTCAGAGCCAAGGCTCCCACTGCACTGTCTTCAGTGCTCCCAAAACTCGACGTGTGTACAGGAAGGGCCTTCTATAGTTACAGCCTCTCCTTGGAGCCACCTTCTGCTTTTGTCCCTATACTTGCAATATACACAGGAATCAAACAGGAGGATATATGAAGGAAGGATATTCTGGAGCATTAGGACAGGAGTGGGAGTTGGTAATTCTGAAAACTCATTAGTGAAAACACAGAGATAAGAGTGGCAGCTGGAAGGGGAGAGGCAAGGAGCAGACCTTTGACAGTTTGGGAATCTTATTACATTGGCTAGGACCCCCAGTGCAATGTGGAATCATTACCCATGATAGCGTGCATCCTAGACTAATTCCTGAATTTAATAGAAATGCTCTAAAGTTTTACCATTAAGAATGCTATTTGCTATGGTTTGGGGATGATACCTTTGTAAGATTAAGGAGCTTCCCTTCCTTAGGCTTTGCTTTCTGAAGGGAAGATAATCCAAAGTCTTTTGAAATCTTGAAATTCAGAGTGCTTCAGGACTTATAGAGAGCTGTGCAAGAGCCTTGGTGATTGTTATTCCTTGAGGTCTTAAAATATAACCCAGGTCTGAGCCTTTCCTTCCTCTGTGCCTGGCTCTCATCCTCTGTGGTTTGTGGTTTCAGTTGTTGCCTTGACTGTCAAGATCCGTAATTATGAAGAACACATGCAGAAACATCGAAAGGTAAACCTTGAGCATCGCTCACAGCTAAACACCAGCAACTTGGGCGGAGGAGTCTGAGAAGTGAAAGGCTCTGGGTCCAGAGAGGCAGCTTGAGAAGCCAGGTGGCTACAACAGCAAAGTGTCCACCCCTCAGCTTCAGTGAGAAAAGCATTTCCCTCCTGCCTCCAACAAAGAAATGGGAGCCTTGCAAGGCTGTATTGAATGTCACCAATGGTCAAGAATACAAACTTTAGAGCATGGTCACAGTGTCTTGGCACGTAGTGGATTCTCAGTAAATATTTATTAAATGCATGGATGAGGTCAGATTAAGCTTGGTTCAAACTTTCACTTAACTAGCTGTGTAACTCCAGAGAAGTTACTTTATATGCCTCAGTTCTCCTCTCTGTAAAATAGGGATCATAATAGTACCTGCTGACAGGCTTATAAGGACTATATGAAATAATAATAGCATGTAATAATGAATGTCAACCATAATTTAAAAAATAAAATAATAATAGTAGCAGCCAGTGTGATGCATACAAAGTATTTAGGCCTCTTACTAAATATTTTACATGCATTTGCTCATTTAATCTTTATACCCATCTTTCTATCCCATTTTGTAGTGGAATAATCTAGGCATGGAGTAGTTAAGTTATTCCTCATGGCACAGCACTAAGAATCGATGTGCTAGGACTTCAAATAGGTGGTCTCATTCCAGGACCCATTCTTAACCATTATGTCGTATCTCAGCACAGTGTTGGGCACAGAGCTGCTATAATTAGGCAATTGCTGATATTTTTAATAAACACACAGTTGCAAATACAGACTGGTCGAGCTCCAGCCTGTATTCCCTGGAGCTGGTTGAGCCTGTTCCTTGGAGGTCAGAGTTTTGTTCATTTGAAGTGTGGAACACCAGCTGCACTGCAGAGGTCCCTCACAGAGCAGCACCTGGCTGCAGATAGGAATCTTTAGGAAGGGCAAAAGGCCTTCCCTCCTCTCCACCCCAGTTGAAAGTTTGCTGAGCTGTAAGAGGCTGAGTGCAGGGGAAAGAGCACGAGATTTGGAGTGAAACCAGTAGACTTGTATTCAAGACTTGATAACATCATTGAGCATTTATTTTCCCATCTGTAAAATGGGAATAACAATAACAATACCTACCTCAATTGCACTAATATTTGCATAAGATTGTTAAGAGGTCTCAATGAGATAAAATGACCATCTATTGTTACTGTGAAGTGGCACACCATTTACTTATATAATATTAAAAAGAATACCAACTCACTTTACAGGACAAAACCCACAAGCGCTATCTGCTGATGAGCATTGACCAGAGGAAAAAGATGCTCAAAAACCTCCGTAAGACCAACTATAACGTCTTTGAGAAGACATGCAAGGTGCTGGGAATTGAGTACACCTTTCCCCCTCTGTACTACCGAAAAGCCCACCGCCGCTGGGTGACCAAGAAGGCTCTGTGCATTCAGGTATGAGTCCAAATTGCTGCTTTGGTTGGCCCTGCTCTGGGATTGTGGTGGAGAGAGCAGAAGAGAGGGTTTGAATGTTTCTGAAGAAGGTGTGGAACTGGCCCCAAGGCCTTGCAGTGGCTCACAGACCACCAACCCCATGGAGAAAAGCTGGGGTGACAGCTGGGGAAGTCAGTTCCCACCCCATCTGCTCCCAGTCAGAGGTTTCACATAGAATTACAAAGTCTTCCTGCTTCCTCCATCCCCAGGTTTTCCAGGAGGCTCAAAAGCTGAAGAAGCAAAAAAGGGTCTTAAAAGCTGCAGCAGCAGCCAAGAAACAAGGCCAGACGAACCCACAGAGCCCTTCCAGAGCCGGGCCAGAGGCAATCAAGGAAAACCAATAAATTTTGTTAAAGTTATGTCTTTCTGCCTTAAAGAATAATAGGGAAGGTGGGGCTGTTTGTGGCCTGAGGAGGAGGAGGAATTCATTCTTTCATTCAGCTCTGATTTCTCAGGGTTGTCTGAGGCAGAGACCCTGCCCTCACACCCTGCCTGACCACAGACACAGGTGCCCAAGACACTCTTATAACACACCTCACATACACTCACACAAAGAACTCCCTGTCATCCAGGTGGCATTTCAGTAGAGGCAGACTGAGCACTGCAGCACAGGTAGTGTAGCTGGCTGGCTGCTAGGTAAGAATGCCAGGGGAGTATAGGAGATGGAGATGTCTCTGAAAAGGTTTGAGACAGAGTGGAATGCCCTGAATGCCATGCCAGGGTGATCTGTCAAAGAGAAGTGTCATATTGAAAGTGCTATCTTCTGCGATTTAGCCTAGCAAAGGAAAGTGCTGTAATATGGAAGAACACAGTAGTACAGAGAAAGAAAGATAAATATAAGAGATTTTGGAGGAAAAACTAGAATTTGGTGACCGATAATAGGACTCAGGGAGATAGACATGACCCGAAGCTCAGCTTTCAAGTCTGAGTGGTTGGAGGAAAAGATGATTAGTAGGTTTTAGAAATACTGAAGTTTACAGAAATGGATGCTCATCAACATATACATGTTCAACAGGGGATGGGAAGGTGATCCTGGAGCTCAAGATGGGGGTGAAGTATGGGTTCATTGCCCTCAAAGCAGAGAAATGGATGGGAGGCCTGTTTAGCAGGAAGGAGGGAGCTTGGGAGAATCCCCAGCATATATTCTCCAGGAGCAAGACAGACAAAAACACGCCTGTTTGCTTTTGAAATCAGGTGGGGCTTCACTCCAAGGAGCTTTCCGGAAGGAAATGCAAATAATTCAAGGACTTCTGGTCTGGTCCTTACCCCATCTAAAGGAAAAGTCAGTTATTTTATTAGGGCTTTCGTGGCACTTTTCATGATTTCATTGATTCCTCTCTGCAACTCTGTGACGTGAGTGTTCTCTCCAACTTATGTGTGAGGAAGTCCAGCTTCAAAACACCTGCCCAAAGTCACACAGCTAGGAAATAACAGAGCCGCGACTCAAACCAAGATCCACCTGCTCAAAGACTGCTCTGGTTTTGCTTGGGTTTTCCTCGTTCTCGGGCTCCTGCGTATGTGGCCAGGCAGGATGAGGATGGTCACGCGAACATAGCTGAGCCCAGCTCGGTACCCGCCCCGGCTCAACCTTCCCGCAGAACTTCAGAAAGTCAAATTGCACCCATGGGCCACTCCGCCCAATAAGCGTCCGCCCCTCGGCGCCCCCCAACAAACAGCCTGCTGATTGGGTTCTTCGGCCGTATTCTGCGTTGCCCTAGCAACCAGGCTGCGAGGACGCGGTGTTTGGGCCTCCAGGCCTCTCTCTGTCTACCCAGCCTTGGGGCTCTTCGCTAGCTCTACTCACTTCCGGCACCATGTCGGTGCGGACGCTACCGCTACTCTTCTTGAACTTGGGCGGGGAGATGCTTTACATCCTGGACCAGCGGCTGCGGGCCCAGAACATCCCGGGAGACAAGGCCCGCAGAGGTGAGAGGCGCCCGGCGCGCGCAGCTAGCCCCACGCCCTGCAGCCCGATCCTTCACCTGGCACCTACAGCCAAACCTACGCCCCGCAGCCCAGCCTCCTCACCCCTCCCCAGCTCCCACAGCTAGGCCTTTTTACAGACTGATAAACACCCCTGCACCCTGCGCTCTTATAGCCAGGGACCTTTCTCAAAATGCCACAGCCCGTCCAGTCAAGGCCGCTCAGGAGGCAAATTCCCAAAAAGTTCTTTTCACAGCAGAAGAATTTAATATCCGCATTGGATATTATTAGGGTACCTCACATTACCCCCCCCCCCAATTTCCTCATCCCCTCAACTTGTAGAGGTGATTTCCTAATCTCTCTTGACATCCAGTCCCTCCCAAATGTAGGAATCCCAGCTGCCCACCACCTGGTGACATACCCTCTGCTAGTCCAAGCATCCTTTTCCCCCAGGGAACAGATTCTGATTCTCCATTCCACTGTGTAGTATCCTTCATAAACTGGAAGCCAGTCTTGCTCATTTCAAAAGCTATTTCTAGAAAGGTGGGGTCCTGAAATAACATAGATAAATAAGAAAACATAAGAAAGCTATAATTCTTTACTTTCACAATTGTTGGAAGAGAGTACAATTGTGAAAATAATTATACAGAGTTTAGAGTTTCTAAAATGTAAAATCTGTCTCCCATATACACCACAACTAATCCCCCAGAGAAATGATCACCTAGAACTCTGCCACCATTTTTCTCTCCCTCTTATTCCCCTCTCAAGCAACAACTGCTTTCACCATATTTCCTGGAATTAAATATGAAGGAAATATTATATTTGAAGGTAGAGGAGGAAAAGTTGATGTAAAGGTAACTGGCATGGCCACTGATTGAAACATTTATTCTCTCCAGTTTCTGTATAGCTCAATGTTAATCATACATATTCAGATATTCACTATTGTGTCTGCGCAATTGAGTCCAAGTCCATGCATAAAGAGATAAAAAGAACTCCCTATAGCATACCCCCTCCATTCATTCTGTACACTGCTGCCAGTGAGCTTTCTAAAATGCAAATCTGTTCATACACCCCGCTGCTTAAAACCCTTTGTCATCTCTCCACTGCTGTCTGGAGGCCAAGTCCTTGGCAAGACATTTCAGGGTCCTTCCTGATCTGATCTCTGTCCATCTCTACAGTCCCACGTACCACCATTGCCTGCCTCCTACTTTGTATCTTAATACCTAACTGCTTATATGTCTCTATTTAAAGCATGTTCATTCCTGTTTCCATGGTAGTAATCCCCATACTACCCCAAACCTCTCATTTCCATGGTAGTAACTTCCCTTTCTTCCTACATTATTCAGCTTAAGATTCATTTCTGTCAGGATGCCTCCTTACATAGGGAAAGGACCTGCACATACTCCCATAGCACCCCATGCATGCCTCTTTACCTTATCACTGACTATATTACCCTGAAATGGTCTGTGTATGTGTCTCTTCCATGTGATTATATTATTCATCTTTGTACTCCAGCACCTAGTATAATGCCTAGACCAGAATAAATTGATGCTCTCAGTAAATATTTGTTGAACTGATGATCTAAATTGGCTGTTTTATGACATTGCCATTTCTTTCTCAAGAAGGTTCTGTTTTCCTTGGCACCTATGTATTTGATTCCATTTGGGCTAATGGCACCAGTGAGCAGACAGGTAATTCTTACGCTGGTAGTCTGCATCTTGGAAGACAGTGTAAATTGGTAATTAAGAGTGTCCTCTCTGGAGTCATACAGATATGGATATCATTTCCCGCTTTGCCATTTAACTAGTTGTATGGCCTTAGAATGTAACCTCTATAAGCCTGTTTCTTTTTCCATAAAATGAGAGTAATAACATATACCTTACAGCAAAGTTGTAATGATTAAATAAGATAATGTATGTATTTAACACGTTTAGCACAATAAGTGAGTGTTGTGTTTCAAGAGAAGGTCTGAGTAAGACCCTGTAAATACTAGGGGACCAGCTTCCTTTGTCTTCAGGAACTATAGTCCTGGGTTTGCTAGATACAGCTTAAGGGAATTTCAGCCATCTTTGGTAATTCACATTCATGCACTCATTACCTCCATAGTTTGGGTCAGTGTCAGAGGTCATATAAGATGCTTGGTAGAGCCCAATACAGCCCTTCCATGCATTCACTGGTGGTAGGACTTTTGATTAGTCTGGTCCAGTAACTGATCGTAAAAACAGGGGACATATCTTCCTAATGACAATGACAAACATTTATTAAGCACTTACCATGTACCAAGGACTTCCCTGAACACCTTAATCCCCACAACTATACTATCATGTGGGTTAATATTACTATCCCCATTATACAGATGGGAAAACTAAGGCTAATTTGTCCAGGGTTATATAGCTGGTAAGAGGAGTAAAGAATCTGAACCCAGGTCATTGGACTCCAGAGCTCATACTCTTAAGCAATACGTCCTTAACTGCTGCACTATACTTTCATACCTGGGGGCAACTGTGTCAGAATCTTTGGGGGTGTGGGAAGGGGGGAAGTTGGAAGGTCAGAAGGAAAAGGAAAGATTTGAAAAAATATTCAATATACCTACTGATTTTATAAAAGAAAGTACTATAGTTGGCTGATGGGGGCTTGTAGAAGTCAGAGTGAAAAAGCAGGGTAGAGAATATGGGATTCAAAGTTGAGAAACACTCATCTATGTCAGTGTTTGGAGTTGGTGTAGCTACAAGAACATGAGCCACTGTGACAAATGCCTGTGCACTGAGGCCTATCAAACACAAGATATGGTAAACTAATCTTCTTTGAAGCATTGAATGGAAACCATATTTCTTCTAGATGTTTTCATTATCTTACACAACTAATTGGTCTCCTGGAGGCCATCCTGTTCCCACAAGGCCAGTACAAATAGTGTAGTTTTTCCCCACAATACAGCCTCTAGTTTAGCATTCAACAGAAAGGAAGTGCCCTATGGGGCAACTTTCAAGTGTTGCATATTGAATGTTGTCCCACATTTTAAGCAATAGTGAAAATAATAAAAGCTACCTTTGCCTCATTTCCATCCTCTTAAAAATGCTCATAAATAAGACCTTATTATATTTTGTCCTCATTTTACAGAAGGGGAAACTGAGGCATAGAGCCATTCAGTGATTTTCTTTTCCAATCCATGAAGATCACTTTTTTTCTGAGACGTATAATACTGAGCAACCAAATGGTGGTGAGATTCTGTTTTTATTTTTCTAGTTCCAATTCAACAGGCAGCTCTGGATAGCCTTGTGCCTGCCTCCCACTCAAAATGTAGCTAAAGTGAAATTGTCACAAACAAGTCATCGAGAGAAATAATAGAAATACAGGACATCGGTTACCTTCCCCTGGATCCTTAAGTGGAAAGAGGCCAAGAGCACACGACACTGCAGAGACCTCTGCTGGAGCTGAGCGTCATTGCCCACGGGAGTGCCTTATACCCGCCGGGATCCATTTGCCAGCTCCATTTTGTCAGCAGCCAGTAGACACTGTCTCTTAGAGCAGCTGAGCCCCTTACAGCACCACGGTTCCCAAACACACCTTCAGGTGGGTCCAGCTCCACCTTTCTGAATTCCCATAAGCCTATCAGGCAAGACTACCTGTACAATAAATGCCACAAGATAGATGTGGGCATTATGCTAAAGAAGCCACTATCTGCATTAAGAAGGCCTGATTCTCAGTGATGCTTCCCCAGTGTTTTCTCTTCCAAACACCTGTGACTCTTGTGGGAGAAAGATGGTGAGTTTTCCCAGAGGAAGTTGACCTTGCCATGGAAAATCTTTGCAACCAATTAGGGCACAGCCCTGGCTGGCCGTTCTTCCAGCACTGTTCTCTTAGGGGCTGTTGGTATTGTATATTGAAGACATGTATATGTTTTGGTTATAACTGCAGAAATCACCTTTGAAACAATCTAGTGACAAATGTTTCCAAAGGAGACCATTAATTATAAAATGTTGTTTAAATATGGATGTGCATAGAACTCAAATAATCAGTCTGGGAGTGATTTCTCTAGATTGGAATCTCCCTCAAAAATAAGGGGGGGAAAAGTCATCTTTCATCCTTAATGGGTGATGTGCAATGTTATTCAGTAGAGAAAGTGCAACTAGAAGAGAAGCCAGCTAAGTGCTTGGTGTCTGTTATTCATTGCACCCCTGCAGCAACCCTATGAGATAGGTAAAATTATGATCCCCATTTTACAGATGAAGAAACTGAGGTTAAACAAGTTGCTTGAAGTTATCTAGCTAGTAAATAGTAAAGCCAGGTCTCAACCAATAAAGGGTCTTAATTCTTACAGATTTCTAGCCAAGTACATTTTTTGTTATTTGGTCTCCTCTTGGCATCTTCCTGACTATCTTTGTCCTCAGGAGCTTTCTTTACAGTCCATGATTCCTCCCCTCTTTTTACCTGGCAGCCACATAGCTCTATACAAAAAGTAAATCAGCAACAAAGACATGGTTTCCTTTTAATTTACATTTCAAGTTTTCCCATTAGAGCAGTTCCTTCTGTACTTTAGAAAAAGAAATCTTACATTCATAAAAAATCAGATTATACAAAAAGAAACTCTTCTCCATTTTTGGAATTATTCCTCTTCTTGGAAGTTAGTGTTTTTTAAAAGCCTTATTTTGAATAATGTATATTCTCATAGCATGAGCGAAGATAACTTCTCGAGTCTTTCACGACAAACCCCAGGGTAGCTTGTCCTTCTGAGTTTCCCCTCCTCTAGGCCACTCTCTATAACAGGGGTGCCCAAATCCCAGGCTGCAGACCGGTACCAGTCTGTAGCCTGGTAGAAACCAGGCCACATAACAGGAAGTGAGCAGCGAGCGAGCAAAGCTTCATCTGTATTTGCAGCCACTCCCCAGCACTAGTATCACCACCTCAGTTCCACCTCAGCTCATCAGGCATTAGATTCTCATAGGAGCACTGGTCCCTGATGCCAGAAAGGTTGGGACTGCTGCATAAGATAGAACCTCTCTAGGGCTTGTTTTTAGAACTTCTTTATCCATCATCTTTTTAAAAGTTTCACGTGGAAGCCAAAGTATTCACACTAGACATTAATGCAAACATGAAAAATAAAATTTCATAGACCATATAATTGGAATTGGTATTTTTAAAGCCTCTTTGAAAATGATGTTCTTGCTTCATGAACTGGTGTTTTCTTTTTATATGCTTCATGTAGATGAATGGACAGAGGTGGACAGAAAACGAGGTATGCTATCTCTGGGCTGCATGCATTCAGTCTGCATCCACAGGTTCACTCAGTCCTTTGTCAGTGGGGCTTAAAGTGGGACCACTTTAAATATTTCAAAGTAAAAAAATAGTCATGAGTCTCTCTTTAGCCGAGATTATACATTTAAATCTTTTGCTTAAATAAATACAGCATTTAAGATGAAAACCAAGCAGACTTTGGCACAAGGACCATATTACACATGAGGTACTTGTCTCTTTTCATCAGTTCCAAGCTTTGCAGGGACAGCTGGGGCAGTAGCTACACTTCTGAGTAGGCTGTCCTATTTGGGAGTCCTTAGAGAAATTCTGTGGTAGTATCGTATAACCAAAGAATTGTGCTTCAACATGAGTAGCTTTCCTTGAACCATTCTCCTTAGCACACAAAGATATGTGTTGAGAAACCCAGAAAAAAATGGAAGCATGTGACTGCATGGCTGCCAGAATTGTAGGCAGAAAGCATGATATCATGCATGCATATGGCCCTATCATGCCAAGTCTTCAGTTTCCTCTTCACCTACAACTAGCAGCAAACCTGAAAAAGCTTGCCAATTGCTCAAAATAAAATAATAGCCTTTCTCACATTTAAGTGTCACGAGTCCCTTCTATCATTTGACATTTGAGTGTGGTTTATGCATGTCATCAGCCACCACCCTCAATATTTTAAATGCTCTTACCCACCAAGTATACTGAGGAGATAACATATAATGCTTAAGAGCATAGGCATTAGAATCAAACTTCTCCATTTCAATTCCACCACTGCGTGACCTTGAACTTTAACCTCTCTGAGACTCAGTTTTCCTCCTTTATAGAATAAGGATAATAATTCAGAGTTGCCTTGGGGATTTAAATGAGATAATGATCTAAGCCCAGTGCCTGGAACATAGTAAGGATTGGAAACATGGTAACCATAGTAGCAGCTTCTCTCTTTCACCGTTGGTTCCAAATTGCATGTTCCCATGAACAATTAAATCTACAACAGAGGTTTGGTAAAAACTCAGTTGCTTTCATCTAGAGCCAGGCTCAAAGGAAAGCCCAGTAGAAGTTTCTGATACACTTTCATTATATTTCACAACCATCTTTTGCCACTTCTCTTGAGCCATTTTTGGCCCACCTCTTGACACGTGGCAGAATGTCAGGTGAGATGTGTGGATTTTGAAGGCTTTTTGTATATGTAATTGAATCACTGGAATTTAATTTAACTTAAGCATTCAAAGGCAATGAGCAGAAACTAACTTCATACTCTGAACTCAGGACTAGAAGTCTCATATGTTAAGAACTCAGTTAACTAGCCCTTCTGATGCACCTGTGAAAAACCACTTTGCTCCCTGAACTAAGGCTCTTCCTGATGAAATCTGGCTCCTAGTACATTCCTGCCTCATGAAACTGCAGAGCTCATGTGAGTGCCAAAAACTAACAGCAAGACAGACTAACAGATGTGGTTAAAACTATTTCTCAGTTTTAACTTAAATTCAACCTGGGCTGCTTCTCCAAGGCAAGGACAACATTTACGTCCTCTTTGTTCTCCAGTGTTTATCTCGGTGTTTGGTACAGAGTAGGCTTGCCTCAACCAGCTGCCAGGCAAAGCACATTGTGAAATGTAGACATGTTAATCTGTGCCCCCATATTCTTTCCAAAGAATTAAATGAGAAGTGGGTCCCAGAGTACTGGGGCCCAGCCATAGAACTGCCATTTCTTCCTTGGGCACATTGTGGTCACTGCTCTGCCCACAGGGACAGAGCCTGCAGATGTACTTTCTCAAAGTTCTTATATAAAGAGCCATGGTGATATATAGCTTATTTAGTTCCCAGAGGGAAAGGCTTCATTTTGCTTTTTACTTTGCCAGAGCAGCTAACAATCTCCTTGCAATTTTCTTTCTTCTAGAACTGATTTATTCTAGATTCTGCTAAAGGCTAAAAGACCCAAGATTAACATATCAGAGCTAATAGGATTCTTTAACTTGAATTCTTCCTCTTTGGCACTCTTCCCTGGCCTACATAAATCCATGAAAAATTCAAATTCTCTCTTTTGAGGACAAATGTGTGGCTTTTCACTTGTACCTATATTCTTGCAAATTCTACATTTTATATGGGCTGCAATAAGAAAATCGTTAGAAAATTCCATCTATTGCAGGTACTTGCTTGTTTAGATTAAAGGCAAAAGGCCATGTATAGGCATACCCGAAAGAGTTATGTCTCCAAACACATTGGGGACATGTTAGTGCATATTAAGGGCAAGCTGCAATGGGTTGAAATTGTGAGATGTGAGGGATACCCTGCATTAGTAATGGATTTGGTTCTTCCTCACTAATAGGATGGCATCTAGAATTAAATCTAAAGGTAAAGTATGAGTTCAACACTTCTGTAAGGAGTCATGGTCAGTTCTTTTGTGTCAGGTTGCGGGGTGGGGGGAGCTCCTTCCTGCCTGTCCTCTCACTGCAGCCCTTCCATTTAAGATTTAAATAACAACCAGCCCTCAGCTCCTCCTGCCCCCAAAAAATGCTCTTTGAGATGCTTTAAAGTGCTGCCCTGAGTCTTCAATACTTCTGTCAGTTACCTAAACGCAGAGAGAATGCATGAAGTCATGACCTCAGTGCTCTGCCTAACCTTCAGTCTCTAAGAGATATGGCCAGAGCCACTCACCTGGCATGTCCTTTGTGTGGCAAAAGAAAGAGGCATTTTTGTAAATTTCAGTAATAATCACTCATGTTTAATAATTAATTTTGTATAATTATTTTAAATAACCAGTTTTCCTTCAGGTTTTAATTACTATGAATGTATATTCTCAGCATCCATAGATGCTCACCTGTAGGTCAGAGTATATCTGGTATAATTAAGAATAATCTGTGTTCAACCATACTTGTTCCTATTTAACGTACCAGAGGGTTTTCCTTGCCTTCAACTAATAATATTTGATTAGCAAAAAATACCTAAATGAATGAGCGAATGAAGAACTAGAATTTTAGACACTTTGGTTTACACACACATTGAGACCTTTAATTCTCACCAGATGGAAATTTTCCATTTAAACAACAGTATGAAACATAGCACTACAGTGTAATATCAATATTATTGATCAAATATAAAAAGTAAGGCATTTTAAAAGGGTATTACTCTCAAGTACACATCTTGTAGAAACATTAGAAATGTTTTCATCTCTAACCAGTGGGTAGATTTGTCTATTTTCATAAACTGTTTTGCCAAAAAAAGCCAAGTACCATTATTGGTCCCATTTTTATAAAATTTAATTTTAAGTAAAAATGTTATAGATTTGCTAAACAAAACAAAAAAAAGTGATGCTACTTCTTATTTTAAGGAAGAGACCTAATCTAAAATGCATATAGGAATGTTGTTTAATGAAAGAAGCAACATTTCCCCCTATCATCAAGTGAGAAAATGTATGTAAAAAGTGGTTTGTAACCTCTAAAGCACAACATTTGTACATTTGTCACATTTATGTTTGCCTTGACATGGTCTCATAAAGCACTCTTGACTCTGCTCTCTATTGGAACACCCATGTGATTTTCTCCCCAGGGAGCAGATCTCACCATGTACATCAACATCTCCCACTCTGCATGGGCCCGGCTCCTCCATCCCAATTGTACACAGAGAGCATTTCCGGAATAAAGTTTTCTCCAGGACCTTGCTCAACTATATCCTCTCCTGTCTCTACAGTTCTGAATGACATCATCTCAACCATGTTCAATCGAAAGTTTATGGAAGAACTGTTCAAACCCCAAGAGCTCTACTCCAAGAAGGCCCTGAGGACTGTCTATGACCGCCTGGCTCATGCCTCCATTATGAGACTGAACCAAGCCAGCATGGATAAGGTGAGCAGACAGCCTCTATCCCACTGGTTACGTTTCTTGTACCTTTTGTGGATGATTGTAGCCTGGAATCAAATGAGATGACATATGCAATGGTGCCTTGCGGGAAAAAAAAAAGGCACATATTACTATTAGTAGTTGAGTTTTAGAGTTGGGAAGGACCTCAGAAGTCATCTGCTCCAACCCCTTATTATTTATGTCATTCCAAACTTGCCCAAAGACAGCACTGGTCTTCACACCCATATTTATGAACACCTTGACCCAACCCTAAAATCTTTCATTCTGCTTCATTCTTAACAAATCTTAGCTCTAAAAACCAGGCATTTTTTTAAAGCAAACTCAAAACTATTCAGTCTTTACTTAGAACATGAACATATCTCTCTCTTTGGGAAACAGATTATTAGAACACTCTGGTTTTAAAATAATAACCCCAAGTAAAATGCAGAGAATAGACAAATCTATTTGGAAGAATTTTAAGTAATTTCCTAGATACTCTGCCCTCAAGAAAGGAGAGCGTACCTTCCCCACTCCTTATGTGTGGGCTGCGCTTAATAACTTCCTTCCAAAGAAGGCAGTATGGAAAGGAAGGGAAAAACAGTTAATGTTACAGTGGAGAAACTGACAGACACTACCTCAACCAGGTGATCAAGGTCAACAGCAACAGTAATAAGTCATGTTGGTAATATGTTTCCTGACATGATATGATGAGGGTAGCACTTTACCTCTGTGATTGTCCTCCCCAAAACCCACAACCCTAGTCTAATCATGAGAAAAACATCTAATACCACTTGGAGGTAATGTTAAATACCTAACCTGTACTCAAAACCATCAAAGTCACCAAAAACAACGAAAGTCAAGGAAACTGTCAAACTGTCACAGTCAAGAGGAGCTGAGGAGACATAACGACTAAATGTAATGTGGGGTCCTAGAACAGAAATAGGACATTAGGAGAAAACTAATGAAATCTGAATAAAATGTGGCCTTCAGTTAATTTTTAAAAATTATAAAGTATTTTCTTTTCAAGTTCCTCCATTATGTGAATTTTTTTTAAATCATAAGGACTGACATGCAAAGTGCTAGGCATGCAAAATCAATGCTCACTCATTGCTGGTACCTGGAAACCTCAGGGAGACATACTGTCTTTAACTGTACCCTCTTACCTCCAGCCACTAAACTTTGGAAAGTTACTTTATCTCCCTGAGCTTCTATTTTCTCATCTATAAAATGGGGATAACGAGAACTGCTTCATCAGTTCTGGGAGAGTTAAGCAATAAACATACATATAATCACATACCTACACGTGGCACATAGTTGATGTTCAATTAAATGTTAATTATCTTTTCTGCCCTGTTTGCTCTGCTCCTTCTTTAAGAAGGTGTAGTTTCTCACAGAAAAAGGACACAGAATTTGGAATGAAAAACCCAGGATTCAAGTCTTAGCTTTAGCAGTTACAACTGTGAGACTGTGTTTCCTGAACCACTCTGAACTTTTGTTTCTTCATCTTACACCTGTGTTTATCCTTTATTCTTAGCATGGCATCCTATATACAACAGGTGCTTAATGTTTGATAATGATGGCAGAGAGTCTCAAATCTGTATCTCTAGTATTACATACACACACACACAACCAGGCTGTTCCTGTCATGTGCCACTTTCTAAGTAAAATAACTGCATGTTGAAGAAATAGGATCATATAGAAAGTTCTAGGAAATGCCTTAGGATCTAACCTCCGAGTTCAAATCTCACGCTGCCACTTACTACCAGCTGTGGGCAATTAGGCAAGTTTCCTTGTTTTTAAACTTGGGATCATATCTACCTCATAGAGTTCTTGTGAAGAGTAAATGGGATCAGTGAGGTAATGTATATAAATGTGCTTGGCACGACACTCAGACGGTAGTATTTTATATTTCCAATCCTGCCTCAGACAAGTCCAAACCTTCTCTCCCAAACTGACATCTTAAGTCTCCCATCCCCTAGATGTCCCTATTCCCATCAGTAGCTCCCAAGCACTAAGTTGAAAATGCTATAGTCATTTTGGACAGTCCTCATCTTCATTCCCCAAATCTAGTCAGGTAGTCACCGTATACTGACAGCTTTTTCTTCTAAGTATCACATGCTCTTCTTTTCCCTTATTTATCCATTCCCGCCATTTTATTCTCGGCCTTACGTCTGGGTTATGCCAACATATTCACAGAGTCAATAGATATTATTGCAAAGCTATTAGGAACCAGGTACTAGCTAATCTCCCTAATTCCAGTCTCTCCCTTCTCTCACATCTCATCATTGCCAGACTAACTAATCTTGCTTAATCACTACTTTTATCATGTCCACTCAGAAAATTTTAGTCGCTCCCAAATTCCTACCACATCTAGTCTAAATTATTTTGCCTGTCTTTCTAATACATTTACTACTCTAACCTTTACTTATCCAACTTCATTTCCCACCATCTCTAACACAAACTGTCCTCTTCAGTCAGGCTGTTCTCATTCTCACAGGAAAATAGCATATTCATGGCTGCCCCCAGGCCCTCACGCCTGCTGTTCCTCTCAACTACAAAGTCTTTCCTCTTCCTCAGCCAGTTTGAAACCTGTGACTCCCTCCTCCTTCCATAAAGCCTATCTCGACCACTTTGGTCCCCACCAGTTTCTTGCCTTTGGTCATTCAGGGATGGTCATACCATATATGGGGCTTGCTGATATCTTATTAAGTGTTTCATCATTTAAAATTGTTGTTACATAGTTGTAGAACTTTATACTTGCCACTTTCACACATATCTTCTCATTTACTCCTCTCAGCAGTTCTACAATGACCGGAAATTAGGGAATATTTTTTACAGATGAGCAAACTCAGGCTCAAGACAGATGAGGCGACTTGGCCAGTGCCATTCATTCAATTAGCCAGCAGCAATGGAGGACTTGAATTTGGATTTTCACTCTCCAAGTCCAGCACCCAGTCCAAGTCCCCATAGCTGCCAATATTGTTTGCATCATATTCTATCAGCTGTACCCATATTCCATCAGCAGTATCCATAAGCTGACCAGAAATCCTGGTTTGCCCGAGAAGGTCCTAGTCTACCCCTGTTGTCCTGGCTTAATTATTAATATCACCCTCCTTTTACTCTCAAGTGTCTTCATTTGAGGGATAACTGATGTGGTCACCTGAGTTGTATGATGTACTGGTTTTCAGTAAATGTTTGAATGTTTGGAGGTTCTGACATCTGCTTTTATGATCTCATTTATTTCATTTGTGTATGGGTTGGCAGCTCTATGACCTGATGACTATGGCTTTGAAGTATCAAGTATTGCTGTGTCCTCGTCCCAAGGATGTATTGCTGGTCACTTTCAATCATTTAGATGCCATCAAGGGATTCATCCAAGACTCCCCAGCCCTCCTGCAACTAGTGGACGAAACTTTCCGGCAGCTGATTGAAGTAAGATACCATCAGTTTATCACCTCTCAACCCCAATAGTGTTCTCATTCCTCTGTTAAGAACAGGCAGCTTCTATGACAGAGAGAACAGGATGAGGAATGAGAAATCCTGCCAGTCTCCCAGAAGATTCTAAAAATCTCCAAGTATCCATTTTGGTAATACAGTAGGCATTATCATCTTAGGTTCCCATACTCTTGCCTTCAAAATGGGGAAAGCAGTGATACAGAGCCTTGCCATTTTCTCCCTGCTCTTTCAGAAAGGGAGTTGGTGGTGGATGTTCTGCTAAATCTGGGGGAACAGCCTTTCCAGGTCTGTGGGGGACAGAAGAAGTGAAGCGTACCCCTCCCTGCCCAGGTGTGGCATGACAGGATTTGGTGAGGGACCAGTGCTGGCTCTCCTGCTGCCCACGTTGCCCCAGCAGCTGAGTCCTCTCCTTGCTCATGTGGCTCCCATCCCTAAGTGCCCACCTGCCCCTACCTGTCTGCACTTCTCATCTCACTTCTGACAGTGAATTGCTTCTTTCTGCTTCACCTCTGGCAGGTATATGGGGGTCTCTCTGCGGGGGAGTTCCAGCTGATCCGGCAGACACTCCTCACCTTCTTCCAGGACCTGCACATCCGGGTGAGTGAATGGGCAGCCCCAGGAGCACCCTGCCACTGCTGTCCTAGGGTAACAGGGTGCCAAGGCTGACATTGCCCAGGTAGTGATTGATATCCTCAGTGTTTGGCTCCATAATGGTAAACTTTCTGATAACAAATCTCAGCAGTTTGTACATGGACCAAGGAAGTCAGTGATACTGCCATTCCCTTCCAGTTACCTTATGTGTTCCTTTAAAATATGGTTTCTTCCCTTCTCCAGAGGAAATGTGCTCTCAAGTCCACCAGCTTGATCTCAATTGCAAAGCCTTTTCTGAAACTTCTAGTATTGTTGACTTCCCCAATATCTCATGCTGCAAGGAAGCTACCCTCCTACTCCATAAAACTCACACCTTTCCTGAATTTTCATCACACCATACTCTCCTGGCCTTCCCCTACCTCTTCATCTCCATGCCTCTCATTCCTTCCTCTCTGTCTTCCTATCTCCAAACCTTCTCCTTCTGCCTCCACTCACCCTGCTCTTTAGGAATCTCTTTGCTCACTACTTCCTAGCTCCTTCACCTAGGACTCCTGAGTCTAACCTCTACTCTACTCTTGCCTTGGTCCTGCCATCCAGACTGACATCTTGAAACCCTCCATGAGGATGCCCACCAGTGCCTATCATTTAATGTCTGTAGCTCGACTAATCTCCAAAAGTCAAGTCCGGCCTGGACTTCCTGATTTTTTTTGAAGACACCATCATTCCTTCACTTACTTGGCTCAGAACGAGAGCATCACCTATGATTCCCCTTCTCTGATCTTCATCTAATTGCTCTAAGGCCCCTAGAGTCTGCCTTTTCAATGTCTACACCCTCCTTTCCATTCCTATTGCCTCCAGCCTAGCTCAGGCCTTAATACTTCTTGTTGGCTCTTGCTTCCCACTTGGTGCTGCCTCCTGTCATGCCTGCTCCAGACAGTTCTACACCCTAACTTTTAAAAACATATTTCTGAGCTTCTGAATTTAGGGCCCATCTCTCTTGGATAGGACTTTGTTCCTTACCATAATTTAACACGCTAATAAGGGAAAGATGGATGATGTGGCAAAATGAGCCCAGGCTCTGCAGTCCAACACGTTTACATTTGAGTCCCACTCCACCACAGCTCCATGACCTTGGGCAAATTATTTCTCTCGAGCTTTAGTTTCAACCTATTTGGAGTCTGTTGGGAGGGTTAACTGATGCAGCATATGTAATATACATGTATTTGCCAATATATGTATAGTATCGAATGCTTCTGGAAGGATAGACAAGAAACTGGTCACAGCGATCGTCTCCTGGGAGTGGTAAACTGCATGGAGAACAGGTGTACAAGAGAGACCTAGGTTCCAATGTATACCCTTTGAACCTTTTGTACATGTGCATATGTAACATAGTCACAAAATAAAATTCAAAAAGAAAAAATAGAATATGTTTAGGACCTAATTGTTATTTCCCTTCCATGGACTGGGAAATACAAATAGATTTCAACTCTGAGGCCAATTTTATTTTTAACCCTCATTAATAATTTTATTTGCCATGGATGGAGCAATAATAACATCAATATAAATTAAGATCTCTAATAGTCATCGATTAAAATAAAAAACATGAATGTACAAATAAGATTGAGTTTTGCATTGCTTTAAAATATTGAATACTCTGCATCTTGTTATCAAGACTGCATATTTGGATATTATTTTATGGATTGTAGTAATATAAGCAGTCATAGTGATTTCTCAAGTCTGACAAGATAAAATTCATTATAATGAAAAGACACTCCTAATAATAAGTCTGTAGCAAAATCATTAAAATATATTAAACCACAAACTACATTAAGCTTTAATTGCTAAATGGGCAAGCAATGAAATATCAGAATGTTCACCAACAGAAATAGGATTCCTACATCCTAGCAGTGTTCAGTGACTTATCTGTAACATCTGGCTGGTTTTCCAAGTCTGGTCTTTAATAGTATTTCTGCTCAGCTGCAATTTGTGATTGCCTGTACAGATTTTCTGTTTTCAAAATAGTCTTTATAGTTTTTAGATTTATTAGCAAAACTAACTAACTAAATCAAGAAAACACAGCTCTGATCTGACACTTCCTTGCTATTGTTTAACCAAAACTCCTCACCTGATATCCAAAGCTTTCTGCAATATCAAAAAACACCTGAAGCACTTTAATGTGCCCAAGGCTCTGACCTGCTCTGCAGGCCCTGCCAGAGACCACCCAAAGACTGATTCAGTTTGGAATCCTGAGCAGTTATTTACAACCATCTCCATCCCCAAGCCCTTTCAGCAACTCCCTTTAGGAGCTGCCTCCTCAAGAGTAGGTAGGCCTCTCAGGTCACCCTCTCCCTTACTCTTATTGCCTGTCATGCATCCTTCCATCGTGTACTTTCCTCATGTTCTTTCCATTGTTTCAGTGGTTGAAAAGCAACATTCCATCTTAATCTCTTCATAGAATGTTTCTTATACCGCCACTCCATTATTCTCTCTACTTGGAAATATTTCATCCCTGGAAAACTAGTCAATCTAACCAATATTTCTTGAGTGCCTACTCTATGCTAGGCACTGTTTCCAGTGTCTGAGATACATAAGTAAACAGGAAGGAGGCCCTGCCTTGAGACTCTCTGCTAGTAGGAAGAGACAGAGGGAACGAGTAAGTCAGGTTCTGGTCTGATAACTTTTAGGAAGATGGCATTATAAGATACAGTTAGTTATAGCGGGCAACTGGGGTGGGAGGTTGCATTAGATGTTCACTGTCCAACAAACTTTCTGTCGTGATGGAAGTGTTCTGTATCTGTGCTGTCCAATATAATAGCCACTAGCCACATGTGCACTTGAAATATAGCCAGTGTGACTGAGAAACTGAATTTTTAATTTAAATATAAATAACCACACTTGACTAGCAGCTGCTACACTGGACAGCACACATCATTAGATGATAGTGTCAAAGATAGCCTTTCTGGGGACAGGACAGACATTTTAGTTGAGTATGTATGTAACTAACATAGATCTCAGGGAAGAGCATCTAAACTGAAGTGACAGCAAATTCAAAGGCCCTTAGATGGGAAAAAGCATGATGTGTTCCATGGAAAAAGAGAAAGCCAATGTGAATGAAGCACATCTAAGCAGGCGTTTACAACCTGTGCAGCATGGGCACTGACTAATCAGAACAGATGCCAGATTTAAATAAACTGGTACTTACTAGTTGACTTAACTTTATGCCCTTGTAAGGAGTTTTATTCTAAGAGTAAAGAAAACATTTGAAGCCTTATAAGGTGAGCGGTAACATGACCTGAGTTGTGTTCTGGAAGGTAAACTGTATGAGATCAGGGTAGAGATGGGACAGCAGTTGGGAAATTATTGTGGAAATCAGGTAAAAAAAAAAAAAAAAAAAAAAAAAAGCGGATTAGGTGCTACCAGTGGAGATAGTGAGAAGTATTCACATCTGAGACATACTTTCAGGGCAAGATCAATAAGACTTAACTAAGAGATTGGATTTGTGAATGAAGCACAACCGTGAAATTTTTGGCCTGAGCAACCAACCAGTGGTATATTGGGGTAGAAATATACTGAAGGGAAATATCTTTGGGTAGACAAATTAATTAATTCTACTTAAGTTTGATTTACCTATTAGATATCCAAGTAGCACTATCAAATAGCAATTGAATACACAAATCTAGACCTCAGAGGAGAGATTCAGGGTAGAGACATAAATGTGAGAATCATCAGCATACAGCACAGAGATGGTATTTGAAAACTTCTGGCCATTTGGTGGAGGCTGGTCATTCTCCCTCACCCAGAGGCAGGATATGACAACTGGGGTCAGCGTTCAGCCAGTTTCCCTCTCACTTTCAGATCATTAATCTCCTGCCCTCATGAATTTGGCCCTCCTCTCATAAGGCCAGACCAGCAACCATAACACCATCCAAAGCCCTGTACTCACCACTCACTGCTGAAAGTGACCGCCAAGTCACTCACCCGTATTCACTGATCATTTAAATCCCTGGCTCACTCTCCTCCCAGCCACCAGAGTCCTGCCATCCTCCTGGGGAACGGGAATGCTCGTGGTGATGTCTTATCCAGCACTCCAACACCACAGCTCAATGACCTTCATTTCCTCTTTCTGTAAGAAACATGGTTTCTGCCCTCCTCAGAGAAGGGGGTCGGGGGAAATGCACAAAGGGCCTTACAGATGTTTGGTTCTAAAATAGAAAAGTGTAAAGACAGAGGACACGAAGAACGGGGCAGACAGTTCTACCTAATAGAATCAGGGAAGTCTTCATAGAGGATCGGTTATCTTTTAAAAGAAATAGTCTTTTACCAGGCCCGTGAGAAAACAAAATGGGGTGTGGGTTCAGATGGACACTCTAGGCAGAGGACACCATCTCAGTGAAGGCTTAAGGCATGTAACTGCCTGGTGTATTTGGCGGTGCAGGGGAGGTGAAAGGCTGCAAGCAATTGAGTATGGCTGGAACATAGCATTCAAGGAGGAGCATGGCTGCAACAGAAGAACAAGGGCCAACTGGACTTATCTGGCAGGCAGCAGAGAGTCACTGAAGCAGAAGAAGGACATGGTCGATGAGTTTAGAAGTGTCTCTTTGGTAGCTGAATGGTGGATGGATCCAAAACAGGTGAGAGGAAAGGCATGGAGACCAGTTAGGAGGCTCCTGCAGTGTCTGGGCAAGAGATGACGGTCTGCACTAGCGAGCAGGGTAGAATGGCGAGGCCAGATACCAGGAGTGACCACAGGGCTAGCAGGGCTTGGTGACTGAATAGACATGGGAAGACGGTGAGCAGGCGAACTCAGATTGCTGACTTAATGACCTGGTGATGTCATTCGCTAAGATTGGGAACACCAGAAGAGGATCAGGTTTAAGAAAAATGATGAGCCCTGTTCTGAACAGGGTGGATTGGAGGTGCATCCCATGGAACCTGTAGATGGACACGTCTAGTGGGCAGTGGGGTAGATGGGTCAGGTGCCCAGGGAAAAAGGCTAAGTGGGAGCTCAAGATTTGGGAGACATCACCATGTATGGGAGTAGATGAGATCACCTAGGAAGGAAAAGGGTGGAGTGAGAGGAAAAGGGCACAGGAGAGTCATACCTATAGCTGAGGACCAGCAGAGGGGCGGGGCAAGCAGACAGACCCAGCAGTCTGTGTGTAACCAAGGGTGGATTCTCAGGTCAAACACAGACACACACTTAAGTTGCACATTTCAGATCTACTGCGACTTAGTCAACCTTATTAGAATTAGGTTAAGGGAGCATCCAGCACATACATATACTCCCACTTCTCTGTCCAAATTTTCTTTCTCCATGCCCGTATTCACATCCCTGGGTCACAGAATCTCAAGGTTAAAAATCCTTAAAGATCATCCAGCCAAACCCTCTAACCAAACCAGCTTACACATTCCCCCCAAAACATGCCTTGTGCCTTCCCATCTCTGCTTCTGAAGTGTTTTCACACCCACCCTCTTCCTCCAGGCCCAGCTCCAAACCCACAGTCACTCCTCCCTGCTCCCTATGCCTTTAGTCATTCTGCGCAGTAGGCTAGTATCCACATAGTAGTCAACACGTCTTGCTTTGTAGTGTCATTTTTCCCATTTTATGTTTGTGTCCTGTGTCTGATGATACTATAATACTAAGAATATTAGCTACCACTTATTGAGCAGTTAACATGTGTCAGTCTCCTTGGTAAGTGGTTTTTGTTCATTACCTGATTGGGCTGTCACATTAACCCATTGAATAGGTACTATTATGACTGCCAGTTTACCAAAGGGAAAATTGATGCACAGAAAGGCTGTGTAACTTACCAAAAACCCAGAGCAGAGGATTGTGGCCCAGCTGAGATGTACCCTAGACCAGAGGTCCCCAACCCCTGGGCTGCAGACCAGGTCCATGGCCTGTTAGGAACTGGGCCACACAGCAGGAGGTGAGCGGGAGGGGAGCAAGCCAAGCTTCATCTGTATTTGCAGCCACTCCCCAACGCTAGCATCACCACCTCACCTCCACCTCAGATCATCAGGCATTAGATTCTCATAGGAGCGCTGGTCCCTGGTCCCAGAAAGGTTGGGGACTGCTGCCCTAGATAGTCTACCAAACATCAGCATGCCAAACTGGCAGCTTACAAAGTCTTACCACTTTGCTTTTTTACTGTCTGGCACACAACAGATGCTTATTCTTAATGCTATTACAAACATAATCTTGTAGAATTTTAGTGTTTGAAAGGACTTTCAACCTTATCTCATTTGACAAATGAGGAAGCTAATATCCAACAGAACTGATTAACTGCTACACTCTTTATGGGATTTAATCTGACCAAGGCCTCAATATAGAGTGCACAAACCTGGGAGTAGAAATAAGCATATATGATGTTTTCCAGTCACATAAAAGACCTTCAAATTCTAATGCCAACTGGATTCACTTGCTCCAGCCCCTTCTCACCAGTCCAGCACATGGCTCAGTTTGGGCTCCAGAATCAGAAGGGATTGGTTTGAATCTTCACCTGTGCCTCTTATAAGCTGTCTTAACGTCTGAGCTGCCAGTTCCTCGTATGCAAAACAGAGATGACAGGTTCTTGTGGCTCAAGCCTTGCAGCAGGAACCAAGGAATTGGTGTGGGATTTGGAGTCAGCCTTGTTTTTGAATCCTGGCCCTGCCTCGTATTGTTCTCTTTGAGCAAGTTGCTTCACTCTGTGACCCTCCGCTTTCTCGGCTTTAAAATGGTAATACAACTCAACTCACCTGGAAGATTGGCTGTGAGGCTCGAAAGTTCCGTTTGTAAAAACACTGTAACTCTGCAGGTGTTAGCTATGGTCAGTTTTTCTCTTATTGTCAGAAACTCACTAGGTAACGTTCCCAACCCATTACACACTTTCCATCCTCACAATGCTTATGTCTGTGAAAATATATCAATAAAAATTAACAATAAGTGTGTTTTTTTCCAGGTGTCCATATTTCTAAAAGACAGAGTTCAGAATTCTAATGGTCGCTTTGTGTTGCCAGTGTCTGGGCCTGTTCCCTGGGGAACTGAAGTCCCTGGACTTATCAGGTGAATTCTCAACAGTAATTGTCAGACCAGTGTTTGGGGCACCGGAGAACCAATATGTGGGCCACCACAGAGACTGCAGCACACTGGGCCCCTCCCTTTCTTCAGTAAAGCACAGCAGTTAGGAGGTCAGGTTCTAATCCCAGCTCTGCCACTTTGCAGACAGTGGTGGCAAACCACTCAGTTCTCCAGTGTTCATTTCCTCATCTATTACATGGTTACTGTGAGGATGAATAAGATAATAATGCTCTAAAGTGCTTACACAGCATCGGGCACATAACATGTACTCAATAAATATTATCATTATATCATCAGTATTACCACACCCAGCCTCTTTATCTTGAAGAAGTGCATGAATTCCTTTTTGTCCCGTAGTACAAGGAATAAAGACGCCTCCAGGACTACCCAAGCTTGGAGAACATTCCATCATGTTATACTTTGTTTTCTAGAATGTTCAACAACAAAGGCGAAGAAGTAAAGAGGGCAGAATTTCAGCACGGTGGAAACTATGTCACTGCACCAAAAGAAGGTTCTTTTGAATTTTACGGAGACCGAGTCTTAAAACTGGGAACTAACATGTAAGCAAATTCCCCCTCCCTGAATGAATTCCAGTCCAAGGGAGGTCACTTCATTTAAAAATTCAGCTCGACTTCTGCTGTGACAACCCCTGCTGACAAGTAGAGTGATTTCCCCTCAGATAAAATGCATGAAGAGATCTGCTATTTTCAAAGGGCACCTAAGATTTCCAAATATAAGATCACTCAACACGTTTTAAAAAAGATAATTTTAAGTGGCCATGCAGATCCAGAAAGGCTTGCTATGTGTTGCTCACATTTTTTTGGCAATACACATTACTTCGCAAGAGGAGGCACTTCCACACAGCTTCCCAAGTATTTTTCTTTGTGAAGAAGTGAAATGTAGTGATTGACAGTCACGTTCTGTACTCCCAGCATCTTTCTGGATGCTTTTAAACATCTCAAAATAAAAGCTGTGAGCTATAGTTACGGGTTGGAAGGAAGTCAGCGTAAAGGGCTAGACAGTGTTTTCATGGTTTTCTCCTGACACCAGGTACAGTGTGAACCGGCCTGTGGAAACCCATATGTCGGGAGCATCAAAGAACTTAGCTTCACAGACACAGGTGAGCTTCTGCCTCCCTTATTTATCTTCTGAACTTATTTCTAGATACAAAAATCTGTATCTAGAAATCTGTATCTGAGAAGGGTGGGAACTCTAGATTTCAAAGCTAGCCAACGATTCTCTCATTGTTTGCAATCTTCTCAGTTCAGCCTTATAAGTACAAAGGTTTTTAATTGTAGTTTCTCATGGAGTCTTCCAGTGATCTGACTAATTAGGTAATTTTAGGCTTGGCTCAATCACCATAATTAAGTGGGAACCACACACCAGGACATGTGAAATTAGCATTGTACCAGTGCCATTAGGTCCGTGGTGCTGAGTCCAGCACCTGTGTGTATTCTGATCATTAAAACATCCCCTTTCAGTGCTTCCCTTTATAATGATGCAGTGGCTGAAGTTCAAAATGGGGTTTTAGGTTCTCTGAATTCCATCTTTACAAATTTTCACTGAACTAGCTACCAGCTAGCTTTAGGACAAATCGTGGAACATTCAGTTATTCAGCAAACATTTGTCGAACTACTATGGGCTGAGTACCGAGGGACGCAAAGCTGGCTTAGACGTGGTCCCAAGTGCTCTGGGAAAGACAGTGATGGAAACGAATAATGAGCACAATGGAAGAAGAGCCCGCTGGGTATCCCAAACAAAGTGCTGCACCCAAGAACATATGTTCTGTCCTGTGGGGTGGGGGCAGGGGACAGGGAATGGGAAGGCTTTTCAAAGAAGGTGACATTCAAGTGGAGTAAGATGCTAAACAGCCGAAAAGGAGAAATGGACGCACAGGCTGAGGTGACAGTTTAAGCAAAGGCACCGAGGGGCAGAGGATCTTAATGTTAGGGGGAAGCAGGGAGGCAGCATCTTTCCCACATAACTAAATAGATCACGGCTTAATTGAGGCAGGTGGCTAGAGGTTCTACTGTACAGGTACATTGGGGCCTGATGAGGAAGGGGCTTAAACAATCTGGACTTTGTCCTTTAGGCAGGAGGTGGAGGGGTTTGTTTCAAGCAAGGGAGAAGTGAGATGAGAACTATATTTTAGATACCTCTGGTGGCAGAGTGATGGAAGAGGCAGAGCAGAGGAAGGCTGGATTAGAGAAAGCCATAGTTGAAGTAGGGGAGAAGGTTGAACTGGGCAAGACAGTGAGAGAAGGGAAAGGATTCAAGGGTGTTCATGATGGCCACCACCTGAGGGCAGTGTGGTAGCGCCAATGGAGTGAGTGCCCTTGAACTTGGAGCCTTTACTGAGGCTACTTGTAAATGCTAAGGGAACTAGACTGAAGAGGAAGCAATGTTCTTCTCCTTCAAAGAGGAAGGTAGTTTGAGGACAAAGGGATCCCTGGGGCCTTCCACTCATTTTGAAAGTGTAAAAATCTCTGGTTTGCTGCCTCTGCTTCTGACGCAGATTGTTTCTCTTTTGGTTAAGCCTGTTTTCTGTGCTTTATTTGGACCCTGTTCTTCCCAGAAATAATTTAAAGTTATTGTTTTGCCTCCTTTTATAATACCACCCTGGGTCTCTGGGTCTCAGCAGGAAATATGATCGCCCTTACATGGCTAAAAATCATGAAATTGTTTCTGCAGCAAAGCATTGCTCCAAACCCTCTTGCTAAAGAAGAGCTGAATTTCTTGGCCAGGCTGATGGGAGGAATGGAGATTAAGAAACCCAGTGGCCCTGAACCAGGATTCCGTTTGAATCTCTTTACCACCGATGAAGAGGAGGAGTAAGTTTTAAAACTGTTTCTTTAAAAACATGTAAAAATCCTAAGTGTATAAACTAAAAAAGTGACCATTATAAATGAGTGACACTCATAAATACAGATATGAAAATCACAAATGACACATCAGCAAGTTCAATAACCTACTCAAAGAAGAATCCATCAGTATTAAATAGCCTGAACCTTCTGGATTCATTCAGAAAATAGTTCTATGTTTTTCTTAGTACAGCGTAGCCGACAAGAACTATTGGAAGTCAAGATAATCAGATTAAGAAAAATCTATTAAGAAACCAGAGGGAGGTCGGAGTATGATGTCTTTGAGATTAGACAGCCTCCCCCAAAACTAATAGTGGTAGTAATTCACTTAGATTTATACAGTACTTTACAGTTTATAGAGCACTTTTGTGTTCATTATCTCATGTGATCCTCCTCACAACCAAATATTTGGGGTGGAGGTTGCCTTCTATTTCCCTACCCATTGAACTAACTTCTTTTGTGCACTTTTGAGTGGCAGGTATTGTGGTAAGTGATGGGGACACAGAGATGACGTGTATGACCTAGAGTCTGTCCTCAGGGGCTCCTCACATACTAGGAGAATGAACATGCACACAAGTTATTTCAGTGCCATGTCATAAATGCTCTAATGGACGACTCAGTGATCATTTTGTACCAGCAGATTGAAGGAGTTAGCGTCTGAGCTGGTCTTGGAGTTTGCCAAGCAAAGGAAGGGGAAACATTCTTGGCAGAGTTTAGTATGTACAAAGGTACAGAGATATAACAGGACTTGACTTTCTGGAGTGTGGGGTGCATTGGTAGGGGGTGGGGTAGAAAATTGAAGGGAAGTGGCAGAAGATGAGGCAGCAAAAAAATAGGTTGCCAAATTATCAAGAGCCAGCTTGCCATGCTTTAGAGAACCCTAACCTTCGACCCATTTTTTTTTCCATCTCATGCAGACAAGCAGCACTAACCAGGCCAGAAGAGTTATCCTATGAAGTTGTCAACATACAAGCTACTCAGGTGTGTGCAGGGGATTCCACAAGTCAAATCTTATTCCCCTCCACATCTTGTAATAACCTGGAACTTCAAAGGCCCTCCCTTCTTCTCTCCAGTCAGCATGTAACTATAGTCCCTATTCTGGCAAACAGGTAAGGAACCGAAAGGCATCACAGTGGTGGGACGAAAATTAAAGACCAACCGCACCTCTCATTTTCCTAACAGGACCAGCAAAGGAACAAAGAGCTGGCTCGGATCATGGGGGAATTTGAGATCACGGACCAGCCAAGGTGGAACACCAGCAAGGGGGATGATTTGTTGGCCATGATGGATGAGTTATAGCTGTGCTGGCCAGGCACACCCCTCCCACTACAGGAGAGGTTGCCTGATGAAGACCCCAGAGAATGCACCAGGGAGCAAAAAGATGCTGCTAGTTTTCTATTAAGTGAAGCCATTACCTCTTGTTCCTGTTCATGTTGTAATGAACTGTGTAAGTCTCTCAGGGAGCACATTCTCTGGAAGGCACACACATACCCATATTTTCAGCAAAATATATTGTAGCTTTTAAATTGGACTTTCCCATTCTCCTTCTGGTTTTATGACAACTATCCAAAGCATCCTGGGCCATAGGTTCAAGCCCCAGAGTCAGTAAGAGGGTGCTGTCATGGCCACTTTCAATGACAGCTTTCCTGTGAGGACTTACAGCACACAGATGTCTGTAAATCGTCATGAAACTTCAAAGCTTTCTGGGATGTATTCTGCCATGTAAGTGAATTTGAAATGAGTGGAAAAGGCAGTTGCCTCAAATAGTTGGGGGAACTATTTAGACAGCCTTCCTCTCCCTGGCACACTGGGAATTGTAACCTCAGAGGCAGAGGAAGTAAGGCTGTGACAGGAACCCCCATCTGGGTCCCATACAGAGCATATGGGTATCTGGAGTTCTCTGCACATCTCTATACCCACATGTGGTGTGGGCTTATCCCATATGGAGATGTGTACCAAGGAAATAGTTTGCTTTTCAGCATGATATGTACTCCTCACCCCCAAAGTCTTCCTCTGCCACTTAGTGTTCTTGCCTTCTAAATATGCCCAGCATGATGTGCCAGGACATCTGTCTCCTCTGCTTCACCGTCAGTGGCCAAGCAGAACTTTAAGTTGGATAGATGGGAAGCACACATGGAGTGTCATTTTCCCTTCCCTGAACCAGATGAGCTACTTCCCTGGGCATGATGCCAAGTCTAATTGGGATCCATGTTAAATAAAATATCTCAGACCAAGGCTGCCCTAATTGTGTCGGGAAGGCTTGTCAGCCTGGGACTGAGTAACTCGCAGGCTCGGGGCCAACCAACATCCTCAGGTCAAGGTCCATTAAGTCCTATGGAAGGAATATCCAGAACGGCAGAAGGTAAGAGCTGAGCTGGTCTTTGCCTGAGATCTGACCAACCACAGGGACCACTCAGGCCCTTCATGCCCTGGCAAGAGTGGAGGCAAACATAGTTCTGAGTGTGAGGGCCAAGGAAGCTATCCATTAGCCTGCCAGGGCATAGGGTTACAGAAAGGTAAATCACCAAATTTAAGTTGGTGATTTCCTGCCCATGAAATATATACTTCCTTACCTACAAAGACGCCGAAAAAAGTGCATTAAGGAGGAGAGACATATCTTGCTGTTAGACACCTGTTACAGGCTTGCAAAGTGCCTTCTGTTTTAATCTCTTTTAATTAATCTGGCCACCAGTCATGGTGGCCTTACTGGGCAACAGATGAAGGGGAAGGTTCTCACCTGTTCTGAGTCTGGCTTCCATAGCACTGCCACAAACCTGAACTTCACTGTCTGCTCATGTACTGGAGCCTTGGAGGTGGGCCATGAGCTGCCAAGGAGCAGCAGCTCCTCCCTCCGCCTACTCCAGAGCGATGCTGAGGATTTTGAATGTATCTGTCCTCCCAGTAAATAAACAAGATACAGATCTCTGGTAAGGCAGCCTTGTGATGAGGCAATCTTTTGAGTTTCATGTCTCTAGACTTGCACAAATATTGAGAAAAACAAGTTTATTTGCATGGTGGTTCGTGGCATCCAGAGAAAGCAGGGGAGTTGGGAGGAAGCAAAGAAAAAAGAAGATAGGGATTACTCTGGCAAGTATGAGGACTGAGTACTAACCACACAGGAGCGTTCACTTCAAACCAGGCCACGGGGTAGGAGAGTGTCACACAACAGTGCCCCGTGCACTTCAAGGGGAGGCACGCCACAGTCAGAGTCAGGACGCAGGGTTCTGGTCCCACCCCTGCCTCAAATTCACCATAGTGTCTTGGACACTTACCTTCACCACGCCTCAATTCCCTCATCGGTAAGAAAGAGAACTAGTTCACTGGCGCAGAGCTGGCTTGCCCACGTAAGCTGTTGAGTTTACAGCTTCCTGGGCCCTACCCCAGGTGGGACCTGAGAATTGGAATTTTTGTCCATGCTGCCCCCAACTCCATGCGTTGGGGGGTATATCTGCTCTCTTTCAGCTCTCCTGTGACTAATCTCAACTAAATTGCAAACTGCCACACTCTTGTTCTTACCAGTGTTGGAATGCCCTCCAGATTATGCAAGGCAAAGCTCTAGAAGCCATCGAAACCAAAGTACTGTAAGCGCTCCCAGAAGAAAGATAAAATAAAAATTGAGGGTGAAGAGGGAAGGAAAAAAGGGGAAAAGTCACCCCACGTAGTTCACATAAGTATCTAACAATTTTTAAAGGTAAACTCACTTTTTTTCTTAGATCCAGATCCTGGTAGGCAAGAAACAGACTTCAGTACGGTAACCAGATTCTAGAGATTCCCCAAATCCAAACAGGATCTCATTCCCTCATCCACTCCATCTATACTGTCACTCTGGTTTGCATCCAGTAAAGAAACCAACTCGAGCCACAGGAAACCACAGAAAAAGAAATACAAATTTTAGAAAATATATTTATCACAATACTTAATCACAAAGACCTAAATTAAAATCTGAAAACTAATAACAACCTTCGCCTACCCCTTACTACCTTTAAGCACTGCCCTGGATAACTCTCTTTGGCTGCTAAATTCCTGGACAGCTGACCATAGAGGGAGTTAAAGGAAGTGTTCACAGGGATTAGGCCAGGGAACAACTCCTTCACAACTGGTGTGAAGTAAATTCTCCGATCATAACTTACCGCTCTTCAAATGAGAATGTCAAGATGCATTCCAAGGGCTAATGGAAATTAATTGTGAGTTATTTGATTACCTTAACACCTCTCCCTACTCTCTCTCTCTCTCTCTCTCTCTCTCTCCCTCTCCTCCCCTCTCCCTCCCCCCTTCCCTTTCTGCATTCTTTTTTGTTTCCGGCCAGTGGTGCTCTGCTAACAAAAGTAACATTACCTTCTGTTCCCAAAACTACATGAAACCCCAATTGCATTAGCCTTGTGAGGCCACACCATGAACACAGACGAAAAAGAGCTGGGAGCAGAACCCAGGACTCCTAAGTCCTGGACGTGCACATTTGCCTCCAATTACCCTGCCATCCTTTCTCTTTATGAAACTCCCTGACTTCCTTTTGAGACACTGGGGCCAGTGTTTTTTCAGGTTTTCAAGGGGAAGTCATGGTGTTAGCCAATGATGTGTGACTCAGGTGCTCCGAACATCTTAAAGACCTCTCAGCATTGATTACGATTGAGAATACTTGTTTTATCTGCTGCCTCTCATCTCTCCCCTCTACCTCAGCATATCTTTTACCTATACCCTTCCTCCCCTCAATCGCACCCAGCCTTCTTTCTGCACCTCAGAATTTATCCAAATGTCTGTTGCAGCTCTCCGCTCCTATCCAAGCCACCCTCACCCACCTCTTTGGCCTCCGCTTCTCCAGGGGCTCCTTCCCTTCATCTTAATTCGTCTGGCTGCTCATACATTTTTCTCCATTCTCTCACCAGCACTCCAATCTCCCCTGCTGCCAACCCTTCCCTCCCTTCTCCACCCCTATAGTTCTTATCACTACACACATCTCAATTCTCAAGCCTCCAGGGCCTGGCTTTGCTAGGTCCAACAGCCTTTTCTCCTCCCCAATCTATTTGGCTTTTTGAAAGCCCTTGGCCCTGCCAAATATCTTTGTCCTCCTAAAACTTTCTCACCCTTAGACCCTGGTGACCCTAATCACACTACTTTCTGACTACACTTCCCTTCCTCAGTGGTAGAGGTTTGCCCTGTATGATGCAGGTGATGGTGTAGCCATTTTTAAGACTGTCAAAATGACCAGGTCATTTGCCGTATGACCTTTTATTTCATCCCTGGCTTTTTTCACTCCTCACCCTACCTCTTACTCAGACCCCACTGCTGACCAAATGTTTTACGTACCTCTCAGTGCTTAGTTTGCATCCTTCTGCAAATTATTTGCATCACTTTTTTTTTCAGAGAAACCATTACTTCCAGTTATTACTACTGACCCACAAATCTCTTGTGTTCCCCGGTCACCTGGGCTGCAGCTCACTTTCTCTGAGGTGTCCCACATCACCTCACACTTCAGTGTTGGTAACACTGATGTTATTTTTATTTAGTACATTTACTTCACTTTCAAAAGGTATGAAGGAACTTAAATGTAATACAAAACAGGACAGTCGTCCATTGAAAAGAACTGGAAGTGATGGGTAGAAGTTACCAAAACCTTTCTAATAATGGAGTCAGTTGCCTGACAAAGAAGTGAGTTGCTGGTCACCAGAGGTGTTCAGTTAGGGGATCATATGCAGGTGCTGCAGAGGGGATTTGGACACTGGGTGGTAAGATGAAGCAGGTGACCTAGGAATCATTCTGACTCTCAGGATTCTATGATCCCCTGACAACTGGAAACAGAAGCACAACAGAGCTCATTTAAAGGGAACAGAAATTTGAGGCTGCCGAAATGAGCTTAAATTTGAGTGAGTCTTCTACTGGTCTGGGTTGTTGGTCACAAAAAATTGAAACCAATTCTGGCTACTTAAGTAGTGAAGGAATTTACTGAAAGGGGATCAGGCAGCTCAGAGTTGTCAGGAAGATTGGAAAACCATGAGAACATGGTCAGGAACAGGGGAGGTTAGGCAGCACGGGAAAGGCTCCAGCACCAGCAGCACCCCCAGGATGAGGCGCTGGATGATGCAGACATGATGCAGCCCAAACGGTCCCTGCTGGTTTGTGTCACATGCTCCAGGTTTAAAGTCTGAAAATGCCTAAGTTTAGGTCACACGCCACAGCTGACAAGGATCAGAGAAAATATCTGATCCTTTAAATCATCTGTAGTGGGAAGCACAATCCCACCTGCTACCAAAACTCATAGAATGTCAGATTTCCCCAAACTTGGAGAAAGGAGTCCAGCAGCTGAGTAATCAAAAAATGAGATCTCCTCTCCAGAAATGACACCCCTTCCCACCCCAACCCTTTTATTCCTTTCAATGGGCCACCATCTCTCTGGATACCCAGTTAAAATTTAAATCACTGATTCCTCCTCCTCCTATCAATACTACAGACTTAATCAGCCTCCAAGGATTCTGATTAACTGTTTTTAGGGTCTTTAACACTCATCCCATTCTTTCCATTCCCACTGCCACCATCTTCACTGAAATCCCTATCACCTTCTGTCCGCATTCATAAAACCAGTGTTCCTCATGCAACTGTGGTTTATACTGTGAAGTATTTGGGCCTCCTAAGGCTTTCTCCCTGTCGCAACACCCAGGACACTAACAGGAGGTAAGATTTATATAACTATGGCGAATCTGCATGCAACAAGCAAACATACAGCAAGCAATAGGGGTCAGAGGAGAGACATCACTCCCAATTGAGGTAATCAGTGAAAATTTCAGAAAGGTACAGCAGTTGTGCCCAGCTTGGAAGGAAGAGATTGGATTTAACATCCAAAGATAAGCAAAGACTCAAGGCAGATGGAGCAGGATAGCAAAGGCAAAGAAAAAGTAGGGCTTGTCTTGGGGTTGCTGAGTGGCTGAGTCTGACTAGAGAGTAGGGCAGTGGGTCTCAAATTTTAGTGTGCATTGTTAGATGTACAGATTTCCAGTCTCCACGTCTGATTCTGTAGGTCTGGGACTGAGTTTAACAAGCTTTCCAAATAACAATGAGGCAACTGGTTCCCATACCACACCTTAAGAAATAATGATTGGAGAGTTTGGGTAGAGAACCTGAAGGAGATCCAGCTAGAAGGTAGGTTGGAATCAAATCATGGAGAGTCGTCAATGTCAGCACTGGAACTTTTATTCTGCTGGTTAATTGAAAGTTTTCTTAGCAGGTAAATGATAAAATCATACTCATGTGCTTTGAATCTGTTGGCAAAGAATCATGAAACAAAGGCCAGTAAGATGGTTTTTATAATGATCAAATGAGAGAAAGGGGGTCTCAACTAGGATGTCGGCAACCAGAATAAAGAGGTAAGTAAAGGGTGGGAGACACGCTTCGAAGACTCTGTAGGGCTCATTGACTATAACAACTGTAGAAGAATCAAGAAATAATAGAAATTGTCAAGTTTATTTAAGGTGCCCAACTTGGGGAGCTGGAAAATAGTGGCAGCAATCACAGAAATAGAAAAATTCAGAGCAGCAACTGATTGGAGAAGGACTTGGTGAATTTTACCTGTAGACATTCTGAGTTTCAAGTACCAGTAAGACATGTGGGACTAAGTAACAGAGAGGTGGAAAATGGAGCTTTGTAGAGCAGTCTTGGCTGGAGACCTAGATAAGCGACTCAGCATGTAGAAATAGATGGCATGGAGATAGATGCAACCAGTAGACAGCTGAGCTAGGAGTATAGCCCCAGAGAAAGCACAAACGTTTAGGGGGCAGGAGAATTAAGTGGGGTGAGGAGGAGAGAAAGAACAAGAAATGGAGAAGAAACCATCAGAGAAATGGCTGAAACCAAATGATACAGTGCCTCAGAAAAGAAAAACGAGAAGGATGGGCAATATGGTTAAGCAATGGGAGGATCATGTAAATAAGGTCTAAGAAAGGAACTAGAGCAAGATCGTTAATAATCTTTGCCAGAGAAGTTAGTGGAATCTTGGGATTAGGAGCCAGATTATAGCGAGTTGAGTGAATAGGTGAAAGTCCTTAGACTAGAGTAGCAGTTCTCAAACTTTTTGATCTCAGAATACCTTTATAGTCTTAAAAATTACTGGAAACCCCAAAAAGCTTAATTCAGTTTAAAATAACAATAACTCATTAACATCACATATTTTATATCCAAACTATATTTTCCAAAAGAAAAAATTAAGCAAGAAGAGTGACACTGTTTTATATATTTTGCAAATCTCTTCAATGTCTGTCATAATAGAAGACAGCTAGATTCTCATATCTGCTTCTGCATTTAATCCGTTCTGGTTGAAGTACATGAAAATCCAGCCTCACTCAGATATGAAGTTGGAAAAGGAACTGCACTTGGAGAACCACTGGTATAGAGCCCTTTCTTAAGAAGTCTGACTGTGGAAGGTAGGAAAACAAGAGTGCCTTGCATGGAGGAGAAAGACAGTTTTTATTTTTAGGATAAGAAGAGAGCAACTGTGATCACTGGTAACAAGAGAAGGCTCCTGTGGGAGATGGAAATGAATGAGAGTGAAGGAATCAAATAGGCCTCACTCATTTAAGAGTTTCTCCTATGTGCCAGGTGTTGTCATACATTAATGCAAGTCATTCAAACCTTACATACTTTCTGAGATAGACATCTTTTTTCTTCTAATGAGGAAATTGGGGCTGAGAGAAGATAGTTTTTCTATAGCTATACAGAGTGACATTTAAAAAATGTAAATCAGATCATGCCATTCCCTTTGATAGCCTATCATTGCACTTCTAGTAACAGATGAGGAACTAACACAGAAAGGATAATTTGTCTAAAGTCATATAGTTTGCAAGAAGCACATTTGAACCCAGGCACTGTCTCCAGAAACTGCACCAAGAAATTCAAACTCCTTACTTTGGCTTACAAAGTCCTCAGTGCTCTGGCTCTTGCCTTCCTCTGCGACCTCTTGAACCACCACTCTCACCAGTCTTACTGACCTTTCCATTTTCCTAGTTGTCAAGCTCATTTCCCCAGGTCGTTTGTGAAAACTAGTCCCTCTAATGCTCCTCTCCTAGTTTTCACAAGGTTGGCTTTATGTCATTCATCTCAGCTAAAATGTCACCTTATTAGGACATCCCTGATCATCACCTTATTTTAACTCTCTTAAGAACCCATCATAATTGTCTTGTTTACTTATAGACACCCTCCCCCCGCCCCCACCAAGTAGGTTTAGGAGTCATCAAGCTAGGGAGCTTGTCTCTTTGGTCACTGCTATGTCCAGAGCCTGGGAAGGCGCCTGACACCTGGTGAAGGAATATCTGTCGAATGAATGAATGAATGACTCCAGCGAAGGAGAGAATGCAATGATGTAGGCCTGGGATTAAAGAGCTCGAGTCGCGGTGCTCGCGAGGCATTCTGGGGATTGTTGTTCTGATTCGCCCCGCCCTCTCTATGCTCCGGAAGGACAGAGCGGCCCCGTCGTGGCTTGTCAATCCTGCCGACGGAGGGAGGCCGCCTGGCTAGTCACCCGCTAGCCTCTGCAGCGACGCGTACCGGAAAGAGAGAAACCAACGCGGTAGGTCCGTAGACCCCGCAGGCGGAGCGCAGGGGGCGCCCGGAACTCCAAAGGACTGCGGGAGCAGCAGAAGCATTTACTACCCGATTTGTGGAGTATAGCTCATCTCCCCCAGCCCAGTCCCACGGCTCTGTGAGTAAAGGCTCGTCACCATCCCATTTTCCCGTTGCTCTAACCGGCTAGAAGAAGCTGAGTGGCTTGCTCGAGGTCTCCCTCCCAGGAAGTGGCAGAGCCCGTCTTAGAGCTCAGGCATGGCTCTTTACAGTCGCTGTGCAGTCCCAAACCCCTGCTTGGGCACAAAAACCCCTGGTGAAGCCTGGTGGGGTCGTTAGATGCTTCCAGCCTAGCTCCCAGGCAACCTCATCAGTGGTGTGGGCTGGCTTGCCACACTTAATGCCACCCTTCTCAGCCCTGTCGAGATTCTGAGTGAAGTCTTAAAGAAAGTTCCACCACCTTCCACTCAGAGCCTGAAAATAGGGATAGGCAAGACAAAGTTAGATTAATAAAATCAGAGCAAAGTACATTCAACGTGATGAGATTCTGTTAGCTTTATTTAGCCAATGATTTAATAGATGTGGAAATAGATTTAGAGACATTAAGTTAACTTTCCTAAGTTTACAGTTTGTGGGTAAAGGAGAGATTCCAACCTAGATTTCTCTACCTTCAAACCTTATGTGCTTTATAGGCACATATAAATGTGTATTATTTTCAATTAATTACCTAAATTTCTTCTTATATGGTGGCTATACCATGTAGGTAGACCAGTCAGTGGGCCCAGGACCAGCAACTGAGAACATGTTAGAAATGCACATTCTTGGGGCCCAACAATGTGTTTTAAGTCCTCCAAGTGATTCTGATGCACATTAATGTTTGAAAACTCTGGTAATTCATGTTAAAATGCAGATTCTTTCAGAAGGTTTGGCGAAAGATGAGATTTTTCATTTCTAACAAAGCCCTGAGTGATGCTGAAACTGCTGGTCCATGGAGTAGCAAGGATATAAACTACACCTTAAAGCAGTGGTTCTCAAAGTTGGGTGCACATTAGAATTACCTGGGGAGCTATTGAAAAAGAAGGTACCTGGGCCGCACCCCTGACCAAGTGAAGCGGAACCTCTGGGGTGTGATGGCCAGGTAAAAACCCATCTAGGTGATTCTAACATACAATGTGGATTTGAGAACCCCTGGTGTGGAGTTTGGAGTAAGGCAGCCATCGATATGAATCCCAGCACCTCCACTTATCAACTGTGTGACCTTGGGCAAGTGACTTAACTTTTCCTGGCTTGGTTATATTTTCTTCACTTATAAAATAAGTATAAGTAATCCTTGGCTTGCAAAGTGATGTAAGGATTTTATGAGGTGTGTAACGTGAGGCACCTGGCTCCTAAGAGTGTACCACAGACTTAGAAATTGGGGAGATGGGCAGACTTGGAGAAGTCTGTGTTGGGATTTTGTGTTAGAACCTGGTGGAGGTGAGTTGGCAACTGTACCCCCGAGCCTGCTACAATTCCCATCTGTATGCTTCTCCCACAGGCAGCCAGCAGTGTGGAAAATGGCGGTGAGCCACTCAATGAAGGAGCGGACCATCTCTGAGAACAGCCTGATCATCCTGCTACAAGGCCTCCAGGGCCAGGTAACCACTGTGGACCTGCGGGATGAGAGTGTGGCCCATGGACGCATAGACAACGTCGATGCTTTCATGAACATCCGCTTGGCCAAGGTCACCTACACGGACCGTTGGGGACATCAGGCAGAGCTGGATGACCTCTTTGTAACAGGCCGTAACGTCCGTTACGTCCACATCCCAGATGACGTGAACATCACCAAGACCATTGAGCAGCAGCTGCAGGTCATCCATCGGGTGCGCAACTTTGGCAGCAAGGGGCAAGGCCGGCGGGAGTTTCCTACCAAAAAGTATAAATGAGCCTGTTCTTTCAGCAAGCCCTGGTCCCCACTCAGGTTCCTTCAGAGTTCTACTGAGCCAACTGCCTGCTATCCTTCCCTGCCCAGAACCTGGGAAGGGAGCAGGGCCAGGTGTGTGTCTGACCGACAACACCTGTCACAATTGCCTTTCACAGGGTTCCACCTCCCAGACTCACCCTGGGCCCAGAATCCTCTTTATCTGTGGCCTGGGTTTAGGTGGCAATTCCCCCTTTTGATCATTTACATCTGAATCTCTGATTTACTAATTTAGGGAATCTGTCAAATAGTTTTCAACCCTTTCCCAGTGATGATTATTAAATGTGCAGGGCCTCAGCCATCCCTCAGTGTCCCCATTTCTCTTACAATTGTGTTTGTTTTCTCACAAAACTAAACTTGGTTACAATTCTGTGCCTCATGCTTTCCATTCCGTGTCCTAGAGTGCCAGGTCTCAAACTCGCCTGCATATTGGAATCACCTGTCCCACCCTCATCTGTTTGGATTTAATTGGCATGAGATTGGCCTGGGCATTATATTTTTCTAAGTTTTCCACATGATACTAATACACAGAAAAGTTTGAGAAGTATAGGAGGAGAGCACTTCAGTCTGGTCAGGTAGAAAGTGGCTTTTCTGTTCAGATTGTCTGTTGAGGAGGCTGTTAGTCCATTTGCTTTTCCTGAGGTGGAGAGGTTACAATAATCCAGGGTCCTCCCTTCACCTTAAGATGCTGCCATTTCTTGAGAGAGATTTGAGAGGAGTGTTCATTTGGACACTGGCAGCCCAAAGTCATCACATTCACATTCCAGCAGTCTTTATTGAAGTCTTGTCCTTGGACCACCTCATCAGAACCAACTGGGATGTGTCTAGAAGAGCCACTTTCCTGGTTCCCCTTTTACCCAGACTTGAACCAGAATTGAACCTGGGTCTGCATTATTAATTTAAATTTAAACTGAGGAGGAGCCTGCCATTTAAAGAACCAGGTGCCCACCTGTCATGAGGCTTCTGATACTGTATTTATTTCATCATGGCCCAGAGGTCTCAGAAGCTGCGTTAGACTCTACTTTGCCTTCAAGAGAGAACAGTGGGTCCCAGCAGGGAGAAAAACACTCCTCCAAGTTTCCAGGCCCCGCTGACAGCTAGAGTTAAGGGAAGCAACACCACAAGGTGACTGCTGATGAGAGAAAACAGCAGGCACAGAAGGGAAGTCCTAACTAGAAATGTCCACGCAGCAAGTGGGGAGAGAGCCACCCTGTCCCCACAGTAGCCTCCCCTGCATACATCTCCCACATGTCTGCAGATACTTCCAGCTTCAAGGGGGCTTATGCTGGGGGTTTAGCCTAGGGACGGAGGAGAGTTCTAGCTCTGAGGCTTTTGAATGGTGTGCCAGGAGCTTCTACATCTTCGGCAGAGCAAAAGAGAGCCCCCAGGCCAGGGAGAGAAACAGAAGGACTAGCTCAGATTGCTGATGAGATGCTCAGGACATATTCCCTAAGCATCATGTGCCAGGCCCCAGGTGGGGAGGGTTTCATTCCTAGGCAAGGCACAGGGAGGATAGAAGGGAAGGGGAGGAACTAGGCCACTGGTTAGAGCACAGTGGGTAGAGCACAATGACTGGGTAGGGCACAGCTAAGTCTTCAAACCCCAAGATTACAGATCTTTTGGCATCCGGTCCTGGATTACCGGGAAAGGCTGTTAGGTGCCCTGACAGGGGATGAGGGAGCTCAGTGCCCACCAGCCTATTGCAAGCTAGAAATCCCCTAACTGCCACCAGTCATTCATTCCACAAGTAATTCTAGTTCTAGTGCTAGCTACTGAAGGAACATAAAGATGGACAAGGATCCCGCACTCAGGTAGTGGACATTCTAGAGGAGGAGAATACACAAAATAACAAAATATTTATAGACAGCATGAAGAAAACAAACAGTACACTATGAGAGAAAAGAGAGGTGGGTTTTTTTTGGAAAATGTAGTCTGAAGAAGTGAAATTTATACTGAGAAGGAGCCTGTGATTTAAAGAGCCAAAAGAAGGCAGAGGAAACTGCCAGTGCAGAGGTCCTGAGGTAGGAAAGCTTGGAAGTCTGAGGCAACAACAACAGTATCATAGTGACTATTGAGACAGGGGAAATGGGAGAGGAAATAGGGCAAATGGTACAAATATCTTATGGGTAAGGAGTGGAGCTGGTTCCAATTTCTGGTGTGTAAGAAATATAACTTGAATTTTCTCTAGCATACCTGAATTCGTATTGCACCTCACTCAGACAGTATCAGAAACTTAATTGCAGTCAATTCAAAATTACTCCCATTTCCTTGGAATTGGTTGAATTCTAGGGCACTTCCTTTCAAGGTACCAAAGCGTGGAAAGGGTAGTCCGATCTGGTGGTCATTCAGTCCACTATCATCCACTGAGATGTCCTCGTTTTGTTCAGGCCTTTTGTCGTCTATCTACTCTGGCTGTATAGATCCATGAGGCTTTTGTTCTCTTGTTTTGTCATCAGCCCACTCAGGTTGCTGCTGAGTTGCCCTTCTCGGACCAGAAGACCTCCTGACCTCTCCCTCAAGTGTAGCCCAAACCCTTCTCAGTGTTCAGGTTTTTGCTCTACTTTTCCCATGCCAGTCAGGCACAAATTACTAGGGTCTTGGGTTAGTTAGTTGGTTAGTTAGTTAGTTAGTTAGCTCAAATGCAGCACACAGCTGCTTCTTCAGAGGATTTTGTTACATCTTGGTGCTGCCCCTGCCAGCTCTACTCCAAGAAAAAGAAGCACCATTCTTTCTGCTTTCCAGTCTCTGAGACTCAGATGATACCATCCAGCTACCAGTCTGAGAAGAAGCTTCTCTATTCTCAGGGATCACCCTCCCAAGTCAGTCTACCGGATCCCCCTGTTACACAGATTTCTAAATTTGTATCTGCTCAGAAATTCTTTCCATTCCTCCCTGAAGGCTAGGTCTTTGGAATTCAGAAGCTAAAGATGAACCCTGCATTCTGTTGTATCATTTGTTTCCTGACATAAGGAATACAGAGTAACCTAACTATCTGCATAAAGGAAAGACCGAGGGACACCAAGGAAGAGATAAAATAACATATTTCAAATGTGATTACCCCATTGGAGTTTGGGTTTTATGCTACTCGTGTTGTGGCCTTCATTCAAGCCCACACATACACCAGTATGGGGGTCCTAGTTGATGACTAAGCTCTCAGGAGTTCTGAATGCTCCAGTGGTATGGCATATCCCCACCCTCCCCTCCTGTTTCTGAAGAGAAGAGTACAGGAGTCCCTCTCTTATTGCCAGGAGGGGACTACCAGGGCTCTGAGGAGAGCTGGGTGGGCATGCAGTTTGAAGTTCAGATCTCCCTGGGGGCATACAAGTGCCACAGTATCTCCAGCTCTCAGCTGCATGGGACTTGAAGGGACTTGAAGGAGAACATCCAGTTCAGTGAGTTTCAGTGAGTATCGAGTATCCACCCCTGGCTGAAAGATCCCTGAGGGCAGCAGGGGTCCCTTGAGTTCTTGTCAGTGTTCCAGAAGGACCCAGAGAAACATAATATGTGAAGGGGAACCAAGCTGGCTTGATCTCTGCTCTGGGCTGGAATTATACCAAGAGTCTGGTGGTCATACTGGCTTGCTCTGCCTGACCACAAGCTCTAATGGCTACGATACAAAGCTGTAATCGATAAAAAGGGAGAAATGACTTGATGCAGGTTGTACAGGAGACGAAATGTTACCAAATGTGAGGCTTATGTGAAGGGAAAATACTAAAAAAAGCTTTGAAGGTGAGAAGGTTGGGAACCACTGAGCCAGTCCAACTGTCATATTACAGTTGCAGAGACAAGCTGTTTCCTCAGGGGGTTGGGGAAGAGGCTCTCCTCAGGTCCCATGATTAAGTTAATGGCAGAATGTCAAGGTGGTCATCATATGGAGCTACTGCTTGTTGAATCTCACCGAGTGCCAGGCCCTGTGCCAGGGCCCTGTGTGCTCCAGGAGGGCAGAGCTGTAGTCTGTTTTGTCCCACTGGATCTGCAGCATCTAGCACAGTGCCCTGCACATAGCAGGCACTCCATAAATCTTTGTGGAATGAAAGGATCATCTCACTTCATCATTACGACAACCCTGGTGGTTTATATTAATGACTCCACTGTACAGTTGAGCAAACAGAACCAGAGAGGTTAAGTGACTTGCTGAAGCTTGAAGAGCCAGTGAACAGCAGACTGAGGATTTGAACTCAGGTCTGTACGACTCAAACTTCATGATACTACACTATACTATTCTGCTTCCCAGCATCCCTGACATCACACTGATGACAGAGTAAGATGAGTGGTGCCTTGCTCATCTCAGTGGTGGTACCCAGCCACCAGGTGTGGGCCTGACATTCAAAATTTGCCATACCTAGGCCTTGGGCTTGGCCACAAAGAGTAGCCACAAGTTAGCTAATCCAGTAAAAAGGATTTGCTGTTTCAGAAGCCTAAGGAAACTCTTTAGGATTGAAGGTCTCCTCCTCTCCTTCTGTGATAGGCAGACCTGCTTATATCTTGTCAAACAACCATCTCACGTCATTGTGACAGGCGTCACTTTGTTATGGCAGCATGGTCTGCTAGTATACCCAGAGTTGGAGAGCCAGCAGGAGAGTATGTCACAGTGTGTGTGTGTGTGTGTGTGTGAGTGTGAAAGCAGTCTCAAGTTAGTGTCCTGATGACAGTTTTACGTTTTCTCTGGCTGGCACCTTTAGTTTCTATTCATTATCTGTTCTTCCCCCCTTTTTCTCTTCCTCCTCCTCTTCTTGTTAAAAATCTTATATTTTGAATCAGCTGAGAGTCTCCTGGGGTTGGGGATGGTGGTGTCAGCTCCTAGTGATTCATCTAGCTGATAATTTAGAGCTCTGGAAAACCCAAAACTCATTCCTGTCAGAGTCAGAGCTTCCGGCATCCCTAGGCTTTTCCCTTTGTCAGGGAGGAGAGCTCGGGGGGCAGGAGCCTGGCTTCTCTGTGCCTGACTTTCTGTCATTCACTTCATCAAAGCTCCTTAACTGAGGTGAGTATGAGCACTCTTACTTGCAGGTCCTGCGAGAAGCTTTTTCCACACTCACTGAATCCTGACCGTGATCTCACGAAGTGTTATCCCTATTTTGACAGCCAGGGAAGGTTCAGGAACTTACACTAGTCAGTCAGCTTGTAAGAAACGCAATAAGGAATCAAATCCAATCTTTTCGGAATCTATCAGAGTTGTTTCAGATGACAGTCCTGCCATTATAAGCTGTGTGTCTTTGGATAGGTTACTTCCCTCTTCTTCATCTGTAAACAGACTCCTAACTTGATGTCTCTAAAATCCTTAACCCAGTGTGTGACACAACAGTGGGAGCTGTTTTGATTACTGTTGTTATTCAGCCCTATCAGCTCAGTGGGCACCAGGCATTCAGAGAGACAAAGAGATGGACACCGGAGGAGGCATCGAGACTCATTCACACCAACTCTCATGCCCTGGCACCGCCTGTGTGGAAATGACAAATGTGCATACAGGTAAGTGCCTGGCCACACACCCTAGAAAAACTCAGCGGTGCACCAGGCTTTGGACACGTGTGCCCACACATGGATGCAGAATAACCCAAGAGACAGCTGGAAAGACAGCTGGGAGTCAGACATATACAGCAAGCACCCTAGCTCACACCCGAGACAAAGGAGTGGGTCTATGGTCGTTGGTGCTGCTGCTACTGAGCCCTTATAGCTGCTTCTGCATGCCAGGGGAGGGAAGCCAGGCTCTCAGAGGGCCCCAGTGAGTCACCAACCTGATGCAATCCCTTTAAAGGGCTCATCTGGTGCAAGAAGCTGATTCATGGAGGGCGTGGTTGCTGGAGGAGGAGGAGGAGAAAGGGACCGAAACTGCAACTGGAGGGGCTGAGGTTAGGTGGCTGGAATTGTTAATAGGAACTCTTCACTGTAAATCTCCGTAGTCAAGACTCTTTAACCAGAAATCTTCAGGTTGAAGCGGGGTTTCTACAAAGGCAAGGGGCCCAGAGGGAAATGAATTGTGAGTGCTGCTACAGGAATTCTTGTCATTGAGTCTAACTGCCGCGCTCTCCGCACAAAACTCCAGAAACCTAGAAATGGAGGTGGAGGAAGAGCCATTTTTCTGATATATACACTACAACTGGGCGATCTTCCAACCGCTAGAGACTTCTCCGAACCCCATAGGGCGAGTGTAGGGCACCCGAGGTGCGGTGGAGTTGGGGCGAGGGCGGTGCCTCGGACCCAGCCTCCCCGCAGACATAGATAAGAGGTAAGCACCGCCCTGTAGAGTCTCAGCCTCCAATCATTTCACAGGTCTCAGTCCGGACCCCACCCTGAACCAATCCGTAATCGGAATCTGGCCTCTTGCCTGAATGCTCCCGCCCATCGTCAAGATACTGCCCAATCCCAATGCCGTGGGACCGTATCCACAGGCGAGGGGCGGGGCACGGGCGAGGGGCGGGGCTAAGGCTCGGGCGGGGAGTGGGGGAGATGCGTCACTTCCGTTGTCAGGTGGCGGCGCCGCAGCCATGGAGGGAGGCGGCGGCGGCGGCGGCTCGGGATCCTACGCTGGGAGGCGGCGGTGAGCGGCTCCCACGCCCCCGGCCCGGCCCCGGCCCCCCGGGACGGAGCGCCGAGCAGTCCCGGCTCTGGGCTACGGACTATGGGCGAGCAGCGCTGAGCACCGGGGGAAGGTGAGGGCGGGGGTCCGGGAGCGAGGAGCCGGGCGGGGGATGCGGGTTGACTGGGCGGGCCTCAGCAGCCTGGTGGTGGGACCGGGGTGACAGCCCGAGGCCGTCCGGCTGCGACAGAAATGGCAACGGCGAATGTCCCCTCCTCTTCTGGGGTCTGCCGTTCCCAGCGGGGGCGGGGGCTGCTGCGCGCCGGGGCTGCGGGGAGCCTTGGTCTCGGTAAAGCCATGGGAGGTGGACACTACCAGCCTTGCCTGGAGTCGCTTGACCAGTAAGTTAAGGCACCGGCGTTTGAAATTACCAGGTTTCCCCCAGGAGACACCCTCCGTCTCTCCATGCTTCCCTCCTGGTCCCGAGAGTGACTTGAAAGTTAGAACGAGTCCCCAGGGAGGGCGAACCAGAGCTTCCATCCGGCACCATCGCTGCTGGGGAATTTCGCCTCACCTGCAGCGTTCAGGTGTGGGTCAGAGCTACCTGCTTGCCAGTGCTATGTTTGGTCGGCCTTTTCCAAGGAGAGAGCCTGCAGCGGTGGTCACTGTTTCACCTGCCATGCCCGGTCAGACCCGCCCATTCCCATGCCATTTGGTCCCACCTTCCCGCCAGTAAGTAGGGGCGTTGGGATTCCCGACTCCGCGTTCTCTGCCTACCCCCTACTCCCTAGGTTTGATGCTGGTTTGTTGGCGGAAGGAAGAGATGACAGCCGCCTTCTGTGGCAGGATAGACTTTGCTCTGTTTTAAGTCACTGGAGGAAACCGGTTGGCTTTGCTTGGTTTTGAAAGCAGTGGGGAAGAGGGTAGTCACTCTGGGCTGGGCGCATTTCCCTCTTGGCTTAGCTTTCATGAGATAAGGAAGAGCAGAATATGTAATTGTAAGGTAAAAAGAATCCTCGTTTGTAAACAGTTCTTGCCAACTGCTCTAATAGTCCTGCTGTGCCAGTTCTGTTAGTTAGATCTAGACAGTCTAGAGATAGCCTTTATTCATTCATTCATTCATTCATTCCCCACATGACAGCAGTGTCCTTTCCTAGAGAGGCAAGTACCCTATATTATACTGGTTAATACTGGGCTTTGGAGCCAGACTTTCTGAGTTCAAATTCTGGCTTGCAGCTTTCTAGCTGTGACCTTGGGCACATTGTTTAAGCTCTCTGTACCTCAGTGTTCTCGCCTCTAAAACAGGGTTGATAACAGAGTGCTTATGAAGATTAAAAGGTTAACAAATGTAAAACACATAGAACCATGTCTGCCACATAATAAGCATTCAATAAATATTAGCTTTTATTATTTCAAGAAGCTCATGGTCTGGTTAAGGGAGACTGACCTGTAAGCAAATAGTTGACATGTGTTCTAAAAAAGCTAGTAGCAGCAGGAGGAGAGGGCTGTGGAAGCCCAGTGGAGAAACCCGCTAGCTTAGCCTGGGTGGCAGGAGGGTCCTGGGAAGGCTTGACGAGAGCTATGATGCTAGAGCTGCATCTAGAAGGATGGGAAGGGTTAGCCAGGTGAAATTGAAGGGGTAAGTTGTTCTACTTAAAGAGAGACAAGTAAACTCATTGCTTATTCCAAAAACCTCAGATTGTTCAGTATGGTGGTATGAAAGTCGACATGGTACAAGGTAAGGCAGTATAGGCTGACAAAGGAACAAACACCACATTTGCAGTTTGCGACTTTGTGCCAAGGGCCATGGAGGGCCAGTGAAAAGGTTTTAAGCAAAGAAATGTCATGAGTGGATCTAGTTTTAGAATTATCTCCCTCGAGTCCCAGCAGAGGAGGGAAGGAAGTAAGGAGAGATTAAAGGACTGGAGACCTCTTCAGAGGCCATTGCAGGCCTCTGAGTGAAGAGAGTTTGTGCTAGGATGGTGGAACTTTGCTGAGAAGGCACTTTATGCAACCACTGGCAGGTGACAAGCTCCCTACATTGCCCTGGGCTTTTCTGCCTAGCACAGAAGTACTCGGTGTATGTACCCCTCTCTTTCTGAGCTTGACCAGCCAGAGTGTTAAGGCTGCCCTCTCAGAAGGCCCGTTGTAGGGGGTGCTATATGTGCTCTGTTGTACATTTAATTTGACCTTTTGGGAAGACAGCAGATTATAATGGTTAAGAGCCTTCTTGGCCCTACAATCAGACAGAACTGGGTTCTAATCCCAGCCCTCTGGTCACTAGAGGTTATTTATTCTCTCCAGGCCCAGCTTTCTCATCTGTGAAATGGAGACAGTCAGAGCCCCTCCCTAGTAGAGCAGTTGTGAAGATTAAGTAAAATGTAGCAGGTTGAGCATTTAGCACACACCAAGTAAGAAATGCTTCGAAGTGTTAGCTGTCATTACAGACTAGGAAAGAACTTTCAAGAATTAGTTAATGCAATTAGTGGCAACTAGAACTGTGTCCCATTGAGCTGTCAGAAGTATCCTGAGGGATCACAATATCACAGAATTTTACTGTATTCTTTCTGAAAAGGAAATCTGTAGGGAGTTTACCCAGTCTGTATGGGAGCCATTTGGATGATTCAGCTCGGCTCTTTAAAAGAGCCATTTTTTTAAAATAGAAGTAGGACTGCTGAGGAAAAAAATTCTATCTTAAAGTACAAGAAAGTATTTAGAATTTTTTCCATGTGCGTCCCTTTTAGTGACCCTAGTCTAGTGTCTGAATTAGTATCATCAGGAAGTGTCTCATACATTGATGTGTGTGGTGGCACAAAATCCAGAACTTGAATTCCACACACACAGCTCCCACATATGGCTGGGGATGTGCTAGATACTGAGGGCAGAAGGAGAACGGAAGGGTAGGCAACAGGAATGGGACAGGCTCCTAACCAATGAAAACTTGCATGGAGTTTGACAAGTTTCTCATAGAAGTCAGTATAGCTTGTGGGAACCCAGAGGAAAGAGTGATTCCCCTGGGGAATGAGGAGGAGATTGGGGAGAACTCTGGAGAGCCCTTAAAGCTAAAACTGAACCTTGAAAGGTGAATAGAGTTTTCTGAGGTCTCAGGAACCAGTCTAGGCAGGGGAGCAGCATGGCACAGGCATGGGTGCATGCTGGTATGTGTGCACTTTGGGAATCACAAGAGGTTCTAACACAGGATGTAAAGGGACTCGGCTATAGGACATGCTAGAGAGTTAAGCACCAGTGCTAAAATGCTTGAACTAATAATTCTCTTGGTGATGGGATGCTTTGTTTTAAGTGAAGGAAACATTAGACCTGCATCTTCCTAGGAGTCCTCTGGCTGTGAGTAGAAGATGGACTGGGGAGAGAATGTCTGGAGTCCCTGTGGGAAGCTGTTGGCAGTAATCAAAGCAAAGGCTAGAGAGGGCCTGGATTAGGGCAGAGATCAGAGCTGTTTGGGGGAAATCATCTGGACTCTGGGAGTGTTTGAAAGTGATGATTAAGGGAGGAGCAACCGTGGCAGGTGACTTCAGGGTTCCTGGTTTGGGTGACAGAATGAATGATAGTGCAGAGATGGGATGGCTTGGGAGAAGACAATGGCCAGTGAAATCTACCAGCTTCATTTAGTAAGCCCTGACACCCTCATGCGATAAGGTCTTCTGTGAAGTCCATGGCTCCCTGTCTGGCTTTGAGCCAGGCTTCCCTCTGGTTTTGCCTGAGTCAGCACCTGGTAGAAGGGCAGTTTCCCTTCCTTTACCCTTCCTCCTGTCCAAATTTGCTCAGAGGTAAACTTCTTCAGTATTTCAGAAACTCAAGTGGATGAGTCTGAAAAACTCCCATAATTTCTGCAGCCTTCAAGTAACCCTAAAGAGCAGCCTTTCAGTCTAGCACTCTCCACAGATTCAGCAAGTGACAGACTGGTGGGGTCTTGGACAGCAGCTACCCTCAGGGGAGAGATGGCTTTCCCAGTGTTCCCTAGAGATCTTATCTAGAAAGAGACCTTGAGATTGGATTTACTCCAGGGACTGGGTCAGCAGACTCAGTCCCTCTTCTCAGGAAGGAGAGGTGTCAGCCAGAGGCCACAGACACTCACTCAGAACCATCAGGGAAGTGCCCTTATCCCCCTGAATGTGGAGCTAGACCTGAATGGGATTGGGCAGTGGAGAGGGATGTGCTGGTGGGTGGAGCTTCACATAGGCCCTTTGGAAGTGGGGAGCTCTCTACAAGATTTGTCCTTGCATTTGTGGTGTAAAGAAGGTAGAAGGGAAAGTGGCCTGAAACAAGGGCATTTCTTCCTACTCTACTTGCTCAGGTGAGCCTGTGGCTTTGAAGGTGGCCCAGCCCGCAGCAGCCCTGCATATTCTCTCGGATCTATAATCAAGATTCCCAAGAAGAGAAAGGATGCTATTGTTGCTTTGATTTACTTACTCTCTTAGAGGTGGTTCCACTTTGGCACATACATGTCTGTGTCATTTGGGGCTACATTATCTCATCATCATGTGTGTAACTTCTTCAAGTTCTCTACTGATGTGCTCAGGTTATTTTCTGTCTTTTGCTCTCCAGACAAAGCTGAAGTGACTATCCACATACATGTGATCTTGCCCACCTTAGACATCTGCAGCGTAAATTTTAGAAGTGGGATTGCTGCTTCAAACAGTATCTTTTATTATTGTTGTTGTTGTTGTTGTTTTGTTGTTGTTGTTATATATTAGAATATCTAGGCCTCCTTTTAATAAATTGAAGCAGCCTGATTTATTCCCAGGCTCAGAGGGGTTCAGTAACCTGTCCACTTTTACACAGCCAGCAAGGGCAGAGCTAGATTTCTGAGCCCACATTTGTGTGATTCTGGAGTGGATGCCATCCCATTCCTCCATCCAGGCCAGGCTCTGGCCCCAGGGAGCCCAGCCCACATGGAATCTTAGACTCATAGAGCCTAGAACTGGAAGGTACCTTGACAAAGCTGAAGCAGTCCCTTCTTTGCTAGAAGAATGGAAACTGCCACTGCCTGGAGACAAGTCCCTCCCCTCCTGCTCTGTGAGTAGTGGGTTAGGAGACTTTCAACCATGTCATCCAGCAGTTAAGGGCCTAGGCTCAAAACCCAGTTCTGCCACTTGGTAGCTGAGTGACCTTAAACAAGTCACTGTCTATATCCAACCCCAGTTGCCTCCTCTATAAAATGAACATAATGTTCCTTACCGCTAAGGTAGTGGTAAGGATTAGACATAAGGTTTTGTTGTCTATAGCAGGTTCAGCCTAGTGTCGGGCCTGCAGTTGGGACCTAGGGGCCAGCTCTAGTGAAAGGCCCAGGTGAGCTCTTTACAGCAGGTCTGCGAGTGTCCCAAAAGCCACATCATGAGCCAGCTTCCAGGTCTGCCATTTGAATGGTCTGGTGGTTCTCCCAGCCCTTATGGATACCAGGTGGCAAGCAGGAAGTTCCTTAAAGGCATGTTTGCAAGTTACCTGGGAGATCTTAAGTGTGCCAGGAGTGGTGGTTTTGGCCTTCCGTCCCTTGCCTGATACAGCCTTGCATCAGTACACAGGCCCATACTGCACTGAGGGCACTTACACTCACACATGTGTTCCCATGTCACATTCCCTCAGTGTGTCTTTTCTGTGGCCCAGCCTCTGCCCAGTTCCATTACTGCTCTTAACAATTTTAATGAGTTCAGAAAATTTAGATTTCTAAAAATTATTAATGTAATAGTCTATGATAAAATAACTATAATAGTCATTATATTAGTCTACGGTAAAATAAGGAAGAATATGAAACAAAATTCTCCCTCTCCTCCCTGGGCGCCTAATTGTGCTGTCTGGAGGTATCCATTCTTGTTTCTTCTAGAGATTTCCTATGTATATTCAAAGGTGTGTATAATCTTTTTTTTTTTTACCCAAATGGAATTATACAAATAGTACTGCCGTTTGCTTATTTTTTTTTTTTACTTCCCCACCCCCGCTTTTTTTTATGTAATGGATCATAGACATCTTTATCAGCAGGTATGGATTTAGTCTTAAGGGATGCATAGTATTCCATTGTCTAGATGGACCATGATGTAATACACCAGTCCTCTCTTGGTGAATGTTTAGATTGTTTCCTTTCTGAGGTGTGTATGTGTGCGTTTGGATTTTTGTGGTTATGTCTTTTGTGATTTTTTGCTGCTACACGTGGGGACCTTCTAGCGCATTAATCTTTGTGCATTGATGTGAGTATATCTGCAGGATAATCTCTAGAACTGGACGTGCTGGGTCCGAGACATGTGCACTTTCTTTTACTTTGTTGGCTGTTGTTTCACATGCATCTTCTGTGCTCCTGTTGGGCCTATGCAGGGGTTCTGAGGTGGACGAAGCCCCAGGCCCTGTCCTGAGGTGCTCACCCTCTTGAGAGATGCAGGCAAGCAGATGTGCGATGAGTGTGCGCTCACCAATGCATGGACAGTGTCTGTCTGTGGTGGCTCATGGCCCTTGGGATTGGCCATGGCTGGCCTTTCAGGCTGAGAGCAGGTGAGGCCCTCCGGTGGGCCCAGCCCCTCTGAACAGCCTGCTGAGGGGCACTCTAATGGCAAAGCCTGCTGTTTGCCTTTGTAATCTTGTCCCTCCAAGCAGCCATAGCCAGCAGCATTTTTGTAAAACTGCAGAAAGTGAACAATATTGTTCACTGTCAAAGTTGTGAAATTTAATTGAATTTAATTTTTGATAGAGGCAGTTAAGAAAAGGCAGTTTGCTGGCCCTAATCCAAATTGCTTTTCTCACAGGATAATTGTAGTGATTTTTGCTATTAAAAAACAGTATAAAGAGAATCACGTGCACCTGGGCCTGGCCTATGCTTTCCCGTCTGTCACTCTGGAAATCTGGACTAGAAGGAAATTTAGCATTTGTCTAGTGCCTCCCACACTCTGGCTCCCGGCAGTCCTCAGGGAACCCTGTGCAGGGCAATTCTGCTCCTCTCCTCTAGGTGGGAGACTGTGGAGCAGAGAAGCATGTGTCCAGGTCACACAGGAGGCGCAGAGGTGGCTCTCAGACTCAGCCCGCCCTTCTTTAGTTGCTTGCTGCTTTCTCCTTGCCTGATCTGGGCCACTGTGAGTGGCAAGAAGCTAAAGTCCACACAGGACCCTGTGGCAGGCCTTGTTCCTGGGTTGAGTCACTGCACAAAGCAATAACTGATGGTTTGAGCTGAGGGGCCCCTCTCAACGTGCTTATGCCAGGGTGCCCCTAGTTTCAAGGAGGCAGGCATTATGGGGAGGGCTGTCATTGGCTCAGTCTGCTATCACTGCACATGGCAGAGGGCCTCCCCACAGACCCAAGGGGCCACTTGGAATGTGTCCCAAGCCAGTGTGTTTGGCTGCTTCCCCAGGCTGCTTCTCTGGATGGGAGATACCAGGGCAGCACAGCCTAAGAAAGAGCTATTAAGTCTGTCCCTTCCTCCTTCAACACCCACACACAGTGACGGATTATTTGTTGTCACATCAGCTGCTTCCGGAGGCCCATGGGAGGGGTGAACTGGTGGCAGGGCTCTCGATGCTGCCCTGGATTCTGTTCTGGTGGCTCCCAGAGTGGCTGTTGGTGAAGTCTTTTGACCAGTCTGCAGGGATTGGTTTCTGATGCTATTTATCTTTTCCCCCAGAGAGGCCTACAAGGCCATCTCTGTGTGCACAGCTCTGGAACGCTTTCTCCCAGAATCGCCCCTGGTCTGATACAGCTTTCCAACAGTACACAGGCCCCTTTTGCCTCCAGTCCGTCCCTCTAGCCTTCATGGAGGCCACGGAGGAGCCTAGTAGGTGCTTCCTCAGGGTAGTGGGGTGAAGAGGGACATCACTGATTACATAATCTTTGTGTGTGTATAATCATGCCTCCTGGAAGAGACTGGAGCTGGACCCTGAGCTGCAGACACTGGGCTTCCTCCTATGAGCAGCAGACCACTGCTGGTCCCCAGAACTGCTGCACTCAGCAGGCTGTAGCCCTGTGAGGAAAGGCAGCAGCAGAGGATGGTCTGGTGTGGATATGCTGGGGGGGAGCGGGCTGGGCACAGTGCCCTCTTTCTGACTGCCCCTCCCACTTCCCACTGGGCTGAGTCACTTCCTCTCTGGCTGCTGCAGGTACTCTCCCACATGCCTCAGAGCACAGCAGGCTTCAGGGGGTGGGGTTCACCCTGTGCAACAAGAGAAAGCGCTGGTTAGCAGCGGCAGCTCACTCGTTACCCCTGAGGCAGTGAAGCATACATTTAGGGAATGATGTGATGTTATGTATTCTTGACAAATTGGAGCTATACATATCCTGCATTTTAAAAAGGAACAAAATCATCATGCTGTTTTGGAACAGTGAAGATGACAGCACAGGCATGAATCTTTGTCATCAGGGAGTCCTGGCTGAAACTGAGGGATTACTAATCTGCCTCCCCCTCCCCCAGCATCCATCCTGAGCACAGAAGCAAATGGCTTCCAGGAGCTTCCTGGGGAGATTGCTTGTAGCCTTCAGGCTGCCAGAGAGAAGGTTCATGCCTGCTTCAGAGATGGCTGTCATTCAGACTCAAATGAAAAGCCCTCAAATAGAGCCGCCTTCCAGCCAGCTAGTGGGAACAGAGGAGAACAGGCTGCAGGCAGCCTACTCCAGCCCGTGAACTGGGCCAGGGTCACTATGTCAGCAGTAAAAGGGGGTCATCTGTCCTTCATAAAGTTGTGAGAATTAAAAAAATCTAGGAAATACTAAGAACAGTTCCTGGCAAGCAGTAGGTAGATGCCCATCAAATGATAGTTTAAAATGTATTCACATAGAGAGACGTGTCAGCTTCCTTGCTCATATGGAGCAAGGAATGCTCACCTTTCATCTAGCAAAGACTTTGTTTTGTGACACCATCAGCCACAATATTGTGTCTGATCCTTCAATCATCCCACTTTTACAGATGAGAAAACTGAGGCCCACAGAGTATAGGTGACTCTCAGAGGGTAGGTGACTAGTTCAGGGTCACAAAGCAAGTGAGTGAGGGAAGTTGAACCTAGCTTACCTGTCCCCCAAATCCATCTTGCTCTCCCCACTGGCATTTGAGTTAACTGGTCCATGGTTGGAAACACTTTGTTCCATGGGCTACGAATTCTTCTTAGTTCAATGGGTCGACTTTGTAGGTAGAGAATAGGCCTATAGGGATGTTGGTGGCACTGGTAGAAGCGCCTACATGAGAATACTGAGGTGCAGTGGCGGGTGGCTTCCAGAGTTTTTGGGTCAGGGAGGGGTGGGGGACACTGCTTTGTTGGCTGGTGGGAGGATGTCTCAGTAAGTGGCCTTGGACTCGGCCCTTTTCTCTAGAGAGACCCTGACTAGGGGACCCTGAAACGTCTCCATCTCCAGGGACAAGTACAGCCCCTCTCTGTCCCTGCTTATCTGCAACTTTCTGCCTTGGCAGCTCCCTGATTCCAGGAGAACGATTGCCTATAAGGAGGTCCAGAGGATGCTATCCTCTCTGTGGTTAGCATTCCCAGAACCACAGCTGACATCAGATGGAGAAGGAGCAGCTGAGGAAGCAGTGTAGTAAAGTAGAAAGATATGGGATTCAGAGTTAGAAAGCCTGTCTTCATATAAGTGAACTCTTTCAGCAACTAGCCAGATGACTTTAGGCTGGTCTGTCAGTATTTCTGAGCCTCAATTTCTTTTCCTAGAAAATGTTGTGTTCTGGGGGCAGCGGGAGATCAGGTACTATAGTATATTTGTAAGTGCTTTGTAAGCTATAAAGCCTTGTACAGAAGTTAATGTGAGGGTGGGCCTCCTAGTGGGTTCTGAATCCAAAATTCACCATCTAGAAAAGGGGCTCAGGGAGTTTTCAAGGGAACTGGCAGCCCTCTAGTGTGGAAGGGTCTGGTCTATAAAGCATGGGTCCGCAGATCATCTTAGTTAGATCATGAATTCAGATTTCACACTGCTCATTCAAGTCTCATCATTTCATTCTAGATGTAGTCAGCTAGATATATAACTAAGCCAGAAGTTCTCTTTCCTCTGGGAAGCACAAGTGGTATAAATTTTTCTGACTAGCAGAAGGATCATCATACTACAAACCTGGAGTGGCCAGGGGACCTGTAACTGGTGTGAGGGGTCAGGCCAGGCTGTCACTCCCACACTCCTGCATCTTACTGCAGGAAAGCAGATATTTTTAGTATACTCAGTAGAAAGGAGGCTGGTCTTTCCCTTTACCTGTGAGGGGGTGTGCTCAAGCTGTGGGTATGCTGGGAATGGGTTTCATTCCGCAGTGGGGGCTACTCTCCAGCAGCAGGCACTGTCTCAGCACAGCCTCTGGTGGTCAGCTAGCCTAGAATGCCCTGCCTCAGGCTCCCAGACATTTCTGACATGGGACTTTACCTGAACAGACTTTTCCCAGCACCGCTGCATCTCAGTTACCTACCACGGTGATCCCCTGTCTCCGTAATGCTGGATTCTGTCTCCTACCATGAGCCGGTAGACCACCCATACTTTTTTCTGGGTCCCACTCCAACCACTGGCCCCCAGTTGGGTACTCTTGATCTCTATCCCCTGCCCCAATATGGGCTTTGGTACCTTCTGGGTGCACAACAAACAGTTCTACACTCTCCATTTTCTCATTCAGCAGTTTGCCAGGCACAGGCAGGGGTGCAGGGAACCAGAAATAAATTGGGGTTGCTCCCTCAAGACAGTCCACAACCTGGGGTAGAGGGGAGTCAGACGGATAAACCAATGGTTACAGCACAGCAAGAGGGACAGAGGTATGCTCAGGTGCTCTGGGAGCTGGAAAAGGAAGGACTTGCTGCAGAAGGTGACATCATTGAGGACTAAGGAAGAAGGACAAGCCAGCCAGAGAGAGGAGGGCAGGGCAGAACTGTTCATGGTACACTCAGGGAAATGTGAGTCATTTGGCATGGCTAGATTTAGCGAGCATATAAGGGCAGTCAAGCTAGAAGGTAGCCTGGGTCTGGCCAGGCTCACTGAGGAGTTTGTTTCTTCCTGAAGACCAGTGGGGGAGTTGGAGGAGCCCCACAGCGGAGACGGACAGATACTGCAGGCCCAGGTTCTCAAGCAGAGGAGCAAGTGCAGTCTGTTGGAATCTGTTTGCTCAGCCCCAGTTACACAGGCAGCCAAGGTGGGATCTTCTGATGGAATCGTGGCTGCATCCTTCTTGATCAACCTTGCGGAGAACAGTGTGCCCCACCATCTTGAACCTGGTACCAAGAGAATCACTTTGAAGATGCGCTGCAGAAAGATGCCACCAGGTGGCAGACCTGGAGATTGCACAAAGGCCTCATTTTTTACCCCATTCCTTTAGCACAGCATTCAGGGTAGAGAAGGGAGTCAGTCAAGACTGAAATCCTGTCTATGGCCATGCTACCCTGAACAAGCCTGATCCCATATGATCTTGGAAGCTAAGCAGGGTCAGGCCTGGTTAGTACTTAGATGAGATACCACCTAGGAAGACCAGGCGCTAGCATCTAAACACTAGCATCTATCACCTAAGAACAAGGACATTCTTCTGTGTCCTATGTTATTCCACAATGCAATTTCAAATTTAGGAAATTTAACATTGATACAATGCTATTATCTAACATACAGTTCATATTCAGATTTTGCCAGTTGCCCAGTCTATTCTTTATAAGTTTCCCCACAGGATCACTCATCGCATTTACTTGTCATATGTCTTTAGTCTCCTTTAATCTAGAGTAGTTCTTTAGCCTTTTTCTTTCTTTTTTCTTTTTTTTTTAACAATCTGATATTGATGTTTTTGAAGCATACCGTTTTGTGGAATGTCCCTCAGTTGGGTTTGATTCACGATCAGATCCAGTTAACACACTTGGTAAAAGAAAAAAGTGACGTAAGTGATGTATCCTTCTAAGTGCATCATATCAGGAGTAACGAACATGATGTCAGTTTGTTCTGTTACTGGTGTTATTAACCTTGACCATCTGGTTAAGATTGCAGCTTGCTTTTTTTTAAAATTGAGGTGTATTTACACACAGTGAATATCATGGATCTCTCAACTGTACAATTCAGTTGTTTTGACAAGTGCACACACTGAGAAGGTATGTCCTTCAATTTTACAAGTTTTATAAGTATATGTGCTTTGTCTCCCTCCCCAAATCCTGCTCTAAAGGATCTTGGACTACAGACACTAGGTCTTAATTCCATCAACTGCATCATGATGAAGGACCTATTTAGTGTGGCCTCATTAACCTGTGGATGGTCCCTTACTGTGCCCGAGTCGATAATTGCCAGCTGGTGCACCAGCCTCTGCTTCCCCCATAGACCAGTGAACAAAACAAGAAAATAAGATGCTGCATGCCTCTGCCCGAAAAAGTAGGCACTCCCCTGGGCCCAAAAGACAACAGTACTCTGCCCTCTACTACAGAATGTGCACCTCAGCAGCTCAGCTAACCTCCATGCCTCCTATCCTCCCACACCGAGTTGAGCATGTCTCTCTGGCCATCAGACCTCCCACCCTAGCCTGTACTCTCAAGCTAGCAGACAGCAGGTCCGAGGTCTCTTAAGCCTTTAATCTGGTTACCCTCCCCACTTCCCTAACTCAGTGCCTAACTATCCCTTTCTCCTTGGGCAGGAGAAATTCAAAACTACTGCGTTTAAGCTAAAGGTAGCACAGTGCATCAACTGGTTTACAATGTGCCAATAGGTACTCTGTTGAACATATTGTGTGGGCTATCTCACTGTATCCTTAGACCAGCCTTGGAAGGTAGTTATTGTGCACTGTTTTGCAGATACAGAATAAATAACTTGTCCAAGATTTCATCACTACTGTGATGGCGCTGGGCTTTGAATACAAGTTTGGCTCACTCAGTGGTTCCCAGCCAGTGTAGGTTATATAGGTCAAGATGGTGACAGGGCCAGGCATAGGACAGCTGAAGCCCCAGTCCTTTCACCCCCAAGTGCTATACAAATGTTTCTCTTTGTTAATGACAGGAAAAATACCAAGACACAGTGCCCTAACCACATTGTTCTGCTGCCTTAGTGTCCTATGGACAGAGATCCTCCCTCCCCTCGGGGATCTGCCAAGATCTAAAGACACAGCCCCTTAACACATGGCAAATAGGATTGAGGCCAGGGATGTGTGGGAGCTCTGTGCTCACTTCCAGGTGCCGAGTGAGCTAGACAGAGGTGTGGGACCCTGCCTTCAGTAGACACTTCTAGAGGTCAAGTCCAGAAGCTTGCAAAGCTCAGGAACTTGTTTGTTTCTTTGTTTTGTTTTATTTTGACAGAGCCAGGATGCATGGGGGTGGGGATAGGGGCTGCTGACAGGGACAGCTTGAATATTGATGCCTTTGACTCAGCCTGATCCTGCAGTGTAGACACAGTCCTTTGGCTCCTAGCAGGAGCACAAAGAGAAGCTGCTGGCAAATCGTGGCTACCAGCTGCTTGTTGTCACACACACAGAGCAAGTACTGCACTGGACCAAAGTCTGCAATTTGCTCCTTACAGGGACTGCCTTCACTGATTTGGTTTGCAATGTCACCCATCTCTCCTGGAACCCAGAGCAAGAAGCCTAGGACGAGGTTGAGTGCAGAACTTTCTGCCCATGTGGGCAGGCCCTACAGCTGCCCCTCATGTTTGTTGGGGTTACAGGGTTCCCTCTGGCTCCGTGCACATGTAAGTGTCCACTGCCAGGGGCCATGTATCTGTGCACCTGTTTGGAGGCCTGTGGGGATGTTTCTGGTGTGAACAAGGGGCCCCTCCTCGCCTTGGCCAGGCTTCAGCTGCTGTGTAATTGGGCAGAGCTGACAAAAAACTGAGCTGGGGAGGCCTCAGTACCATCTCTCTTTGCAGCCCACCTTCTTTTGGGGTATGTCCACCATTTTGAACTGTGCCCTGCTATAGAGTGCCCTGCCCAACTGTCCTGTACTCTGTCACACTACACCCGGGGACTCAGAATCATGGGCTTTAGATCCTTATGTGTCACTAATGGCCCAGCCTTCATTGCTTTCTGGAAGAGCTGGGCACACATGGCCCAGCAGCTTTGGGGTGATATGACCTTAACCCCAAATTGACAGGGTAGGTAGGACAGGCCCCCCTCCTCTGGGCATGCCATGTGGCTATCACGGAGCTGAGGCCCACAACTTGTTCCCTAGGCTGAGCCACACACATGGAACCTCCTATTTTCAGGATTGAGGAGTGTAGTCTGTAGGAGGCAGGGCTGCCAGGCTGGGTTCTCTCCCTCCTGGCCTCTCCCTCTCACCCCGTTGAGCTTCTTGCTGAGTTCAGGTTCTAAGGGAACCAGTGCTGACTTGGGGGAATAGCACACAGAATAGTTGACAGATTTAAACCTCCAGAGACGTCTAAGCCAGGATTGCTGAGTTCCTGGGGAGCTGAGCACTGGGCCTAGGAAACACCAGCAAATGGCTTTCCCTTAGTCTTGCTGGGCGAGAGCCCTTTACCCCAGTCTGAGGATCAGTGTCTCTGAGGGGCCTGGCCCCAACCCCTTCTGAGACCAGGATAGCCAGAGCTTCTACATCACAGATCTCACTGTGAAACCGCAAAGTGGCCTCCCCCATGGGAGCATCTGTGGACCATTTGCAGGTGCGTCTCTGGAGGGGATGCCTCAGGAAGATTTGAAAGTAGGGCACATCCTCCCTGTGCATCAGCAGGGGAACAGGGAACAGGCCTCCCTGGGGGGCTTTGCTTCCCTCACTAGTGAGCCTACAGCAACTTCCGCTTTCCCAGGCCTGCCTCCTCACACTGCTTCCTTTGCTTCCCCCAGCTCTGGGCAGCATGAAGGGATATTCAGGAAGGGAAGCAGCCTTGCTACCACTCCCCCTGCCAGTACCATCTTTTCCCTCTCCCTTCCCGTCTGCTCCCATCCTTCTGTCTGCCTACATTTTGGAACAGTTCCCATGCCATTTGCTTAAGTTGAATCTTCAGTGGGGTGGGTGGGGTCAGGCTGAGCCCACTCATTGTCTGTGCTGCAGCTGCTCCCAGCAAACTGTTGTCTAGACCGTGTCTGTGCGTAGGCGCCTAGGCAGCATCTACACAGATAGGAAGAGGCCTCCTCAGTGCTCTCCAGGGAACCTGGGAAAGAGAGGAGGTTTAGTGCCCCAGGGAAGGAGAACAGTACCAGAATGCCATGAAACCAGCTTATCTACCAAGGCAGGGGCAGCTCCAGCACAAGGCTGCTGACCTGGTAAGAACCGTCAGCAACTAGAGGGAAGGCATCTAGCCATTCATGCTGGGCCAGGCACTGAGGGTACAGTGTGGTGTGTTTTGTTTTGTTTTGTGGAATTTTTAGTCTAGTAGTAGGGGAAAGACATTAAGCATATATAAATACGCAAATACATAATCACAAAATATGGAAAGTGCTCTGAATGAAAATGACAGGATACCGAGTAAGACTAACTTGGACTCACTGGTGGTGAGATTATCAAGTAAGGCTTCTCTGAGGAAATGATATTTAAATTGAGAAAGATGCCTAGAAGTTCGCCAAGCAGAATGTGGGAACACTGTTCTAGATATATTGCTGCCCAGCTTTTTAATATTTTTCTAGAAGCAGTTTCATTTTTCCCTGCTTTTGTATGAATGACTTTGAATCAGCTTTTAGCATGAGCTTCTTTGGTAAAAGTCACAGCTGAGCCTAACCATGGCTTCCACTCCTTCTGGGGATTACCAGGGCCTGCTGAGTTACATGATTCTAGTTACTCTTAGAATGAAATCATGGGTCTGCTACTCATTGGCACAGCTCCGAAAACAAATTGAGGCTTGATGGGTGGCTCGGACTGACTAGAAGTACCATCAAGCTGTCTCCTGCTTTCCAGTCCACTACATGGAATCAGTCTCCTAGGGTTTAGAATAAGGGCCAGAATGGCAGCATGTGAAGATTTAACCTAACTAGTATCCCTGTTCTCAGAGTACGGGCAACCTTCCAAGAGTGACAGCAAAAACAAACTAAAGGAAAGGAGAACTATTTGATTACATAAACTTTCAATCTTTTTTTTAATTTAAAAAAGTTAAAAGATTAAGAAAAACTATATCCTGTGTCAATTATAGCCTTAATATATCAAGAGTTTCGAAAAATCAAGACTAATACACACAAAGCAGTAAAAAATGGAAAAAGAATATGAACTGGAAATTCATTTAAAAAATAATACATACAACCAGTAAGCAAATGAAACAAGTTCAACATCATAAATAATTAAGGAATTATGAATTCAAACAATGATATACTTTTTATTACCCATCAAATTGGCAGTCTTTAAAAATAAGAATATAGTCCTTGGACTTACTCTCCCACACCACTAATGGGATATAATTGGCACAGCCTCCCTGGGAGCAGCCTGGCAGTGTGCATCAAACACCTTTTAAAATGTGCATCCCATTTGACCCTGCAGTTGCACTTCTTGGAATTTATCCTGAGGGAGAAATACAAGTTTGCCAAGCTGTATGTGCATAACTGTTAGTAAAAATACCAAAAAAGAAAAAAATAAAAAGGAGAGAATCTAAATGTCCATGAATAGCGATGTGATCCAATAAATTGTGATATAATTTTTCCCAGGAGACTGTAGCTATTTCAAATGATCCTACAGCAGAGTATTATCATTCAGGGTTGTTAATAATGGTGGGGTTTTTTTGTTTATTTGTTTTTATGGATTTATTGAGCATAGTTCACATTCACTCTCATAATGTATTTTAGGTGAGAGAAAAGGAAGCTTACAAAATGATATCACAGAGTGGTTCAAATTTTTGTAATGCAAACTGTAAGCACACACACATACAAACATACACACGGGAAATTCTGCTTGAATGTTAACAGTGATTACATCCAGGTACTTTTTTTCCTTATTTTTTCATGTCTGTGTTTTCTAATGTTTCTGCAGGGAATGCCAATTACTTTTGTATGAAGAAAAAAAAATTACAGAAGTTTGGGGCTCAGTGATCCCAAGCTCTTTGTGAAAGGGTAAAGGTTATACTCCTGATATGGCCATCAGGTCCCCTCGATCTGGCCCTTGCCCCTTCTCTTGGTCAGCTCTCTCCATTTCCTGTTTCACACTGTGTACTCTAGCAACACAAACTGCTTGGAGTTACTTGTTCATGTGTCATTTCTTACCTCTGTACGTTCGCTCACCCAGGTCCCTACTCCTGGAATGACTTGGCCCCTTGCAGCCCACTCCAGTATCACCACCTCAGAGAACTCTCCCATGACCCCCCCGCCCCACACTGGGCCAGGGGCCTTCCTTGGGATTGGGCAGCCAGCCTTCCCCAGGCATCTGTGTGACCCTCTTCCTTCTCTGTGTAGAACTCATCTGTGTACATTTGTTTCCTCATTCTACCTCAGGGACACTGCATTCCCAAGGTATTAACTATAGAGAGCTGGAAGGAGTGATTCTTTTCTTAAATCTATGTCTGGAGGTTAATGTTTTCTGAAATCTGGCTTGCGTGTCCACCTTTTATTTTAACTGTGGAGGAAATAGGGATTACCAGGTAAATCAAAGTGCTCACAACCTCCATTGATATCCTTTTACTGTCTCCTAAATGCATAATATATATTTTTCTTAAAATAATTGAAGAAAATTTTGAAAATAGGAGAAAGGGGAAAGCAAACCCCCACTTGACAACTTTAGGGTGTTCTTCCCACTGAGAGGACCTAAGAGTCAAGGAGAGTTGGAGAAAGAAGATCCTCAGGGCAGTCATCCATATACTTCATGGGCATAAGAATCCCCTGGGCCTCATGTTCATCATGCCATTTCCGGCACAGAGATCAGGTCACTGGGGGTGGAGTGGGACACAGAAATTAGCACCTTTGGCCACTCAGCTGTTGGTATTTTGGGGGAAATCCTCACTTTAGGAAGTCACAGAGAGAGCTGGGTTTCTTCTCTGTCTCTGCGATGGCCTCTCGGGAGCCCCAGTTTAATCTTCAGAAAGCCCAGTGTCATCCTCTCTGCATTTAACTGGCCCCTTTGAGGCAAGCTGGCTGCCCACCTCTGTAGCCAGTACATGCTGTCTTGAAGTACACCCACCTTGAGCCCCTAATTAATCTCAAGTAAAGGAGCCATGGTTCTTTGTCACTGGGAACCTTCAGTGCTCCTCTGGGAGCGGGAGGAGGTGGCAGCAGCAGTGGGAACAGCAGCAACAGCTGTCTGACGCATCCTCAAGTCAGAGACTTGGAGTCTGGGTTAACATAAGGAAACTCGCTGACTTGCTCAGCAAAAAGAGCTCTCTTCTGTCTTGTCTAGAGCTGAGAATGAAGCGGAGAGCATCAGACAGAGGAGCTGGAGAAACGTCGGCCAGGGCAAAGGCTCTAGGAAGTGGGATTTCCGGAAATAATGCTAAGAGAGCTGGACCATTCATCCTGGGTAAGCTTCTAACTGTTGGGTGAGTGGGTGTGCTGGGGGTAGGGGCAGGGTGCACTGGTGTGCATAGTCTAACCAGCAGACAAGCAGAATAAAGCATCACACCTACCACAGTGTGGAGTCCTGACCCACCCTCGGCCTGGCCCAGCTTCACTGCTTTAACTGGAGTCTGTGTATGCCAGGAGAAGATCTGTAGCCTTAGGTTGCTCTGTACCAAGAGCTGTCATTTTTGCTGTAGCTGCACCAGCCTTAGATCAGTGTCAGCTGAAAGCTAGACTGTCTCTTCCCTCAGGGCTCCCTGTGTGCTCTCCAGGATGCCACCCATGGGATCACACAAGCTGCGTTAGCATCCAAGGGCCATCATCTGGGGCACTTCTTGGGCCATTCTTGGAGGGCACGATTAATTTCACAAAGTGTTTGTAGAGCTCCCAAACTTCTTGTAAAATTGGCACAGAAATTTTGTAGAATCAGGTGATCCCAGTGGTCTAGAGGAGCAGCAGGGCCTTTCTGCATGATGTTAGAAGCCCAACAAGTCCAGATTGCTTATGCTTAGGATTGTAGATGGGGTGGGCTCCGAGGACCCCGACTTTCCTAGCAGCCAGAGACCAGGTCTGAGTTTTGCTGGGAGACAGCATATTGGACTTATAGGCACGGGATAGTCCCAGCTCCAGTCATTCAGCAAGTAGTTAATGGTGCCTACTCCTTGCCAGGCCTGTGCTGCAGGGTGCAGCAGTGAATGAGACAGACAAGTTCTTGCCCTCATGTAACTTAACATTCTAGTTGCAAAAAGAAGAGAGTAAACAACACACAAGATCACTGCTGGGGGTGGTAAGTGCTGTGAAGTCAGTAAACAAGATGCTGTGAGAGTAAGAAGGGCCTACAGATAGTGTAGACAAGGAAGGTTCTGTATGAGGAAGCAACACTTGAGCTGACAACCAAGGGTAAGAAGGAGCCAGCAGCGGAAAAACATTCTAGACAGAAGTAACAGTAAGTGCAAAAGCCCAGAGGCAGGAAAAAGCTGAATGTCTTAGGAATTAAGAAGCCAGTATAGCTGGAGTATGGTGAGAGGGGTGGAGAAATAATCAATTAGAGAGATGGACAGGAACCAAATCATGTAAGACCTTACAGGACAAAAAACGGGGTTCGACTGTATATTATGAGCAGTTGGGCACTGTTAAAGACTTTTTAGCAGTATGTTGACACGGTAACATTATCTGAGTTATGCTCTGAAAGCTCAGGCAGGGCGCTGAGGGCGTTGTCACAGGACAATGAGCAGTATACAGCTCTAGAAATATAGAAGTTCCCAAAAGCTGGTACTTGGACCAGGGCCAGGCTGTATCAGACTACCAGGGGAACCTGCTCCAGCTATACTTTCCTGGATTCTCACCCTGGAGTTGCTCATTCAGAGGGGCCAGATTGCAGCCAGGAGCTCTTTTTTTAATATGCTCCTCAAAGATTCCAGCCTGCTCCCACTTGAAAATCCCTGTTTTTGAGAAATATGCCTGTAAAAGCCAGGTGTACATCATGCAGATGCACACATACCCTCCATTTTTGGAGAGGAGACTGTGAGAACTCTCCACCCGGAGACTGAGGGGAGAGTTCAGTAGACATGAACTGTGGTGCCCACCTACAGAGACGAACTAGCCAAAAGCCCACGTGGTGACATGGCACCGTGACAGACAAGGCCGCTGAACAGTAAACTAGCTGCTCTCTGTGCCATAGGTCCCCGTCTGGGTAACTCACCGGTGCCAAGCATTGTGCAGTGTTTGGCGAGGAAAGATGGCACAGATGACTTCTATCAGCTAAAGGTAAGTGAGGCACCAGGGGTGGGAGTGGCTGGGCACCCAGGGCCATCCTGCCAACCCAGCTCCTCCCCCTGTCCACTTTTGCACCTATACCACTTGTGAGCAAGAGTGGCACCATTTCTTCCTGAGAGGCAGTCAAGTTCACACAGCCTCACTCTGCACAACTCCCGATTTAAAGAGCTTTATCTGTGCATAAATTACATAGCTGTCACATTAAGAAAAACCGTTTCACTTTGTTTGTGCATGTGTGAGTGTGTATTCAAGTGTTGCATGGTAGAATGTGAACCACATGCTCTTCCTGTTCTGGTCATTCTACTTTGTAAAGTAAGGATTTTGGGAGTTATTTTTTTTTTTTATGTGTGTGCCTTCCTAAAGATCCTTACCCTTGAGGAGAGGGGGGACCAAGGAATAGAAAGCCAAGAGGAAAGGCAAGGCAAGATGCTGTTACACACCGAGTACTCTCTGCTTTCCCTCCTCCACACGCAGGATGGCGTGGTTCACCACCATGGGCTCTTCCAGGTGAGTGACTACCTGTCTCTTCTTCCCCCTGACCCTCCACCTTGGGCTGGTACTTGCTGGGTCCACATCTGTACTTTGAACAGCTCACCCATGCGACTCCCTGGCATCCCTGCCTGCTGGGTGCATTAGGACTTCCTGGGCCAGGTAGACTGGAGGCCATGCTGGGCTGTGCCAGCTGCTGCAGTGCTGCTGCTGTGATGATCACAGCTTGGCGGGAATGCACACCGTTCACATCTCACAGCCTTTCTTTGAAGGGCCACTTTTCCAAGAAAAGAGGAAAGCAGAAAGTCATTTAAAGATACACGGACTCTTTCTACTGTGTTTTCAGGTATTGGCCAGGCCAAGGTAGAAGGGAGGGCAGTGAGGGAGAATGGGCACTTGAGGCCATCTCAGTTGTTTTGGTACCAACAGTCCTGCCTTCCATGGACATTTCAGTTTGTTCAGCAGTTGTCCCTGAGCCCCTGTGCTCCAATGTTCCAGGTCCCTTAAGAAAGGTACTAATTAGCAACTCGTATCCTGAAAAGAGTCCTCCTTGGGGCAGAACTGAAACTGTGTCTCCAGAAGTGAAGAAGCAAGTTCCGAGTGCCTAGCAGGCCTCCTGCTCAGGACCCCAGCCGAGCCTCTGCAGTACCCTCAGCCAGATGTGCTGGCCAGGTTCCCCCCTTGCTAGGATGGATCTGGTACTCGAAAGGTAGCATGGTGTCAGGGAGCCAGCAGTCCTGGGTTCAGATTGTGTGACCTCAGGTAAGTCACTTCAGATCCCTGAGCCTGAGATTCCTCATCTGTGAAATGGGGATAATGATAATGATGCCCACCTTGTACAGACGGTGGGAAGATGAATGAGAATGTAGAAAGCACTGAGCTGCACCGGTGCACTCTCATCACCATTGTTATGTCAGGCAATAAAAACTCCTTGTCAGCTTGATTCCTAAAATAAATAAAAGTGCCTCCCACCCTCACACATACACCCCACGATGGTCTTTATTCTGAGATGTGCAGTGAGAGGCAACTCAGAGTATCATTAGGCAACTCTGAAAATCAGTGTTTCCCTTAAACATGAAGTCAAGCTGAGGCTGGTTGTGATTTCTTAGTACTTCACTTCTGATAGCTTCCAGAGCGTGGCCTTGGCTTCTGTGATTTTGAGTAGGAGAACCTGGGTTGTTAGTATTTCTAGAGTCATCTGTGTGCCAGACACTGTGCTGTACCTCTGGGAAGAAAAAAATAAAAGGTGCAATCCTGCTCTCAGGAGAAATGTGGATATGCAGTCCCCAGGAGTTCCCCAGATGTGACCAGAGGTGACCATGACCATCAGCCTACTGGGGATGACATTGAGAGGCATCCTCAGACTGAATGAAAGTCCCCATGTTGTACCCATTTTTTTGTTTTACTTTAAATACCTTTTCAGCAAGGAAGTGGGTCCAGAGCTTGCACCCACCGTGTTGGTAGCAGTGCCTACCCACTGAGCCCTGGCAGGGGCAGGACTGGTATCATTCCAGGCTATCTTATTCTCTCAATAACCTGTGAGGTAGGGGCTGCTAGCTCCCGTTTGCAGATGAGAAACCAGAGACTTGAAGAGGTTAGGTGACCTGCCCCCAGGTCCCAAAGCTAGGACAAGGTAGAGCCGGGGGGCTAAACCCAGTGGTCAGGGATCAGAGCCACACTCTTAATTACTGTCACATGGCTGCCCAGGAATCCAGCCTCCATGTGAAGTGGTTTTCGTGGATACAGAACACTTCACTATCTTGGATGTTGGAAGGAAGCATGGAACGGTCATTGCTGGAATCCCTGGGGTTCCATGGAGGGGAGGATGCCCAGGGCCCTGGCTTTATTGCCTGGACACTGGGCTCAGGGGGCCTTTTGGCTTTAAATGCCCATCCCTGATCCAAACTCTTTGCATCAGGATCAAAGCATGAAGCCTGTACCCGAGCAACTTCAACCTCAGCCCCTGGCCGGGCCTGGCACTGGCACATGGGAAGCCGGGCATTGCCAAGCCACCCCATGGTCCATGCTACCCAGACCTCAGGCCTTCACAGCCCACACACATGCAGGCTTGTTCCAGGCTCTCTCATCACCTTGCGTGTCCAGCTCCAGAGAGGAGTCTCAAAGGCCTGGCCCCGGCCCTGCTGGGCCCACAGCAAGCCCCATTTCCCCGCTTGCCTCCCAGGACCGCACTTGTGAAATCGTTGAGGACACAGAGTCCAGCCGAATGGTTAAGAAGATGAAGAAGCGTATCTGCCTTGTCCTCGACTGCCTCTGTGCACACGACTTAAGCGACAAGACTGCTGATCTGATCAACCTGCAGCACTACGTCATCAAGGAGAAGAGGCTCAGTGAGCGCGAGACCGTGGTCATCTTCTATGACGTGGTGCGCGTGGTGGAAGCCCTGCACCAGGTGAGGCTCTGCAGCGCCGCAGCCCCTCCACCTCTGGCTCCGGAGCTTCCTGGGCCCGTGACAGAGCGGCCTGTGGGCCCCACGTGCCACAGAAAGCCACTCTTCCTGCTGCTGCTCAGCAGAAGCTGCTCTGTCCTGCCCCCATCCATGTGTACTTTGCGGCTAGAAGTGTCCAGAAGGAAGGTGGCTGGATGACATGTGCACCTGGTGAGGCACAGTGCCTCAGGCCTCAGCATGATCCTGGGGACGGTGTCCCCAGACGGGCAGCTGAGCAGAACCCAGCGCAGTGATTTCCTTTCAGTTGAGAGGCTAAAAATGAGGCTCCCAGCTTGGGCTACAACTGTGAGATCTCCACTGGGGGCAGCCACAGCCCGTCTCTGAGCTTTCTGTAGGGTTGGAGGTATCAGGTACCCCGAGTCCAGGTTAGGAGCGCCTCTTCCAAGCACACAGCATCTGTGGGCTGAACCTGCTGTACTTAGTCACCAGTCATAACAGCTCATCTCTGACCCCAGATCCAGACAGATGCTTAGTTTTTTTGTTTTTTGTTTTTCAAATGGGACTTTTGGGTTTTGTTTTTTTTTTAATTAATTTTTTTATGGTGACATCGGTTAAAAAAATCCAATAAGTTTCAGCTGTACACTTTAACAGTAAGGCATATATATATTTACACTGTGCATTCACCTCCCATGGTTAGATTTCTTTCTGTCACCACATATTTGACCCCCTTTACCCCGTCTACCTCCCTGAAATGGGATGTTTGATAGAAGTGGGGAGAGGACTGATTTTTCCCCATTGGCTGCTGCTCTGAGGAAAGAAAGGGCTGGCAAACAGTGAGACAGAGATTGCCTGCGCTCACTTATTACCCTATTCGTACATTGATGAGCCCTTAGAACGGTCCTGGCTTATCTGTGGCTTACAAATCAAGGCAGGAGCATGAGGAGACATGTTACAGAGCTTTTTCCTGCCTTCCCAAACTCCTGGAGAGCCACATCTTACAGGCTAAGACCAACCCCAGCCCTTAGTACAAACCATGTGCCTGTTGTCTTCCAGAAAAACATTGTGCACAGGGACCTGAAGCTTGGGAACATGGTGCTCAATAAGAGGTAAGATCCGCTTTTCATCTTGGAGTTGGAACAGGTCACGTGCTGCGACTACCCTACCCCCATGGGGATTCTGACTCAAAACAGCCCACTTCTCCCAAGAATCCCAGTGGGCGGGGATGCGATGTCTGCTTCTGTCTTATGCCACATGGGAACATGGTGCTTGCTAGGAAGGCGTTTCAAAGGCCACAGACAGAGTTCTGAGATGGATTTCAGAAGTCTTTCCTAGTCCATTAATTGGTCATGCCTACTAGGTACTCAGTAAATGACTATAAACAAAGGACAGATGGATAAAGGAATGACAGATGAGCAAAATGAGGCCATATCATAGGCCAGGTTCCCAGAAACAAACTCACATGTGTAGGAAGTGTCCTGGGGATTGCTCTCAGGAAGGAGGGGGCTGGATTGGGCAGATGGAGAAGGTAACTGTGGTGCTGCCCTGATAGGGTCACAGCCTGGAAAGCTTGAGAGTTAGATGGCCCTTCAATGTCCCACGTCAAGGCAAGGGGGCATATTGCCCTGTATCCTCATTGCTGCCAGCCACTGAATGTGGGCTGTGCCTGGGGTGAGGCGTATCCTTAGGCAAGGCAGTTTCCTTTGGCCTAGGTGACTTTCCAGAGAAGGACACAGCTATAAGTAGTCAGAAACCAACACTCCCAGCAGCAGAGAAAGAATGCCTCTCGATCTTGGATGGGATCTGGGCGACTCACCCCAGCACCCCAGGGAACCAGTAGCAGAGGGAGATTATGAGAGGCTCCAGTCTCAAGCTGTCACCCCATTCAGGGAGAGGGTCTGGGCCCCTTCCAAGTGATCTAGGGCAGCAGTAGAGGGACACTAACCATGCAGGGGCAAAGGACTGATGGGAGGAGGGCTCACCCTGTACACCACGATCCAAGAAACAGCACTAGGAGAGGCACACCCCCTACACCCCCTCTCCCTGAGCCTCTCTCACCCTCTCCTCCCTCTCACCTCCAGGTGTTAAAGTGGGTGGGAGGCCTTACAAATGGCAGGCAGCATAAATTTCAGCAGAAGTACTATGGTGGGTGATTTGTTCCATTTGGTCACCCACCCAAGGGGGCCACTATCCCTATGAAGTGGCCAAAGCCACAGCAGTCACAGGAAAAGAAGCTGCAGGGAGATGGGCCTCCAGGGAGGGGCGTGGGGGCATCAACCAGACCCTGCAGTGCCAGCCTGAGATGCCATGGGAGGATGCTGCTGCACCTCAGTGGCTCAGCCTGTATCCTGGAGCTCACCGGGGGCTGTAACACCAACCAGAAAGCAGATATCACTATATTGAGAACCAGTGTGCAGAGGGCTGTGTGCCATTGAAGTGGGGCAGCGATTCAGCCTTCCGAGTCAATTTGTGAAGGATTAGTAAAGATTTGTCAGCCTGAGAAGTGAAATGTTGAAAACCTGACCCTGTTGTGCTCCGCCAGGAGGAGGGAAGAAAATAGAAATACTTGAACCCTTGACTAGCAGAATGAGAGAGTTAGGGAAGCCAGAAGAGCAGGACTTGGGGGTCAGATGTGGCTCCCAGCCCAGCACTGCCTCCTAATTACCCCTTGCAACTTGAGAGAGTGTTCGTTGGGTTATTTATCCATTGACTAATTTATTCAGGTACTGCGGAGCTGCTATGGTACCCAGCATTTCCCTGAGCTTACGTTTCTTCATCTGTTCATCTGTGAGCGTAGAGGTGATTATACCTTCCTGCCAAGATTGACCCAAGACATGAAACTGCCTAACAGGGTACAGCCCTCGTCAGCGCACCCCCATGCTAGACCAGCCAGCGCCTGTACACATGCTTCCCTCGGGAGATGAGGCCCGCTGTGCACTGAGTGGCTGATGAGGATGCTGGTGGTGAGGGCCCAGGGTGCTTCGGCCCCAGCTCTAAATTGCATGAGAAGGGCAGGTTGCAGAGAACAGGGACCATCCCAGCCCTGAGGGCAAGTGGTCTGTGTCTCTGACCTTCTGTGGGATGTTGGGCTGGTGGTCATCCCCCTCTGGACTTCAGGCTTATGGTTCACAAAGAAAGGGCACATTTTTTGAGCACTTGAGTCCATGTGGCTGCAGAGCCCCCATCCTCTGCAGTTGTCCCTAAAGCGGTTCATTGGCTCTAAAGAGCACCTCGAGAGTTGTTATGGGAATGCACAACTGGTGCTCCTACCTGAGACCACCCCAGTGCTCCAGGCTTCTGTCTTTATGGTGGGTTTGCTTCTCACTTCTCGAGGCCCCCTAGGTTCTGGGAAGGTACTCAGGAAGTCACACTTCTCCTAAGTAACACCAGTGTAGTTGCAGCAGCTCGTGTGTATGTGTGTGTTTTCCTCGGATTACAAAGCACCAGTACTTCATTCAGACCCCACATCTTGGCTGCACTCATTTAATCCGATCCCCTTTTTGTGTCGGGGCAGACGGAGGTTCTGGCTACCCCTCACTTGAGTCATGGATGTTCTGGAAGCGGGCAGGGTGGTGTGGTAGAGAGAGACCCACACTGAGCGCCCAGGGCTTGCTCTTCATGTGTCTATTGGGCAAACCTCTCCTCTCAGGGCCTCACTTTCATCCTTTCCTAGTCGAGAGGCGACCTGGAAGAGCTCCTGCCCATCAGGCCAGGCCCTAACTCCAGCTGGAGAGGCAGGCGGACAAGCTGGAGGCCTTTGTCTAGTCCTCACAGCAGAACAGAGCACTCCCAGGGGAGGATATGGGGAGAAGTATTTGCGAGGCAGCTGCAATGACAAGCTCAACCTGCTTTGGATAAAAGGCAAGGGTTGAAATCTGAAATCCCCTTTTGGGGTTATGTGAGGTTTGCTGTGGCTTCTTCTTCCTCCTTTCTTTTTGGGTAGGCAAGTTGCACACCAAGTTCCTAGAAAAGGAGAAAAACACTGTGGTAGCCCAAAGGGCCATAGCTAAAGAGTGACTCAGAGCGGATCCTGCTGACACAGAGCTCCCTCCCTTCATCCCTGGCTGCCCTCACCCCCTTCTGCCAGGACAAGCCTGGGGGGTCTGGACTCCCAGGGAATCTGTGTGCTACCCAGCCAATTTGGGTGGTGGTGGCTGGGCAGGGGAGTGTCGCCAAGCTTCAGGAGGTCTTGGAGCTGACCGTGTGGTTTCCTGTGGGAGAGACTCCAGGGTCCTTAGCAGGCAGAGCAGTGCAGGCCAAGTGGGCCTGCTGCCAGCCCTGCAGAATCTCAGCGATTTTCTTTCAGTCCCCACTGCCCTGCCCCCTATACAGAGAGCTGTCAAGTCCTGCCACAGAGTTGAGTGGAAAGCTCAGCCATATTTGCACGTGCACTCCAGGGCCTGTGATCACAATGTGGCACTTCTCTTTGGCTGTCTCAGAGATGATGTCTTTCCCAAGGTCTCCTGTTGGTAGCCTCTGCCAAGTGTGCCCGCTGTCTGAGGATGACATCCTAATCCAAGCTCACAGTTAGTAATCAGTGACTATTCGCCAGGCCCCGGGCTCAGAGCTTTCCCTGGGATTAAATTCTTATCTTGTTGAATCCCAACACAGTCCTAGGAGTTAGGTGCTAATACTTTCCCTGTTTTACAGATGAAGAAGTTAAGGTTTAGCAGGAGATTAAATAACATGCCCAAGACCACACTGCCCATCAGTGGCAGAGGCAGGATTGGAACCCAGGAATCTGACTCCCAAGCCCACCAGACTCTCCCCAATGTCTTGTTGCCAGCTGCAGCGGCCATCTCTGAGCAGGGGGAGGAAATGCAGTGCTTCTGCTCTGTGGGGACCTTGCAGATGAGAGGCTTAAGTAGTCCCTCATTTAGGACAATGACATGGGCGGTTCAGAGCTAGAGCAGTTTGCTTCTTGACATGCCCATGATCCTTGGCCAAGACCCTTGGCCTGCACTCTGAGGCTCTAGCCGCCCTGAGGCCACTGGTTAGATTTCTGTGGCATCTCGCAGGGCGGCCTGTATGGAGAGGAGAGCTGACATTTCCATTTGGAATGCAGAGGACAGACTGGCCTTTGTTTTGCACCAAGCCCTGTGCCAGCAGAATTCCCCAAGATAGCTGAAGGGCTCTGGGAGCCTCTTGGATGCAGCTCCTGGGGAATTCCACCTCAGCCCCACACACCTTGCACCTCTGAGCTGACCCTCCTCTCCACCCTTGAGAGGCAGCTCAGAGCCCCTCGTGTGGCTTCATTTCCTGTCATCCTCCTTGGCTTCTCTGCCAACATGCTAACATGGGATCCGGGCAGTGGCCCCTGCTCATCCATTGGTAGAGAGGTACCCTTCCTCACTAGCCATCTCCTACAGGGCCGAGAAGCCTTTCCTGCCCTCCCCACCCCCACATCCCCAGGTGTGGTGTAAGGTGTCCTCTCGGGACCACTTCCTTTTGCCGCCATTGTGAGCCTCCTTAAAAGGATCAGAGCTCAAGCTGCTCTCCAGCACAACTCTCACATGGCAGGGATCTGGTTTTCTAAGTCAGGGCAGAGTCTGAAGTACAAGACAAGGGTGAGTCAGCTTTGATGGAAAGGAAGGAAAAGTCGGGCAGGGCACTATCCAGGGACACAGTGGACACCTGGCTGGTGTCAGTCCAAAGGTCAGGCTCTGGAGCCAGACAGACCCGGGTTTGGATCCTGCTCCACCACTCACTAGCTATGTGACCCTGGGCAAGTCCTAGCACTACTTCTCTGTGGCTTAGTTGCATCATCTGTGAAATGGGGCATGAGAAAGTCTCCCTCTTAACCTGTTGTGAGGGGTGAATGAAAATAGTCCACATCAGGCACTGAGGCCAGGGCCCGCCCCTACTAAGTGCTCAGCACACATTGGTTTTTAGCGCTGTCAGTGATGATGATTGATAATGACAGTGGTGATGACCAGAAGAATCAGGCTTCAAAGCTCTGCTGAGCCTCCTTTTCCTCATGTATAAATGAGGGACTTGAACTCACCCAGGGTGGCAGGTTCAGGGGAGCTCCCCTAAAACCTCACCTGGGGCATGACTCAGAGCCCTGCGAGACAGCTCAGCAGGTGGCAATCAAGGGTGATTAACTGGCTAGTGTCAGCACCCCAGGCGCTCCCCGCACAGCCATGGGGAAGGCAGTAAGGACCAAGGGAGCAGAAAGGACATGGGCATGTTCCTTTGCTCCCTAGACAAGAGATGAGGGCAGCAGGGGTGTCTGTGGAGACAGACACCAAGGTGTATTCACTCTCTACCTCCTACTCCCAGGACACATAGGATAACCATCACCAACTTCTGCCTCGGGAAGCATCTCGTGAGCGAGGGGGACCTGCTGAAGGACCAGAGGGGGAGCCCTGCCTACATCAGTCCAGACGTGCTCAGCGGTAGGTGCGGCGGTATGCAAAGCAGTGGTCCGGGCCGGCACACAGCCAGGCCCTGTGGCCTCTCCTTCATTCAGCAAACCCTATCTTCCACCATGCCACCCTGAATGTGACTGATCTCATCTGATCTCAGAAGCAAACTCTATCTGTGGGCCTCATTGGTGGCCCAAACCAGTAGTCCCTCTGGGTACAAAACTGGCGTCTTACGGAGGACAAAGACAATAATCATCACACCAGTGCATGTTTAATTACTCTCTCAGATCAGTGTTTGGAAAGAACAATTTCTGTGAGTGCGAATATGGGGCCCTTGAAAAACTTTCCCAAGGAAGCAACATCTAAGAGCGGAGATCTTAAGGATATAAGTAGGAATCCACAGGGGGTGTGACTAGGCAGAGGCATCACAGCATATTTAAGGAACCAACTAAAGGCCCTTGTGGCTGCTGCTCAGTAAGTGAGCTTGGTTCAAGGCCAGAGAGGTGGGCAGGGGCCAGACCACACAAGGCCTAATGGAGGTGTGATTAAGAAACATCACCCTTTACTTCAAGTTCAAAAGAAAGCCATTGAACAGATCTTCACTGAGTGTGTGCCACAATGAGATTTGCATTTCAAATATATCACTCCCTTTGTTCCTTTGTTCATTCATTCTGCTGGCAGCAGTCCCCAACCTTTTTGGCACCAGGGACTGGTGCTCCTATAAGAATCTAATGCCTGATGATCTGAGGTGGAGCTGAGGTGGTGATGCTAGCTCTGGGAGTGGCTGCAAATACAGATGAAACTTTGCTCACTCGCTTCTCACCTGCTGTGTGGCCCAGTTCCTAACAGGCCATGGACCAGAACCGGTCTGCGGTCCAGGGGTTGGGGATCCCTACTGCTGGTATTTACCTGCCGAGAGCCAACCAGATACAAGGTTCTGTTCTAGACACTTTGGATACAGCAGTAACAGGCAGACAAACATCCCTACCTTCATGGATGGTGAGCTGACTTTCTAGTGGGGCTGAGACAGGTAATACACAAAATAAATAAGTATGTAGTTATTAACTACCAATCATATTTCCAAGTACCAGGCATTGTACTGATCAGTGGCCCCATGGACTCTGTGTTGGTTGCTCCACTTGGTGGAGCGGGGTCCCCCAAGCTGCTCTTTGGCATTGAGGGTTGGAAAGGGCAGGGGCCATGAAGTCTTGGGGAAAGCTAGGCAGAGGCTCATCTCCACACAACTGCCTGCTGCACCAGCTAGGGCTGAAGCTTACTCCCCACAGTAGGCCTGTGAGGGTGACATCTCATCATCCCCACTTTAGAGATGAAGAAACAGGCTGGGTGAAGGTCCGTGGTACTCTGAAGGTGCAGGCTAAGGCCTGAAACAGCATCCCTGTGCACATTGCACACTCCTGCCTCCTTAAGCTGCTTAACCTTCAGTGGATCTGGTGAGCCCTTCAGAACCAGCATCCTGCACCCCAGAGGCATTATTAGCCACCTAGGAGGCTTTGAGACCCAGAAGAGGGATTATAGTTGTCTGGGAGCTGCCGGGTATGCAGCAGTGTCTCACCACACCACAGGAAGCCAAGTCATGTACAGGGATCTGTGTTCAGGGATCCAGCTGCTCCGGAGCCTGCAGTGTACACACAGGGTGCTGTGCTAGGTACTGGGTGGACAGAGGCTTTCGAAGGGCTGGTGTTGTGCTCCTATTTTACATTTGGAGCGGCTCAGGCAGTGCTGACATGTGGGAGGAGCTCTAATGCTGATGAGTGGATAGATGGGATTGCCCTGAACTTGGGAAGAGCAGGGCTTTTACAGTCAGCTGTGTGACCCTGGACAAGATACATCCCTAGGTCTCATTTCACTCATTTCATAGAGCTGTGATAGAAATTTAATGAGATGAGTGTTTCTTCCAGTGCTGTCACAAAGTGGGTACTCAGTTAAATGTTCACTTCCTTTCTGCTTTACAGATAAGGGAACTAGCACAGAGAGTTTACTTAACTGAATAGTCATTCATTTAGCAAATGTGAGAGTCCATGCTAGGCATCAGGCTCATGTGTGAGCAAAGGAGGGAGGTGCTTGCATCTGAGAACTTACCTTCCAGCAAGGGGGATGTGGAGTAAACAGACAGACAAAGAAGGGGATCTTTAGATTTTGCTAAGTGCTGTGAGGGAAGAGTGACAGAGGGCAGTTTGACTTTTCCAGAGCCGGTTAGCTCTTTGTTCCACATGCACACTGCTCTGTGAGCCGCTCTGCTGAGTGCTGAGGCCATAGGGCAGGCCCAGTGCCCAGGAGCTCATAATCTGGCAGAGCAGGGCTGGTGCTCTGAGGAGGTAGGAGGCACACCCAGAGGTGAATGAGTTGCCCAAGGCCAAGTGTGATCCCTTCTCCTTGTGTCACGCCAAGTGGAGCATTGTCCTGCAGAGCTGGGTCTCGGCCTGAGGAGTAGGGGAGGGATGAGCATGAGCAAAAGCTCCAGGGACTGAGCTAGTGTGGCTTGCTTTAGGAGGAAGCGGGGCAGGGTGACCAAAAATGAGGTAGCAAAGTGGAGGTGCCCCATGTGTAGAATTTCAGTCTGGTGGCTGGTGAGCTGAGAAAGTCCCAGAGCTATTCTCTTTCCCAGCCCTGTGCTGAGCGTGCGTGTGTCTGTGTGCCCACAGGCCGGCCGTATCGGGGAAAGCCGAGTGACATGTGGGCCCTGGGTGTGGTGCTCTTCACCATGCTCTACGGCCAGTTCCCCTTCTACGACAGCATCCCGCAGGAGCTCTTCCGCAAGATCAAGGCCGCTGAGTACACCATCCCTGAGTGAGTCCTGCCTTCCCGGGGAGGGGCAGAAACAGCGCAGAGAGGCTTGGAGTCCTGGGTCCGCGAGACCCAGCACCAGCCCACCCCTCCTGAGCCCTCACCCTCTTCTTCTCCAAATCAGGGATGGGCGGGTTTCTGAGAACACTGTGTGTCTCATCCGGAAACTGCTGGTCCTTGACCCCCAGCAGCGCCTGGCCGCCACTGATGTCCTGGAGGCACTCAGTGCCATCATCGCGTCATGGTAAGCGAGTGGTGCCGGGCCAGCACAAGGCTAGGTCCTGCCCTCCCACCCAGAGAAATGGCCTGAAGTTGGGCCTGTTTCTCTCCCAGGCAGTCAGGTTTCCAGATTTCCCTGTGAACCAGAGGAGGAGAGTGCCAGCCACACTCAGGGTCGAGTGCCTCCCATCTTCCAGTTGATGCCAACGATTGGGCATTCTCACTGAGTTCTTATCGTAGCCTGTGAGGTAGAACTTGACCCCTATTATTGGGTGAGGAAACTGAGGCTCAGAGAAGCAGAATCAATCATGTCAGGAAGGGGCTGAAGCAGGACCCAGCCCAGGTCTATTGGCTCCAGCCAAGTCTTAGAGCAGTGGAGACCTGGCCTTTCTGAGAAGCAGGGGCTGGGGGCTGCCTGGAGCCAACCTGACGTGTCTGTCTCCCCTGCAGGCAGTCCCTGTCATCTCTGAGCGGGCCTTTGCAAGTGGTCCCTGACATCGATGACCAAATGAGCAACTCAGACAGCTCCCAGGAGGTGAGTTGGGAAGGGCAGACAAGCCGTTACCCAGGTCCTCAGGGACCAGACTCAGGGGAGGGCAGGTGGGACAGGGGTAGAGGTGACAGCTCCTGGCAGGCTACAGGGCCTTCTCTGCTTTGTCCCCAGCCTTTGGAGTAGAAAAGGGAGACCTAAGTCCTTGCCCTGAGCTGCCTGGGGCCTGCCTTGTGTCTGGCTTAGTTGGTAGTTCTATGGCCTGAGAGAGGGCTGTGGGGCAGCTGAGGTGGAGACCCCACAGCAGGGAGGCCCCACAGCACCCAGCCTGGCCCTCTCTTAGCTTCCTCTAACTACCCAAGTGCTCTGCCATGTGTCAGACTTTTAAACAGTCACATTTCTCTGCCCCTCTGACTCATAGGGTTCCCTCTCAACGTTCCTGCTTTTCATTTTCAGATGATTCATTTTCTCCCAGTTTTCTCTTCCCCTCTTCTCTGCACTGGAGAAAGTGCTGGGCCTAGGGTAGGGGCAGACACCTGGGCACTAGACAGCAGCTAGTGGTGATCTTAGGGTGCCCCCTGGAGGGCAGAGCTTGGCCAAGCCCTTGGAAGGGACACTGTAAGGACCCTTCCTCTTTGGCCCACCCTGGAGTAACACAGAAGAGCCTCCTGGCCCTTAAGAGAGAGTTCTAGGCTCTACCCACACCCCCCACCAGCTCCCACCCCTCCCATGACTGGTCAGCAGCTAAAAATTATCATCACTAGCACGCAAGGAATGCCCACCCCAGCACATCTCATTCAATCCTGTGTGGCCTGTGTTCTTATCCTCATTTCATAAGAGGAAACTGAGGTTCAGAGAGGTAAAATCATTTCCCCAAGTCACACAGGTTGGGAGTATTAGAGCTGAGCCTTGAACCCAAGTCTGAGTTCATGGCCCTGCTTTCCCCCTCTGCTGATTAGCACAGGACCCACCACCTCAGTTTGTTACTGTGTGCCTGGGCCACTCCAGGGGGCTCAGCGTGGGGCAAAATAAAGAAACAGGGTCACCCTGGTGCTGAGCACCCAGCCCCAGACGTCTCTTTTAACACTGACCTGCATTGGCCTGCCAGGGCTCTCGAGAATTGCAAGGGGAGATTACTGTCTCACTTCACAGGTGAGGGAGCTAAGGCTTCTTAGATAATGTGATCTCTCCCAAAGTCAGTGAGTTGGGAAGTGGGGATCCAGCTCAGATCAAGGTCTGTGCTTCAGCTGTAGCGATACCCAGGGTGGTCAGCAGAGCGAGGTCCAGGTTGGCTGGAGGGCTTCAGAGACCCACACTGTCCAGGTTGGGGCCGAGGGTGTGCTGTCTGGGGGCTAGTGGGCTTCTCAAGCCAGGCCATCTGACACTCACTCCCTTGCTCTTCTCTCTCCATCTCTGTCTCTCTCTCTCTCTCTCTCTCTCTCTCTCTCTCTCTCTCTCTCTATCTGTCCCTCTCCGCCTCACAGGCAAAGGTGACAGAGGAGTGCTCCCAGTATGAGTTTGAGAACTACATGCGGCAGCAGCTGCTGCTGGCTGAGGAGAAGAGCTCCATCCACGAGGCCCGGAGCTGGGTACCCAAGCGGCAGTTTGGCAGCGCGCCACTGGTGCGCCGGCTGGGCCATGATGCACAGCCCATGAACCCCTTGGACGCAGCCATCCTGGCACAGCGCTGCCTACGGAAATAGCAGCCTCAGGCAGGGGCACCAGCACCACCCGCCACCTCTTCCTGGCCCCCAGCCAATGCCCGGCTGTGGGGCTAGGCCCTGGAGTGCTGAACTCTCTCCCAGGCTGCCACAGGGACAGGCAGGGACAGCCCAGGTCACACGTGGGGTCAGCAGAGGTACCACAAAGCTACCTTTTGGAATGATTGCTTGATTGTTTGGTTTTTTAATCTGAGAAGCCTAGATAACTAATCTGCTTTTAATCATGACGTTTTAATCTACCTCTGTCTCTTTAACCATGCTGTCTCTGGACTGAGTGCAAGGGAGGAGGAGGGAGCCCGCCCCAGCCGCCCTGCTCCCCACAGTCCAAATAAGCTGAAAGTGCAGCTGCTGCTGGCTCCCAAAATGAATGCCCACTCCCCACCGTCCTCCCAGGCCCCCTCCCACTGTCAGTTTTCCTCCTTCCCCTTCTGACCCGGGGCCCCTCAGTCTAAGCTTTGGAAAACCTTCACCTCATCTTAAGCGGAATTCAAATATATTTATTTTTATACTGAAACCAACTTCTCTCCCATCTCTAGGTGGCTCGGCTCTTGGCCACTCCCTGCCCCCAGCCTGGCTGGACAGCAGTGAGTCCACAGCCCACAAATGGGCCCTCTCCTCGCCCCCAATCTCAGAAGCCCCTTCTTGCCGGCCTCTCTCCACCTCCAGCCCACCAGTCCCCCTTATTTCTGGTGATGGGGAGGCCTTTCTCAACTTGGTTCTCTTTCTCCCATCTCAGTAGCTTCTCTGAGGTGCTGTACACTCGCATTAACCCTGGTTTCCTTCTCCACCTCTCGCCGCGGTACTGAGATGTGAATGGGGTGCCTGGTGGTTGGGCTGGGGAGGGGTGCACTGGGCTGGCCAAGAACTGATGGGCCTTGGCTGCACGCCCTCTCGCTCCCCACACCCCAGTCTGTATTCAGAGAGTGATGGAGGTATCTCCCCTCCTGCCCCTGCCTCATAATAGATATGGTGTCTTGGTGTCTCTTCCCAACAGGCCCTGGCCAGGGTCCTTTGTGGGGGCTGCAAGGCTTGTGGGGAGAATCGTAGGGACTGGGGGGGCCCCATCTGGCTTGAGAACAGCCCTGCTGCCCTTTTTGAGCCGAGATTTTGAAGTGGATGCCCGTCTTGCCAGAAATGCTGTTCTCACCAGAATGCCCTCCCTGTCTACTCTTCCTCACTGGACTTTGGCCCTGCCCAGTTCCAAGCAAAGACCTTCCCCTGGCCTCCCTACCAGACCCCCTAAGAGAGGCTGATTGTTACCTTTCAGGCAGCCCTGTGCCCTCAGGCCCTTCCTGCCTGTCCTTACTCCCCAGTGGGAAGGTGACCTCAGTCTGTATGACTCTGTTTCCCAGTGTGAACTGCTCCCCTCCCCAAAAGCTGACTCACTGTGAGTGACTTGGGCAAGTTCCCAAACCTCCTTGTGCCTCAGTTTCCCCATCTGGAAAAAATGGGGCCACCTCTTGCCAGCAGTAGCAGGGCTGCCCACACCCCTTCCTCCCCATGCCCCCATCTCAGCACTTGGGCACCCCGTGCCTCTGCCTCAGTGGGTCTGAGGGAGCCTGCCTGAGCCCAGCACTTACTCCCCTGAGCACCAAGCTCTGCCTGTCAGCTGTCTGGCTGCTGAGAGCCAGGTCTCGTGCTGTGGGGTTGGGGATGCCCTCTTTTCTATATTTATTTCAAAAAGAAGTCTTCTAAGGGAGTAGAAATGCAGTCCAGCCCAGGGCTCCCAGCTCCTGTGACTGTCCTCCTGTGAGGGGCTCCACTGTGCCCCTTGCCCAGCAGTCTGCCCAGACCCTCCAGGCCTGCTTGCCATGTGTGGTCTTTCTTCTCCTTTTCAAAGCAATATCCTCCAGGTTTGCAAAGCCCTATCAGACAGTGGTCCTTTCCCAAGGTCAACCCCTGTGTCTGATTACATTTCTAGCAAAGCAAATGAGAGGAGGTTGGGTCTGCCCTCACTGGGTGTCACACGCTGAGAGAAGTCCAATTGTAAAGAAACAAAAGAGAAAAAGTCACAAAAAAGTTTGTATAAAGACATATTTTTGTACTACATGGGGACTCTTCCTGCATGTCAGCAATAAAACTTCCTGATCTGGAGCCAGTGTGGCCTGTACCGTCTGCCATTCTTGCCCTCCTCACCTGTGTCTCCATCTCTTCCACCAGCTTGGTCTCCTTCCTATCCCAGCCAGGGAGGGCAGGATTCCTGCAGCTCTTGGCTCTACTACCAGGTGCAATGGATAAGTACCCCTGTCCAGGCAGCCAGCCAGCCAGCCAGCCACATCCCATCACCTGCCATCACTGGCTTGAACGGAGGAGGGGACCAGAACTACCCAGCCTCCCGCTAAGTGTCCAAGGGGAACTCCCTTCTCGACTTGGCTCAGCCCCAGACCTGTGCCGGAAGGTGTCCCGGAGAGGCTGCTACTGGCAGAGTATTGGTCCTGTCCCCCTGCCAAACCCCTATTTGGGTTGGGGGGAAACTGAGCCAGAGACTGCCTGTGTGCCCACATGCCCATTCAGGGCATCTGGGGTAAAAAGGGCCAGGCCAGGCCCCTTCCTGAACCACCCACTCCTTCCCTCCCCTCCATAGGAAGCCAAGGGGCTTCCTTCCTTTCTTCTTTCCTTCCTTTGCCTAATTTTAGACCTTGCATATTGAGCATTGGAGCAATGAAGCTAGAAGTAGGCTGGCCCCTCCCCCAGCACACCACAGGGCCCAGGCAGATGCACCTTTGTGTTCAAGAACCCCTACAACAGGCCCAGGTCACCTAAGGAGCAGAGAGCCACGCAGGTGGAGCCCCTTCTCATTCAAGTGTCCACACAGCCAGAGGGGATGGCACCCCTCCAAGATGTGGGAAGGTCCTGGTTCTCTGCAAGTACTTCAGAGTAGGTCCCCTAGCCCCTCATCCCTACCTTCACCCCACATCCCCACAACCACCTCAGCAGCCAGGTGGCTCCCCATCTTCCTGGCTACTCCCAAAATGATTTGCCCATTTCATCTGGTCCATACCCTATATGTCGAGCTGTCCTGGATGCACTGCCGGAAGGGGCCCTCACTCCCAGCCCAGCACAGCCACACTCCAGCTCTTCCAGCTGCCGCCCCTAGGCCTCATCTCCATTTCCCACCTCCCTCCTGCCCTGCCCCCCACACCTGATCAGCCTCTGTTCCGCACACAGGTATCTCCTAGGCACCTACACCTGTCAGGCTTACATTTAGAAATACCCAACAGCAAGCTACATGCGGGAAGGGACTCTTGCTCACTCTTGTATCCTCAGCACCTAGAACTGGCCTGGCATACAGCTCACACGCCAGAACTGTTAGTTTATTGAGCTAAACTTAGATCACCCTCTACCAGTTTTACTGAGCCCTGGAAGGAAAAGAAGGGAAAAGTACCAGAAAGGCAGGTATGATCAACAGCCTCCTATACTCCTGGGAAGTCAGATAAGAACTGAGGAGTTTCCATTAGTTGTAGCCACAGCCTGGGCTTCCCTGTACTCAGGGAGAGCAGCTTCAGAGAAGCCAGATGAGCTGTGGAGCTACCTAAAGTGGTAAAGGAAGTGAAGAAATGAAGTCCTTCTTGGTGGCTGAGTTATCCAGCCTCCAAAGTCAGCTGTGTGATTTATTTTCTCTCCCACACCCCACATTCAATCCACTGCTAACTCTGTCAGTCACTTCTCACAGCTCCCTGCGAACACCCTGTCTGAGCCCCCTTCTCTCGCTTCCTGGCTTCCTTGCTCTGTCTTCCCCTGTGACAGCCCAGCCATGCAGCAGCCAGATGTCCAATGTCATCCCTCTCCTTATACCCCCTTGGTGGCTTCCGTCCCATGCAGGACCACATCCCTGGTCTGGCTTATAAAGCTATATACTTGGCCTCCCTAACTTCTCTGTCCCTCATCCCTCACCCATTGTCCCAGCTACACACACAGCCTCTTTGCTGACTGACCAAGCCAAGCACAGCTTCCACCTCAAGCTCTTTTCATCGAATATGCTTTCTGTAAGGCTGTTCCCCAGATATTTGCATTTCTCCCTCTCTCACTTCCTTCTCAAAATGTCACCTCCTCAGGGAGCCCTTCCCTGACCATGTCCACCTGGTCTTCTCTAACCTCTTACCCTGCTTTATTTTTCTTCATTGTACTTATCACAGCCTAACATTTTATTATCTATTTGATTATTGATTATATCCATCTCACCTACTTGAATGTTGAGCTCCATGAGTGCAGAAATCTTTTCTGTGTCCATGTGAGGTCGGGGATTTGGGAACCAGTCATCACAGTGACTGAGGGTGCTGCTGACATTTAGAGGGTGGGGGCCAGGGACTCCAGACAACCCCACAAAGAAAGCAGATTCTACATCCTGCATGACATGAGTGAAAAACTTGTTTATAATTACCAGAGCCAAGACCCTAACTTCACTTTATACATACATAGAAAGGATGTGTATACATCATGTACACTGAATTTTCAGAGAATGCAACTACTGCGTAAAGTGGAGGAAATTTGTACTTCATTTTGTTCAGACCTTTACCAAGAGCTCTTCACTGTTTCAGACACTGACGCCACGATATCCCAGCATCGGTCTGCACACGTAGCTGTCACCTTCTCAGCAATTGATCACTTCACAAATATGTATCATTACCCTCCATTTCTTTTATAAGACACATATGTATACACACACACACACACACACACACACACACACACACACATGCATTTAAATTAGATGTGGAGGTGGGTATATTAGCCATCAATTTCATTCAGGAGCATGAAAAGAGCAATCCAAAGACTCATGGAAAGGCAACTTTGGATTTGACAGGATAGAGAACCATGACCTTTAAAAGACTGGTTGGAAACGAGCTCTGAGGTTCAAATACAGGCCCCACCACTTATATCCATGTGACTGTACAGATGTTCCTTAACCTCTTTGAGCCTCACTTTCCTCCTCTGTAAAATGGGAGTCATGCTACAAACTACACAGAATTAACTGGAAGGATATGAGGGTGTGTGAAGCTATATAAGCAGTTAGTACTGTGCCAGGTACCAGTAACCATTAGTGTTATTAATTTTGAAAACTCTCACAGAGCCCTCTTCCTAGCATCTGTCTCAGATGCTGAAGGGTGGCATTCAGAGGACTTAGAAGGCCTGGAATGAGTCCTCCTCTTCCCTCTAAGACCTAAGCCACCTCTGACCCCCAGCAGATGAGGTCCTAGTATCAGGAACAGAGCAGCCAGGGCCAGCCGCCAGCTTGGCCATTAGGGAAGAGAGCAGTCAGCTTTGCATTGGACCCTGAATATGCCAGCCACCCGAGGCCCCTCCCAGAGGCTCTGGATTTCTCAGTCCCCTGTGCTACCAATCAAGACCTGTCTTCCCCATGTTTCATCTTAAGATCACTCTTAAGTGCCTCCTAAGGTGACAAATCTCTAGTCTCACAAGCAGACAGGAGGACAGAGAGGCAGCCAACAAGCAGCAGGTGGGCAAGTAGCAGGTCAGTCTTAGGCCAACAGGGAGGAAAATCAGCAGGTGGACAGAGGGAATGCAAGCTAGGCAGGCAGGTGACAGATATGCAGATCCCCACCAACACACCAGGAAAGCAGGTGGCAGGGCAGACCTACAGACATAACGGTAGGCAGGGAGAGAGAGGCAGGCAGATAGGCAGGTGGCCAGGAGGACACATGGACTGTGTGGATGGCCACATGGGCCAAAGGCTTTGGGCACCTCTCCCAGGGCCTCCGGAAGCAGCCAGAAGCTTCTTCCAACCCTCCAGGGCAAGGCTGCCACTTCTGCCACCTGGCCTGGCTTAGCCACACGCATCCCCCTGGAGAACACAGAACTGTGGTTACAGTGTGTCCCTCTCTCTCAAGGGATCAGCAACCATCTCAACCCCTACTCTTCTCCAGCATGGCCACCTGCTTCACCAGGGCTGAGTCACACTTGACCCACTCCAAACACACATGTCACACACCAACCCAGACACACTTTCGTCTGTAGGTAGCAATACTCAGAGATACGCATAGCACAGGGATGGACAGGAACAGCTTAACACAAACATATTCAAAATCTTACAGCCCCCATACACAAAGAGGCACATATGTGGACCCTCACAGAGACTCAGGTATGTGCCATACAGAAGCATAACATCTGCCAACACCCAGTTTGGTCACACAAGCAAAGCTACAGCACACAGTCATCTTCACATGGATAGTAGACATTCAGCATATTGATATAACCATGGAAACCCACCGATACCACAGCCAGTGGGCAGATTCTGGCCTCACCTTCACCTCTCAGCCTTATTTAACGAGACTGATCACATTCTGGTCCTGGCCAGGTCTTCCTCCTGCCTCCCTTGTCTCTCCTAGCTGACTTCTCCTCCACAGGACCCCAAAATGTTGGAGCACCCAGAACTCAGGCTTCTCTCCCTGCCCCTTAGGTGATCTCACCCACTTCCAGGATGTTCCATCCATCTTGGGTATTAAGGACTTGTAAAAACATTTCCAGCACAGACTCCTTGGGGCTTCGTCTGCCTATCTGACACCTCTCCCTGAATATCTACTGGACATCTCAAATCTATCAAAAATGAAACTCAGATTGCCCAAAACCTGCTCCCCATCTTAGTTTTTCTCAGGTGTCCACGCCCAGTATCAAGCAGTCATTCTATATTCCTTCTTCCTCACATGTAAACCCCATGCAGAGAGTCCTGTTCAGAATAATGCCTGAATCTAATCCTGTCTCACTTCCTTCACTACCCATTCCTGTCCAAGTCCTGGGCTATTGCTGGCCTGGATGGCTACCTGCCTACTCACTGCTCTGCTTCAACTCTTGCCCTGCAAGGCCCAGCCCATGCTGAGTCCCTACAGCAATCTCCCCAAAGTGTAGCACTGAACCATGACACTCACCTGATTAAAACTCCAAGGGCTCTTCACATACTCAAAATAACATCTAAACTCCTCCAATGGGCCCGCAGCATTTTCAAGGTCACCCCATCACTCCCTCGCACCTCTCTAGGATCCAGCTCTCACCTCAGAAGTCCCCTTCGAGATCTGCCCAGGTGTTCTCCATCATGTTTCCCTATTCCATCCTCTGAGCATTCAGCAGCACCCTAGAGTCTCTTCTTCATGTATTGTCTGTCTTTCCACCTACTGTCAGCTCCATGAGGGCAAAGATTTGTGTACTGTTCACTGCTGAACCCCCATTACTAGGAAGTGCTAGGCAGAGTGCTCAGTTAACAATTGTTGACTGGGGGCTGCATGAATTTATACACAGACATACCAACCCCCACAAAATGCTTAAGCACATACAACGAGAAAACAGACACACAAATATACAGATACAGGCAGAAATACCGCCACATGCCCACAAAACAGATTAAACAGCCACGAAGACACCCAGGAGTCCCTTTCCCACCTCCATGGGAGTCCTAGTCCTTTCTGCATCTAGACCTGCCCTCTGCTTGAACCCAGTCTCAGGACTTGGAATGGGGGGTCTCCAGCCTGGACAGAGGAGGGGGGGGTCACTGGCCCAGAGGCCTCAGGCAGCGCCTTCAGCTATGTCTGCAATTTCCTCTCCCCCCTTCTTTCCCTCCTCCTCCCTAAGGCTCCCGCCAAGAAGGCCTCCCCCTCACCCCAGCCCCAGCACAGGAAGGGGGGCCCACAAGGGGAAGGGGGCTGGGAGTCTGGGCAGGAAGAAGACCCAGACCCACACACTGATCACACTACACATTGCATACGCAAGCCCTGAGCCCAAGTGTAAAAGCATGTGCACGGACAAGTTTAGGCAGGAGGGAAAGGCATCTCTGCCACACACTCTGGTGCACAACACAGGGGCCAGCAGGCTGGATTCTGGCTGGCCTGGGCCTGGCTGGAAGCCGAGTCCAGCATTCATTAACCCTGCTGACCAGAGCTGCGCCAGCTGGACACACTCACTGCCTGGGCCCTGGGAGGAGGGGATGAGAGTCCTCTCCCTGGACTGTGGGTTGAGTGTCTGAGGGAAGGCTGACATCTGGGCTAGGGGAGAGGGGCAGTTTTCCCTGGGTGAGGGGGCTTCCTGGGGGGAAGAACAAGGCATAGGGTTAAGAGCCCAGCCAGGTTCTAGGGTCAGAAAGCAGTGGGTTCAAATGGTGGCCGTTTGGTAAAGTTTTTCAATCTCTCTATAACTCAGCGTACTTAACTGCCAAGTGGGGATAATGGCACTGCATTATCGGATTATTAGAAGGATGAAATGGAAGAATATTATAAAGGGTTTAGCTCATTGCCTGGCACCTAGGCAGAACTCCATCCTCATCATTATCATTATTGTTATTAGTAACCTGGGGGCGGGTCCCTGGAACCGGCCTCCCGAGTCGTTTCCTGCGGGGGACGCCCGCAGGCCTCCCTCCCCTCCTCTCCCCTTCCTCTGCCGGCCCTTTTCCTCCCCGCCTCCCCTGCCCCGCCCCGCCCCGTCCCTCCTCTTTCCTCGGAGGAAACTTTCCACCGGCTGGTCCATCGGCCGTGTCCGGTCCGTGCTGCCGCGGCCTGGGAGCCGAGCGGGGCGAGCGAGGCAGCCAGGACCTGACGGGAGGGAGCGGGTGGGCTCTGGGTGTGTGCCGCCGCCAGAGGCGCGGGGGCCGGGCCGCTGCGAAGCGGGGCGCTGACGGTGAGTGAACCCCGGCCTGCGGGTCGGTGGGTCCCCGGGGGCGGGAGGGATGGGAGAGGGAGGCGGCCTCCCCTTCCTGGAACTCTCCCACGGAGGGCGGAAGGCACCCGCGTCTCTCCGACATCCCGCTTCCCTGACGGCAAACCGGACCTCTTTTGGGGACCTAACGAGGAGGCTGAGCCTCCTGCGGCCCACTCCCTGACCCCCAGGTTGGAGGGCTGTCTGCGCGCCAGGGAGGGAGCCCCAGCCAGGGTCCACGTCTGCAACGAAGTCAGGGCGCAGCTCTTACCAGGGTGGAACCTGGGGCTGCTCTTCCAAGGAGAGGAACTGCCCCGAGGAAAAAGCGGGGTCAGGGTCAGCTTGAGGTTAGGGATTAGGATCTGACCTTGTTAACCTCGCAGGCTAACAGGGGAGCTGCCCCCCACGCAGAGCAGCATGGATGCCCCCCGAAGGGACATGGAGCTGCTCAGCAACAGCCTGGCGGCCTACGCACACATCCGCGGTGAGCGCTGAGGGCGGCCCGGGGCATGCACCCCTCCCTTCCCCTCTGAGGCCCCATTCCGCTCCTTCCCTCACCACCCCTGCCATTACCCGCCCCCCACCCGCCAGTCACCTACTCCCAATTCTCCCCATCCTTCATTACCCTCTATTGCCTATTAGCGGCTACCTACTGTCCTTTAAATAGGGGGTACTGTCCTTGCCTCCGAGACTTAGAACCTGGAGTCTTTTCGGGATGTAATGACTTCCATCCGCCAGGGCCTCTCCGTGATTTCTGCCCTCTGCCCTCCAGCTAACCCTGAGAGCTTTGGCCTCTACTTCGTGCTGGGCGTCTGTTTTGGCCTGCTGCTAACCCTGTGCCTGCTAGTCATCAGCATCTCCTGTGCGCCTCGCCCGCGGCCACGGGGCCCTGTGCCGCGCCGGGAGCCCCGCAGCAGCACCCTGGAAGCTGAGGATGACGATGAGGACGAGGAGGACACGGTGACGCGGCTGGGCCCTGATGACACACTGCCTGGTCCGGAGCTGTCTGCTGAGCCCGACGGGCCCCTGGGCGTCAACGTATTCACGTCAGCAGAGGAGCTAGAGCGGGCGCAGCGCCTAGAGGAGCGGGAACGGATCCTGCGGGAGATCTGGCGCACCGGGCAGCCGGATCTGTTGGGCACTGGCACGCTGGGGCCCAGCCCCACAGCCACAGGCACCCTGGGTCGCATGCACTATTACTGACCCAGAGGCTCCAGCTGCAAGGCTCTCTGGTACTGGACATGCACAAGAGCTCACAGCTGCCCCAGGACTTTCCGGACTGCCCCTGCCTGCAGTGGTATGGCGGCCCCGCCCCCACGGTGCTATTGGGCGTGGATCCCCACCCTCTGGGAGGCACTCTTCTTCCTCAGTCCCACCAGAAAACCCTGGGGGGCCAGAAAACCTTGGGGGGACGGCAGGACGCAGGGACCCCACCCCCACTCTGGGAGATGGTTAAAAGGTGACGTGACCAATGAAAGCTACGTTGTCAGTGACTTAGTGTTCCTCTGTTAACCCTGTCCCCAATGTCCCCCAGGCTCCTGCCATGCAGGGAACCCCAGGGCTGAGACATTTTGACTCCTTCACCAGGTTGACCACTGCCATCACTCCGTCCTCGGTACGCGTTTGCGTTCACTTCACAGATGGCAAAAACATACTGTACCACCTTATTAGTCTCATACATAAGTATCACTCACATTCCTTACCCACGAATGCATTCCTTATCGGCAAACGCCTGGGCACATGTCACCCTATCCGTACAAATGCCCTGGGTTCACGCATCACTGCAATCTCACACACACCCGTCCTCAGAACCCTGACCTTGACGCTAAGGCGCTATTAGCCCCAGTGTAACCATGTGTGCCTGAGCTGGGCTGTGGAATTGGTGTCTGGTCCGAGGTGCGTTCCTGTGAGTCCTACCAAGCGGACAGTGTGGCCACCTGGGAGGGGCATGGGCTCGGACTAGAAAGCGGGGCCCCCTGGCCCCTCTGGCGCACAGCTGGATTCCGGAATCCGGACCGAAGGCAGAGCCCGGCCCGCCTGGGCCCCTCCTGCAGTCTAGCGTCGGAAGGAGACGCCCCCCACCCCCACCCCCGCCATCCGGTGGGTAAAAATAGCCGCGCGCGCAGGCCTTGGGAACTGTAATGGGAGCCACATGTTGGCCAGATGTGCCCGGGAGAGACCGCCAGGAATGCGGAGCGCCGGGGGCGCCAGCCCCGCCCCGCCCCTGCCTCACAGGCCCCGCCCCCGCACGGACCAGGCAGGCGCCTCGTGCTTACACCGCAGTTTACTTTCTTGGGTTTCTGAAAGTCGTGTGCGCAAGGACAAGGGTGGCCAGAGCCAGACTCCCCTCCAGGCCCCGCCGTAGTCCCTCCCGGGCCCTCCCTCACTGCGTCTGCGTCTGCGCATGGCTGGAGTCCCGACTCCAGGACTCCTGGGTCCTCTGCTTCATTTGAACCTAGATGGAAGAGCGCGTCAGGGGCGGGCCAGCCACCACAGCCCCCCATGGGGAGCCGCACCCCACCCACCTCCAGCAACAGGCGCTTCTCCCTCTCGCTCTTCAGCTCCTCCCAGATGTCGGTCAACTTCCTTCTGCGGATGGGAAAGCAAGGGGAAGGGGTGGGCCGGGCTGGCTTAGAGCCCCCGCCCTTCTCCCTCACCCCCTACCCCCTCCCACTTACTCCAGCTGCGCTCCCATCAGCTCCAGCGCCCTCCTTAAAGACTCCACCTGGTCGTGTAGCCTCATTATGTCATCTCGGTCACTTTTGCTGTCCGTGGGATTTTGTGGGACCAGTGAATGGAGAGTGGGAGTTTCTTGAGGGTCTGAAGTCGGCTTGATAGGATGTGGATTCTTTTGAGCAGGGGCTACTTCTTTGAGGGGAACCTCCTCTTTGGGGGTACTCTCATCCTTTGCAGGTGCCTCCTCCGGTAGGGCGGGGGCCTCTTTTGGGGGATGCGCCCTCTCAAGGGCAGGCATTAACCCTGGCTTAGCCTCAGACTGGAGTGCGGAGCTGTCCCTCTTATCCAGGGGGTGTCTCATCTTGCTGAGGTGGGGTTCCTCTGGTATGTGGACCTGCTTTCGGGGCTGAGCCTTATTAACCAGAAGAGACTTGCCCTTGGGCAGGGCTGCCTCTGGAAAAAAGGGATGGAGCTGAGTGTTGTCCCCAGTGGAGGCCTCTTCAGAGAGCATCTGCTTCTGGGTCAAGGCCTTTTCTCGGGTGGAGGCCTTGTCCCCAGAAGGGGCCATTTTTGGGCCAGGGACTTCATTTTCAGGTGGTTCACCTGGAGCAGGGACCTGATCCACTAAAACAACCCTGTCTGGGCTGGGGGCTTTGTCCTCCAAAGTTGGGGTCTCCTCTGGGGTGGGAGTCTTATCTGGAGTCAGGATTTCCTCTGGGCTGGGGGCCTTTTCCGGAGAAGAAATCTTCCGTGAGTTAGGGGTCTTGCCCAGAGTAGGGGTTTTATTCATAGAGGCTTTTGCTCGGCTGCTCCGCTCCTCCTATGGTGATGGGGTTGAGGTCTCAGCTGAGGGCTCCCCTTGGCCTGGGATCCTTCACCCTCACATACCACACCCCTAGAAAGCAGGCTCTGCCCAGTCTCCCCCTCCACCACATCGCGGGCCTCTCACCTGACTGGTTGCAGAGCGTTGCCGGGAAGCCTGGGTTCTGGATCGCTTTCTGCCAGGGTGGCCTGGACCCCCACTGAGGAGGCTGCCATTGGAGCCTATGGGAGCAGAACTTCAGGGACTCAGACCTAGTCTGACTTCGAGTCTTTCCCCATCTCTGTCCCCCAGTCCTCACCCACTGACAGAGACAGTGAGTCTTACCAGGGTCTCGGGAGGGGCGCTTCTGACCGTCTCCACCAGGAGTCCGAGATGGCCTGCAACATATCCCCATGAGACCCATGGGGTGGGGGACAGAGAGCAGCATTTCCTTTGTACCCTCATCCTTCCCCCAATCCCACCCTGCTCCTTACTTGGCTTTGCTGTGCCCAGTAGGGGCTGTCATCAGCTTCTTGAATGTAGGGAGGGCTGTTTTGGTCATCATCTTTTTTGGTTCCTTAATAGGAGCTGGGAGGGAAGAGAGGAGTGTAGCATTTGTTCACTCACTTGCCATCCGAGAGTAGCTGGCCCTGTGCTATGTTGTACACAGGGGACTAGGGACTGGAGATCAATTGTATTTGACTTTGCCTCCTGGGAGCTCTGTGGAAGCTGACCACCCTCAGACCACAGAGACATAAGGAACTATGGAAGTACCTTAAAGAGTTGTCAGGAAAGGCTTTGTAGGGGAGATGGCTCTAAATCCTGTCATTTTTTTATCCAAACTTTTCTAAGACCTGCCCCTGTTTAGTGCCATGACTGCTTCTCTGGTTCAGACTTCATCTTTGTCCTGGACCATGGCAACAATCTTCCAGTTCACCCTCCCTTGAACCTCTATCTCATTTACTCCTAAGAGATCTCACCCAGTCTTATGGGTTTCATTATCACCAGTAAGCCAACAACTCCCAAGTTTTCAACTCTAGCTCCTTGTTCCCTGAACTCCAGACTCATCTTGACTGCCTTCTCATTATTTCCACTTGGACAGCTAACTGGCATCATACACTCAACATACCCAAAACTAATCTCTTGCTTCCCAATCTCCCTGCCCCCTGAATCTTCCCCTTTCCTAGTATTCCCCATCTCATCCATTCACCTACTTGCGCAGAAGACAAGATGAGGAGTCTTTTTTGACCCCTTTATACCCTTATGCTGCACATTCAATCCATCAGTAAATCCTGTCTGCTCTACCTTTAAAACATGTCCTGAATCCAACCACATGTCGCCACCTCCACCACTAAAAACTCTAGATCAATTTACCACTATCTTCACCTGTACTATTGCAACAGCCTCCAACCTGGGCTTTGGCTGCACTCACCCTGCCTATGGTGTGCTCTTGGATAACATGGATAACAGCAGCCAGAGTAAGCTCATGTTCTATTGGAGAAGTAGACATAAACAAAAGAAGTAAAACATGTAGTGTGTTACATAGATATTAAGTGCTACTGAGGAAGAATAAGGGAGTGTATAATTTTAAATGGGGTGGTCAGAGAAGGCCACACTGAGAAGGTGACATAAGAGTGAACACCTGAAGAAAGTCACACACAGTGACATTCATATCCATGGACATGCAAACAGCCAGCCACTCTGGCACATGCACACATGCTGGAATTTACTCATGCACGCATTATCACAGATACATACACAAATCCCCAGACACTGCATCATAGTGAGCAAGAGCACGGATTCTATAACCAGACACCAGGCTTTGAATTCCTGTTCCATGACTTGCCAGTTGTGTAAAAACTTGGGTAACTTAACTTCTCTGTGCCCCAATGTCCTCATCCACAAAACATGGATAACAATAGTACACATGGGGTTGTTGTGAAGTTTGAGGGACTTAATCCATATGAGGGACTTAGAATAAATGTCTGACATATAGTCAAAGCTCAGTAAATGTTAACTTTGACTTCTGTTTCTTGTAGTATGGTTGATTAGGTGCTCTGTGGGGCCCTCCCACTAGAAAGCAATAATATCCTGCTTGGGATACAATTTGGGGGCACCATTAGACTTATAAAGGGTAAGGGAGGGTCACAGAACAGGGAGAAACTGGGGCCAGAATGGTGGTAAGAGGGCAGCACTACTACTGAGCCTGGAGCCAGTGATGAGGAGCAGGTGTCCTAGGTTCTGCTCCCTTGGCTCACCATGGGCCCAAAGCTTAGTAGCCACACAGCAGTGAGACCTGTGCACCCTCTCTTCTGGAGAGCTGAAGTGGTCTCTGGTGGTTGGTGCCCTCTGGCCATTGGCAGAAGCAGAATTAAGTCCTCTCTAAAAGAAGTCTTCCCCTGCTTAGGTGTACAAGACTCCCACAGATCGAGATCAAGTCATGAGCTCACACGCAAAGATCATAAAACACATGAGAAAGCAGGCCACTGAGAGTGGGCGTCACCAGATATAACACACAGCAGATACTAGAATTGTCAGGTAGAGAACACAACACTGCTCTGTAATCATTGAAGAAATAAAGAATGAGCTTGCAACAAAGGGACCATCAGGAATAAACAGACAGATTTGGGGGAGAAAAAAAGGAAGCTAAACTACTAAAGATGAAAATCAGCACTCTTGGAAGAAAATGCAATGTATAGTTTAAACAGAGTAAACATTGGTAAAAAGCTATAGAGAGAATTAATAAACTAAAAGTATAGTGAGAAAGGAGTGAAAAATTTGAAAACGTTCAAAGGAATGGATAATAGAAGCAGGGCTTAGACTAAGGCCAAGTAAAGTGATGAATAAATTGGTACCCCACATGGTAACTTATAAAGCTTAACAAAAAACGACAAAGCAACTATTTCAGTACTCTGGAAATTGATAATCTGAGAAGCATTTATGCTTAGTGGTGTTCTTGCCTATCCCTCTCCACCACCTTCCTCCCCCAGCTTGGTACATGTAGACTTCCGGCAGTGTGGGGCAGGTTGCGGATCAGCAGCTTCACTGCCATAATTGAAGGGAACTCAGTTAATCTGGGGAGTAACCTTGGATTTGATACTGGTTTCAAAGACATAACACCAAAAGCCAAGCAACCAAAGAAAAAATAGATAAATGATATTTCATCAAAATTTTTAAATTTTGTGCATCAAAGGATACCATATTGTACTGAGATCCTAGCCACTACAGTGAAAAAAGAAAAAAAAAGGCATAAGGGACCAAAATTGTCATTACTCACAGATGACATAGCTATCTTCACAGAAAATTTATTGAGAATCTATAGGTCTATGGCCATGCCACCCTGAATGTGTCTGATCTCAGAAGCTAAATAGGGTCAAACCTGGTTAGTACTTGGATGGGAGACCACCTAGGAATACCAGGTGCTTTAGGCATTAAAAAAAAAAAAAGAATCTATAGATAAATTACTTGGAAAAAAATCAGTTACCACCATGGGTGGCTATAAAATCAATATACATAAATCAATGCATTTCTATATTCCTATAATAAACAGAACGATATCTAATTTTTTAATGATACAATAAAAACTCTGAGGTATCAAGGAATAAATACTATAAAAGTTATGTAAAACTCACATGTAGAAAATAATAAAGGATGCTGGAACAACAGACTGTCCATATGGAAAAGGTTTAATTGGATTGTCCATTAAAATCAATGCTACAGAGATAAAAGCATTTAAAAATGAAAAGCAACACTTTAAAAGTCTTAAGGAAAATATAAATAACTTTCTTTCTGAACTTGGGGCAGGAAGGATTTCTTAAATAAGAAAAAAACGCGCTAACTATTAAAGATAAGATTGATATGTTTGCATTAAAAGAACTCTTGTTCACTAATAAAAATTATTAAAAAAAGAGAAGACAAGACACAAACTAAGAGCAAATATCTGTAACATGTATAACCTACACAGGATTGGTATTCGGAATATAAAAAGAACTCCAGCAAATTATTACTAACTAGGGAAATGCAAATTAAGTCCACAATGAGATGCTATTTTGTACCTATAGGTTTCATAAAAATGAAATCTGGTTAATACCAAGTGTTGAAGAGGATTTGAATCAACAGGATCTCTTACATGAATGGTGGAGTGCTGAAGTGTAAAATCACTTTGGAAACCAAACTGACTTCACCTCATAAAAGTTGAACATTTACATACCCTATAATCTAGCAGTGCCACTCCTAGAATTATATCCTAAAGAAGCAATTATAACTGCATATCGTAAGCTCCTAAGGGGGTGTACTGGACCACTGAGGAGCTGTGGGTATTTATGGACAACTGCACCAATGAATCTCCCAGTCCCCCTAATCTCAGGCTTCCTGGGCACCCACCTGATTCTTGGGATACCACTTTTCGTGGGGCCAGCTTCTTGATCTGTGCAGAAAAGAAGTATCAGAATCCAAAGAGAAACCCCCATATTTCTAGTATTAGAATCTGAAGAAAAGCCCCCACATTTCTAGATCTACTCTCATTTAGGGGTGACCCTCCAGCTGTGCCCCATGAGCACCATGACCCCCAACTTTGGAGTAGCCTATCCCCACCCCCTACCACTACACACACACACTTGAATGTCTGGCTCTGTACTCACTGGGGGTGGTGGGAGCACAAAGTTGTCTGGGAAAACTCCTCTTCTGCCTTGAGACTCTCCTTCCCACCAGCCTATATCCTCTGTGGTCTGGGAGAGAAAGATGCTGTGGGGAAAGTGATCCAGATCCCCAAGCTCCTTCCTCCCCAGGTCCCACCCCTTCTCAACTTGCCCTTCTCTGTGCCCTCCCCTGCCCGGTGCCTTTCATACCTTCCTCAGTACTTTCACCTCGTCCCCCCTTCGCAGTGCCAACTCATCTGGGGCCTCAGGGTGGTAGTCAAACAGGACCCTGTAGGTCTCGGGGCAGGAGACTAAGGAGAGGTCAGTCCTCTGAAGTCAACTCCCCTCCCCAAATCTGTTAGCAGCTCCCTCCTCCCTTAGCCTAGCTGGGTCCCCACTGCACAAGGTCAGAACGGCTTAGGGAAGAGGGTTCCAAAGGACACTCTGACTGATGCTCACCTGTCCGCAGGTAGTCTGGAGGGCTGTCATAGGTCAGGCTGCTCAGCTGCTCAGGGCAGGGTAAGGGAGGAACAAAAGCTGAGCCTCCAACTCCCCTATGAGGGGCACACCACCTCTGTGCCACTCTACCCAGTTTACCTTGGGAGGCCGCTGGGGCTCAGGGCTGACTGATGGCATGTCTGAGTTACCAAGGCCTAGTGGGGGATAGGGAGGTTAGAGGGATGTAATTCACAGGTTATGTCATGGGAGAGGTCAAAGGGGTCACAGGGTCAGGATGTGTGGATCACAGGTTCAGGCCACTGAGAGGGTCATTGGAGACTGCAGAGTCTGGTCACAGGGTCTCACGGGGTCACAGGGTCCAGGTCTCACTTGGGGGCCTAATGTCCAGCAACTCCACAAAGTTGGACGGGAAGGCTCCCAGCTGCCCGTTCTTCTTCCCCAGCCACCAGCCGTCCTCAATCTGGGGAGGGGGGAGGACGCAGGGACGTCTGGTTCTGACCCAAGGAGCTCTCTATTAATCGTACACACTTGATTCTGCCCCAATTCTACCGGATGACCCCTCCTCCCTTGCTCTTTTCCATCTTTATGCCCTTCACCATTCCCATCACTTACACCCTCACTTCCATCCATCTCCCTTCACCCGGGACGAGCTCCATATTTCCCCCAAACTTTCTCATCACTTCACCCCCTCACCTCCTTTATCACTTCCACAATATCCCCAGCTTGTAACTTCAGCTCGTCCACCTGCTCTGGGTTATAGTTGAAGTTCACTTTGCACCATCTTTGGGGGCCCCGAGATTTGGCGGGGCGACCTAGGTGGGGGAACGTGAGCGAGGCCGCTTGAGCTCGGTGCCCCTGTCCGCTGAGTTGAAGGAAAGGCGGGAGCTGCCAGGGCCCGTCTAAGTACCCGAGGCCCCGCCCTAGGGCGGAGCATTGTGCTCGAAAGCCAATCACAGACAGCAAAACTTCCAAGGGGCCCCGCCCAGAGCCGCGCCCGTCGCGGGGAGCAAGCGGGTCTGGGTCTACCGGACCGCTCCGGCTCCGCGTGCCCGCCCACCCGCCCAGGCGCTCACCTCCGCGGCGCGCACAGCGTGGTTCCGGCGCCTCCCCCGCACCACGCAGTGTCTCCGGGATCTCCTGGAAATGAGAGCACAAGGGAGGGGTCTCTCAGTTCCCCGGGGTGCGCGCTGAGACACCCCAGTCCCGAGCCAGCTCTCCGGCCCGTCCTCACCTGCACCAGGCACTCGGGAAAGAGTCCAGAATGGCCCCCCAGCTCTCCGCGCAACCAGCCCCGTGCGGGTCCTTTGCACACCTGCTGGACCACGTCCCCGGGCGCCAAACTCAGCTCGCCCTCCTTCTGCGCGCGGTATCCGGCCAGGACCAGCACCTCTGCGGGCGGAAACGCGACTCAGAAGGGCCCAGTCGGACAGCGGAAGAGCAAGGTGGTGGTGTATAGGTTTTTGCTGCCATTTCCACACGTTTGCGTAGAGGAGCCACCCCAAACCCTCTGCACATACCCATGGCTTGCGAGGCGCCCTCCAGAGCCGCGCAGGGAAGGTAGTGCGATCCAGCCGGCAGCGGAGTACTGGGCCGGGGTAGGCTGGGACAAGCTGCGAGTGTAGCAAAGGAGGCGGAGACACGAGCGGATAGGTCGGGCTCCAGGTACTGGAAGTGGGTGTAGGAGAGGGGGTGGCCCGGCTCAACAGGTTCAGCCCCCAACCCACAGGTAAGGACTCCAGAACCTCCGGCCAGTGCTGGGGTCACAGTTCCTCCACCTGCTCTTGCCTGTCTAGTCACTTAAATTCTAGTCTAGCCGTCTCCCCGCCTTCCAACCTTGGCCCGGAGGCTCCCACCCACCTTTTGCAGCCTTCCCCGCCTATCCTCCCAGCTGGCGATGTTTTAGATGCAAGTAGGGAGCGGCACATACCAAGGTGCCCCCCCCCCACTCCCGGCAGGCAGCAACCGCTCCAAGGCGAGCCCTGGGTGGAGGGGCGTGGTTGCTCTTGTGCGCACAAAGCTGCTCATGGCACTCTGCTTTTCCCTGTAAGGTGTATTCCTCCTTGACCCCCGCCAGGGAAAAATTGCAAAGATGCCTCCAGTTTGGTTTCAGAAAACACTATTGGATTCTCCTGGGGTGGGGTGAGGGGGGGTGGTGGCAGGAAGAAAGGAACTTTTAAGTCTCAGTGCTTATGCTGGCTACAGCCAAGCACAGACAGAGCTGGTGAGTTGTTTAGGGCCCACCTAGTGCCCATGCCATGTGGGCTGGGCTCTTTAATATTCCAGTTCAGTGAAAAACATAGAAGCCTGAGGCTGTTATTCACACCCCATGGTCCCTGCCCCACCACCATGGAAGACAAAGTCCTTGCTCATGACACCACTGTGAAAAAATCTGGTTCTCCTGGAGTGTCCAAGGTACAGGATGAAGCAGAACCTTCATGGGCATGAGTTTACTAGCCAGCAAAGGGGTGGCTGAGGCTCCTCCCAGAACAAGTGAGTGTGGTGGCTGAGAAAACGTCTGGGCCCAGCTCCAACAGATACTTTGTCTTTCAGGTTCCCTTGAAGCTGCTATGGGAGATAGCCACCAACCCCCAACACGCACACACCCCCAGGGTGACAATGACCAGAGCCCATTTACATCTGCGACTTCATTTATTTATTTTTATTTGCAGGAGGAGTTGAAACAAATTTTAAGGGTTTTTTTTTCCCCTAAACATGAATCATTCAAGTAAAACCAACTTAACTATAGAAATGTAGCAAAGTAAGGGGAAAGTAGCACAACAACCCAAGAGGCTAAGGTTGGGAGGGGAAGAGGTGGGTGCAGTCTGCATATACCATATGCATAAACGCCATATGATTCACCTGCTCAGGACCGCCTCCCCAGAAGGCAAGCACAAGGACCCATTTTAAGAGGATGTTTTCCCCCAAACATCTGAGAATATTTCAACTTAAACCTTAAGATTAAAAAAAAAAAAAAAGATAAAGAAAACAAAGAAAACCCCACAAACCACCCAGCCATAACCACCTTCCTTAATTGATCATAGGAGTTTCTTTTCATTTTATAAAAAGATTAATAAAAAATATTGAAAAAATTATTTTCTCATCTTATATTTGTAAAGATAATAGAATTCAGAAGTTTCTTAGAAAACAGACCAGAAACTGCCGTCCAGTTTCCACCCCTTTGCTGAGAGGATCAGCAGGACTAGAAAGTTGGGACACTGGAGCTGCTGGTGGAGACTGGGAAGCCCAGCCCAGAAGAAATCAGAAAATACTGGGGGGAGGGGGCACGTGGGGCGTGGTTAGGAGCAACACCATGTGATGCATGGTTGCGCAGAAAGGGGAACACAAGGTGGTCAGAAAGGCCTTGAACTCCTCCTCGACATACAAAACCGATTTTTACAAAGATCCAAGCAGTTTGGTCCCAAACTGAGGTGAACATTTCAATGTTTATTCACATGCTTTGTTTTCTCTTTTAAGAATCAAAGTTGCCCAAATTAAATCTTTCTCTGCTAATGTTACTACATATGCCTAAAAGAAAAAAAAGAAAAAAGAAAGACTTTTAAAACCAGGATAGGGGAGAAGAGATTAAAAATCATCGAAGTAGTTTTAGCTCCAAATGAAATGAAATTAAGAATAAAACTGTCGGTTTCTAATAGGGAACAAACCAAAATCAAAGTATCGCTCTCCCCTCCCTACCCCAGCCCCCATCCCACACACCAACAACAAATGAGAAACACAGCTAAAGCCCAAAGTGTTGTATTCTGCTCAAGAGCTGGGCCTGACCCCAGGCTCCATGGCCGGCCACCTCTGTCCAGTGGGACCCAGCGCCAAGGATGCTTTTGGCTGTAGTAGGATTCTGCATGGCTGGTGGGGGGTAGGGTTGGGGCTCATCAGAATCTTCTTGGGGCTCATCTGTTTAGCTCTTCACCAGCCATCTTCCCAGCGCCTCTGTTCCCCTGGGCAGGGGTTCTCATCAGAGTGGCTCCTACTCAGTGGTGGGCTGTAAATTGTCCTTCTCTTCCCGGTTCTCTGTCCCACTTTCGTCATCTTCAATCTCGCCTTCTTCCCCACTGAACTTGTCATGGGCCCATTTAGGGCTGGTGCTGGATTTCCGGAACATGAACCGGCCCCGACCCCGGGGAAAGGCTCCTCGGCCCCGGCCCCGGCTCACCCACTTCTCACTGCCTTCTCCTTCCCGGTCGTCATGCTGAGAGGAAAAAAACATTGCCATCAATGCCAGAGTGAACCCAATTCTCTGTATTCACCTAAACATGACTTTCTCAAAAGAACCTATGTCCTGACCCACTTTTTGCTCCTCTTCTGTCTTCCCTATTCCCCACTCCAAAGATGCTACTGATTCAGATCCAAGAAAATATTTAGTTGGGTGCCTTAGGAATGCTAAAGCAGTAGCTTGGGCATCATAATGATGATGATAAAATCTTCACTGAGCACCAAAAGACCTTTACATGCATTATCTCATTTAATCCTCAAATCTACCCTGTCATTATCACTCTCTACTATGCAAATGAGGAAAGAGGCTTAGGAACTTGGAAGTAAATCCATATTATTTAGCATATCATCTCTCAGAGAAAGTCAATCACACCAAAATAGGAAACTGATCTTCGTTGTTAGGCAGCTAACAGAGAAAGCAACAATCAGAATACATAACTGGGGCTTCCACCCTTCCTGACCTTCCCCATCCCCAGCCAAGAACAGACAGCAAGACCAAGAACAAATGATCTGCTCATGGTCTCAGCCCAGTTACTGGCAAAGGCAGGACCAGAATCCAGCCTCCCGTCTTTATCTTATATCTCCCCTCTTTAATTTTAGGCAAAGAGGCAATATGGCAAGGTAGGAAAAAACCACCACCTACATCTCAAACAATCCTTGCTCTGATGATCTAATGAGGAAGAAGAAGGGATCCAATGAAAAAAGAAAGAATTTTGAAAACTAAAGAACTTGGAAAAGTAGAAGTCCTTGCTACCTCATCAGCTCCATGGCTTCAGAGTGTAAAGCACCCACCAATGAATCCAGCAGGGCTGGGCTCCTGGGGGTCAGCTCAGCGAAGGGCCAGCTGCTTCCTAACAGGGCTGCTTACTGACATGACTAAATGCATTAAGTCGGCAATGCGGCTTCAGGTAACAAACAGGCTGGGAAAAGGGCTGTGTACAGCCTTTAATCCACCCCCTCCCCCATAGCAGTCCCACTCTAGCACCTATCCTGGACCCAGCCAACATTTCACTACCCTAGATATAGTTTCAAGTTTCCTCTAGGAGTCTCAAAGCAGCTCCCAGGCAGCCCTAGAAAAATCAAGGTAGCTATGCATAGTCATCAATACAAAAGCCTGTTTCCTAGCTGTGCAACTGACAAGAGATCCACACCAGCCCTTCTCAATGGTGACGGAGACTCAGCTTCAAGTTTACCTTGGTTACTACACTCAAGTGTCACATCTGCTTGATCTAAGCCTGCTGTTAACATAGCAAAGCCAAGAGTTCTCTCACTGGCCAGGTAGTTCAGCCTAAAATAGCCCCAACCTGAGAGGGGGAGAGAGGCCCAGAAGGTGCCTGGTACTTAGGAATGACCATCAACTTAGATGACAGAAGACCCAGTGGCATTTCATTTTGGAGACAGAGCCTCTTCCTCAAAGAGATCTTGAGCTGTCTTTCCTGTCAATCCTGCACTGGGAGTGACATAGTGGAACTGTGGCCTAAGGGAAGGGTTACAGCTCTTCTCTTGAGTAGAGGCTGGAGGGAGGCCAAGGTTGGGGTGGGTGAGTAGTAAAACAAGTTCACAGACTAAAAGGCAAGAGCAACCCTTCTTGTTTATCCTGGAATCCGTAAACATCTGATGATAAACCCTTTCAAGGTGAGGACCGCCTCTCCAGAACACTCCCTATTGCCAGCACTTTACTGTCCCACAAGTACACATCCCCCCCCCCCCAGTGCAAGATGCCTACACACGTATTTAATCAGACCAAATGAAGCCCTGATATGAGCTACTGTGTGTGGCCCTTCCTGATCATCCCCAGACACATACCAGGTAATACTTCTTGCTTTTCGGTGTGTACTCAGGGTCCCATTCCTCTTCCCGGTTTCTCTTTTGAAAATCATTGTTGCTGCTGTTGTTGTTGTTGCCAGAGTAGTTGCCTCTGCCCCAGCCTCTCCCTCTGGCTCGAAATTGCTGTGACAATAAATGGGGAAAAGGAACAAAAAACCACATCAGTAACAGAAAAACACTGTGCGTTCCGTTCCAACACTTTTCTAGCACAGAACAGACAGCTGTCTTCCAGTCAATATGCTGGTCATCTGGTTTCTAGTCATTCTCTTTCTGTTCATCTTAAGTTTATAGCCTAGACAGAGGACAACATGGAACAGGGCCTCCTAAAGAGCCAAGCACACAGCAAAACCCAAGATGTGTTAGGAAATTCTGAGTAGAGAAGCCCTATAAGATTCTCTAGCTCACTCATTATGATTACAAAAAATACAAATGGGAAGCCTGGGTAACAAGAAACCACAGATTCTAAAGGGCAACCAAACTGGTATTCTGATAAACACTTAACTAGAATTAGTGGGAGCAGGGACTTAGAGAAAAGGGGAGGGGCAGGGTCTTACAAAGGCTCCTCGAGCTCTGCCTCTTTCACTTGGACCCACGAAGTCTTTGGTCCCCAGTCTTGATTTGTCAAAGCCCGTGGTGCTCTCTTCTCTCTCCTCCGTCTCTTCAGTGTACTCCTCTGCTTTGTAGGAGTGGGATGACTGGGAGGAAGAGGATGATGACCTGGACCGGTCTCGTGCTCTCCGGTGCTTCCTATAAGAACAGAAGAGCCAGGGAAATCAATAAGCCTCTAGGGTACAGCCCTTAGCTAGGTAGGGCCTCCTGGATAAGCAGCACAGGGCACTTGTGGGTCTGTCTGTGATGAAGATGAATAACCTAAAAGACCCCAACTCACCCCCAACTTACCCACCCAAGTGACCTGGGGAGCTTCTTCCTAATTCTGTCAAGTCAGATGCAGTGACACATCTGTCTGAGCCTGTGATGAACACGGGACATATACATAAGGAGGAACAAGAGTCGATGGCCTCTGGTAGCTCAGTCTAATACATATGCATGAACTAGAAAGGCAGAAGGAAACTAACACTATACTGATTCCAACGTATATGGTACTGGGACAGAGGCTTTATATATTACCACCTGTTTATGCTTTACAGTACTTTTATTTCTCATAAACACCACCTGTCTCATGGGGTTGCTCTAAAGATTTAAAAAAACAATGTACTTAAATACTTTACACTGACATATGAGGCATACAGTAAATGGCAACAATGATTATTCAGTATTATTCCATTTCATAGATAGGATTCAGGTGACAGAGATGAGCAGAACCTGGATTCAAACCTAGCTTTAATTATACCACTATTGCACACACCACCTCCCACTGAGCTCAAACAAGTTGTTCTGTTAAGCAAAGGGTCTTGTGAAACCTTTCCCAGAGTTACTGCCCTCCCCCTTCCCTTCATCTGGGGGAAATTACAGACTAGAGAAAATTAGACTACTGCAATGAGTCACTGTCTACTTACTAGAGGTCAGTGCTAGCCCTACCTCTAGGGTAGGTTGTTACCAGCTGCCTTGAAGGCGGCAGAAGGGCCAGGCTCTCAGGCGTAGAGGAAGACTTATAGGGAGAAGTCAGCCAAGTGTTCACTGTCCTCCCTTCCTTCATCCTCCTCCATTATGAAAAGCACCTTGGTCCTCTCTCCCACACCCTGCCACATTTAAAAAGCTCAAAATCTAAAATATTTGAATACTACTAGCATTTGTTCATAAAAACAGAAATCTAAGTTACTCTCATAGGATTCTTATAATTTAGACATACAACTGACTCCTAAAAATTGGTGTTACTTCAAGAAGTTTTCAAAAGATCCGAGTCCCGGTACAGCCTTTTCATGTGCTCCAGGGAAAGGAATCAGGATCAGTAATCCGAACCCAATCCCGAAATGCCTGAGGGGTTCTGCTCCTTTTCCACCAGTGACAGCACTGAGATCTACTGTACCACCACTTACATTTCCTGTCCAGAATTATCATTATCAGGTTCTTTATCAATGGGCAGCCTTTAAGTTGCTAGGCCTCCTAATGCATAAATAACACAGTGGAACCAAAGATCTGAGCTTTGATGTCAACTGATACTTCTGTGATCTTAGACAAATCATACTCAGTTCAGCTACTTTATCATTTAAATGGACAAACTAGGTTATCATACCAACTGTCCAACTTCTCTCAAAGGATCTGATAATAATCAAATGAATATGAAAATGCTTCTCAGCTTAAGTTCAGAAACTGCAAAAGTGGTGTTGCTCCTTATGGGAAGGTATGGGGCTTCGATTCTCCTACATTTAATGAGACATGATTAAAAAGTCATGGAACTTTGAAAAATCTAAAGAGAAATGACAGAACCTTGGCATGAAGGCTGCCCTATGAAGTTCAACAATGTTACCTTCGGAACTAGTTTAAAGGGCATTTAAGATCAACAATCTTGTCCTATCTAGTTCCAGTTTCTCTGACTAGTGTATTATTACCTGATTTTAAGCCATTCTAAAACATAACATCCCCATGAAGATTTGTGATGACAAAGAACATGTCTAAAATAACTACGGAAGGAATTCCCAAATGATTCTCCACACCATCCCTATAGTTAACTCCTGATCTCCCACAGGGCCTTCTTTGGACAAGGATGATCAGACCTACTTTGATGCAAAAGTTCCGTTTTCGTATTAGGGACCTTACTTGATAGTTGGGGGTATAAAAGAAACTGTACAAACTGCTATCATTCCTAACCCCGAAGTTCTCTGGCTTGGAAGGTCTGCTGTATAGCCTAAAGTGGGCAGCTGAGACTCCACTTAGGAGTCTGGATGAGGTGACGGGAGCTTACGTACTTCTGCTTCTTTGATCCTTTATGGGGTTTCTCGGTTTTCTCAGCTGATCTTTCCCTCGAGTGGCTTGAGTCTCTGGAATCCACCGATTCTCTTGATTTGCCTCGTTTAAGATCTCTCTCCTTATGTTTTTTACGCCGTTCAATATCAAGGCGGAGATCAACAGGATCATCTTTGTATTTTCCCTCAGCCTGTCCAAAGACATATCAAAATGAAGGTTTTTGGGATTCGGGGCTGCCAACTCAACCACCCCATAAACTGTTACTACTCTAATGGAGTGGTGTAGAGAAAGCACTAGAAATGTAAGGCACCTCACCCAAGTTTGGGAGGGATGCAGATGTCCCAAGAAGTCACTTCATGAGAATCCCTTACAGTGCCCAAACCTATTCTCTAGAGTAATGATGATAACAGCCTCCTAAAAATGCTATATTTTGAGCTGGCTTTGTTTCCTCTGTCGCCCTGTAAAGATCTGACTGGCCTACAAGGTGAGAAGGCCAACATCAGCTCTGGAAGGTGGTTGGTCAGGCTGGCTTTGGCTTAGTCACCACCACAAATGGGAACATTCCTATTATTCTTTCCCGACCTACATGGTGGCAGCCACTGCAGGCTTAGCCTCTACTGAGAATCATTTCTGAGTACTGAGTCCAACAACAGACAGTGAGAGGCTTGAGCAGCCTTTCGAAATGTGTGGTTATAACAAGAAATTTCTCTAGAGAGAGAGTATCCAAAACCGTAATGGAGAATTCATAAAGTGGCAATACCAGGTCAAAAGTTTATTTTTTTAAAAAAAGAAAATAGGAGAAGAAAAAAAAATCTTTTCTGTTAATCTTTGCTAATAATCAGGGCGTGTATACTACAGATACAGTATGAGCCCAGCAGCAGTCGCCTTCCACCCTAAACCAGCACAGCAAGGGTTTCAACAGTTTTTAGGAAACTCAGTGAGAGCAGAGATGCAAGGTGGTTTTAGGAACATTACACCATAGAACCTCTCATGGGAAATGGGCAGTTCAATCTGCATTAACATTTTACTTACACAAACTAGTAAGCTTTTGTTGAAGTAAAGTTTAACTTTACTAATTAAGAGTGGTAGGTAGTAAGTAGGTTTATTTTATCACCACTGTTTCTGAGAGCCTACTAGGGGCCTCTGCACCTTCCAAAGACCAAAAAACAAAAATAAAAACGCAGCCGCTGCTCCCTTATACAGTGCAGATAGCACCTCTAATGAGTTGGCTTTGTGAGGCATGGAGGACCAGACGTCTTCTGTTTCTAAGCCTTGTGTTTCACATGTTAGTGTCAATCTGGTGGATACATGTAGAAAAAGAAAACGGGAATGGGAGAGAAGAGAGATTGTGCAAGAGTGCCTCTCATCACATTCAACCAACAAAACAAATATGTTTGAAAAAAAAACTTGAAGATCACTGTACTTAGAAAAGCTTTCAGCAACATCAGAAGAGCCATCTCTAATTTTTAAATTTCAACTGTTTATGTGAATGAAGGTCAATAAATACTATTTTTTAAAACCCCAAATCTAGTATTTCACAGCAAAAGACTACATACAAGCTTTAACCTCTTAATAACAGTGTTTACGTGCACATCATTGCAAATGTAGCTGGGCTATCAAAGTAATGTTTAGCTTTAAAGCAGCAGTAACCAACAGATGACAGATATGGTACAATGTTAGAAAAAAACTGGACTAACTGTTTAAAACAGTCTAAGTTAAGATATGAATATTTCACTCTCCTCTGACATGCATGTCTTTTTGAAATCATGGTTGGAAATAGTGCATGTATATAGTTGATTTGATAATACTTACAAGCAGAAAAATATCACAAAAAGTTTCTTCTCTCATCATGGGCACTTGTTCCAAAACTCCTCTCTTTTTTTTCTCAAGCTCACCTCAATAGACTTTGGGGTCATTTACCATATTCTAACCACTTCACAAAGGTTGTTGATACATTTAATAAAAATTAACCCTTTGTAGTTCATTTTTAGAATTATGCCCATCCTTAAAAGAAAAACACAAACTTAAGTAGAGAGTAATTTAAACAAACACATTTCTGTCAAGTTCATGCCCAACGCACTCATTTTGTTGGAATTACTGATCAAAGCAACAGTTCACCTTGTAGCCAGGTTCCCGAGGGCTTTTCATTTCATCATGAGCCAAACCATGTTTTCTGAATGTACTGGGGGAAATGTCTATCCTCCTAAAATTGAAAACACAAAAGTTGTTTGATATTCCACAGTATGAATATAGCACACATACTATTTTAGTTTGTAAGTTGAGTAATGGAATCAGAGGCACTCCTTTTATTATGTTTCGTAACCAACATACATATTGCTTATATTCTGTGCTCATATGCTTATACTCTCCCACGTGTGTGTACATGCACACACACAAAATCCCAATTTCTCATACTCAAATAGAAGAAATTTATTCCCTTCTACTAATGTCATATCCAGGAAGAAAGATTTGCCTACAGACATGCTTATAATTCTGAGTTCGCATCAAGACTACCTAAATAACCTCAAAGAGGAGCTTCATCTTGGGAACAAGAATGTAATGAACCATTATTCACCTATGAGAATAAGTCTAGGTGAGAAACAACTGCCTGGCATGTACATAATCCCAAAAGACCCTAAATCAAAGAATGCTGTACAAACATGGCTCTTCTACCTACTGCGACAGAGCTGACTATTAAGAAATCGAAGATAAGGCTAGCTTTGTTTCTAGACAAAGTCCACATCTGCTGAATAGATTCCCACACCCAAACATATGGTCTTTAAACCTGCTGGGCTTTTAAATCCTTTGACATATTCCTATAAGCTCCCCTACCTCCAGGCTGCTAACCTCTACAAATACTTCCAAAATAAGAATTGATATATGAAATACATGGGTTGCTTAAAGAAACTTAACATTTACTCTATTTACAGAAAGCTCACAGTGATCTCAGGTTACCACTTGCCAGCTCCCAGGAATACAGGGGTGGCATATATGTCAAAAAGGCTGTTTTCCTCAGGCCCAAAATGAGAAACATGCAGTCATCAAAGCATGTCCTTTCCACTCACAACTATAAAGGCCCACTTCTACCCTAGAATCTGAAGGATGTTACCCTAAATTCTGCTGCTAATGCATCTAATGCAGCAAAAACAAGATAAAATTAATATCTGATCATAAGTCTTTTATAACCACCTCCAGTATAGGTTAAGGTGCTCACCTGTGTATCTCTGGGCTTTTCTTGTTTTTAGCTGCCTCCTGCTCAGTTCCTCTCTTTAGGTATTTAGTAAAGCGTTCATGCAATGTCATTCCTGAGGACCCAAAGTGATGCTCTGTGGAGAGTCAAAGAAAAACACATTATGCCATCAAAGGCAGCAGACACAGTAGTCAACTCTTTTGCATGAACCTGCAGCCAGAGATGGGACTAGTCAAATCTATGTAACAAACATACTAAAAAGAGTAAGGAAAAAAAGGCTGATCACACACAATTCAGTTTGGGGCACTGGAATGCCACTGTAGCTCCCTTAAGACAAACAGAGCTTACTGTCATTTGAATCATACCACCAACTCCTGCCTGAGTTTAAATTTCAGATGGAATCTGTAATTGGCCCCACCCAACTTCTACATCACTTTCTTTCTGCCATTCCCCAATCCACCCACCTACACTTGCCCAAGAGATGGTAGAATAATATGGGAAAGAAAAGGTCCACAGGAGACCTCTAGAGGTGCTGGACAGGAAAAGAGAGGTGCTGGAAAAGACACTGTCCTATCTCCTTTCTCAAGCATTTTAAACTTTCATGTGAAGGATTTTACCTACTCTCACAGGCTACTACTATCAATTCAAAATGTTCAGCTCTATAATTACAAAATGTAAACTCCTCCCCGGAGTTTCCTTCAAGCCAGTCCCTACCTTCAAAAGCCCTTTCGATAAGATAAAGGGCCTCAAAAGACTCCCTTTTGCACCCACTCATCCTTCTGCTTCTAACAGAGGTAAGTGTGTGGCAAGGGAGCCTGAGCAGAACAGGGTCTAGACTCGCCTTTTACATGGTGAACGATGGTCACTATGTGCTGGGCAAACAGTTCTGAGGGGCTCCGCTGAGACTGAGCTGACTGTATGTGCTGGAAAATGGAACGAAATTCCTGTTCCTTTTTGTTGCTATGGACTAGATCCCGACAAAGCTTGCGTTCCTGGGCCAATAACCCACTGGGTCTGAAAAAGAAACATAGGGAGATCCAATATAACAAGATACACGGAAAGTCAGAACATTTAAACCCTAAAAATACAATGTGCTTTTTTCTAAGTTTTAAATTTATCCACAAAGTTCCACCCCCGTCCCCAAGTTCGAAGTAACCTCAATGCACCATAACTGTGGAACAAGGCACACACAATCTATGTCTTTCCTTTTTCTTTAATAGGAATAAATAGGCAGGATGAAGTACTAAACCTCAATGACTCTGTTTTAGGGGTTACTGCTGGTTTTAACATACACAACAAATGTGAATATATTTTAAAAGATCAACTAGTTTGGCCAGCCAGTACCATTCAGTGAAGTGACACAATGAAGCAGAGTGGGATGTACCTGGAATGTGACTCAGGCAAACTTCCTACAGGCTGCAGAGTTTTGACACCAAATAAAAAACAGCCTGGCCCTTATCACTCTTTCCTAAAGTTCTTTCCCCCACCTCACAGCCCCAACTCTGTTAAGTGCTACATTACTTCATGGTGAAGGCCTATATGAATAGACTTTGGTAGCCTAGCTAAGAATGGAAAAATAGATCCCAGATGGCTCTATAGGCAAAAGACATCTTAAGCACATTCAGGAAAGAAAACAAGCTAAAGGGGGTGATGGTGCTGGATAGAGGGCAAGAAAAGAAAGCAGCAGAGGGGACCTAACATCAGGAAAGCCAGTCACTAAAACACGCTTCATGACCCGTAATACTGACATCAACACATAATCGCTCAGTGACTGACATACACTCTCCACGGCAAACAGGTGTACACGAGGGCATCAGCGCTGAAACCTGGACAGCAGGGGAAATACAGGAGAAGCCTGCCCTGGTTCCAGAATGTCCACAGGGAGAAAGGTTAAGAGACACCATTGAGGCCACTGAAGTCCTGATCAAGGACTACATCTCACCTTGCAAGGTCTTCATCAAAAGAGTCCATCCGGACATTGACCTGGGCCTCTCGAGTAATGGAAAAGGAGGACTTCCCTGTGGAAAAGTCTCCTTTGGCTCCCAGCTTCTCTCGGCTCTCCGAGGTCTTTCTTGGGGGAGGAGATGAGCTTTTCTCCTGGGCTGCTTTGTAAGCGGTCACTCGGAAATTCTTTTCAGGCACAAACCCCCTGTGCCCACTTTCGGTTCTCTTGGGCCCTCCCCGATCTTCCTTTTTGGATCTCTCTGAGAAAGACTCCTCCTCCAGCTCCTCCGTTTTCCTCTGCTTTTCCTTCCCTAGGGGTGCATATACCAGGCCCTCCCATTTGCCTGACTTCTCCTCCTCCTGGTTTTTGTTTGCACCTGCAATGACTTTTGACATAAATTTGGGTTCATCATCAAACTCAGATTCCTTCCTTCCTTTAGCTTTGTCCTTATCTTGATCATCCATCTCCTCCTTATGGAAGTCAGCCATCTTCTTCTCAAAGTCATCTCGGAGCTTATATCTTTTGGGAGACTGGCTACCCCGAAAAGGCTTCTCAGAATCAGTTTTGGGAGCAAACAGATCAGATTTCGTTTTCGAATCACCCAAGCCTGTGTCAGAGAAGCTCCCTTTCTCTTTCATTTTCTCTTTATCAGTATTTGTTTGTTTCTGTTCCTTATCTTTTCCATTATCTGTCTTCTGGTCATCTAGATACCTAGTTATAAAAACACAAGGGAGACACAATAGGCTTCTTAAGCACCTTGATCTAAAAAGGCACCACATATGGTCCTGAGTTTTTTAATTTCTGATAGAACATGTCTTGTGGGTTCCAGTTTTGCCAAAAGACTTTCTACTTGGTTACAATTTTGGAAAAACTGCCCATCACAGATCAAGGAACTTGGCATTTAAAAGAAAGATGTATGGTCCGTGGAGTTGTCTTACAAAAGCAACCGAAAAGGAAATAACAAAAGTAATTTTTAGGATACTAAAAAACAAAAAAACCTACTTACCTGTAAGTGGTCTAGGAAAAAAAAAATTAAGGTCTTATCCAACCTTCAGTCACTTACAATCTGCTTTCAGCAAAGTTAACATAGAATGTTCAACCTTGGACTGTTTTGCTTTTTATACAACTCACACTTGAAATACAAGTCTCAAAAGAGACTTCAAATTTGCTTCAAGTCACCTAGAAGATCTAAATATGAAATATACTGCAAACACAAATAAAAACAAAATACATGTTAATTGAAGGGAGGGGGACAAAAAAATCATCCTACTCTTTCTTATTAAAAGCAGAGCTCATGACCAAGTCTTATAACAATATTCACAGTTTTGGCAAGGAATAAAATTTACATTTTAAAATAGTCCTACTACTGAAGGCTGGGAAGTATAGACTGAACATTTCGGTTGTACCATTAATGGAGAAAGTCTAATCAAGTTACAGTTTCATTAATATGCCAAAACAGAATCAAAGGACAGCACGACATCAATGAACACGGTAAGAAGAGAAAACAAAAAGGGAAACCACTTGCCTGGTAAGTCCCTCATGACAACTTGGTCCCAGTGCAATGTCCTGTTCCGTCCCTGGTGTCCCAATACATCCAACCACACAAAGATTCATGTTCCAACTCACCGTATCCCCCAAGGTATAAAGACGGAAATGCTGTCACGTCTTCTCCTAACACGCAGCCCCATTGGCTTCTACTGGGACATACACCCACCTTGTGATTTTAAAACAAGACCTTCCTGGACTAAGCCTCGGACTTTCTCATTCTGCCCAGGCTCCTCAAATGGAGGGTGTGAGGGTGCGAGGGTGCAGCTCTTCACCATGTAGATCAATCACAGTAGATGGTGGGTCTTAAGAGGGTCTAACAGCTCCAATGGCCATTCACTTTTGACAAAGACCATATTTCTTTGATAGCTGACCCACAAATCTCTACTGTTCTCTGGCTTACATTGGTAGAATCCAAGGCAAATTTTAAATGTGAAAGCACCACTGCAGAGTAGTCTAAAGAAACTTTATGCTGCAATAAAATTCAGGAAGGTAGGAAAGCTAGTTAAGCTTAAGGTTTCCTTGGGTGTTGCTTTTAAAGTTTGCTAATGAAAAGTTTAGGAAATGGGGATTCCCTTATTACCATTAATCAGAGCTCTAATTTAGATCACATTACAATTAAACTGCCAGCTGGTGAGATAAAAACACAACCAGACAGGGGAAACAAGATACTTGCCTCTTTGTATAGGCTCCTCCTCCTGGAGCAGAGGCCTCCTCCTTCTGAGATGAGCCATATGTGGAGCCAGTGGCCGGTGGACTCTTACCCACAGGGCTCTTTTTGGATGGACTCAAGGACCCAGAACCATGGTCAAACTGACCTTGGTGTGTCCCAGCCTGGTACCCAGAACCACTCTGCAGAGATGAACCCATCTGGGATGTGCTGGAAAGTGGAGGGCTAGGTTTGGGCACAGGGCTGGGACGGGGAGACCGCCGTCTCACCACCACAGACTGGAGAGGGCTTTTTAGAGCAGGGCTTCGCTCCCGGGGACTCAGCTCAGAAACTGCCGAGGCCCGTGACGCAGAACCAGCACTGTATGTGCTGGCATCTGCCCATGGCTTAGAGCTCTCAGATGCTTTTGAATCTTGAGAAGTGCCTCCAGAGAACGTCTGCTCCTTGGCCTCATCTCCCTGGTTTTCCCCAGCAGCCTGAGACGGCCGGCTATCCTTGGAAGACGACTTTTTCTCCTTTGCAGATTTGCGCTTAGAAGATTCAACTCGGCTGTGGTTGGAGGAAGAACGAGAGGATGAGGAGCGCCTTGACCTGTCAGAGGAAGACTTATCCGAGTTTCTAGAATGGCTCCTGGACCGTGGCGAAGGGGACCTTCTCTTTGGGGACCGGGATCGGGAACGGCCCCGACGAGGACTATACGCTTGTCGATAATTCTGCCAATTTGAGCGGTAGTTTCCATAACCTCCTCGGTTATACTGGCCCCATGGATAAAAGCCTCTGTTGCGCCCACGGAAATAATAAGGCCTTCTATAGCCTCTGTTGTGACCTCGGAAATCTCGATTCTGATATACTCTTGGGTGATTCCTCTCTCTGTTATGAGCTGGAGAATATGATCTGGAACGAGACCTAGAACTGAAAAGGGGACGAGGAAGGGGAAATGTTTGAATTTTTGACACAGCATTTTTATTCAAGAAAAACCTGCCAACAAAAAGTAATATTTTGAAATTCCTGCTCTTAGGGTGCACACACTTAAATATTTAATTCCACTGCTATGGCCCACATTAAGTACAAAAATATAGTTAAAAATCACTTTTTAACAAATGAGGCACCAAGATTGCTTCATTAATATTATAACACATTTTAAAAGAAGATGTACTTCTACAGTGACTAAAAGAATATCAAAATGTTCTTAATACCATAAACTAAGAAAAGACCATTTTAATATAATATATTAACTGCTTAAAGTTCTACAGGCACAGGGGATTTTACAGGGCACTAGATCATTAGAAGTGAGGAAGAACTACAAGCTCTAGTACCCAGACAGGTAACTTTTCAGGTCCTTTAGCCTCTAAACTATCAACACTCTACTCCCCATCCTATTCACCTCCTCTGTATGGGGCTAATTTCTTAGATTCCACCAAGACTTGGGGTTGTTAAAACATAGGAACAGTTCTAAACCAAAGAACACATAAATAGGGACTTAGAGAATGCATCCGTTCAAAGCTTAAGACTTTTAAACAAAATCAGATCAGCAAAGCATACAAATACTGGTTTTTTACTGGGGACCTGGAAATGGTCTGTCTCATTATGTCAAGTTTCTGTGGCTGAACTACAGGATATTAGCTAGGTGCCACAAGAGGGCACTATCTGACCGTAAGACACCCAAATACACAGGTTAGCAAAGAGAAACTACAAAAACTCTCCTCCTCTTGCACATCTTTCAAATCAACTTAAAGCCTAGTGTCATGTTCTCCATTGTTTAAAAATATAGAACTCTAATTTAGCAAAGGTACATTTCCAAAACCACAGGGATTCAACAGTAACTTAACTTTGCAAAAATTACATGTCCATGAATGCCAAGCTTGTCAACTGACAGGGAATTTTGTTTCCATCAACAAGCCAAACACTATATTTGTTAGTGTAAAAATCCACTAGGGTTCTTGGATACCACCTGTCTTCTCAACTATGATAAAGATCATTAACATTAACCACTACTCCTAAGTAGTTACCCAGAAATATGTAAAATTACTAGAAAACTCTTTCCAAAAATATTTTCTTTACACACAGAATAAAAACTCTTCGGTTAATCGGCAGGCTTTCTCATATCGAGCCTGAATGGGAATGGATAAATTTTGTTTGTTTGCTTGTTTATTTTATAAAAAATTCCATTTAGCAAATGTGACAGGCTTTAACAACTAAACAAAATGCTATTTTAAAAAAAGAGTTACATTTAAAGATAAAGTGGGATTGGTTTTCTATTATTTATTACTCACGGTGCTCAAGTTCTTTATCTACCCCAAGATTAAGAGGAACCAGTAAAGATGCATCATACCAGTGTGGTTGTTAATGGCTGCAATTTAAGTACAATGGGAAAAAAAAAAACAAAAAACAAAAAACAAAAAAAAACTTACCTTCCACACTTTTCATTCGAAAACAGTATAATATAAGAAAAGAAGAAGGAAGAGATAGATGCAGGCTATGAAACTGAATATGACCCGATTAAGTGGCTATACTTGAGGGAAGTGATGCACCACCAGCACTAAGGAGGGTTTAATTCATGTTCCCATCCTGAGAGGCTACTGCTGCTTCTGTCACCAATTACTAGTAAGGGCCCTGTGGCATACTGCATCCAAAATCCGCAGTCACTGCACAGATGCAGGAACATGTGTCTCTGCAGATTGCAAATGAAGTTATTTATGAGGAGTCACTTAAAAGGATACAGTCTGTGAAATACAAGGAAACAATCAATTTTCTCCAATTCTGTAGAACTCAGCAGTTAAGTTAATTTAAAGGCATGGTTTCTCAAACTCTCTGGATAGTATACTTTCCTTGCAGGAGAGGGAAAACAAAAGAAAAAAAAAAATCATGAAACAGATAAGCCAGAAGAACTGAACATCCAGAGGCAAATTTATCTGTTTCTTAAAAAAAAAAAAAAAAAAAAAAAAACAAAACCAAAAAAGAACAAAAAGAGAAGTCAGACCAAATCAAGTATAAAAACATGTTTTCTCATGGAGAAATTCCTCCAAAATAACAATCTTCTAGGTATAAGACAGCAAGCACATAAAGTGGCTCTAGTCCTACCCCAGCACATACTGCCTGCCTAAGATATTTTTCTCTCATTTGCCAAGTCAGTGACCATGCCAAAATGATGTGTAGAATAAGGAGAAGAGATTTGTTCAGACAGACTTGTTCAGAGTTCCAATTATCACAAATACTTCAGAGTTGGTTAACATTTTTCTAAATGATTTGTGTCGGTTCAATTTTGTCTATTTTGGTTGTACAGGCTCTTGATTTTAAACCAGTTATTTAGTTTCCATTTATTAGATTAAATGTTAAAATGTTACCTATTAGAACCAAATGAGCTAAAACTGAGGTTTCAATGGCACAAATCAAAAAACTGTGGATACAACATAAGAATAAGGGTCTCTACTTAGTTCCAAGGCCTTGATAGCAACCTTTTGAGGTAAATATATTTGGTGGGTTTTCTCTCTTCCTTTGGGGACAGAGGCTAAGAAGGGAGGACAGAATTTTACTTATATAGATTCTTAACATAACTAGGCAACAGACAGACTCTATCTAGCCTAGAGCTTGAACAAGGCTTTGGATGAAAATGCATGCCCTCCAAAAATAGGAGAAAGAAAAAAGCTAGGAGTGGTTACCCTCAAGGTGTAATGTTCTTAAAAAAAGAAAAAAAAATCTAATATTTCTTTTGTTTGAGGGAAAGACTCAAAATTTACAACTTCCTTTTCTACATTAAATTGGACACATCAATATTTATGCACAACTACTTTTCGCTCAACCTCTGGTCTGAAATTAATTTTCAGGCAGGCTTCTCACAGATTACATTTAAGAAATTAACTTGTTCTTGTTGAGAGGAGGGGAAAAAATCTCACCGACCAATTTGTTTAACAAACTCTTTTAGAAGTACTAAGGAACCATCAAAAATAAAGCTTGTAACAACTTTTCCTGAGATTTTTTTAAATTTCATAATTCATTTAAGAAAAGGATCTAGAGACTCATCTGAAATAAACACCAGGGGTTCCAAGTGACAAAATTGAGAAATTACTTCCTTGCCTAGTGAAGTTCTGACCCAAAAATAATGAAATTGTGCAAAGATCCCCCTTTGGTATTTAAATACATCGGTATTTCCCTAACAAACATAAAGAAACTTGTATCTACTGAAAAGTTCCTATCTATTGGCCAAAGAAAATTAAAATAGTTTTAAAGAATGAAAAACCCAACTCACAACATATCAAGAGGAAAAGATGCTGGAGATTTGACATCCTATTCCAAGACATAATTAAAATAAGGAAATCTCACCTAGAAGGTGTGAAAACGGAATTAAAGAATACTGACAATAAATTCAAAAGAATTATTTACACGTTTAGTAAGAAGACAAAGTGATGTCTATAACAGTGATTTTTAGATTAGTTTTAAGATATGCTTACTAAGTAGATGCAGCTTGTTAGTAATTAGTATATCAGATGTATATAAAGGACTCCTGGTAAGTTTTTTATGGTTTAATTATTTTAGTATGTTAAGACTTCTTTCCTTGCAATGTTGATCATACTGTTAATCCTCTTAGCTATCCTTTCATTGCTGAATAAAATAAACTTTGGTCCAAGCCTCCAAAAATACCTTACTGAAAAATAATCAGATGTAGAGATTTGAAGCAAGCAGTTCAAATATAAATAAAATGCTCTTTCTTCCAAAACGGATGAGAAACAGTACATGCTGGCAGAGGAGAAAAGGAATTAGGCAAACAGTATGGCAAACCAAGCATTTGAAGAGACCTAGAGTATCTTACAGCTTAACCCTCCACCTCAAGCCAATCACCTGACTCCATTTTGACATTCACAGAAAGAGCATAACAAAAGATCTTCAAAAGATCCAATATACAATATACGATCACACCCCCTTACCTCAGCCTGCGCTTCCTTGAACGAGAGACAGATCGACTTCGAGATCGAGACTTCGAAAATGAACGAGAACGAGATCTTGATGCAGACCTCGAGCGAGAAGAACGAGATCCAGACTTGGATTTGTTTGTTTTTGACATCTCTGAAGAGAGGGTCAGTCACTTTTCAATTACACCTAATGTAAAAAAATAGATTCAAACAAATAAGTGAGTCCCTTTGCAAACTTGAACTTCTCTGGAGACTCAGAAACAATTTTTAAAAAATAGATGAAATAACTGATTTTAAAAAGCACTCTTTGCCCTTCCATCAAGGAGGATTTAATTTCTAAGCAGTACAATCCCAAAGAGACCAACCCATAACAGCAATGGAAAACCTTACATGTAACTCCAACTGGGGAACACTATAAAATACTGGCAAAAATGAGGTAAGCTAGCAATGATTCGGTGCATAGTCTTTTCTCAATAAGCAAACAAGTTGTCCAAACTAAGTTAGCTGACCTGAGATGGCCTGAGACAGGTTTCCCAGTTCTAACAGAAGAAACTCTTTGCAATGATGTCTTGGTTATGGTGTTATGTGGCACATCTGACCATTTCTCTAACCCCTGGACTTTAAAGACATGAGGCGTATCCTTAATATTCACTTCCAAAGAAAAGGTTTTAAAACTGTGAGAGTATTCTCAAACAGTCTAATACCCCACTAGTAAGTACTACATCCTGTAAAATGCAGGGCATCAATCCATAAACATAGCACTAAAGTAATTTATAAAATGAAGAATCATCACTTTCTTCCAGCTAATCATTAGCATCAAGAGCCTACCTTCTTTTAGGGTTATTTTCCCATAAGAAAAGTAAATCGTCTTTTTCCTTTTCTTCTCCCCTCCATGGAATGAACAGAGAGTCTCAGAGTTGCCCTGACAAGTGACTGCTGGGTTTGGTCAGCAAGGTGCACTAAGACAACTCATTTATTCTCCTTTACACCTTACTAGAACTTTAGACATTTTCCAAGAAGCAAAAACGTGAAGTGCTAAAGCATGTGTCTACCAAAGTCCAAAAAGAATAAGGCATCTGTCAGAGATCACAAAGCTAGTTGACAGCCAAATCAGCCAAAACTCCAGGGTTCAGTCCATCACACCTCGCTCCCTCACTGCTCAGCAGGATTCTTTTAAGTGCTGCTGTTCCCAGTTTATGAAAGGAAAATAATAATCAACAACATTTCACTTTCCCCTTCTTCACAATTGTTTTGTTATTCAAATCTCAGCTCAAAAGCTATCTATGCAGAGGTTTGCCCTGGCCACCCAATCAAAGTAGCCACACCAGTCACTGTATAAGATCTAATCCAGTACCTTTTTCCCCCCCTCCAGTTCAGCTCTCCACCAGCAGAAATCTCATCTTTACTTACTTAATGCCCAGTACTAAAACAAAAAACAAATGGATACCGGCCTTGAAATTTCCCCGAGCAGACAAAACCAGTACAGTCCCACAAATAAAGCTTAATTTAGCTTATTTTGCAAGACTACCTTGACCTGTGTCATTTCTTGCTTATGCCTCTGGAAATCATAAAACTTGAACTGTTTCCCAAGTTGATATAAAGTAACCACTGAAAATTCTATTATTATAACCAACCACTGTGAAGAATAAATAGTCACTGCCTTCTCATTACATAACATGCTATATAACAATATATCCCTATGCCTCATTCCCTGTTTTGGTTTGAGTGTTCCAATTCAAAAACTGTCTTTTTAATGTGCACACAATTAACTTTTATTAATCACTACTTCAGTGAGTCAATGGTTTTATTTGTTATTTATGAATTTTGTTAACCGCAAATGCTTAAAAAGTGTTTTTATTATTTATTCTCAAGGAGAGCACTGTTATATCCCATTTTACAGATGAGGATCCTGAGATGTGGTACCTAACCTGCCCAAGGACACACAGCTTTAAGTGACAGGACTGGGATTTGAATCCAGCCAACCCTCCTCCAAGCCCACCGTGTTCGTAACCACTATTATACTGCCTCTCTACAGTACTATCTAGCATATGGAAGGCATTCATAAATCTGTAGAATGAATGAATGAAAGTATTCTCCACTCACACCAAGTTTAGAATCTGGTAAAGGAGGCAAGAGATAGAAAGGGTGAAAGGTGGTATTTGTTTCAAATTATAAATGTTTTAGAATTTAAGAACATTTGGAAAAGCAAAAAGTCCAGGAAGCTGCTATAACTCCAGCTCATAGGGGAAATAACTACAATTACAGAGAAGACTGAGAAACTGCTAGGAAGCCAGAGACAAAGAGAAATAAGTCAGGAAATGCTTAATCCATTTCCCGTTTAGGAATAAAAAAAAAAAAAAAAAGTACAGCTCACTGCCAGGGTTAATTGAACTTTACATAAACATGCTCTTTAAGGCTGAAGCAAATGTGATTGGTTTTCAAGGTGAAAAAATACATAAAAACTTTTCTTGAAGTTATTTCTAAACAGAACTTATCTCTAATCCTAATGTAACAGAAATGTATACATAAATCAGATTCACCAAATGACTGTGGCTAACTGTTCAAGAACTGTGTTAATGTCATGTGTAGGAATGCTATGATTTCTAGGATTTGATGTTTTCAGCGATTGAGAATTACTATATTTTGTAAATGGAAATACCACTACTAAAAATAGAAAGCTATAAATAAAATGATGTCATTTGTTTCCAAAGACTATCGATATACTAGAACAATGTGAAAATAATAATAATAGCGAGATATTTCATGGCAAACTCTGAGAGTAAGCTTAGGACTATAACCCTCGAGTTATCTTGGGTAAACACTGCAGCCACAAGCGCCACCAGCAAGTATTCTCAGGAGACGGGAAATGAAATAATGAGAATACCAAAGACCTACAGTCTAGATCCTGTCAAAAGGATCAAACTGTTGTGTCTTCTAGCAAGGTCAAAGCTACTTCAGTTCAGAGCTGATTTTTGGCAGTGGTGTTGTACAAAGTCAGGGTAAAGGAATAAGTTACTTGGGGAAAGGAGGTGAAGGTGTAAATGAGCAATTTACAGAAAGTGAATACTGAAAAAACATTGTTTTTTCTTGTTGGCCTTCAGCATATTTTGGGATTCTCTGTGTTCATTCTTGCTGATTGGCTTTTTTCTGTCACAAGTTTAAGGATATCTCTGTCTGCCTAGCAACATCGCTGTCCCATCTTCAATTTTAGCTTGGGCCAGAAATAAAAATTCTTTAGATCACTTACACAACAGGTGGACAATATCAGACTTTAAAAGAAAAAGAGCAACAGTTACTGAAAAAGGAAATACTCATTTCAACCCCCCAGAAATCTGAAAATTAAAAAGCCAGTTTTTATTAAGAAGTTGGCATCTAAATACACATAGAGCCAAACTTATCACATCTACATATATTAAACTTACTAGAATTGACAAGTATACATAAAAACAGCAATACTGTAACACCTAATCTTGGAACTTCTTAAACGTGAATTGAAACTAATTTTATAAACATCATTATACCTTGAGAATTAAGTGGAATAACTCTGAACAATACGAACCACAGATGGAAATAAACGATAACAATTCATTCAAGAGGGCTCTATCTAGACAGTAGGTAAACAATGGTAAATTAAAGTGGACTTTGTTCTTGCACTCATAGAACTTATAATCTAGAGTCACAGACAGACAAGCAAGCAAGCCACATTGTAGTTATACAATCTGGTAAGTACTAGAAAGAAGACAAAGCACGTTATGTTGGAAAATTTATGCAATGTGGTAGTTATTTATATAGCATGGTCAAGAGGTGGCATTTAAGCTGTTACCTGAAGAGTAAGAAAGAACAAGTCACACACAAAAAAAGGGAAGTGTCCAAAAGATGTTGTTTCTTCTTACAATATAAGTAAACATATAAAATATACATTTCGTATAAGGTAGGGACAATCATAACTAAAGCCAGCTGATCAAATTACCAAAATTCATTCAAAACTTTCAATTCTTATTTTGAAGACCCTCCAACTTCATATACACCTAGCTTTTCTCATTTCCAACATTTCTTCTGTGTTTGTGCTCTAAAAATACAATGGGAAGTAAACAGACAAATACCACCTTGGAAATCAATTTAGCACCTTTTACATGTTACAAGTTATCTATCATGGTTTCTGTTCAAACTATAACTTCCCCCAAAAAAAGTTTTGCTTCTTGAACAACGTCTACTCTTCCTGAACATACTGTTTCATTTAGAATATTATGAAAAAGTGCAGTCCCTACAGAAGAACTACAACATAATATGACAGCTCACAGCTATGAAATGTGCCTTGGGTAAAAAAACGTTTGTCTCCTAAAATACAACTATTTTGGTTAAAAACAATCTCACAATTTAAGTAAGGTAGCCATGTTCCTATACCAGCATTATAAAAGAATCCACCTACTGACCAATACTTATTATCTATTAATAGCAGTGATAAATTCTTACTATCTATTGTAGGTTTAGCATGTTAGGATACAGAAAATATCAGACTTAGTTTCATACAAAAAAAGACCTAGTTCCTAAACACCCAAATATCCTCAACTTTCCAACATCTTCAGATGTCGTTTCATATCTACATTATCCTTTGTCACTCAGTAAATTCCTGTTTGTCCTTCTTCATTGGAATACTCAGAACTTAATGAATTCTCCAAATGTAGACTAATATAAAACTATTTACACACTATTAATACATTCTAAGATTTCATTTCTCTCTCTGGCAGCCGTACCACATGTTGATTTGGATTGTGCTCTGAGTCACTAAGACCTGAAGGCCTTTTCATAAACCCTTCTTCTACTGCAAGATGTCCTCTTCCCCCATCTTTATACAACTGTTGTTTTACACACACACACACACACACACACACACCACCACTACCACCACCACCACCACCACCACCACCACCACCACCACCACCACCACCACCCCAGTCTTTATTTAAAACCAAAGTGCAGAATTTCAAACAGCTTTTTGAAATCATTTCAAATATAATTCTGTCACTTGGAGCAAGGGTTCATTTTCAAACTGTTCTACAGGGCCATGTGAGAAGACAGTTTCCAGACCTAACATCCTTTTCAAAGCTCAAGCCTTCTCCACTCAAACCACTTGTCTAATTACCAAGCAGATCAATGGGCCTTGAAAAAACATAGTTCTTGGAAGAACAGGTGCATTTTAATTAAAACAAAGGTCTTAAGATATATAATTACATGGCTTTTATATCACAAAAATATAGATCTTATTTTTCAAATTAAAAAAAAAGGAATACTGTCAACGGTCATGCCATCCTGAACAAGCCCAATCTTGTCTGATCTTGGAGGCTAAGCACGGTCGGGCCTAGTTAGTACTTGGATGGGAGATCACCTAGGAAGACCAAGTGCTGTAGGCATAAAAATAAATAATAAATAAAAAATTAAAGGATTGTAAGTTGATAAGGTCCTTGCAATCTATGAGGTCAACCAAGGGTTGCCTCACCTAAAAACAAACAAACAAACAAATTAAAATAAAAAATAAAAAAAAAAGGAATACTATTGGCAGAGAAGGCCAAAGCAAGCTTCTTTAAATCAAAAAACTCTGAAAGATAAGGAAGAATTAAATTACTCCTCTCCCCTCTTTTCACTCTGGATTGTTGTTTCTTCTCATAGTGTCCCTAGTGACTATGCCAGCACTGTGCTTATTAGCAGGCACATGGTAGTTGTCTGCAAAATTCACCAGAAAACAAACATGTTGGCAGTATTTACGACAGTGTGTCCCGTGTATGGAACCCTGCGGGAAACCTACTGTGAAGTTATATTTGGCAGGAGGTTGGGTTTCCAAAACTAAATACTGCCAAGTAAAGCCTCTCAATAGGCCACCCTGGGGTTCCAACCTTGGCAGCCCGAAATGGCGAGGCTATATAGAAACCACACAACTGTCCTTCAATTCATAAATACCAGGCTCATAAAAGGGTTTCTCAGAAAATACTTAACTGTTCTATTTATAGAACGAGGATTTACTACTAGTCAAAAGCAAATAAAAATCTAAGGCAAACATACTACAACCTGAAAATAAAGTAACATAAAACAGACCCATGGTCATCCTAACATGTAAAATCAATTCGAAACTAAGTCCTTTTAAGCAGCGGATCCTAACCTTTTTGATACCAGAGACCAGTGCTCTTATGAGAATCTAATGCTTGATGATCTGAGGTGGTGATGCTAGCCCTGGGGAGCGGCTGCATATACAGATGAAGATTTGCTGCTCACCACTTACCTCCTGCTCTGAGGTCCAGCTCCTAACAGGCCCCGGACTGGTAGGACTGGTACCAGTACACAGCCCAGGGCAGGGCTGAAGACCCCTGCTTTATTTCAAAGCTCTCTCAACCCCTGGAAGGATATGGAGATTGAGCTGGGCCAGGGAACTAACGCCCATGATAAATAGTTTGATCTCTAGATAGCTACACCTGTTTTAAATGGTGTCAGTGCTATAATTTAATGTCTGTACAGGGCCTTCACTGAGTGTAATTTCTGTATACTTTTTTATCCTTTGTTCACTTCTATTAACATCAAACTTACTATCTCACAGGATATTCAATTTCTTCAAGAGATCTCATGTACCCTAAACAGAATATTCAGAACATTTCTCATGGTATTAACTCTCACTTCAGTGTTCACATTATAGCCAATTTGACCAAAGTATGAGGTATTCTGGTAATCGCCAGACTCTTTTCTAGCAGCAGCTGCTTCTCTTCAGCAATGAAACAAGAGGTACCTTTATCTTATTTTCTTAGGTTATTAGAATATAACTTATCGGTAATGAAACTTTCATTACTAATTCTTATTCCAAGGCCTTATGATAGAAACCAAGTGTTAATTCAAGGAAGCAGGAATGTTACAAAAGAACAACATTTATTTTAATTTGGGTTACAGGATCCAACTAAAATCTAAGCCTGAAGAATTTTGGAACAGGAGCATTAAAATATCACACTCTAAAATGAAACTAACAGTCACAACGATGGATAAAAACAATCACCTATGGAAATCTTCCCAAGAAACAATCCACCAATAAGAAATGCAAAAAGTCTCAGTGTGAGACAATCATTTTAGGAAAGTCTCTAAAATATAAATACCATAAGATACACTGAAATGTGTAACATCTACGGCATGAATTTATAAACACAAGTTTTAGTAATAAATACTGAAACATCTAAAGGGAGAAATTGAAGCATAAAGAATTTACATCTTCTTTAAGTTTAGAGAAAGAGAAGGCTATGATTTAATGACTCATAATAATTCTCTAAAGAAAAATATCCACTTAGAAGTAAGTAGGGGGACCACAGAGTTCAAACCTAAAAGTTCAAACCTAAAAGCCAAACGAAAGGTTTTTTGCTCCGCTTCTGGCTGAGACAGGCTGGGGGTGTGGATGTGACATCTGTATCCAGCAATGTACAGTTCACAGAATATTTATGTTGATACTGGGAAAAAAGA
>CM053502.1:19232670-19276040 GCA_028627145.1 Eidolon dupreanum | reverse complement strand
GGGAGGGTTTATTTCTGTACTTTTCAATTTTATTCCATTGACTTGTCATGTCTACACTTCTATCAATACCACAGTCTTCATTACTGAGGCTTTGTAGTACATTTGAATCAGAAAGCATGGGTTCTCCCATTTCCTCATTTTTCAAGACAGTTTTAGCTATTCTGGGTCCCCCAGATTTCCATATGAATTTTAGAACCAGCATGACAATTTCCGCAAAAAAGCCAGCTGGGATTTTGACAAAGACTGAATCTGCAGATCAATTTCAAGAGAAATGCCACATTAACAATACGAAGTTTTCCAATCCGAGAACATGGAATGTCTTTCCACACTGGAAATGGAATTTTCTATTTCCTTTCCTATTTATTGCTAGTACATAAAAACAATACATTTTTGTATATTGATCTTGTATTCTGTAGCCTTGAATTCATTTATTACTTCCTTTTATTTCATTTTCCCGCCTATCTGTTCTGACTAGAACCTCCAGTACAACGTTGAGTAAAAGTGGCAAGAGTGGACATCTCTGTCATGTTCCTGATCTTATGGGGAAAGTAATCAGTATTCCTTCCACCTTAAAGTATAATGATAATACAGCTTTTCATAGATAGATGTCTATTATCAGATTGAGGAGATTTCTTTCTATTCCCAGTTTGTTGAATATTTTATTTGAAAATGTGATGGATTTTTTCAAATGTTTTTACCGTCTATTGAGATAACCATATGGTTTTAGTTCTTTTTTTCTATTGATACAATGTATTACATTAACTGATTTTCAACTGTTAATTGCCTCACCAACTTTTAAAATAGGTCTTAAAATAGTCTCCCGTTTATAGATTTCTAATATAACCTTAAAAAAATAGAAAAGTCCCTGAGGACTGACTCACATGGGCCTCAACTTCTCTGTCCCTTACACCAGGCCAAGAACTCGACTGATTCTCTGCTCTGCCAAGAGGACAGCACACTTTTCGATGGCACTACATTTGATGACAGGTAACAAGAGTCCTACCAAATAAGTTTAACAAAACCCAGGAATCTACAAAATAAAATGATTGAAGATTATGTCTGATTTGTTCTCCATTTTACCTTCAGTGCTTTTCACAGTGCTTAGTCATAGAATGGACACTTGGTATTTGATAAATGAAAAGGCCCTTTCAAACTTTCTCTTCCTTCTCCAATCTCTTCACCACACAAGCAGGAAGGAATAATAAAAGATCAATTCATCAACTATTAACAATACAGTCCAAGAATAAAATTAGTATGTACCAGAGCCCTAGTCACTACTGCTAAACTAGAAGCTGACATTCATTCTTATCTTTTCTGTATCTTACTCAAAGGCACATTAGGCCAAGCTGATCTCAGTGTTAGGGAGACTCACACAATTCATTTATTAGCACAAGGTTAGAGTGAAACTCCATTGCTACCAAGTCCAGTCAAAATAGCTATGCTTTCAAAAGTCCCTAAAGAAAGGCAAGTAGAAAATTCTTGGTGAAAGACACACAAATGACTAAGACAGATAAAAGATAGATAAAAAATTAAACAAAAAAAGGACATGGTTCCATAGTGTAGCAGTTAGCACATCTGCTTTACACGCAGGTCCTGGGTTCATGCCCCAGTGGAGCCAGAGTCCATGGTCTACAGCCATGCTACCCTGAACAAGCCTGATGTCTGATCTCAGCAGCTAAGCAGGGTCAGGCCTTGTTAGTACTTGGATGGGAGACCACCTAGGAAGACCAGGTGCTATAGATGTAAATAATAATAAGTAATTTTTAAAAAAATAAACCAAAAAAGAAATGTACCAGCCATAAAAGATTGCAGGCAAACAGTGGTCCTGATTTGTGTTCTGTCTGCCCCTGGGTAATTAGCAGTAGGAAAGAAGAGCTCAGGTGAAATATTAACAATGTTTACTATTTCACACTTTTCTCTGGAGATTATCCTCTCCCATGTCAGAGGGAAAGAAAGGAGGAAAGAGAATCAAGAGAAGCTGTGGGTATCTCTAGGGTAACACTCTGCCAAGGCTTCACACCCCACCCATATCCCTGAAGAAATCAACTCAGAGACTGCTTACTGACATTCACTCTATTAAGTGGTTCTCACAAATTATTAAATAAATCAGTAACTGTAACACTAATTCAATTCTCAAGTCTTAAAGTTTTTATAGACAATACTCACTTGTGTATTAAGCACCTTCCTAAAAAAGGGGGGGTTGAGTCCTTTAGAGAGCATGATGATTTTATTGATTAAACAATTTAAAGATATAGTAAAAGGCTTGCCCTTGCTTATATAATAAAATCAAAATTATTCTGAAGCTTAGTACTAAAACTCTCAAACTTAATTGAATTACACAAAATTTGGTAGAACCTGCTTTTAAAATGTGTTAATATGTAGGTACGGATATACATATAAGACATATCTATATAAGTACATAAAGCAAACTGTTAACAGTGATTACCTCTGTGGAGCAGAAAAGAAGATATAGAATGAAGGCAGGAGAAGGGAGAGACACAAAATAGTGTTAATAGGATGGAAGCACTTGATTTTTACTTTATACATAATTTTTTTTGGTTAGTGATTTCATAGGTGGGTTCCCCACAATATTCTAAAAAAAAGTTGTTGACAGAGTTAATGGTGTTGATTCTATTATCTTTAATGTAAAATCAAAATATTACCTCTGAAAATTTTTAATAATCTAAAATAGTAATTTCCACATGACCCTAAATAAATGAAACTGCACTTTACCCATAGTCCATTTCAGGAAACTTTGGTACAATGGAGTTGTTTTGTCCTTTTATAGCTTTTAAGGTTAAGAAAGGCCAGCCTTATAGCCAACCAGGCTTTATTTTTTAAAAGTATTTTTATTATGGAAGTGTTGATTCAACCCGTGTGCCCATCATTCAGCTTCAAAAATCAACTATTCAGGTGGGCTCTATTCATGGTCAAAATCCTGAGATGCTTGGGTGGATATAGCCAGATTCTCGGCAGCTATTTTCCCATACTTTTTCCTTAAAAATATAAGATAATTCTTATATTAAAAAGCACAAACACGCAATGAAGGGACCCAAATAGTGCCACTCTGTATGCTTCTCCATGTGTGCTCTGAAAAGAAGTCTAAAAGGAGAATCTTTTATCAGCAAATAACAATCACTCCGACTCAAGTTCAAACACATTTAAAGTAAATTCCAAAGTGCAACATGAAACTATCTCCTAATTATAGGACATGAGTAATCCAAAATACCAATCCCATTGTGGGCTGTTTCATCAACTTGTTTTTAGAAGTGTGAATACTACCTAACAGCTGAGAAAATTATTATGAGAAGGAAGAAAATACTTATTAACAAACTACATTTTTCGATTAGCCACGCAAAAAGGCTAAGGCTTGTAACTCTACGGAGTCCAAAATCCACTATAAATTTGTGAGCTTACTTTAACTGTTTGGGGAAATATTTGACATTGGAATTTTTTACCAATGTGCTTTTTAATGCAAGTCCTACTAGCAACTTCCCTAAAAATAACTTTTATTAATGAGAGCATATATTTTAGTTCACTTATGCTAACAGTAGACCTGTTCATAAAACAAATTCTCAACTGTTCTAAAAGTTGTTAGGCTACAAAGAAAATTCAGAGGAACCAGTGCCACAAAGTTCACAGAAGCAATTCAGCATAAAGACAACTCTCTGTTCAAAAGTAGGAAGGTTAAGGAACAGCCATAACACCCACACACCCAGAGAAACAGTATCTGGCCATTGATTCCTATGTCAGGATTACTGCAAGAACAAAAGGCCCAACTCTGTGTATTGATTTCACTACATTTAATAAAAAAAAAAAAAAAAAAAAAAGACTCATGTTAGCTATCCATTGACACATGGATCATTTTTCTAAAGTGAGCATTAAGAAGTTTCCCTGAGGGTAAGCTCTGAAGTCATTTAATAAGTATGGCAATTAAGGAATCGCAAGGCTGGCACAGAAGTACACATGGATTATTTATAAAAATAAAAGAGCTTTTTTTTGTTCCCTTAGGTCAAGAATATTGTAATGTGAGAAGTACTGGGCCAGCTCTTATCCACAAAAGTTCAGTTCCAAGTCCTCTGAAAAGTCCATCTCTGTTCTCCCTTTTCTAGCCTTAGTATTTCTTTGGATAGCAAACAGGAACAGAGTTCTGTCTCTTAGAAAATTCTTACCAAACTGCATGGCAAAAACAAAAACAAAAAACAAACAAACCCACACACACAATGATGGCTTTTTGCTGTCAGTTCAAATTTGGATAAAGGGGTAATTCCTTTTCTAACAGTATTGCTACTTACTTTGAATGCTTTGGGCTGCTCTGACCTGTTCTGACAAGAGTTGGTTTCCAAAAGCCACCAGATGCTCTATCTTCTGTGGGTGGGTGTCAGGACTATGGAATCCTGTCCATCTAGCAAGAAGCCCATCCTACCTCAAAAAGACTTGACTTCCCTCCTTTCAAGGCCAAGCATCAGTAATCCACTAAAACAACAGATGTTTCTCTAGCCTCCTGTCTGGCTATTGCAAACTGCTTTCTTTTCTCCCTACCCCCAGCCACCCTAAAATAGCAAGACCCCTGGGGGAGGGCAAACTGATCTTTTTCATTGCCACTGGTAAGCAATAAAAACCTGGAAAAAATAACTGGCACCAAATGTGTTCAAGCACCTCAGATGAGAGAAATTTACCAAAACCAAACTAATGCCCCTAATAAACCAGAAACTTTATTTGGGGCAAATGTTTTACCTCTCTGTGCCTATTTTTTTCATCAATAAAATGAGGATTTGGAACAGCTCTATCACTGACAAAAAAAAACAAGTTTGCACAAACTGACTGAGGACATTCCTTATCCCCCTACTTCAGCAGTATCCTAAGAGTGGAATTAAATGGTAAAGGAGTTAAAACTTTTGCTTTTAAAAAAGAAACCATCCTTCCACCCTCATCCCATCAACTCTGAAATTTACTGTAGAAGGAATCATTTAAGATTCATATAACATTCTACTCCTTCATAAAAACTAGCCAATCTGCCTGAAAGTAGGAAATAGCTCACCAGAGACTTGGCCACTTACCTTCTGACTACACTTAAATTTTAATCACTTGCAAGCCGGAGTAATCCACCTACACCTAATTCAGGCAGCAACAACCTCACTCGGGAAAGATAAGTTCCCAGAATGAGCCAGGGCTCTGCTACAGAATCCTATATTAGGGCGAGGACACTGCTGCTAAACTAGCTTCTTTCCATCACAAAGACAGCAAGAGGTCACATTTCCTTCCTGCTCTTCAGTAAGAGAATTAGTTTCTTGTCCCATTGACAAGGTAAACTCCACCCCTTCCATGTTTCAGTTTTTAAAGAAACAGGACCGTATTACTTCTCAATAACTTGTAAAGGTAGGAAAAATTCAAAAATATATATATTTTCCATTTGGCACAGAATATGGCATACAGAGGGGCACTAATTATTTCAAGCCTTATTTCCACACAGGAATCAGTGTGGAATAAATAAATAAAAGTTTTTTTATTTTTTATAACACCAGAGAAAATATAATTTAAGATCATAATGACAAACCTTTGCTGGAAAATACTTTTATTCATTCTTTCAATCAAACTGCTGTTTATTCCCCAAAATCAAAACATGAATCTTAAAACAGCTGGGATGTTTCTTATACAATATTCAAAGAAAGCAACATAATCAATGCTCAAAAAAATCTGAAAAAATATACACAAATAATGAACTTAGGTCTTAAGTCACCAGCTTGAAAAAAAACTAGTAGAGTAAAATGCATGTGAAAAATTTTACACACCGATTTCTTTTATTATGACTCCTTGAAGTACTCTGAAATAATAACAAGTATGTAGGTGGTAAATTCAACTTCATTTCCAGCACCCTGTGTTATAAGTATGTGGTTTATCTAATAACATCACAGCAAAAGGAAGCGACTGAGAATAAGAGAGGAATTCTGAAGGACTTTAAGAAAATAATGATCTCTGCAGATCTCAGTTTATTCTTTTTGTGAAATGTGGATAATACTGGCCATACAACTTCAAAGATTTCAGGATGGGTAACAAGTTGAGCTTTACTAACACAAATGGGACATTCCACTACGAGGTGCTTTCTGGGAAGGTAAATACACAATCATTTCACAATTTTTAAGATGGTTTTTGCTTTCTCATTAAAACAAGTTTCACGATTTCTACTTCATAGTTACTTTGGTAAACTGGTGTGAGTTATATTCTCCAAAAATACCACAATCCAACAAGTACCAATAGCATTCTTCTGTTCATTCTATTAGAATTTATTAACACTTGCTTGTGCCATCCATTATGCTACATGCAGCAAACAAGACAGACAAGCTCTCTGTCCTGTTGTAATTATAGGTAGAAAATTATCTTTTATTATCTCTTCAGGCTCATAATGTGACTTTGGAAGTTTTCTTTTGCTTGCACCGGAGTAAAGTCAGAAAAGAGGTCACTAATAGTAGAGTTTTTTTTTCAAGTCACATCCTGTCTTTGAACTGAAGTTTTCTTATGCATTAAAAATAGAGAAACACTTTAGTTAATAATAATGTATTAATATTGGTTAATTGAGACAAATGTACCATCATACTAATGTAGAATGTTATAGGAGAAATTGGGCATAGGGAATATACTCTATCCACCCCCACTCCCAAAATTTATTTGTGTAAGTCCTAACCCCAAGTATCTCAGAGTGTGATATCACTTGGAGATAAGATCTTTACATAGGTATAGGACTGATACCCTTATTAAAAGGAAAAATGTAGACATAGAGATATGCAGAGGGAAGATGATACAAAGAGACATAGGAAGGAGATGACTATCTATAAGCCAAGGAAAGAGGCCTGTTAACTCACAGGTCTCACTCAGAAGGAACTAAGCCTTAACAACACCTTGATTTGTTAATTTCTAGACTCCAGATTTGTGAGACAATAAATTGCTGTTCTGTAAGCCACCTGGTTTGTGGTACTTTGTTACAACAGCCCTAGCAAACTAATATAGGAATTCCATACTATCCTTGCAATTTTCTGTATATTGCAAAAGAATCGGGGCGGGGGGGGCGGGCGGGCGGGGTGGTGTCTGTATTTCAGTTATAAAGACCAAAGTAGACAGACAACTGGGAAATCCCTGCTTGATGGAAAGGAAACCCATAATCCCAATACACAGCAAGCAATCAAATAAGGACTAGAATCCAAGTTTCACTTAGTGTTTTCCATAATAAAATGTTACTTCAAGATGGGCATAAAGGTGGGTGCAAATGAGGGAATACGATGATACTTGTTGAGTCACTTTGTAACAGTGGACCAGGTTCTGCAGCTAGCAGTGGCTTTGACATCAAAAAAGAACTGGGTTCAAATCTTAGCTCCTCCAATGCTTAGCTGGATAAGATACTCTTAATCTTCCAAAAGTGACTGCCAGGGGAATTAAATTAATAAGTGTTTATTAACTGCTTGGGATACAGCACCATAAGCTATGTTTAGCTATAACCCCAGAGCAGAGATAGAACAACTCTGAGCAAACAGATTTTACCACCGATTCCATTTTCTTGCTATCAATAGTAATTAGATCTTCTTACACAGAACAATCGTTTTATACCTTTAATGGCTAAATTAGCATGTGTTGCACTGAAGAGGTGTATAAAAGCAAGAGCAGGTCATATTCTAAGGTTATGACCTTTGGAAAACATATTCCCTTGCTGCTCTATGTTAGCAGGGAAAATAAACAGCAACCTTGAGAGGCCATTCATTTGGAACTTGTTCATCACAATATCCCCAGCGCAGGCAACTTGTATCTTGTGAGAATTTGTTCAATGGATGTCTATTAAGCTCAAGACCATCTATGCAATTAAACTTTCATCGTTAGAGAAATAGAATGAACAGCATAGCATAATCGGCAACTTAAATAATCTCGACTCACTCAAGAGGCTCCTCTCCTCTCTCTCTAGAGGATGGTAACAGTAATTTTAGTTCCTGTGTTAAAAATGGGTGTGTGTTACCACTGGGGAATATTTTCTCATTTTTTTGAAAAAGAACTCTCATTACAGCAAATCTTTTTAAAAACTAAATTAAACAGCCAATCATGACATTTAACTATTTATTTTTTTTAAATGAGATTACTGTTACTAATACCGTGGGCTGACCCAATGGTACATATAGCAGACACCTTACAGTGCTTAAAAAAAAAAAAAAAAATTCAATCTACCAAGATTCTTATTTAGGAAACCTGGGAAAAAATGTCAAAACCAGTGGTTGATGGTCATTCTTTGCAGATTCCAAGGACTAGGACTATGGTGTCTCTTCATCAAGTAATCACCGCAGCAGTGATACACAGATATCCACTGTTTATTTTTTTACATGGAGTTCTACACAAAGCTTGTTTACAGTTCTATTAGGGGAAATAAGTTCTTTGACATCTACTATAGACATTGGCCTTTTATAAAATCAAATCATCTTCCTCAAATAAGTCTATCGCAAAGAGGTTTAGAGGGGGGAAAATTGTGTTTTAATTTATTTAGTTGTATGTTAATTCATCACTGGTTTAAATTGTTATGGGAGGATATTATTCAATAACTAAATCATATTAATTTATCTGTTCCTTCAGAAGTATGAGCTCTTACAGCTGCACTGTCCAATACACATGTGGCTACTGAACACTTGAAATGTGGCTGGTCTGAAGTGATAAATACTACAGAATCATGAATACTTAGTACAAAAATTAGAAAGTAAAATATCATATTAACTATTTGTATATTAATTACATGTTGAAAGGAGAATGTGTTGGATATATTAAATTACATAAAAATAAGTTAATTTCTTCTGCTTCTTTTTACTTTTGAATGTGGCTGCTAGAAAATTAATTACATGTGGCTCACACTAAACTTCTCTTGGACAGTGCTGTCCTAAAAGGTAACAAAGATTACGTCTTTTCAAATGCTCCAGTCTGAACCTGATCCCAAATTATGTAGTCACTTTTGAATTCATCATTTATTTTTGCAGTTTCTAGTCTCTATCCACTAAGAAAACCCTGTTGAGATAACCACCTGATGTCTTTCCATTTACATCTTTACTTCACCAGGTAAGCTGAGGGGGGAAAAAGAGAGATGTCTTAAATACACACGCATCTCTACCTAAGAAACTAAAAAATGATTTCAAGATTCTATCATTTTGGATCTTACCCATCACCTGAGTCTACAAAGGAAATCAAGAAGAAGCCAACCTGTTGCTTCCATTTAAAATGAATTAATTAAGGCATTATTCAAAGCTATCTAAATCTGGAGACAATTCAACCACCCCAAATCAATGCAGATCCAACTCAACCAGAACTTAGTTCAGATATATGTGACCAGTGCAGCTCCCCTCTGGGATTTCCTCCAGGAAGAGCATATAATATACATATAGAAATAAAATAGGTCTATTTATTCCCTAGGACATCTGGTGTATTTGTTTAAAAAAAGGGGGGGGGCAGGGGGATGAATGCTCTGGCTTGCCATAGTTTCAAAATCCTCAAAAGGTCTGACCCCTGAATACTTCTCCAACATCATCTCAGACCACTGTCACCCCTTGCAATCGCTCTCCCGAGCCACAATGGCCTTCTTTCTATTCCGTGAACAAGCCAGGTATTTACAGTCTCAGCACCTTTACACTTGTCACTGTCTCCACATAAACGTTCATCTATAGCCTCAAACATGGCTGGCTCCTTTCTCATCCTTCAGCTCTCAGCTCATCATCTACCTGAAAAGGTCTTCTTCCTTTAGTATATTATCTAGTGAAACCTCACTCATCTCCCAACCGCAAGTTATCTTGTGGACCTATTTCTTTCCCAGCACTTATGAAAATCTGAAATCTTATCTGCATCCAAAAAACTAGAAAGTAAGCTCTCAAGAACAGGGGTGGTATTTATCTTGTTCCCTGCTTGTTTCCCTAGCACAGAGAACAGACACTGTAACAAGCACTGGAGTGCCTACAGACTGAATCAAAAAAATCAAAAGTGGCCTTAGAAGACAAAGATAAGAATCTTAGAGGTTAAAATCCAGTACACTTATTTTAAAAATTATGCCAACTGGCTTCTTATGTACATAAGCTTCTAATCTTTATTTTTTAATTTCCAATACATGTCTCTTAAACACCTGCCATATTTCTGTGTGGATAAAAATAAGAAGTATGGAAATAATTATACTTTGCTGAGGATGGAGAGGAAAGAAAGACTTGAATCACTAAGTATTTAAAGATGAATAAGGCTAAAATAATAAAACCACTGAGTAATAACACAATTAGACAGATAAATGGAACAAAATACAAAGTTTAGAAATATACCCAATAATACATCTTTACAAAAGTGGCTTTCAGAGAGCCCTAGGAAAATGGATAAATCAACAGTTGGGATGACTGATTAACAGCATGGTACAAAAAATTAGATTCCATCTTCTTACCATAAACAGAAAAAATTCTAGTTATATTAAAGAAATGTAAAAAAGCAAGCCATTAAAAAGGAAATATTAGTGTCTATTTGTTAGGCCTATCTAAATCTACTTTAAAAATTATCATTAATTTTCTCAGATAAAAGATATTGTAGTCACCATAGAAGAACAGGCATGCAATAATAATAATAATAAACAACAATATACAGGCACCACTCTAGGTGCTTTACATATATTAATTCACTTAACTTACAACACTATGAGGTAGATACTTTTTATTTACGATACCATTTTACATACGCAGAAACTATCTACAATCCTAAATATTATGCTATTGCACTTCTCTGCTTCATTTAGAGAACACAAGGTACCCTGAAAACTAAAAATATAAGAACATAAATCCAGCAATTCCACTTCCGGGTATTTAATCCAGAATAACTGAAATTAGGATCTTAAGGAGATATCAGCGCTTTCGTGTTCACTGTAGCACTATTTACAATAGTCAAGATGGGGGAAAACCTAAAGATGAGATGAAACCATTGACAGATAAATGGATAAAGAGAACATTGTATATACATGCAATGGAATACTATTCAGTCTTAAAAAATAATTCTGCACTATGTGACAATATGGATGAACCTTGAGGACATTACACTAAGTGAAATAAACCAGTTACAAAGACAAATAGAGTATGATTCCACTTACATGAGGTGTCTATACTAGACAAACTCTCAGATTCAAAGAGTAGAATGGTGGTTGTCGTGGAGCTAGGGGAAAGAGAACTGGGCAGTTACTAATCAATGTGCACCAAGTTTCAGTTAAGTAAGGTGAATAAGCGTCACGCAACACTGTACCTATAGTCACCAATATGTTATACACTTAAACATATGTTAAGAGGTCGATCTCATCTTGTTTTTATCACAATATCATAAATAACTCCTATCATCCATGATGTTAGCAAACTAAAAAGCCTTTATGAGGTGGGGAGGAAGTGGTAATTTATTGCAACTGGAACCCCCAACTCACATGGGAAAATGTAAAGAACCAACTGCCAGTTTGTCCTGACAGCTGTAGGAGATACAAGTTCCTGCAAATGGATAAAAAAGTCATAATTATATCTTATAGGGATTGAAGTTATTTAGAGTTATATAAAGCAGGACTAATTAAACAAAATTCTTGCTGAATATGAAAAGAATACAACAAGTTAGAAAACACAGACAAGGAAATCTCTCAGAAAGTAGAAAAACACAGAAAAGAGAATAGCAAAAACAAAAAAGATAAATTTGGATGATCAGTCCAAAAGATCTAAGGTCCAAATAATTCTAGAAAAAGAGTAAAGAAAATAAAGGAGGGAAAAATCAATGACATAATTCGAGAAAATTTCCCAGAACGAGGGAGATAAGTTTGACCCTACTGAGTGACCAGAACATTGGACGAAAACAGCTACACCAAGAACATCATTATGAAATTTCAAAACACTGGGAAAAAGAAGCTTTTAAGTTTCATAGAGTTACATACAGGTTATATGCAAAGGTAACTCGCATCACACCAACACTGAAAGCCAAAAAGCAATAGAGCAGTATCTTTAAAATTATGAAGCTAAATTATTTCTAAACTAGAATTCTATATCCAGCCAAGCTAATGATCAACACAAGGGCAGAATAAAGGCATTTTTAGATATGCATGTCTAAAAATTTTACCTCTTGTGTACCCTTTACTCAGGAAGCTAATGGAGAAAAGTGCTCTTGCAAAAGAGATTAAATCAAGGATATAGGAAAAGATAATGGGATCCAGTATAAGACAGGAAAAACCATCACAATATCATCAGATGCTGGGATGGCAAGTATGACAGGTAGGCAGCTACCTAGAACAGATAAGAAGGTATCTCCAAAATAAAATTTATAATATAGCTAAAATGCTTAAAGTACTAAGGAAGATTTACTCTTCTGGGTAGAGTTTAGAGAGGAATTACTGATAAAAACATAGAATCTAAGCAAAAGAGACCAAAAACAAAGATAATAAAGAAAACAAAAAAAAGTTGTGCAAAAAAGAAAACCACAGGATTAAGATGATTTGGCTATGAATAAACTATATATAACCATAATACTGTCAACAGTGAATACTACACTAACCAAAATTACATTATAACCAGAGTGATAATACATGTGGATGTGTGAGGTGGTCAGGGAATTCTTCCAGAAAACCCCTACTATTCGAGGTGGCAAGTTAACAGATAATACCAAAACTGGAAAATCAATAAATAGCAAAATAAGATTATTTAGCACTAATACCAAAAGAAACAGTAAAGAGTTGGAAATGACTGCTTCTAAGGACTCGGAAGGGGGAAGGGAAAGATTACTGTTTTTTTTGTTGTTGTTGTTGTTGTTTCCTTTTTCGGGGCGGGAAACTGCTGTTTTTCATTAAAAGCCCTGTGGAGCTGACAGTCTGACATATCTATGCATAGGAGTTTTCCATTAATAAAAAGTAAAACAAAAAGTACAACTACATATAAAAAATGCTTTTTAAGTTAATAAAAGGTATTATGGGAAAGGATCAAATGTATACAGGAATTTATCAGTGTCCATTACATAGTTATCTAAGGCAGGGAAAAATGAGAGAAAAACCTAAACATCTACCAAAAAAGAACTAATTAAATTATACGGCACAGTCATGATCAAATGCCATGAGTCATTTAAAAATGCAGATAAATATGCCTTATTGTTGAAATGTACAGCTGAAACTTACCGGATTTCGGTAACCAATGACACCACAAATAAATGAATGAATGAATGACTGAATGGGCAAGCAAGCAGAGAAAAACTTATTCTTGTTAACAAGAACCAGGTGATAAAATACAAACTCAATTTTGATTAAATACATATATCCAAGTAACATATTCATGCAGAGACTATTTGCCAAAATATTAACAATAAATATATATAATTCAATTCTACAGATGACCTTTTTCAATATTTCCAAATGAATAAACATGTGTTAATGAAGAACTCAAAAGTTAGTTAAAATAAAAAAGAAACTAATTCTACAACTTAGAAAAGAATCAAATTAAAGGAACTGAAGAGAGCAATGCTACTTATCAACTTACTTCAGTTCGTCAAACTGAAAAAACTGCTTAATAAAAATCCAGAACTTCCATTAAGGAATCAATAAACAATCAACATAAGACAGGTTTTATAAGTCAGTAAAGTTATTAGTTTCATTTTTTTTTTTTTATTAGTTCCTTCTACCACCACACATTTACCTTATCTGAACAATGATTCAACTTGCACTGGATCCCAGACACTACCTCAAAGGAACACTGGCAGTGCTGCTGGCTTCTCCAATTTACAGTCAGGATACACTTCTGGAATGAGAGGAAATAAAGTGATAAAATTGCAGGTTGCATCATGAAATACAAACGCTTGAAATCTGTAAACGAAAACTCTACTCTAGCCCTCAACTTCACTCCAAGTGGACTTCAGCTTCTCTTTCAAAGTATATAAGCCTGAGAGTCTCAAGTCTGACACATGGTTTCATCTATCCAACTTCCTGTATAAGGCTGCAGCATGGAAAATTAAAATCATCTTCTAGTAGTACCCTGATACTTTTACTGGTAACATTTCAGGTTCGACTGTTTGTGTTATGCGAAACTAATTCACAAACTCCATACTTCCACCTGGAGAATTACTTCAGAAGAATTAGATACCTGAAACAAAAAAAAATTAACTAAAGCATACTGAACTAAATTTAACAAATACATTTCAAGTTAAAAATAACTCCCCACCCTCATCCCTCAAAGCACCAATAAATAAATAAATAGCCACCCTTCTGATCCAGTTGTTTAAATATTCCCAGATCTAAACATTACTAACATAGCCACACATCAAAGCTAGGTAGAGTGTTGACCAAAACAAACAAGAAAATGAAGTCCAAGATGGACAAGCTCATGTACATAGTTAATATAATCATTCCCGGCTTATTAAAGCTTTATGGTTCATTTACCGTACTATAGAGCAAGAAGGAATTCACCATTCAAATAATCAAATAATCTGAGATGGAGGCTTGACAGTAATCTTTTTTATTCACTTACTCAGCATTCACTCAGTCACGGATATCCACTTTTGCTTTTTCTGAAACGTGTGGCTTGCACATAACTGAACCTTTGCCTATTTAGCCAGGAAAGAAAGGAATGTATTTCTTTAAACTATGGTCTCTTGATACATGTGGAACCCTCAGCCTAGAATGCTTCCTCCCCCCACCAAACTCCTACTCATTCCTCTAAGGATCTCTGGCTCACCCAGGCAGGGTCAGATACTGCTTCTCTATTACCCTAAATACATCTCTCCTTACATTCACCTCATTCAATCTGTAATATGTCAATTTCCCTAACAGTGATACCTGTCTGCTGAGTAAACTGATTACTCAAGCAATGAACTCTTGATCTATATCAAAGGTAATTGGGTAATTAACATTACAAACAGGAAACAAAAACCTACTCTTAAAACTGTGAGATAAGAGTGTTTTATCCAGATGAAATTAGTATTCGGTCAGACCCTTTACCAAATTAATAATAATGCTGACCTATATTTACCTAAAATAAGAACTATTCCAATACATCCATCTTTAAAATACTAACCAGACAGGAAATACATAAAATCTCTATTTTACTACCTGTCATGTTTTTCCTATTAACCAACCTCTTCTTGGATGTTGGAAAGAATTTTATCATACCAGCAAGTCTTCGATTTTCCATTGTCACAATCAGCAGAGAAGCAAATCTGAGGCTCTGACCCTTAGTTATTCTTTGACAGTAAGGGCATACCTCCACCAGTTTTTACGCACACATATGCCCCCCCACACGCAACTTGTCCTGCCTGTGTCACCTAGACAGTCACAGGCATACTTTTTGACCCCTATCTCCTGAACCACCCTTAGTCAGATATCGGTAAATATTAGCAAGGACATCCCAGAACTGCTGACCATATATTTTTCCCCTTCTATTTGTCCACTTATGTATCTACAACATGCTAGGCTCTATTCTAGACAATGGAGATTCAACAATTAAATTTCTTCATTCCTGGAGCCTACATTCTATGGGGTAGATGGGGGCAGATAAGAAATAAGTATTATAATTTTATATAAGGTGGTCAAGGAAGATCTCTCATGAGGCAGTTGAATAGAGACTTAAAAGAGTATGCTGTGCCTTATCTGAAAACACAGGGAACCAGATAGAAGAAAGAGCAAGTACAAAGACTTTGGGGAAAGGACATGCTTGGCATATCCGAGGGAGAGAGAAAAATAGAGTGGTGTCAATGCAAAAAGTTGCCAGAGAACACTTAGAAGATCAGGTCAGAGACAGGAGTGAATGGACAGGGCCCCGTGAGCTGTCGTAAGGACTTTGGTTTTTCTCTGGGTAATATGTGCAGTCAGTCACTGGAGTGTTTTGAGCAGAGAAGTGACAGGACCAGAATTATGTTTCAAAAGGATAATCTTGGCTGCTGAGTGAAGAACAGACTTTAACAGGGAAAAGGCAAAAGAAATGGGTAGATACTGCCTACAAATAATCCAGGTAAAGGACAGCAGTGACTTGCTTATGCCAGAGTGTAGCTTAGAACGCTCCTACATTTCATAAGTTACTAGACTAGACCTCACATAACATAGTTCCTAAATACAAACAATGGGTGACCACTAATATTCTAGGACCACAGCATTTACATGTCCTATGGTTAAAGAAGACTGAAATTCTTTTATCTCACCTTGGGCACCCTGGCAATTTTTTTATTGAGATAAAGAACACAAGGAAACACAAGAATGATCTTGCTTGCTCCTATGAAGTGAGGTCAAAGACAGTTCTTTAAACCACCAGGCACATGCTTCTATAATACTTACGAACGAATGTGTTCCAGCTTCCAAAGCATGATACCAATAAATAAAAGTGAACAAAAGAGGATGGTGTCTTCTCAAGTTAACTCGAGTTTCCAATAAATAACAAAATTTAATCTTAGCCACTCCTCATTGAAAAAAATAAATTAGGAACTGAAAGACTGTGACAGCTGAGCAAATAAACCTTTATAGAGAACTATGCCTTGTCTGCTCCAAGTAGCTTCCTGTGGTGTCAGCCAGAATCAAGACTGAATCTAAGACTGCTGAAATTACTATGAATGGCTTTGGAGAGAAAGCTACTTCACAATGGGTCATGTATAAAAAGCATTCTACACTGAGGGGGTCAGCAAATGATGGCACACAGGCCAAATCCAGCCCAACCTGTTTTTACAGCACCTATTAACTAAAAATGGGTTCTACATTTTTAAATGGTTGAAAAAAGATTATTTCATGATGTGTGAAAATTCTATTTTAAATTCCAATTTCAACATCCATACATCCATGATTAATTTTATTGGAACACCGCCAGTTCATTCTTCTGCAGATAGCTGCTTTCATATTACAACAGCAAAGCTGAGTAGTTGGAATAGAGGCTGCAGGCAGTAGTCTCACCCCTTAGCACTGCTACAAAATTCAGTGATGCTGTTATAACTCAACAGCATTTCAAATACCATGCATTCCATCTTATCACATTTTATTATTCTGCTTAAATTACTAGTGCATATCCATTACATCAAAACAAGAAAAGTGGACTTTCAATGTTACCCATTTAGGGTACAGTGTGGAGTGTGGATTATTTCATTACTGAATTAGCTGCCAAAGCACTGTTTATTATGAAATGACACTGTAGCTGTGCCAAGAACATAACCTATATCAACATTATCAAACTAAGCACTCATCACAATACTCCCAACTCACAGAAATCCAACTAGTGAAAAAATTTAAAAATTTAAAACAATATCCTATTACAACATAAAATCTTCACAAAAAGAAAAATAAAAATGAGGCTACAACCAATGAATGGTTCATTTGTTAGCATAACAAGGAAAACTGCTACTACTATATTATACTATTATTAAATTACTGTAATTATAATGAAACAATTAAATCATGCTTGACTGCAGCAGCCCAAAAAATGTGCCCAGAGAAAATGAACTTGCTTAAGACTTTTGGCTTGAAGAGTTAAGAATAATGGGAATAACATCAGTCATAAAAAATAAGGCAAGTAGAGTGGAAAGGTGCTGACCTAATAACTGTAGGAATGAGTGAAATAGGGAAGAATAAAAGCAAAAGGAACTGCACAGAACCACTGTAGTCTAGTTGTGAAAACTGTTTCCCATGGGAGTTTAGGTTAACAATTCTGAAACCACTGTATGTGTATACTGGAATTAACAAATATATGGATGGCAGATGGTGACAGCCTAATTTCTTATGGTCAGGAGTGGGAGGTTATAGACAAGAAAGAGGAAAAGGTTAGAGTGATTAACATGGTACTAGATTAGAGCTGGAGATATTGATATGAACTCATATTTAGCTTAATATAGATACAAATGGGACACATACAGAAATATCAGAAATATTCAGATATTTCTATATGTATATAGAATGTGTTGGTATACACAGTTCCTATATGTATATATACACATCTCCTACAGGTACATGAACTATTTGTGTTAATATACATATATATTTCCTTGCTGTCAGCTGAGAAGACTTAGAAGCAATGGGCACACCTAGAACTCAGATCTTGATTTCTAATACCATTCTCCAATTAAAAAAAAACTAGGGCTCCTTGGAGAAATGGCTGAGTCTAAGGCCGAGGCAGGAATATAGGATGAAACTGGAGTATCTTGTTGGGCCAGAAAGGAAGTGCTTTAAAAAAAAAAAAAAAAAAAAGCCACAATGAAGAGGCTATGTCAAAAAGACACTCCCATCCAACTGAAAGAGCTCTCAATATTCAAAATCGGAAAAATATGAACAAAATAAAGTAGTATCAGAGTGTAACTCCAAGTATAAAATATCCATGAGTCCATATTAATAGAAATAAATGCTAAACAAATAAATGGGTGAAGGGACCAAGCTCCCACACAGAATTCCAAATAATTCACATATATATTCTCCCTCCAAAGAGGTAGAACATAACTCTCCTCTCCAAGTAACTTCTTTCCAAAGAGTACAGTATGGAGGGAACAGGAGGGGGTAACCTGCATTGGAGAAATTCTGCCAGATGATCAAGGTTAATATCAACAACGAGTCACGATGATAGCATGTATTCCTTGATATCATGTGAGGAAAATGGCACCTTACCTCCGTGGTCTTTCTCCCCAAAACCTGTTAATACTGCTCTAATGAGAAAAATATCAAATTCAACTGTCATTATCACCAAAAACAAGAAAAGTCTGAGAAACTGTCACAGCCAAGAGGAGCCTAGAGAGACAACTAAATGTATATCCTAAATGGGATCCTGGAACAAAAAAAAAAAAGGATATTAGTTTAAAACTAAAGAAATCTGAATAAAATACATATGGATTTTAGTTAATAAGAATATCAATATCAGTTCATTAGCTGTGACCAATGTACCATACTAATGTAAGATGTTAACAGGGGAAATGCATGTGTGGTATATATGTACTTTTTCTGATTTCTTGTAAATCTGAAACTGTTCAAAAATAAAGCATTTGTTTAAAAAGAACAAAGGCAAATGATTTTAGTGGTGTTCCTTGGCTCTTGATGATTTGACAGATAATACTGATACTGCTCAGTTGTTTACTGGAGAAGTCAATACTGAGTCTGAAGTGACTCAAGAGTTAGCCTCCATGAATAGTCTGTGTGGAACGACTACAGATGAGGCTTTAAAAGAACACTAATTCCACACAACCTGAACTTGAATCTGATAACGTCTCACAAATGAAGGGCTCAGCTGAACCAACTTTAAAAAGCTTGTGACAATGTAAAATTTTAACCAGGAAAATGGATTGCTCTAAAAACTTGTTTAACCACAAATCTTATTTACTGAGAGAACTACTGTCATGTGTCAAAGTAAACCTTGTAAATGGAGCTTTCCTTCTAAAAGATCTAATTCAGCTGTTTGACTCATTCCCTCCCTGATTTAGCAATCCTGCTTTCTACTTCCAGTGAATTCGGTTTTGGATTACTATTTTTCCAATTTCTCATGCATTAAAGTTCAGAGACTTAAGCCTGGCGAAAAGGTACAAAAGCCACTATACGAAGGTATAAATGTAGAAAGGCCACAAACAAGTCAAGACTTGAGAGTCAGAATATTAATGAACACTAAAACCAATCATATGAAGAAAGTAAAACTAGAACCCCTATATCTCGTACCTCAGACAAAAATAAACTCAGAGTGGACTAAAAAACCAAAAGCAAATAAACATTAAATGTGTAAAGCTTTAAAACTTTTAGAAGAAAATACAGAATATATGGATGAATTCAGGACAGAGGATTTCAAATAAGATATTACAAGCATAAATCATAAAAGTAAAGCTTGACAAATATCTGTATGCGTTGGAAAATCAAAATGAACCCACCTACTAGGAAAATATATTTGCAATACATATACCCAAAAGATTAAAATTCAGACTCTAAACTAGAGAGAGAACTTCTACAAATCGATTAAAAGGCAAAAAAATTCAGTCTACGGCCATGCCACCTTGAACAAGCCCGATCCCATCTTATCTCAGAAGCTAAGCAGGGTCACACCTGGTTAGTACTTGGATGGCAGACAACCTAGAAGACCAGGTGCTATAGGCATAAAATGAATGAATGAATGAATAAATAAAGGATTATAAACTGACAAGGTCCGTGCAATCTGTGAGGTCAAGTAAAAAAATAAATAAAAGGCAAAAAAATTCGATTTAGGTAAAAGATTATTTCATAAATATTTACTAAACATTTACTATATGTCAGGCACTGTCCTAGACACTAGAGATAAAACACTGACAAAATAAAATCTCTGACCTCATGAGGGGGTGAGACATACAAACAACTATACGCTATGTTTCAAATAATGATAAATGCTAAAAATAAAGTGGGGTAAAGGGATAACAGGCAATTCAAAAATGGGGATACCTATATCGCTATACATAAGGATATTCCTCTTCACTAGCAATCACAGAAATACAATTTAAAACTACAATGAAATATTACATACTCATAATAGCAAAATTTTTTAAGTCTGATACTATCAAGTGTCGTTAAGATGTGTAGCAACAGAAATGCTTACACTGAGTATAAATTAATATAATCCCTCTGGTGAATAATGTGACGTCTAATAAAGTCAAAGATGTGCACATCGTATAATCCTGCAATTCTACTTTTATATATAAACCCTTGAGAAACTCTCCCAAGTTGGTACAAAATATATATAAGAATATTCTTGGCAGCACTCTGAATACAAACAGGAAAATAAGTAGAAAGTAGCACATACAACGGATACTATACAACAGTAAAAATGAAGAATAAGATACCATGAATGAATCCCACAAACACAGCAAAATCAGAAGAGTGGTTCGGGGGGGGCAATAATCCTAGATTTAACTATGGTGGTAGAGCCTTCTCTCTTAAATTTATTAAATTTATCTCTTAAATACATGGGCGCTAACTGAATTATTCTTTGCACTTTTTTTTTTTTAAATAATCAAAAGGGAAGTTTTTTAGAAAATGGATAACACTCCACAGAGCGTGGTCTCCTTTCAGAGGCAGAGCGTAAGAGGAACTAAAAGACAAGGACAGTGAGAGAGAGAGAGTAGAGTGCTAGAGAAAGTGTGAAAGAGACCTCTTTGTACTTTTTTGCACGTCTTCATATTACATACTTTTTTTTAAAAACGTGAAAATATTTACACAATGCTGTACACTGTGGTTGTGCTACCTTTGGACTTCCTTTCCCAATCCCTTGTCTAGAGAAAAAAAGATTAATATAATGTCCTATGAGAGACAAAAAAAAAAAAAAAAAAATACAAGCATTCCCATGTACCTCACAAGCTTCTTGGCCACACACATTTACACTTTTGCAAAAAAAGTTCTAAAGATTGAAACAGGACCCACAAAGCAATATTTTTAAGGTCAAATCAAAGAAATCATTCCACAGTGAAGGATAAACGTATGAAGGCATATATTGAATACAGGCAGAGTGGTTAAGAACGAGAGCCTTCCAAACACATGATGGACCTGGATTAGTGTATAAATCCTGACTCCACTTCTCTGCAGCCTTGAGCACGGTATATAATCTTACTAAGTTTCCTCATCTCTAAAAAATAGATACACTAATCTTATAAATTTGTCATAACAAATGAATTAATGAACATACATAAAATACATAACATATTGTATTTTAAAATAGCAATTTGAAAAATTAAAGTAAGTTGGAAGGGAGGGGATAACAATGGACAGACTCAATAATGAGAATTTTATTTTTTCAAATTGTTTCAGTAGTAAATCAAGGTTTTATACTTCATGAAGACTTTTTCCCCAGCAACACTCTTACATAACCACCAAACAATAAATCATATCCTTAAAGATATTTTCGTTTCCAGAATCACCTTCAAAAACCTAAGCTGATGACAAAAATACCTGTACAATGGAAAGCAGAGCTAAATCCCTAGAATCTTGTCTAATTCCATGAGGTCCAATTCAGGTGCCAACTACTCAGAGAGAAAAAAAATACACTACATGCTTGAAAATTAAACTTGAAACAAGAAATGTAGTTAATAAAAAGTTTTAAAACATTTTCAACAGAAAACTAAATTATTCAAGTTACTATACAAAAAGCTGAGTTTTAAATACGCAATGCTTTATGATTGATGCAAGACTTAAAATTTAGATTTGAACAATGGTTTCTTACACACTAAAAGGAGTAAAGGGAGGAGGACGAACAATCCAAAAGATAAAGCCTGTATATACCCCTTACAAGTCTTTTGCAGCAATATTTCGTACTCAACAAAGAAACCAAAGATTCTGTCCTCCTCAGAAAGCACTTCTTGTTGGCAGCTCTGAGGCTAGTTACCAGAATAAAAACAGGTGAAAAGGGCAAGGTCAAAATTCCAGCTAGAATAACATAGGGCACATAAAGTTACAGCTCATGTATACACTTGACTAGCATATAAAATCTTAGTTTCCTAATAACCACAGTAATAATTTAGTTGACAACTCTGAAATTAATTTATCTTTCACTTACATTCATGGCTCATGTAAGCAAATACCTGAATAAGTTAACAATGAGAGTAGGTATCAAGTTTTATCAGGAAGCTTACACTTTGGGTTAATCATGTTAAAATTTTTTCCATTAAGCTTTCTTCTCTTAAAGAGATGTCACAAAAATAATGATCATAACTGATATGACAAAGCATTTGCAACAGTTAAAGACATTCTTCTGTATAACTCATTCAATAAATTTCAGATCCATTGCTTCTAAACCAAGAGTCCAACAATGATTTGTTGAGAGACTATTCACTGCAATGGCTAAACTCAAGTGGAGTTTAAAATAATTACATTTGAGTCTATGGCCATGCCACCCTGAACAAGCCAATCTCGTCAGCTAAGCAGGGTCGGGCCTGGTTAGTACTTGGATGGGAGACCACCTAGGAAGACCAGGTCCCGTGGGCTTAAAAAATAAAAAATAAGGGATTGCAAACTGACAAGGTCCTTGCAATCTGTGAAGTCAACCAAGGGTTGCCTCACCTAAGTAAATAAATAAAAATAAAATAATTATATTTGAAAGTTTCTACTATGTTCAACTAGCACTGTTTACTCAACTGTTAAAACAGCACTAGAGGTCCTCAGTTCCATTTGTGCTTAAACTTGCGTGACACAAGATTTTCATCACTTTCACACATCCAAACCATTTAACCATTTAGTAATAAATGACAGTAGGTGACTATTCTAAGTATCATAAGATACTGAATTTATAATTTTTCAGGTATTATTTATATTACTGCCAAATATATACGCTATAATTCTCTCAAAGGAAGGAAGAAATGTGTATTTTCATTTTAAAGATAAAGATACAAAAAGCTAGACAAATATTATCAATTCTGAAATATATTCTGTCATTCTACTTGCATCAAGGTGAATAAAAAAGCCTTTGTCAGCTGGTGGATTCAAGTCTATTATTCCTGAATAGGAGTTAAATAATTTAACTTTGGATCTTATAAGCATGACACTGACACATAGATGTTTTATTATCTGAGGACTCTGTCCTAATTTATTGGTCAATCTACTCCCTGGACCCTCATTCTGAGCATTATAGCGCAGTGGCTGAATGGAGGTTCAGAGTCAGACCTAGGCTAAAATCCTATGTCCCTAAATTAACCTTTTCTGCATCAGCTTCATCATTTGTAAAACAAACAGCTCTTCACTTACCTTTTAAGGTACAGGACTAAATGAGATAATGCATGTAAAGTCCTTACATAAGCATTTACTCTGAAAAAGAACTCAATCTATGTGTTTCTTTATAATATTTAGGCTGACCTTACATCCAGGTTTGCTCAAGATAGTCAGTTTACACCTGTTGTCCCAGCATATTAATAGCATCCCCCTCTCAATAGTGTCCTGGTTCAAAAAGATACAATTATATGGTTACAATATAAATTTGGCAAAGTAAATATAACTAAAGACAATCATTAAATGTGAGGAAGAGAGCTATTCCCGACCCAAGCACTTGTAAATTACAGAAATAATGGTCACATTTCAGTTGTGTAAATTTTACCTCCCTCTCCCCCCCCCACAAAAAAAAAAAGGGAATCATAAGCAAATACTATATTCTAGCTATTTATTGGCATGTTAAAGTGTTCAGATGTGAAAGGTACTTGCACCTACAACTTAACTTTAAAATGCTTCAAAAAGACGGGAAATGGGCAAAAGACTTGAATAGACATCTCTCCAATTGCCATAGGCACATGAAAAGATACTCTAAATATCACTCACAGGGAAATACAAATCTAAACTATGCTACCACTTCATACCCATTAAGATGGCTATCAAAAGTGTTAGCAAGGACATAGAATAAAAGTACAGTATAGCAGTTCTTCAAAAAATTAAACAGAGAATTACCATATGATCCAGTAATTCCACTTCTGCATACATGCAAAAGAACCAAAAGCAGGGTCTCGAAGAGATATTTGTACACATACATTCGTAGCAGCATTATTCATGATAGCTAAATGTGCAAGTGACCAAAGTGTCTATTGATGGTTGGATAAGCAAAATGTGGTACATTCAATGAAGTATTACCCAGCCTTAAAAAAGGAAATTCTGATATGCTACAAGGTGGATGAACCTTCAGAACACCATGCCAAGTGAAATAAGGTAGTCACAAAACGAGAAATACTGGATGATTCCACTGAGCAAGTCATAATCTTAGATACAGTCTATAATAGCCATGCCACCCTGAATGTGCCAGATCTCATCTGATCTCGAAAGCTAAGCAGGGTCGGGCCTGGTTAGTACTTGAATGGGAGACGACCTAGAATACCAGGTGCTGTAGCATTAAAAATAAAAATTAAAAAATATATAAAACCTTATTTAAAAAAAAAAAATCCTAGAGATAGTAAGTAGAATAGGGTTGTCAGAGGCTGCCGGAAAGAGAGAATGGGGAGTTACTGTTTAATGGGTATAGAGTTTCAGCTTAGCAAGATGAAAGAATTCTGTAGATGAGTAGTGGTGGTGGTTGCACAACAAAATGAATGTATTTGAAGTGAACTGTACATTTAAAAATTATTTACATGGTAAAATTTTTATTTTTCCACAATAAAAACTTGAAAAAATAAGATGGGAGTCATAAGTGTTAAGATATATCATAAAGCACATAGAATAAAGCACTAACAAATGTACAATCTAAGTGATGGGCATATGGGTACTGACTGTACAATTCCTTCAACTTCTCTGTATGCCTGAAATCTTTCATTACAAAATGTTTGAGGAAAAAATTAATCAAATTGTCATCCCTGCTAAAATACTTGATACAGAGTAATTAACCTACCTAGTATGAAAGAAACATGAGCCTTACCAGGATGCCAGAAATTTAAAAGCCACCTTATCAGACTAAATCTTCTAAAAGTATTGCTGACTAAATCTTCTAAAAATTCGTTTTAGCTCCATTCAGTGAAATCATCACAACTGTAAAAACACTAACACGGTAGAAATAGATTTGTCTACCATAGCCTTTAAATGAATTAAGTTTTAACTCAAATATTCAATATTCTGAAGACAATATCTGAAGCCCTGGTTTTAGTTCACTTCTAAAAAATAACTAGGTGAAATTAAATCTAAAAGTTTATCAGTAAAGATTTTGTATACCACATTATTTTCAGCCTAATAAATGCCTAGCATTTAGGCATGTAATAAGTATTTAATGCCTAATTTCCAAAGGGGGGAAAAATACAGTCCTTGCATCAATCCAAATTGCAGTTCCTGCTCATCCTGTCCTAGATGTTGTTAAAGTGAAGAACAGCAGCTCTATAACAGATCAAAAAAATCCTACTCCAGAGCGTTGGTCAGAGATAACAGCATTCTCTCTGCATTCTTAAAAAACCCATTGTGGGATAAATAGTAGGAAAATAGTGATACATAAATGACAGCCAAAGGAAGTCCAAAACTCCTCTGTGAAATCTAAGGGGAGAAATCTGCAACTAGTACAAGGCCCCACCTATGATAGGTAGAAGAGATGCTAACAAAAATATGAAAAGGCAATTTACAGCAGTGCTGCCAACTGAACTTTGAGATTAACGGAAACGCTCTATAATCTACACTGTTCAGTATGACAGTTCCTACTGACCACCTAAAATACAGCTAGTATGAAAATTATATTTAACTAACTTAAATTTAAATAGCCACATGTGGCTAGTGGCTACTGAAATGGACTGCAGACCACATACTCAAGGTTACTTTTCTCTCCCCAAAAAGCTAAAGTTCTGTATATATTTAATAAACACTAAGTAGGAAATGGAGAGTCACAAAGGTTTTTGAACCAAACAAAATCTTGGATTCTGGGCACTTTTTATTCGTTGTATGATGTCAACAAATATAGTTCTCCAATCTACGCTCTTTTCTTCCTAGCATTCCACTGTGTAAAATGTACAAGAACATAAGCGGGTCCCTAGGGTTGTACATTTAGGTTGCTTTCAATTTTTCACTTAACATAAACACAGTGATGATTCTCTACAAGGACCTGTCCAATTATTTAAGTTATGTTCCTAAAACTATATATAACAGATATATACTGTATGTAACAGATATATACTGCTGTTCTCCAGAAAGTCTATAGCAATTTACAGTGCTACCTACCAGCAGGATTTGAGGATGTCCATTTCCCCACATCCTCACTAACAATAACTGTTATATTGTTTTTTTATCATGATGGTGATCAGAGAGAGAAAATGGTATCTCACTGTTGATTTAATTGCTCTGGCTTTCATGTGGTATTTTGCCAAGATAATCTAATTTTCAAAATTAACCATCACAATAACCCTATTGGAGGTAAACAGATTTCTACTGCCATTTGAAATTGAACAGATATGCTAAAGAATTAAGCAACTTGCCCCAAAGTCCCAGTTTTAAAAAAAAGCTTCTGAAAGAAAGCAAAGACTTCCATTTCTCATCACATTCATGTGGGAAAACCAAGGCCTCTAGATACCACAGATCATATATATCCACAAGCATGTCCTATTAAATGAACACTTTGTTTGAAAATATTTTGCTAAAAATGAAAAAAATATTTCCTATTAATCTATTTCATCACGTATGTATCCTCCAACACTAAGCAGCCTCCACAGCAAAAAAGGGAGACAAGCCAACAATCAAACATACTCTCTTCTTCATTCTATATTGTCATTCAATATGGCACTATATTAAAGGCCACTTTAATTGCCCCAAGTTAGTTGAATGGTAAAACAATTCATACTTGCTAAAGGTAATATGTCCAGCAAAAACACTTAAATTATACCTGAAACTAATTAAAATTAATTTAAAAGTATATTTAAATGGCTAATAAGCCTGAATAGAAATAAAGGAAAAGAACAGACAAGCTAAAGTTCTATGCTATGAACAAAGACAAAGCATTAATTCAATAATCAACATATCACCTTCTAAATATTCCAGGAAAACAAGAGAACTAGCACAAACAATACACTTCTGAAGGAAGGTTTTAAGTATTAAGCTCTCATAATAAACTAGAGAGGTTTATCTTTATTTCCTCCATGGCTCCTGTCTACCTTTACTATTCAAAAATACCTAGCACCAAAGGAAAAAAAAATCACATATACATTAAAACAGTAGAAATCTCTTCTATATATCCAATCTAAACTGTTAACAGTGGCCTTAAGAGATGGCATTATAAGAAACTTTTACTTTCTACATAATGTATTTCTGCAATGTCTGAATTTTTTCAACAAGCACTTATCTGTGAGTAGGGGAGAACAAAACTGCCTGCCTGCCCCCACCAAGGGTTTTATATTATAGGCTGTGCCTTGCTTAACTAAACCCTGGTGTAGGAGTTGGAGGGTCATGGGGAACTCAAAGATTTATTATTTTTAAAAATGAAATCCCAAAATATAAAATAGCAATGCACGACTACTCTTACTGAAATGGGGATGAGGGGTGCTCAGAGCCCTGTCAGTTCAGTCTCTTTCCTAAATAGCTCCTAAGGTACCTCTTCACTCCAAACATAATTATTTTGAAATCTCCTATCCAATCTATACTTGGCTAAAGCTACTAAGCAATCACTATCACAACCTAGTTATAGAGTTACCTTGGTTTTACAGAACAGGCTTTAGAGGATTGATTTTGAACATAAATTTTTATAAAATCAACTTTATAACTCAATAGGTAGACATATTTTAAGAATACAGTTTGGTGAGTTTTGACAAAATAAAATGTATAAAATAGCCCCCCATCCAAAACAGAGAATATTTCCATCAGTCCAGAAAGTACCACCTCTAGCCCCTTTGCAATTTCCTCACCCACCACCATACAAATTACTTTCAACTGCTAAAAAAAAAAAAATCTGAATAAACTAGGACTTGATAGGGGAAGCCCTTCAAAACAGCCACCCAGACAGCCATCTATTTATTCCCATATTAATTCATCCTTTCTTTCAATATTTACTAAGCCTCTTCTTTGTGACAGAGTTGTCCCAGATGTGGGAATTCAGCAGTGAATCAAACAAATCTCTGCTTTACTCTCTAAAGAGATGGAGACGCAATAGATTAGAAATAAATAACAATGCCCCACAGTAACAATGCACAGTTGGGGGGGAATTATCAGTTGAAGGGAGTACTATTACAGATAGGTTACATGCATACAAAGGGACATCAAAATGGCCAAAACTGAAAGTGTGATACAGCAACTCCTAGACAGCTAAGCAGTAAAAACTTCAAGGTAGAGAAAATAAGGCTTTGTAAAGAATCACTGTTGTATCTGAAACAAGAATGTCTTATATTTAAAAAATTACCCAATTCTTTCTTTTGGGCCTTCTGACTCTGGCATCTGACCAACTACCTCAATCTCTATTTTTTTAAATCTGATTTCTCCTTCATTTTGAACGACTTTTTCTTCTCTGATAGCTCATAGTCTGGTAGCCAAAGATATTAGTCAAGAAAGTGCGACATATAATTTGGATACACTAGGACCATCTTCTGAGGAAGCCCTAATGTAACAGAGAGCCCTAGAGTGAAGAAATCTCCTGGGAGACTTTAAAAAGCAGTCTCACCTCTATGATTTCCTCTACCAATCTTTTATTTATCCTGCCCTTATTTATTAAAAGAGAGGAAAACTGAGGTATTAAACCCTCAAAAAAAAAAAAAAAAAAAAACATGAAGAATTACTGAAAGCAAAGCAGTGGACTTCACAGAGGCTTATTATTTTAAAAGAAAACAACCAGTTCTTATGCCTCAGGACAGGAACCAAAAGTCTTCTAATTAGACACACAGCAACTTCTCTTTGCTTGGCCTTCTATCTTCTGAAACAAGCCAAGCTATGCAGTTACGACATTCCAGATGCTAAACAGCAAATCAGGCGGAACAAAAAAGAAGACACTTGCACATATGCCAGCTAAAAGGCATGGGCAGGGGTCAGATCAATGCTTTCTAAAAGTCCTTGGGTTTCTTTAGTTTGGAAACAAAATAATTCAATGTACTGGGTGCCCCCCCACAAATATGCTACTTCAGCTCCCTCTAGTAACCTTACTAAAATTTCCTTCTTTTTAGAAAGAGGCACCAAGACAGAAAAAAAAATTTTTTAATCATGATGTAACATTAAGACAGCAGAATGACTGTAAGTGGGGGTATTATAGATTTATATACCTAGTACAAGGACAGCAAATTAAAATGCCCACAGACAAGTAATAAAGTAACATAAAATGTAAGATGATAAGTGTCAACTAACACTGCTCCACGTCAGGGATACATGTGAGGCTGTGGTGAGGTCTGTGACAAACTGGAGAAGACATGCCCCAACTACAAAAAATTGCTGCTGCAAAGCCAAAACTCAGGTTCGTGGCTGCCAAATCTGATTTTTCAAAAGCAGCCTGAATCCAGATTTTTATGTGAAATCTCCCTAATTTTTTAATGTTGACAACTAATTCAAATTTATAACACTCTGTGAGCCAAACAAAACACATCTGCAAGCTTTCAGTCCATGAGCCTTCATTTTTCAGCCTCTGCCATAAAAAGAAAAATACCTGGTTCTTTGAGTGGGAGAGCTCTGAGGTAGAAAGCACACTCTATGCTTCCAACAACACGCTATCATATGAAAATACATGACAAAATATGGGCATACATCTAAAACCCCTAATTGTTGAAGGAAAGCAAGAAATTATCCTACTCTTCACACACTAAAGGTGCTCCATTTCTTCCACCAAACTAGGAACTGTAAACAAAACCTAATGGAAGAAAACATTGGGAAATATTTTTATGAAACTGAGTTCACTAACATTGAGCTTCCACAGTATGTACATCAGCGCAGACTTCTAGACAAAAAAAAAACTAAAAGATGATTTCTATGGCATAGCACTTAATCTTGACTTTAAAAAAGTTCCCTGCAAGACTAATAAAAGAAAGTTAATCTTTTAGAAAGGGTACCCATGACTCTTACTCTCCTAACTTTTTTATGGTTTATAAACCTACAGAACAGCTCTTACAGCGGTGGTTCTTAACACTTTGATACTAAGGAACATGACAAAAGATAACAATTCTTTTAAAATATGCACTCTCTCACAAAAATTTTACAGAGTCCATGGGCTCCCTATAGTCCACAGACCACAGATTAAGGATAGAGAACATTAAACCTACGCAATCTCCAAACCCTGTTTCTTCTCATGGATACATCTCTACTCCATCAATCTACTTCAAGCATCCACCATCACCAGCCTGGACTAGTACAATGGCCTCTTAATTGATATCCACAATTGATATCAATTAATTGATAACCACAATCCATTTTCCACACCTCTGCAAAAGTGATTTTAAAATAGAAATCAGACGGCAACCCCTCCAATCCACCAGAAGGCTTCAAGGGCTTCCTTAAAAACCTTAGCTCTCCATCTCATATTTAACCACTCTTCTTTTTGTCAGCCACACTTGGCCTTTTCTGTTCTTAAAGCATGCTACATTCTTCCCATCTTCAAGTTTTGGCACTTGCTGTTCCCTTCACCTAGAACACTCTTTCCTGCAATGCTATGAAACTAAAACTGTCTCTTCACTACCATCAAGAAGAAATTCTCCTACTTGAAACTAATAAAATAAAATAAAATAAATATAAAATAAAACAATTCTCCAACCACTCTCAGGTCTCTTTTTTCTGTGTCTAGAATTTCCTGCTTGATACTGCCACATCACTCCTAACTTGTATTTTACCTGTTGTCTTCTCCCACTATACTGTAAATTCCCAAAAGGCAAGACCCCTTCTGTCTCACAACTCCTGTATTCCAAGAGCCAAGCACAGGGAGGGGGAAGGTCCTCAGGCACTCTTTGTTGAATCTATCAGTCAATCAAATACTGAATCAATCTTAGATGTTTACAGAATGTGTGAAGCAATCCATCAAAATCTAATATTTGAGAGAACAACATTAACAACACTTCCTTCAATTCAGGATGTCATTATAACAAATAGAAACAAGCTAGCACCTCAAAATTCTTGGTGAACATCATCTACACTAAAAAACAAATTGTATATCTTATTAAACTCTCTCCCACTCGGCCTCATCCCTCCCCATCCCGGTGTTAATCTCAGAAATACTCCAAGCCTCCTCCCTTCAATTTCTCAGTACAAAAAGGACATTCCTTTTGCAATCTGTAACTTCACTGGCTAAACCAAATTCAAAAAAGGGGCATTCCTTTTGCAATCTGTAACTTCACTGGCTAAACCAAATTCAAAAAGTGCCGGTACCTGGTATTAAAGAAATATGTTAAAGAACTTATACTACTACTGTTGCTATTACTACTGCCACCACTACCACCGCTAAAATTGGACTGTAGTCTGCAGACCAAAAACATCAGTCTCCAAAACTAAAGGGCTTTCACTCGTGTAAAGGTATAAAAAACAAAGATGGCATTGTATTGGACATAAAAGTTTTAAGTTAAATAATATCTTATAGAAACTTCAACTCATCTCTTCTACAAAATACAATCGAGTCTAAATGTCTGCAGAAAAAATTTATTTTTGACATTGCTAAAGTGTGTGTGTACGCTTGTTCACAAAACATTCCCAGCAAAGAACTAAGCCCAATGTGCTCCACAAACTGTTTATGGCAGCAGCCATATGTGGCTAACAGGCTTCTATATGATACACACCTAAGGCTGTCTAGATAACAGGACAGACTACAACACACAGTATTCCCATAAACAAAGAAAGTAAGGGCCATCTGAAAGAGAAGGAAAATAATGGTGCGATACATGCTTTTCCACTCTGGGCCCACAATCTAGAAATCCTATAAATGATAGTGATAATAATAATAGTGTTTAATACATATCAGATAATGAGCTAAGCGGTTTTTAATTTAATCTCACTTAATCTTCACAATAATCCTAGAAAGTGGCCAGTTATCGCTATTTTGCAGATAAGGAAACTAAGGCACCTGGAAGTGAAGCCCCTTGACTTAAAATCAAAAGCTGGCAAGGCCAAAATTTGAACCAAGGTAAGCCAGCTCCAGGACCTTCTGTTACGCTGTCACCTGAAGCTTCATTGGCTCTCTCCCCTCAGGTTCTACCATACTCTGAAACTTTTCCTTCAATCCAATTAATAATCTCCCCGTAAACACTGTACTACCACTGATGGCTTCCAACTTCTGGGAGTCGGCGCTACTCGCCAGCTTCTGCCGCCATGCTCCTCCCCTAAGATTTAGAAAGACAAATAAGACAGCTGATAAAAGTTGGTGAGAGGTTAAGGGAAGCAAAGAAAATTGTCTCATATAAGGAAAACACACGCCGATTACCACTGGAATGCAAGTCGGCCTCTCCAGCCAAAGGGAATGAAATAAAAGAAGGCACACAAATGTTCCCGTGACAGATAAACTTGGACTATGCCTCCTCTGGCCACACAGCAGAAAAGAACGGAAGAGGTACGAACATTACTGACTGCCAGCCACATGCGCCCTAGGGGAAAACAGAACCAGGCCAACGGAGACTAGTGGGGGGCGGGGGGAAGGGCACTCAAGAGTTAGAGGAAAAAGAGAAATCCAAATAATTAGATTCAGACAACTAAGGAAGGGGTGAAGGAGGAGGAGGTGGAAGCCGCTCCGCGGCAGCTTACAAGCAAGAGAAAGAAAGGTAGAAGCACAGGAAAAAAGGCGGCCCTGAGCGTCGGGAGCTAGGCCGGAGAGAGGGGAAGCCCAGTAGGGAGGAGAGGGGGAGGAGCCGGAGGGAGCAGGGCCCGCTCAGAAGAGGCCAGGAGGTAGGCGCGGGGGAGCGGCTCCGCGCCAGGCCGGCCTGGGAACACTGACCCAGCTGCCACGGAGAAAAGGTAAAAAACGAAACGACTGGAGCCGGTCGAACTACCACGGTTCCTATCCGAGAGGCTCACTCACCTGGGCCCACCGCAGCGATCGCAGATGCAGCCTCGCAACGGCACAACCGGCCCGAACCTCGCCCCCGCCCGACAGCGCGCCCCGCGTCCCCGCTCTACGACGGCGGCAGCGGCGGCGTCGCCTCGCTTCCTCCTGGGAAGTGTAGTCCTAAATTCGTCTCTCCTCGCCAGCTTGACGATGTTCTAAACTACATTTCCCACAAGGAAAGGCGAGCGTTGGGCCCGCCGCTTTGCGTCACGCGCCAGGTTGTCGGCAGTCACGTGGGTTGCTCCGTTCCATCCCCTCCCCCCCGCCTGGGTGGCCTGGAGAGGAAGGAGGGAGGTGGACGGAAGGGGCGGAAGCGTTGCTGACGCCACTGCCCCCACCATTTTGGAACCAGCCTGGAGGGGGTGCCTCGGCCCCACCTACTCGCGGCCTTACTTTGCTGTCGAAAAGCGTCTGAACTGAGAATCTGGTCTCCTGGCTTTCAATCCCTAACGGGCCACCTCTTGCTTTATGACCTTGAGCATATTGTCTCCCCTTTCTCAGCCTGTTTCCTACCCTATGAATTGAGACTTGTAATTTCAGCCCCGCAGACTTGTTGCGAGGTTCGGACAAAGGCACATGAAGTCGTCTAGTACACTGAAAGCGCGACTCAAATGGAGTTGTTTTTATTGTGATAGTTTGACTTTGAAGATCCTGGAGCCCAGACAGGCAAAGCTCTCTTCAGCCTCATCTCCCACCTCCTCGTCTCCCACCCCCTTCCCGCCTTACATGACAATAGGAGCACCGAAGGACTTTACGAAAGTGTCCTGTGAAGCTCGTTAAAATGGATGCCACTCACCTATTGAACCGGAAGTTTCCTGGAGTGTAGCCTTGTAATCTGCATTAGAAACAGACTGCTCCAAAGATTCTTAGGCACAAACAAGTTTGCAAACCACTGCATTTATTAGGGTTTTGTATAAGCTAATTTTTGCTGGAATTCCTGCCCTAGTGCACTCGAACCTTTAAATACTGAGTTCAGATGTCCCCTCTTCCGCGAAGCCTTCCAATTTTTCTAGCTCCTTCGCGTACTCTTACAGTACTTTTGAATTTCGTTCTGTAATTAACAGGGCCTGTGTTTGTCTTCCCCACCAGACTGTGAGCTCTTTAAGAACAGAGATTAGTTCTGATGGACTTCTGCATTCCCAAGGCAAAGTAAACAAAGTAGATATGAACAAATAGTGAAGGAATCTATTGATTCCTGCGGGAGAAGCTTACCAAGGTCAACGCAAGTGTCAGACCCTGGCACATCAGCCCTTACCTTTACTGGCCTCAGCAACATTTCTTCCACACTACTTATGTTTTTTCCTCCTTTGAGCACTTCCTGTGGGCTGCATGCTGTTTAGAGCTTCTTGCAAGGTTCTGATACAATTTAATTTTCAATTCGCAGGTTTTTCTGAGTGATTACTACATGTCATACCCGGCGCAAAATCTATGAACACAGAGGTAAACGACATAACACAATCATTCCTCTGATTTTCTAAAATACTCTATGCTGGATCTCTTTTCTCCCACCTCTCCCACTTCCCTGGCTCAGAAACTTATCCCACAGTACCAGCCTCCTCCTCCTCCTCCTCCTCTCCTCATTCAGACTCTTTGCCTGAGTGACCTCTCCCTTTGGCATACTCAGGTAGCTTTTTACAACTCTTCTATGCATTTTACTCCCTTATCTACATCTTAGTATCAACTCTGTAGTCCCAGATATTTGAGAATCACCATCCCCTAAGTTCCCACTGGTATCTCAAACTAAACCTGCCAAAAACTGAACTTTTCTTCCCTTCAATACAGCATTACCTAGTTAATTGTGTAGTTAATTGTTCTCATGTCTGTATTCTCCACTAAGCTTTGAGTTCCTCTGAAGGAAGAGAACACCTTACTACTCCATTCACATATTGAGCACCTACTATGAGCAAGGCCCTGTACTAGAAGCCTAGGAGGAAAATGGTAAATAAAACAAATGTGGTCCCCGCTTTCACAAGAGCTTACTTCCAACTGGAGAGACAATATTACAAAGTCTATCACATGCATAATTAATTATCACTGTGACAAGTGCCACACAGAGTATATGGTACATACTGTGACAACATAGAACAGAGGTCACAAACTACAGTCTATGGGCTAATTCCAACCTGCCTCCTGTCTTTGTATGGCCAGAAGCTAGGAATTGCTTTTATGTTTTTAAATGGCGGGGGGAAAATATTCAAAAGAAGACTAATATTTCATGATGTGAAAAATATATAAAAAATGCAAAGTTCAGCATCCATAAATTAGTTTATGTATTATCTGTGGTTGTTATAACACAGAGTTAAGTAGTTGCAATACTCTATGACCTGCAAAGCTTAAAATATTTACTATCTGTGCTTTACAGAAGAAGTTTGCTGACTCTTGGCATAGAATCTGGAGGTCCTGACTTAGGCTAGAAAGTCAGAGGTGGTTGCCCTGAGTAAGTGACCCATAAACTTGTAGTTAATAAGGCCAAGAATTGGGGAAGAGCATTCCAGGTGGGAAGAACGACACATGGGAAAGCCACGTGGCCATAAAGAACCTGGCACATCCTAAATACTGTTAGGCCTGCCATTGACTCTGGAGTGTAATGAGAACTAAAGCACAGGAGCCTGCTGAGGTAATAAGGAACCAGATCCTTGTGGGTCTGATAGGCCAGGTTGAGGATATTAAATCTTAACTCTTAGAGCAATGGGAAGCAACTGAAAGGTTTATAAGCAGGAGAGGGATTCAGATTTCCTTTTTTAAAGGATTATTCTGATACGATGTGAGAATGGATTAGGGCAAACCAGAATGAAAATGGAGAGACCAATTAGGAAATTATAGAAGTCCAAATGAGAAGACACAGTGGCTTGATCTAGTGTGTTCTCAATGGGAATGAAGAAAAGTTGGCAGATTCAAAAGATAATCAAAGATATTTAGGAGACCAAATCTACAGGTATTGGTGATCAACTGGATGAATAAGGGAGGGAGGAGTCAAGGTAGACCCCTGGGTTTCTGGGTTGAGCAGCTATGTGGATGGAAGTACTATTGCTGCCTCCCTACCCTACTCTGCTTGTGTAGATCTCCCCACACTCATCGCAATGTACTGAAATCCTCCATTACAGGTGTGTGTTGCCTGCTGAGAGCCATCTCCTAGATACCAACAATTAGCTTGTTCTTTTCTTCCTATGGCCTGACAGTGGGCTAGGCACAGAAATGGCAGCAGTAAATGTGTACGGACTTTCCTTTGTTCTTTTTCTTTTTCTAATAGGAGTTCCTCTAGCCTTCTGATCTACCAAAATCTCAGAGGAATTCTGGCTTCCTCTTTCTACTTCATCTACCATATGGCATCAGTCACAAAGTCCAATGTTTTCTGCCCCCAGAACATCTGTTGAATTCCCTACCACTCTTTTTCAGGGCTTCTTATGTCTTAGCATGTTAGAACAATGCCTGAGCCAGAGTAAGGGATATGTAAGTGTTAGCTATGATTAAGAGATCTTCGCTGGCCTTCCGGCTTCTTGCCTCTTTCCATCCATGCCATCCTCGGGAAGGTAGTCAGAGTCAGAGGGTTATCTCTTAAATATAACTTTGATTATGTTGTTTCCTGACTCCAGGGCTCTCAGGTTCAAACCCTAAATCCCCAATGTGATCTACAAGGCCCCATTTGGTCTAATTTAACTTCTGATAATCTCCAGTTTCACCTTCGCTTTCTTTTTCTTTTTATTTTTTTTATTTATTTTTTTTTTTTGCACCTACAGCACCTGGTCTTCCTAGGTGGTTTCCTAGGTGGTCTCCTATTTAAGTACTAACCAGGCACGACCCTGCTTAGCTTCCAAGACCAGAAGGGATCGGGCGTGTTCAGGGTGGCATGGCCATAGATTCACCTTCACTTTCAAGGTTCTCCATTTCCATAGGGATGAAAGGTAAACTCAAGACCTTCCCCCATCTGTCCTCCATGACCTCATCAGCCTCAGCTCCTTCATACACAATGCTCCTGTCATGTGTGCTATTCTTGACCATACTCTGGGCTTCCTGTCTCCTCACGCCAGCTCATGCCCTTCCTCACCAGTGGCCCAACCTATCAAAGGCTTATCTTGTCAGCACGGACTCCCCTTCCCTTAGGAGAAACCCAGGTCTCCTCTGCATTTGTCAGATTCTCCCTTTCTGCACATCCATTCCTCCACTAATCTGGGAACAAACAGAGTGGCCATCTGTTGCTGTGCCTGCTCAGCATCATTCTGTTCCTCTGCCTCTGGTAGCAGCACTCTGATAAATCTTTTGAGAAGCCTTTCCTCCCAGACCCTGGCTCCAGGGTGAGCAGGTGACTCTGGCTGATCAGCACATTTCATTCCGTTGGCCACAGTGATTGGCAGATGGCTCAAACCAGGCAAGCAGAGAGAATGAGCATCAGCCTGAGACCTATGCTAGAACACTGTGAAAAGGGCTCTCACTTTCTTTTGGGATTCCTAAACCAGAAGAGTAGCAGCCTGCACTTGTTAATGGTCATTTTTGCCACTACTAGAGAGAGGCTTCCTGAGAACGAGGACTAACACAGTTAGTTGGAAAGCAGAGCCATGAGTTGAAAAAGAAATTCCCAGCAATGCCAGTTAAACCTTTGATTTAGTCATGCCTGAAGTTAGCAGCCCCTCTGGGTTCTTTCATGCCTAAGCCGATAAATGAAATCGTTTGAGTTGGGCTTCTGTCACTCATGACTAGCCAAAAGTAGCTGATAGAGCTATCTACTGTGTACAAGAGGTTCTCAGGGCAGGAAGGAAAACGGTAAAGGATATCAGAACAGACTAGGCTCAGCACCAGTGTGTGACCATCGAAAGGGCCACCCGTGGAAAAGAGGAGCAGTTACCTTTGCTATTGCTCAGATCAACCAAAGTACCTTCACTTCCATATATACTTTATAGGAGAACCAAACCACCCATTCTAGTCAAGGTAATAAGTGGTCTGAATTTGGGAGGGGGTGGGGATGGGGGTGGGATCTAGATATCACCTTCAAACCCTAATGCTAGCATTTGTACTAATTTCCATTCATTGGTTTTTCTTACTGAACTGGACTGTGTATCATGTCTTGTGTCCTCTGTATTCTGGCACAGAAGTTCTCAATATACATGATATAAATTAATTCAGGTCTTGATTGAATTCCTGCTCCATTTATGAAATAAGAAGGGATACAAAATTTACAAATGAGATGCAATACAAATCATGTTCTCAAGGTGTCCAGTGACCAATAAGCTCGGAGAGGCAGGGAAGGCTTCCCAAAGACCAAGCATTTGATCTCGTTCTTGAAGGAGAGGAGTGTTGCAGGAAAGTGCAAAGGTGTTGAGATATGAAAGGTTCATTTAAGGGAATATTGTGTTCCCCCGAGGGCACTTGGAAGGACTGTTCTGAATGACCCCCCCCCCATTGGTGCACACACATATCTCTGAGCAAAGCAGAGGGCAGGGCTTCACTTCAATTCTCCTCAGTCCGCCCTTGTGGACAAGTAAATTGAGACTGAGCACTCACTACCAGACACTTACAGAAGGAAAAGAGGCTCACAAAGTAGGTCCCAGGGAAAGCAGGATGTGACACCAAGCACCAGTCACCACTCTTTCCCCACCCTTGGCTCTGAGCAAGTTCCTGCCACAGCTAAGGCATCCTCTTTAGGGGTGCCAATAAATGCAACATCACTGACCCCTCTTGGTCTCTGATTTGATAGCGCTGGAAAAGCCAGTTATTCCTCGTCAGACCTCTGAGGATCACCGCAGGCCCTGCTCCAGACTGGGATTTAGGCCTGAAATCTACCCTCCCCCACCCTTTTTTGCATCAGAAACACAAGCCTGGACCTCACTGATCTAACTCCCCAAATTACTTCAGAACAGGGGACTTATTCTTCATCGTCACATTTTACTTACTCCTAAGACCTGCTTCTTTGAAACAGCTGCTTTTTTATCTTTGATCTAACTCAGAAGTTCTCAAAAGGGAGCAATTTGATCCCACAGAGGACAATGGGCAATGTCTAGAGATGCTTTTGGTTGTCAGAACCTGGGAAGGGGGATGGGGGAGGAGTTGGGGGTGCTACTGACATCTGGTGGGCAGAGGCCAGGGATGCTGTTAAACATCCTACAAAGCACAGGATGGCTCCCACAACAAAAAATAATCCTACCCAAAATATCAGTAGTGCTAAAGTTGAGAAACTCTTTATCTTGCTTAGAGAGAAAAAGTTCAAAATACTAAGCTTAAAAATATTCTTATGGTCTGACCAGAAATAGCTAACACAAAGTTGTTTTGCAATTCATCCATAAATTTATACTTTCTCTCCTTTCTCCGGCTCCTATATATGGAAGGTGATGGAGGTGGTGGTAGAGGGATACTACAGAGGTAGATTAGGGTCAGGTGTGGATGAGAGGTGGGCTCACACAGTGAAAAGAACACAGGCTTTTTTTCTCTGAGCCTCAGTTTTCTTATCTGTAAAAGAGGACAACTCCTACCTTACTAGGTCCAGGCACTCAGTTCTTAATATGACTTCAGCCTGAGACAGTTAGGGAGCCATCAGAGGAAGTTAGGGGGTCAGCTTTGAGTGGTCATTGTAGCAGCCTGGATGGGAGGCTACTCGCCCTCACAGTATTGTGTTTAATTCTCTCCAGCCAGATCTGGAAGTCTTTCTTGAAGTCTAGCTTGAATCTCTCCTTTTCCTTCTGTATAGTTCAGTGTCTCAGCGGGTTGTTGTCACCACAATGGTCAGACCGTGCTGCTGAGAAACACTGAGGTCGTATTTGTATTTTGGTCCCCTTGCTATGGTGTCTTTCTTTCTTTTCTCCTGGGGATGAGGACAGAGCCTGTTAAAGGCTTTGGGGTTGCCAGGCCAAAAGCAGAGGTTGCCAGGCACCAAAAGACATCCCCCAGCTAGGGCTTTTGTTTACCAAGGCGGGCTCTAGGAGACATTCCAGAGCACAGGGCTACAAGGGCTAAGGGGCAGAGCGGGCTCATCTGAGAAAACTTAGAGCTTTCCCAAGCCTGAGTGAGTGAACAGCGTCTGGGTATATTTGCTACTACTGTTGTATTTCCTTGAGTAATAGCAACTTTGTATCACTCCCATACACATCTCCCAGGAGCTTGGATGGATCTCCAGAGCTGCTGTTTGAGGGGAGGGGATGGGTGTGTGAATGCTAAAAGTAGTGGTTTGAGAGTCACAGAAAAAGACCACTGTGACTAAGCCACACGGATCCATGAGGATAGATCACAGTTGATTGATGATCAGAGTCCTTCCCTGAATGTTATACTAGACTAGAGAAATCCTCAGGAATTATACATGGTGCTTCAGAGTGGTGGGGCATTATTTGAAATTAAATTATATAAACTTACAATTAAAAAAAGTGTGTTCAACGGTAATAACATTCAAAGTGTATCACTTCCTAACTATTTTACTATATTTTGGTATTATCTGTGCTCTTGGGATTAGTCACTATGATGGAAATACTACATAATGGTGTAGTCCTCCCAGCAACACTGTCAGTGAGGTCATTTGGCAGCTTGAAATCAGCCCTGGTGGGAGTATTTACACCATGAAAATTGGCAAATGCTACAAATCCAGTCTCTTCCTAGCAACCCTCCCCAAGTGGTTTGTGAACATTTACACCACTGGATAGAGAATTCCCAAAAATGACTGTGATTGAATTTTGAAGGGGGGTTGGAGCATATAATGTGATTTAGAAAAATAAATAAATGTGACAAGTCTTACATCTGAGCATTGTGGGTAATACCTAGTCCAGAAATATTTGGGGGCTCATCTCTCCCTCCCTTAGAGACTAGAATCCACACTAAAACACATCTGTGGTGCTTTCCAGATGGAATAAGACCAGAAACGCCATGAGGGCAGGGGCTTTGTTCACTGCTGCTTCAGCAGAGCCTCAAACCCCTTCTTAGTCTCAACTCTTCCAGGTTCCCTAGCTTCTGAGTCAGGGCAGTTGAAGCCATGCTAGGGGCAAGGGGATGCACAAGACCTAGTGGGTGAAACAGTAGTTGACTTTTCTCAAGCACATGAATCTACTTGCGATCAGGGAAGGTTGCCAGTCGGAGGCAATTCCTCCCCAGGGAACATTTGGCAATGTCTAGAGACATTTTGGGGAGGAAAGGTGCTGTTGGCATCTGGTGGGCAGAGGCCAGGGATGCTACTGAACATCTTATAAAGCCTGGGACAGCAAACCCCTCCCCCATCAAATAATTATCTCAACACCCATCCCATCAAAGAATTATCCTAACCCCACCCCCCAACAAAGAATTATCAATAGTGCTGAGGTTGAGAAACCTTGGAATAGGAGATACAATGGGGAGAAACTCAGATGGGGAGGGGTCTAGGAAGAGATAAAGAAAAAGTCTGCTTGCCCTTGGCTGCTTATCCCTTCCTCCCCCAGGGCACCCATTTCTCCGTGTGGGTCATTCACTCTCTCATTCTGTATCTTGCCCTGCTTCTCCAGTCTGTCTCTGGTGCCATCCCCATTTATCTCTGTTTATCTCTTGGTCTCTTTTTCTCACTCTAAGTCATGCCATCTGCTCTGGCTAGATCCTTGTGTTCTGAGACAGGAGACAAGCCTTTGGCATTTGTCCTCGCTCGGCCCACACTAATCACTCCAGCTGCCTTGGCCTGGGAGCTGGGCCAGGAAGTTGGTGAAGGGGAGAGTACAAAGACAGGGGATATCCCCCCCTTTGACCCTAGGGCCCCACCTCCTGCCTCCGAGAAGCCAGGCACTCCAGCCTTCTCTCTTCCCCTTGTTCCCAGGTTCCAGGACCAAAGTCAGCCTGCCCAAGTGGCTGTGCCCTGCCCTACAGACCCCTTCCTTCCCCCCTTACCCCTGGCTTTTTACACTTATCTTCTAGCCTAGTCCAGCAGCTGTTACAAAACAACTGGGGGCTGGACAGCTGCTCACCCCCACCCCCTGGGCAGTAACACCAGGCTCATGACTACCCTTGAGCCCAGAACCCTCTGCCTAGTAACCAGTGGCCTCTGCCCTGACCCTGGTTTCCAAGAGCAAGTGCTGCGCACTCAGAGCCAGGACATGGCCTCTTGTGGTTAGAATCCAGTGCTCAGTATCCAGGCTCAATTACCAGGATCCAGGACTTGCCCTCAGTGCCTGCTGCCTGCCCTGTTCCTCCCACTCACCTCACCTGGCAGACCCCTAGAGGCCTAGGCTGCTCTGTGCTGGGGCCAGCGGGGCCCAGGGTGGGCACTGTATGAGGCCAGGGACACTGCAGAAAAAGTCCAGTGGCAATTTTTAAAACAAATTCGAGTGGCTTTTAAAGTAAAAGTTATTTAAATGAAGATGTTAAATAAAAATTGGGGAAAGGACCAGTAGTATAGGCAGAGGGAGGAGAAAGGCCAGGGCATAGGGATGAAAGATAAAATATAGGCTGTCCAGTTACGTTTGAATTTCAGGTAACAACAAAGATTTTTTAAATATAAGTATGTCCCATGCCACATTTAGAACATATGTCTACTAAATAATTATTCATCGTTTATCTGAAATTCTACTTTAACAGGGGTCTTGTATTTTGATTTATAAAATCCAGTAAGCCCACCAGGGGATAAGCTTTACCCCAACCCTTCACCCAGATTATCTTCCAGTACTTTAGGTGGGAAAACAGAATCTTTCTATCACAGCTCACTTTTGGATAAAGAGAACTTCAGGGGATTCTTTGTATTATTTTTACTTTTATATATTTTCTTTCTTTTCTTTCTTTCTTTATTTTTTTAACACCTACAGCACCCAGTCTTCCTAGGTAGTCTCCCATCCAAGTACTTACCAGGCCCAACCCTGCTTACCTTGTGAGATCAGATGAGATTGGTCACATTCAGGGTGGCGTGGCTATAGACCATTTTCTTTAAAGAGTCAGCATTTGTGTACCATAAAAAAAATCGGCATTTGTGTATCACAAAAAAAATATATAGACTTTATATTTGCTTAGATTATTGCAACATACCCTTTTGTTCACTATTTAAAAAGGATATTTTTGCCAAATAAAATGGTCACATTATTTTAAATT
>CM053502.1:19199866-19232170 GCA_028627145.1 Eidolon dupreanum | reverse complement strand
TCTGTTTGTTTGTCCTGTTCATTTGTTGCTTTTAGGTTTATAGCCCACGTTTAAGTGATATCATATGATTTTTCTGTCTGGCTTATTTCGCTTAGCATGATTATCTCGAGGTCTATCCATGTTGTCACAAATGGCAATATTTCATCTCTTCTTATGGATGAGTAATATTCCATTGTATGTAAGTACCACAGCTTCTTTAGCCAGTCATCTATCGTAGGACTCTTCAGTTGCTTCCATGTCCTGGCCACTGTGAATAATGCTGCTATGAACATCGGTGTGCAAATATCTTTTTGGATATGGGTTTTCAAGTCTTTGGAGTAAATATACAGTAGAGGGATTGCTGAATCATGTGGTAGATCCATTCTTAGTTTTTTGAGGAACCTCCATACTGTTTTCCATAGTGGCTGTACCAATTTGCAGTCCCACCAGTAGCGTATGAGGGTTTCTTTTTCTAAACATCCTTTCCAACATTTGTTATTACTTGTCCTGTTGATTATAGCTATTCTAACAGGTGTGAGATGGTATCTCATCTTTATATCATTCCAATTTTAGTATATGTGCTGCTTAAGGGAGCACAAGAAGCTTTGTTTTGACTGACATTGTTTAAAATTGCTAATGGGTGGTGATAATAATAATAAAAAAAGCATTTTTAGTCATTTTTGTTACGGTTCTTAACTTCTCTATTGACAATGTACCTGTAGTGCCCCACACCTGGGGCAGACCCCTACCATCATCCTACTTTGGTAGGCCACTTCCAGTAGTACTGGAATCTAATTCCACCTGTGGACCAGTTATAACTGTGAACCAGAGCTGAGTGCCAGGGGCTGCCCTTTGGAGGCATTCTCAGCCCTTAATTTAAAAGACCTCAGATGTTACCTCCTACAGGAAGCTTCCCTTGGCAGTCTCTCTCTCCTTGAATCCAGATCAAATATTTCTCCTTTATATCCCCATAGTATCCTATGCCTGGTTTTTTCACTGAACTTTTCTATTCTATTATAATTGTCTCTTTCCACTTCTAGGCTGAACACTCCAATAATAAGGCCCTGGCCTATGGATCAGTTAGTGCTCAATGTTATAGCCTCATAAGGATATATTTAACAGCTGTTTGACAGTGAAGTAGTCTGGGGAAAGGGCTGATAGAATACAGGAGGAGTTGGACTGCCCCAGGATGTTAAAGCCCCTTAATATGGGGAGGAGGCCTTGCAACTAACAAAACTTTTTTATTCTGTGTTAATTCAAGAAATGCCTCATCCATATCACTAGTCCTAATTTTCACTAGCTCACAGAAGCCAAGGAAATTGCCTGGCTATAGAGCGAGCGACTGGCTGGTCTGCACACACACTTCCAGACCTCTCAGCCAGTACCCGCGCCAGACCCCTCTTGTCTAGTCTCTCTGCAGCTCCGACCTCGCTTATCTTGTCATGTGCTCATTTAACCAGGAGGGGGCGCCAGATGCCCGTCCAAGGGAAAGCCGGGCGCAGGCTTCGGGGCGGAATGACTACTCTTCGGAGGAAGGCCCATGAAGACCGACGCCCGCTGGTGGAGCTGGGGAGTCCTGGTAAAGAAAGGGTTTGTGCGGGGGCGGGGAGTCAGAGGGTGTTGTAAGAGAGCTGGAGTTCAGGAGCTTTGGCAGCGGGATAGAGGGAGGAGGAGAGAAGGGCATTTGTTGCCACTGGCCTTGCCTTGTCTGGCCCTATTGGGGAAAGGGCAGAGCTGCAGAAAGGGAGGGCTCTCCCGAGCACAGTGCCCCTGCCTCCGCCTCCAGTCTCCTCAGTCTCGCTTAGGAACAGACCGGACATTCCTAAGTCTCCGGCGGGAAACCTGGAAATAGACCAGGAGGCCAGCCTCCCTGCATCCTGGGCCAGTTCTTCCAAAGGCCGCTCAGCCCCAGGACTTTTTGGAAAAGCCAGAGAGGTCCCAGGCTCCTGAACACTGCACCCCTCCTAGAACTTTCCTCCCAGGCTCCTCCCTCCGGGCCTGTGGGATCATACCCCTCCCTTGAGCTCTAGACCTGTAGGAAAAAATTATTCCAGGTCAAGGGTAAGATCTGTTCCCCTTAACCTGGCTCTCTGCCATAGTTCGCTCTCTCAGAATTGCTATGATTATTTGACCAGAAAGCTGGGAATCATCTTTGACACCTTTCTTTTTCATTCCCCATGTCCAGTTCATTTTTTCATCTCCTGTTCCTACCTCTTGGTTTCCATCCTTTACTGGACCAGGTGCCCACCATCTCTCAGCAGAGTTGGTGCTCTTGTCTGAACTCCCTACTACCACTCTTCCCCTCCTCTTCAATCCCTTCTTCAGGTGGTAATCAGATGATATTTTCAAACCATCAGTTGGTCAGCCACCTGCTGAAATCTTTCAATAGTTTCCCAGACCAAACTCTTAGTAAGGCCCACAGGGTCCTCCGTGTTCTGGTCCTTCTTGCCTCTGGCATCCACCTTCTCACTAAGTTCCAACTGCACTCTGCTGTTCTCATCACAGGGCCTTTGCACATGCTGTTCCATTTGTGCTTTGTTAACTCCTATTCCCTCAGATCTTGGCTCCAGTGTTGCTTTCCCAGTGACACCCTCCCTAACCTCCATGACTAGGTCAGATCCCTTATTATTGACTCTCCTAGCACCACATAATTCTCCTTTGTATATTTGTTATACAATAGTACCCTCTTATTTACAGCTTTGCTTTCCACAGTTGCAGTTACCCACAGTCATCTGTGTTCCAAACATATTAAGTGGAAAATTCCAGAAATAACAATTCATGAGTTTTAAAATGCATGCCATTCTGAGTAACGTCATGCACTCTCACTGTCCTGCTCTGTCTAGCCCAATGTGAATCTTCCCTTTGCCCAGAGTATTCTTGCTGTATGTGCTACCTGCCCATTAGTCACTTAGTAGCTGTCTTGGTTAGATCTCCTGTCATGGTATCTCAGTGCCTGTGTTGAAGTAACCCTTATTTTATTTAATAATGGACCCAAAGCACAAATGTAGTGATGCTGGCAATTCAGATATGCCAAAGAGAAGCCGTAAAGTGCTTCCTTTTAGTGAAAAGATGGAAGTTCCCGACTTAGTAAGAAAAGAAAAAAAATCATGCTGAGATTGCTGAGCTCTATGGTAAGAATGAATCTTCTGTCCATGATGTTGTGAAGGAAAGGGAAATCCATGCTAGTTTGCTGAGAACACATTCACATAATTTTTATTACAGTATACTGTTGTAATTGTTCTATTTTATTATTATTGTTAATCTCTTACTGTGCTTAATTTATACTTTTATAATAGGTATGTATGTATAGGAAAAACATAGTTTATATAGGGTTCAGTACTATCCACGGTTTCATGCATCCACTGGGGGTCTTGGAACATATCCCCTGCATATAAGGGGCAACGACTATACTTGTAATTGTCCATTTGTTTGTAACATTATTTAATTAATGTCTGTTTCTTCCACTCACCTGTAAGCTCCATGAAGTTAAGGACCCTGTCAATTTTTGCTCACTTGAAAATCTCCAGCATCTATGTACCTGGCACAGAGTAGGTGCTCAGTATTCCTTGAATAAATAAGTAATTTAATGTTGCTCTCTGCTCTCCATCTCCATTTTCTGAGCCTGAGCCTCTATCATCTATCTGGACCTCAGTAATTCTTAACTGGTCTCCCAGTTTAAAATCAAGCCCTTACTGGTTTCCCACTCAACATCCAGAGTGGTTTAATAAAAATGCCAGTCTGACTATGTCACACCTCCAACTCCCTTTCTAATAGCCTTCAATGGCTTCTCATGACCCTTGGAATAAAATCCAAACTCCTGACACAGCCTTACAAGGCCTTGAACGGTCTGGCTCACCTCGTGCCAAACTCCACCTTCTCAACGGACCTTTCTTAATTCGACAAATATTGAATGCCCGTTATACCAGCCACTGAGGATTCAGTGGCGAGTGAAAACAGACTCCTTCAAATCTGTTTACAATCTCCAGATACACGAACACACCTCCTTTTTATGCAGGGCCTTTGCACGTTTTCCCCTTCTCTGGAAAGTGCATATCTCTCCTCTCCTTTTTCTATGTTCCTAACTTTGCCCCATCAACACCTACTCACTCACTGTCCGATCTCATGTTCAACACCCTTTATACAGGGATAGCTTATCTGACCCCCAACTCAGGTTCCCATGAGGGATGCTTTTGTTGCTCCCTATAGTTCACCTTCATAGCACTGACCAAATTTTTTATTTCTACATTGGTTTTGTGTGGTTATTTGGCTAATGCCTATCTTCCCCACTAGGAAGCTCCAGGAGCTTCCACATCTGGTTTTTGGTCATGATCATATTCCTCTGGTGCTTAGCTGGTGCGCCATAATTTATTGAATGAATGAATGATTCCCTTGCAGAGTGTTCAGAGGATACTGCCTTCAGGGAAATGGTGCCTGTCTCTGCTGGGGGTTGGGAGGCTATGCAAAGGAGCTGTCACCATGGAGAGGACCTAGAAGCTTAGTCTCTTCCCTGCCCTTCTCATCCCCAACACCTGTGACTTGGTCCCTCCTACCTCTCCTTCCCCACCCAGTGCTCCTCATTCTCTATGCTCCAGCAACACTGGCCTGCACCCCCCACTCTTCCAGGGGTCCCTACATACTGACCCCTCTACCTGCAGCTCTTCTCCCTGCTTTTTCTTTTTCACATAGCCGATTCCTCCTCATCCTTCAGGTCGTTTTACTTGCTGCATCTTTAGAAGACACCTTCTCTAAGTAGGTCTCTCTGTTACTACCTGTCCTTTCATTTACTTCATTTCCTTCATCATAGTTCACAAAGGAAATACATCTATATGTTTATCGTACGTTTGGAAGCTTTTGGTCACACATAGCAGAAAATCCAACCCCATCGACTTAAACAAGGAGAGTTGTCTAGTGGTAAGACTGCTTTTGGGGTTGATTAATTCAGTGATGTTCTCGAGGATCTAGGTTCTCTCCCTCTTGGCACTGCTACCCTTGATGTTGGCAGGACGGATACAGCAGTTCCAGGCATCACAGACCTTATGTCATACAAGCAGGGTTTTCTCATTCTGTCTTAGTTAACTCCTGCTGTGTAACAAGTTATCACAAAGCCTAGTTTAAAACAACATTTATTATCTCAGTTTCCAAGGGTTAAATGAAACCCAGGTATGGTTTAGCTGGTGGATCTGGCAGAGGGTCTCTTATGAGGTTATTGTCAAGCTGTGGGCCAGGGTCATCTGAAGGGTTAACTGGGGCTGGAGAATCTGCTTCTGGTGGCTGTTGGCAGGGGGCTTGAGTCCCTTGATCGGCCTCTCCATCACACTCTCCATGACATAGCAAGTGTCTTCTTCCAGTGGGGTTGTTCAAGAATGACAGCAGCCAAGACGGAAGCAGCGGTCTTTTATGACCCACTAGCACTTCTGCTGTGTTCTGTCGGTCATTCAACCCAACCCTGGTGCCACATGGAAGGGACTACCCAGGATGTGAACACTAGGTAGGATTGGGGGGACACTGGGAGGTCAGCTTCAAGGCTGGCTATCACAAAGTATATTTTTAAAAAGTGAGGAAGCCTCTCCTAGAATCCCAGGGGGTTTTTCTTTATATCTGCTAGCTAGGATTTTGTCACATGCCTATACCAAAACCAATCACACGTGAGGGCTTTGGGACCACCATTTTGTCTCATTACAATCATGATTCACGCCAGGGCTAGGATCCTTCTCTGATCAAGCACACAGTGGGATCCAGGAAGAAGATGGCCCCCAGAACAAAATCAGGATTCCGTTTTAAATGAGGAAGGAGCAATGGGAACGGATGTTGAGTTGGCAGCTCAGTGTCTATGATGCTCACCTGCTAGGCTGTAAACTCCCTGAGAAAAGAGGCTATATCTTTTCCTACTACTGCATCCCAGCATGTAGCCCAATACCTGGTACAGAGTAGATGCAACCATATTCGTTGAATGAGTAAGTGAGTGAATTCATAACTAAACTGGAAGACCACAGGACTAGGCCAGGGGTATATATCCCCAGGCCCTGGCTCCTTAAATTCTTCTTAGAACTCAAGAGGCCACCTGCTCCCCCACCACAACCACCAAGGATGGACAGGACTGGCAGAATTATTCTCACTTTATTTCTGGAGAAGTTTGATCCGATGCAATAACACTGATTCCAGGCGAGGGCAGGGGGCATGGGTACCCCTAAAGCAACCAGCATCCTGTGGCCCAAGGTGCCCTCCACCCCCAGACTTGGGTTCCCCCTCAGTTACAGTTAAATAGAGAGGGAGATGTCCCCAGGGAGTCTTGGGAGGGTCTGCCTCCTGTACCCGCCCCCTCCACGCAGAGGAGTCTGAGCACAAGCTATTTACAGTATTCACATCCACTGTACCCCACCAAACCAAGGCAAATACTACAGGTGGCCCTTCCTCAAGGGAGGAGGCCAGAGAGGCTGTGAGTGTATATGTGTGTATGTGGGGGTGTCCGCGCGTGTGAGCACACGAATGCACTGAGGAGCAGGGTCTGGCTCCAGCCAAAGAGACAACAGTCTATAAGGTGCAGATTAAAAATAACAGAGAGGACCCACCCCCAGGGGCCCAGGCCACTTCCGGCTTTGTTCTGTCTCTTTCTTTTCCAGACGTCCTGGTAAATGATGCAGAGGAGCCCTCATAGCTGTGCCTGGATCCAAGACAACCCCTTAAAGGACTTCTGGGGAAAAAGAGAGAGGGGAAACAGTCAGGCAAACTGTGCCTCCAAGCCCAGCTACCAGGGGTGGAGCGCTGGGGCTTCAGGGTGGAGTGTAGGAGGGTCTCTGGCAGAGCTGGAAAAGAGGACAGGGCTGGAGAGTCCTGGGAAGGCTGCAGGGAGGGAAGTCTGTGAGTCCAGGAGTTAGAGATCCCTACCTGTGACCTGTGGGGGCTGCACCACAGCTTTCTTGAGGAAGGCTTCTGCCTCTGCGAAGGGCAGGAGTGCCTCTGATGTTCGGCCCAGACTCTTATCCCCAGAGGGTCCCTTGGGGGAGAAGCCATTCTCCTGGTGTGCTGGGAGAGGCTGCAGGCCATTCACCAGGGACCCCGGTGATTCTTTGCTTGGCAGGCTGTGGATACAGAGGCCAATGCTCAGGTACCTGACATCCTAGGACAGCCCAGGCACCCACACAGCTCTAGCTTGTCCCTGCATCCCTGCTCAGGGCCCCTGGGATGGGAGCTGGTACCTCCACTGAGGCTCCTGGGGGGCCAGCTCCTCCTTTTGCATAGCCTCCTTCTGCAGCCCTGAGGGCCGAGACTCTCCAGCTTTGACAGGGTCTGTCACAGGGAAGGAATGGCCATCAGTTGCTGGCTGGTGGAAGGAGTAGGTATGGGGATGGGGTGGTGAAGGGGATGGAGATGAGGGGAACTGGGCTTTTTACCTGGGCTGGAATTGTTGGTGTTTGCCTCCTTTCTGTCTGGCTTCTGCTTTGAGGAGGAAGAGCAGTCAGACTCAAGGGATATCTGGCCCCACCCAGCTAAGGTGCTGAATTCTCTCCCCCAGCCCAGACCCTCAGTGGCCTGCTCACAGCCTTCCTTCCTCCAGCCTGGATGCCTTTCCCCAGCCTCCTTTCCTCACCCGGCCCCCACTCCCAGCATTCTCTTGGGGAATCCTGACCTTAGTTTCGGCAGCTTCTGACTTCCGAGTCCTCTTCATGATCTCCTCCAGACGCTGTTTGGAGGACCCATATCAGTTAGGCTCAAAATCCGCCCTGATCCTAAACCTCTCACCAGTCAGCCATGGTCCTGGAATCTTAGGGCCCTTGCAGCTCATACCAGTCCTTTCCAGACAGGGAACCAGAACTCACACCAATTCCTTGACCTACCCTTTATAAGCCCAAGACAGGGCCCACTCTCCCAGACCTGCCAGTCTCATTAACCGAAGCAGGGATCCAGCCCGGAAGATGGCCCCTCCTGCCCACTGTTCTGTCACCTTTCTGCGCTCTTGCCGCTCCTGCTCCACCTGCTGGAAGTGCTTTTCCCGCTCCAGACGCTGCCGCTCTGCTTCTTCCCGGGACCGAGCTTCGGCTTCCTCTTTCTGCCAAAGACCCCAGTGACCGTTAGGCAGCTGGATTCCAGCCTTCCCTCCAGGCCAGCCCCCGGCCTGCTATCAGGGGGCACCAGTGCCCAGCCCTGCACTGCCCGCCTCCTGCAGGGGCACCTGCTTCTGAAGTCGCTCCTGTTCCTCCTGTTCCGCCTGCGCCTTCTCTCGAGCCTCCTGCTCTTCCCGCCTCCGGGCCTCTGCCTCCCTCTTGGCCTGGGCCTCGGCCTCCCGCGCCAGCTGCTCCTCTCGCATTCTCCTGGGGGACAGATGAAACTTGGGCTCAGTCCTGTACTTCGGCAGCCCCCATTTGGGTCCCCTCTGTCCCCGAGGGCACACTCACTTGTCCCTTTCTGCCTGTAGCCTCCGCTCCTGTTCCTCGCGCTCCCGCTGCTCCCGGGCCTGGCGCCGCTTCTCAGCCAGGAGCCGAGTAGCTTCTTCTCGGTCTGTGGTGCCCGCCATGGGTTTGCTAGGGGTCGCCGGGGAAGCAGGGGCTGGGGGTGAGGTCAGAACAGCAGTATCTGGAGTGGGATCCAGGCCTAGGAGTTAGCATACACTAGCTCAGGCCCCTCTAGCACCCCTGCATGCCACGTGCTTCCTGGACCTCAGGGAGACCCACCCACTCAACTTCTGCCTTCAATTCAGGGTGGAGGTCCTCTTGTCTGGCCTGTGTTCTGGGCCTGGACTTTCTGAGGGAGGGGCTTCCTCTTCCTGTCTCCCAGCACCCAGTCCTCAAGCATCTCTGGGCCCATACTTCTGACCACCTCCCCCACATGGGCAAAGCTGGCTTCCTTTGACCCTCTGTCAATGCCCACCTGCAGAGATCTCGGCCGTGGGCTGCTCCTTCTGGGGTTGGGCTGGGGTGGGTGAGGGCACAGGTGAGGATGCTGGTGAGGCTGGGGCTGCAGGGGCTGCAGGCGCCTTCTCATCACTGGCTTTGTTCTTGCTCTGGTTCTTGTTCTCGGATCCTGCCGCACTGGGGCTCTCCTTTGCCTCATCCTTTCTCCGAACCCGCCCCTTGGGTGATGCAGTGGTGCCTCGGGGGGATGGTGGTTTGGGGGGCAGAGTGTGGCTGGGGCCTGGGCTGGGAGAGGCAGGTCTGTGCCAAGATGTGGAGGGAGAGGATGGCCGGGCCTTGGATTTGGGACTGAGAGAAAAGGGAAGAGTTAGGCCTGGAGGGCACAGAGTGTCCACACACACACACACACACACACACACACATTCTGGGCACATCCCTTCCTCAGGGAACTACCCCTCCCAGGCTAGGTCAGCATCCCCACTTTATATGCTTTCACAGAACCATAGTTTTTCATTTTAGGGCTAATATGTCAGTTTGTGATCCTGTGATTAATGTCTGTCTCCCCCATAGCTGGGAAGATTAACAAGCCTAGAATGAGGCCTGGTTTGGCTCATGAAGTGTCCTCAGCTCCCATTCAGTACCTGGCAGGCTCATTCATTCATTCGGCAGATAATTGTTGAATGCTTATCAGCTGCCAGGCATTGTGCTAGGTGCTAGGGTACTTCAGTGATCAAAGCCCTCAAAAATAAAATCTGCCCTCAAGTTTTCTTCATTTTAGAAGTGGGTGCCCAGCAAATATTTGTGAATGATTGATTGAATGAATGCCCACCTGAGCTCAGAGGCCGCGCCGGTAGAGAGTCGCGGGCGCGGAGAGGCAGGCAGAGACTGACGCTTCTTGAGGCTGCGCTCCCGGGCCAAGGCACTCTTCTCCTTCTCATTCTCCCGCTCCTTGTCCTTCTTCTCCTTTTTCTGCACCTGGTGAGGAAAGGGATGGAGAGTGGGGAGGCAGGAAGCAGAGGTCAATGGCGTTTGTGTTCTGGGTCCAGGCTCTTGGTCCCCACCTGTTCGCCACCTGCACGGCCACTTGCCACTTACCGGAGAGGCCTCTGGCCGGCGGCGGACCGGGGCGGGGCTGCCCACCGTGCTGGGCTTGCGGCGCTCCCCGCGATCCCCGGAGGGGGCGCAGCGGTGCACGCTGCGGGGGGCGCTGCATGGAGGCGTCAGAGGGCTGGCGGAGGCCGAGCGCGGGCACACCGGCACGGCTGCGGAGGGATGAGCGCGGTCGGGGTGTGGCCCACACGCGAGGCTGGCCCCTGCCCGGCCCCTTGTGGGGGCTCTCCCAGGGCCGCCGCCCCTACCCTGGTCCCGGCCGTTGCGGGGCAGTGTGACTGCACTGCGACTCCGTGCCAGGAAGGAGAGGGTGGGCGTCATGAGACGGTCCACGATGCTGCTCTCCCATGCGCTCAGCTGCAGGCTGCGATCTAGGGGAGAATGCCAGGAGCCGATCACCGCAGGAGCCAGGCAGAGGCAAAGAGAGGTGGCCAGGTATCATCCCCATGCCAAACCCAAAGAGTCTTCCTTAAGGGACTCTCCTCCAGTCACGCCAGGCACACTTGTCTGCCCTAAGGTCTGACCCCCAGTGCAGACCCTGGTAAGACTTCCCAGGGTAACCGTGCTGCAGTAGCTTAAGGGACTCGTCCTACCAACCCCTAAGTGAAAGGGCTCCGAACTGTGAGTACAGAAAGGAGCCTCCCAGGGTTGGTGAAAGACCAACCAACTGCCCTCTCCCTGTGTGTCCTACTGTAGGGCCCTGATCCTCCTGCTATCAGAGGCTGGCCTGGGGAGGCATGACCCCATGGATTTAGACAGTGAGGGTCCTTGTGTTCCTCTGACTCAGGAAAGTCCCAACTCTTAGGTGTCCCATGCCAAGGAGAGGCTGCTAGGGAGCCTGGCTGCCCTGGGCCACAGTGCTCTGTCCCCTCAGCTGCTGGGTTATTTTTAAGCCTTAGTCAGGTGGGGTTGGTACAGCAGCTGATTTGGTTACTAGGCAACAAAGCAACCAAATAAGAGCTGGAGAAACATAAATAACTCGCACTAGGGCATGGTGGGAACGCAGGGGCCATGCCACCTTGGTTGGCCACAACTCTGGAGCCAGCCAAGGCTATGGCTGGGGCTCTGAAGGCAGAGAGGGCAGGGTTGTATGGGCCCTCCAGGGTGCAGCCAGAATAAGGGGCCCTGCCACACACACAGCACCCAGGACAGTCTGGTAATCAGGAGCAAGGCCACCTGCCTAAGGCTGGCCTACGCCAGCTGGCTGTGGTTGGAGGCTTCCTGTCCATTCCCACCCCCACCCTACCCCTACTTGTTCTTGAGGCCCCTGCCAGGCTCTCTGCCTGCTCTCTGCCCTTTGTCTCTGTTCCCCTCCCCTTCAGGGCACATCTCTGTCCTCGGGGTCTAGACCCAAATGCCGGCTCCCCCTAGGGGTGTAGAGCCCCAGGCGGGGTAGAGAAGGAATGGAGACCTGTAACACATGAGGGCTGCAGGAACCTGGGGTTCTTGTTGAGCTCTGAAAGGGGCTTGGTGGGGGTTACAAAGGGGCTCTGGAGGGAGCAGGGCTGGGCCTTCTCTTACTTCTACTGGGGGAGTTCCAGAGCGTGGCAGAGGACTTTGAGAGCCGCTTGTTGATTATAGAGTCCACGTGTTTGGGCAGGTTTACTGCCGACACGGAGCACCTGCTCCCACCTGGAGGGGAAAAGACACGGCATTAGGGCCGGGCCAGACGGGAGCCAGGGGGGGCACTGAGGCCTTCCATGCAGGATGCTCTGTGGGTAGGATGGGGGAGGGAGGAGTGGGCAGGCTAGGAAGGGGAGGAAGAGGCAGACTTGGCCCTGGGAGGGGGATGGGTAGGTGACCAGGGACAACCTGGATTGGGGGAGCCGACGGAGAAGGAACAGAGGAAGGAGATGGAGTAAAACTAGAGAAACTACAGCCTTCCTGGCCAGGAAGCCATTCCTTAGGGCTGGGCACTGCGACCCCTCCCCCACAACCACCTAGTGTTGGCACTTGCTGACGCTGCCCAGCCAAGGCGCAATGGCTACAACACCCATGTACTGGGACAAATTCAGAGCAGTACCTAAATGGAAGAACTCATAGTCACAGTCATTCTCACAAATCCACATATTCGTACAGACACACAAAGACATGCAGGTACAGGCATATAGAATGATAGGCACTTCTGCATGCACATGTGTATGCAGACATGCGCAGGTATAGAAACACAAACACTAACAAATAATGTGTCAGATCCAGATGCACACAGGCACAAACACATCGAAGCAACTTAATCATGGTATTGGCACAGCTAACATTTGTTGGATGCTTACCATGTACCAGGCACTGTGCTGGGCACCATACACATGTTACCTCACTTGATCCTCCCAAACATCTACCTACGACCTCGGAGGCAAGTAGTATTGTTATCCCCATTTTACAGATGAAGAAAGTGAGATATTGAGAAGTCAGGTCACAATACAAGTGCCAGAGCTGAGATCCTAACCCAATTCTTTCTGACTAGGGAGCCCTCACTGCAGTCCACAAGGCCACAAGCACACCAAGGCAAACAAATATCAAGAGCCACAATGCCCAGATCCATGAGCACATATACCAAAAGATACACAGCTAGAAATACTGAACCTTGCCATTACATAACGATATCCAAACACAGTGGTACATACATGCCAGCAAAGAATCAGACCAAAATCCATGATGGCCCTACATGAAGAAAACTCAGAAACAAAAATCTACCTTCCAAGATAGGTACATTAGGGGGGACAGTTTTATTTAAATAACCCATGTCTACTGGGCATTAAAGTCCTCTTTTATGTATCATCAATTAATAAAAATTGACAGGAGCAGAGAAGGCTAAACTGAAAATGACAGGTTTGATTAGCAAACCAAATGAGGAGGATCCATTTCTGACTTGATAGTGGAAGTTCTTGAGAAGGGATAATTTGGCTTACAGACCATTCCAGTAGACACGAGTCACACAAAGCAAGGCATACCTGCTACAGGGAGCTGCCAGTCCTTGCACTGAAGCTGCTCCCTTCCCCCACTCTTCAGGCCCCAGCCTCGCCCACTCACCCACCAGCCCCTCTAGCCCACTCACTGGTCTTATGTCCTGGGGAGCTGTGGTGCAAGGCCCCTGCCCAGGACCAGCGCTGCTGTCGGATTTCAGCCCAAGTCTTCTTCACTGACCGCTGAATGGCTGCTTCGTAGCGCTCCTGGTGGGTGGGTAGGTGGTGGGGGGAGAAGAGAGGTCTAGGCTCAGATTCATTCATCATATCCGGCAGAAAGGCCCCTCCCTCACCTGTGACAGCCCACACTCCCCAAAGTGTTCCCTGGGTCATTACAGGTAACCAAGGTGACCAAATCCTTGCTATGATTAAGGACCATTTGCAACAGATCCCTTTCAACTTGTTCTTGGGGAGCTTTTCACTGTTCTTGAGTCATTTTCTGGGTGTGTGAGCTGTTTCTCTGAGGATAGAGTGGGACTCTCCTGCCTGGAACTCCAAGATGGGCCCATGTCCCCCTGGCACTGAGGGTCCTGAACTTGGGCCATGTTTTCCTTTCAGCCTGAGGCCACCACAGGGCAGAGCCAGGCCACCTTTTCCTTCATTTCTTCACTGGTGCTAAAGTCAAGGCTCTCCTACGTCGTGGAGGTCAGCACACTCACACAGCACACTCTTCGTACGAACACATACACGCATACACACACATATACACAGGGCACACAAATACTCGTACTGACAGCACAGTTACTGGTGCCCACCTGGCATGTACTGACCCAAACATATCTGCAGTTGCACAGATGCCCAGATGTTGTACAGGGACCCAATGGTTTTCTTTAAATAACCCATGACATGACCACGGATATGACCACATACTGAGCCAGGGTACAGATGTGCCCACATACAAGCATGCAGACCCACACATCTCCAGGCAGAAGTGAGTACACACGCACCTTGTTTTTCTCGAGCTTCTGCCGCTGCCGCTCCTCCAGGGCTGCTCGGCGCTGCTCGGCTTTGAGCCGCTGCTCCTCCAGCCGCCGCCTGCGCTCCTGGAGCTGTTTCTCCCGTAGTGCCTTGGCCTTCTCCTCCTTCTCCAGCCACACGGCCTTCTTGGCCGCTGTGGGAAAGGAGCCCCAGAGGGCGTGAGGGGTTCTGCATGGGGTAGGCCTTCCCTGTTACCCTGGCCCTCGGTGGGTCTTTCTCCTGCCTGCTTGGTGGGGAGGTGCCCCTGCTCTCAGACTCCCCACCGCAAATTAAAGGGCTTCTTAAAGATGGGTTCCAGGCCCCGCAATGGGAAGCCTATTTCTCCCCCACTGGCCTCATGTCACTTGGCACTGAAGGAAAAATGAGTTCTTTAGTACCAGATCCCTGCCTGACTTTGGGCCTGAGGAAGAGATTTTTTTCATGTACTGTAATTAAGAGTATGAGCTTCTGGTCTGCATCTCAGGCACTCCATGAGCTGTGTGGCTTAGGCAAATGATTTCATTTTTCTGAGCCTCTGTTTCCTCATCCTCAAAATGGGTTGAGAGGATTAACTGGGATAATGCATGTACTATAGGTCTTAGCACAGTGCACATAATTAAGTGTTCCACAAGTGTTAATGTGATAGAGATGATGATGATAGTGAAGAAGATGATGATGCTTCCCAAACACTCACCCAGGTACTTGGCCCGCTCTTCTCGCCGTTCCTTTGCCAGCTTGTGTCTCTCTCCTGCCTTCTTTGCATCTTAGTAGAGGAAACAAGAATAGACTTAGGTCAAGTGGCTCTGCCAAAGGAGAGTCTAAGCCTCAGGGCCTTCCCGGTAGGCCCCACCCCATCCCTTATCTCATCTCCTCCAGGGCAGAGGGATTCCCTCCAGTGGCAATGCCCAGAACTAGGACCCTGAGCCAGAGGGTCTCAGCCCAAGACTAGGGATATCACACCCACCTTGCTTGGCAGAAGGGCTGTCAGAGGCTGGTACTGTTGTTGGAGATGGCTGGCTGCTCCTTCGGATAGGCTTGGAATCCCGTGAGCTTGTGGCTGGTGGGGTAGGTCCCCTGATCTTCGCTTCTGAGAAAGGGAATTCTTCCTGATGGGGGGCTGGTCTAGGTCCAGCCAGCCTTGGAGGGCTCTCTGGTTCTAGTGGGAGCTGCTTAGCGTTAGTGGCATTCTTCATGGCAGGAGGGGTGTCCGGGGGAGTGTCGGGGACCAGGGCTGACATCGGTGGTGGTGGCGGTGGCGGGGAGGGGTCACCTTCTGGAGAAGGTCTTGGCTCTGGGGGGGTCCTGGCTGCCATAGCTGGAAAACCAACACAAGAGAAGAGAGACAGTCAGATAGTACATCTGCGCCATCAGCTCAACATGTAGCTCTCTCCCTTGTCCAACTGACTTACTCATTGATTCACGCAACATGTTCATTGAGTTCCTATGTACCAGGCCCTGTTCCAGACATTAATGATATCATAGTGAGAAAATAGCCATGGTCCCATCCTCTAGTAGGGCCGACAGACAAACAGCTAGGCAATTATAATAGTATAGAATAAGTACTATGTCTGGGGTAACACAGCAGAGATGGTTAGCCTACATTTGGGGGCTTCCTGAAGAAATAACAACAAAGCTGAGATCTAAAGGATGAGCTAGACTTGGCAAAGACAGGAGGTGAGGATTCTGACAAAAAGAGTTTGCAAAGGGGCAGAAGGGAGCAGGGTATGTGGGAAAGACAGAAAAAGTCCGAAGTACTTATCAGTGCACTAAATGGTAATGATTGGTTTCTATGTCTGCCTCCCTCACCTTTCTGCTTTACATCAAGGTGACAGTGCCCTAACCCCAAGTCTGGTACTCAGAGGGTGCCAGTGCTGGACACATGGGACTACCTAAGAGAAAGGACATAAGCATGGGCACAAGTAGGATTTTCAATGGGGTAGGCAACTAGCTATGTCCACTTTGTAATCTTTCTTTTCCCAACCACCCTCAGATTTCTACTTTAAGACATCGGTATTTCAGGGTCCCTGTAAAAGACACCAAAGAGCCAAGTAAGGAAGCCACATGATTTGGTAAGCATGTATATATGTGCATATGTGAGCACATGTACACTGTAGGGTAGTAGAAAGACCGGCCTCGGTGTCAGTCAGATGAGGGCCCAATTCTGATGTCACCATGCTAAGACAGGAAGGACCTGCTCCCCCAGCAGGGAACCTTGAGCAAGCCAGTCAACCTCAATAAACCTCAGTTTTCATATCTGTAAAATGGAGGCAATGATCCCAAGCTAGCAGGAATGTCAGTGAAGTACCTGGCACAATTAATGTGCCAACAAACAACATTTTCGTCCCTCTCCCTTTGGATCTTATGAAGCTGTCAAAAAGAAGCTTCTGCAGTGTTGAGCCCTGGTACCATGTGCTGCTGCCCTCTGGGCACTAAGGGGACCAGTGGGGACATATAGTCACTGACCTGGGCTTAGGGAGAAAGGCCAGGGTCCATGAGAAGGTGACTCCAGGGAAGTAGTTTTTGCTCTTTACTGGGTGCCTCCATCATACTGGGTCCTCTGCTCTGGGAACTCTGGCCCTCTCAGGAGGTGGCAAATTTCCCATCTCTGCGGGTAGTATTACGAATGCAGGGACAGGACACTCCCAAAGAGTTGCCTTTGGGACTGGGCACCTTTTTGAGGAAGACAGGTGTCCAGTGGCTGAGTATGGGCTCTGAAGGCAGACTATTTGAATGTGAACTTTGGTTTCCCCATTAACTGTGTGACCCTGGACTAAGTTACAGACCCTCTCAGTACCACAGCTTCTCTTCTATAAAATATGGATAGTACCTACCTCACAGGACTGTGAAGAGTGTTAGTGATAATAACCATTTCAGTTATATTATTTCCCGATAGCTTCCTACGTTCAAAGCATTTCACATGTTACTTTTAATACTCACTGACAATATTTATGAAGGAGGCACTATAAATATCTTTCATACAAAGAAAGTAAGGCAAAAGAGGTAAAGTAATTTGAGGTCACTCAGCTGGTAAGTGACAGAGGCTGGACTTGAACCCACTGTCTGTCACCAGAGCCCATGCTATTACCCATTATATTCTTCTGCCTCTGTTTAAGGCAGTATGAGGTAACACATGTTATGCAATGAAATTATTTGAGGCTCACACTATTTTCCCCTCAATCCTTCCTTTCCAGCTTCCTGGGCTCCAGGCAAGAGCCCCAGCTGAGGCCCTGTTTTGTCTCCCATTGGCACCTCCAGCTCTGCCAGCCCCTCTGCTGCATGCCAGTCCACCCAGCTCTCCCCATATCAACTCCAGAAGCTGCCTGGTCACTGTTAGTCTATTTCCTGGCCAACTGCAAATTCTTTTCCAACTCTAATAGGTAATAAAACTACAGCAGGTCCTCAAATAATGTCATATCACACAACGTCATTTCATTATGTTAATGAGATGCTATAAGAACTTAACTCTTGTTTATATCAATTAGCCTATTGTAAAATTGGTTTCACTATACATTGTTTTGCTTGAAGTTACAGAACTTATCGATGACATTAAGTGAGGACTTACTGTGGTGGCAACTATTCAGTGAGTGCTTATTATGTACCAGGAGCTGAGCTAGACAGACCCTTGGTATGCCCATCCTACATCCTCATATGAACTCTGAGAGGCAGAGATTCTTATCCCCATTATACAGATGAGACAATCACAGCTTACCCCACTGAGTGATCTGCCAAGGTTATAGAACTAGTCCGTGGAACATTGGAATCCAGGACTGTCCTGGGTGTATAAATATTAAGCTTGAATGCTGAGGGTGAAGTCTGTTTACTGCCATTCCCCTAGGACCTGTGCGTGCTGCAGGTGTTGCAAGGAAAACTGGTAGGCGGGTGTTTGTCTAGACCTAGGCAAGTCACACCTACACGCAAGACGGTGAATCTCCAACTAGGTCCCAATTAGTGCATGAAGAGAGCCTGTGAGGAGAGACAGTGAAATCTGGAAGGACCTGTGCCTGGGCATCACATGCAGCAGAGCAGAAAGGTCTTAGGCTCTCCCGTGGGACCTTGGGGAAGCCCTGAACCTGTCTGAGCCTCAGTTTCCTCACCACATTGTTGGGTCCAAGGGTACATTATCTCTGGCACCTGCCTAGAAGAATCTGTCCACTTCTCCCCATCTCTGTCACAAGAACCTATGTGGGTCAGGCCTTCACCCCCATTGCTTCATGACACTGCTTTTCTCAAGGTTACCAATGACATCTACGTTGCTAAATCTAGCAGCCATTTCTCAGACCTTGTCTTGTTAGCCTATCAGCCATATTTGACACAGTTGATCCCTTGATGCTCCTTGAACGCTTTCTTTACTTGGAGCTGAAGACCACACACTCTCCTGGTTTTCATTCTACTTTGCTGGTCCCTCCTTAACTTGTTAACCTCTCAGTGCCTGAGTGCCCCAGGGCTCCCTGGAGGACCTCATCTCCTTTCAGTCTACACGCATTCTCTTGGTGATCTCATCCAGACTCACAGCTTTAAATACCATCACTTTGCTGATGACAACCAAATTTTTCTCCAGCCCAGACCTCTCCCTCGAGTTCCAGTTTCACTCACACAACTCCCTACTTAACATCCCTGGATGTCTTACAGAAACCCCACATTTAACACATCCAAAACTGAGTTCTTGATCTCCCCCCAAAATGCTGTTCCTCCCTGCATTTTCTCCATCTCAGTCAATGGCAACCTTGTCCTTCCAGTTTCTCAGGCCAAAACCCTGGTGTCATTTTAGAATTTTTTCTTATCACTGATCTCTCTGTAAATCTTTTTGGCTCAATGTGCAAAATATATTTAGATTCCAATCACTTTCACTATCTCAACTTTTAACATGTTGGTTCAGCCACTATCAGCCCTCATAAAAGACCCCTGCTGCCATTCTGTTACCCTTTGGCCTTTTCCCAACACAGCAGCATGTGATTATATTTAAAAATAAGTCAGATCGAGTCATTCCTTTGACAAAATCTTCCAAAGATGCCCCATCTCCTGGGGAGGAAAAATCAAAGATATCACAATGGCCTCCAAGGCCCTTCAGGACCCTCCTTCTCCAGCCTCTCAGGCTTCATCTCCTCCTCTTTGCTCCCTGCTCAGTCTATTCCGGCCACTGCTCCTTAAATGTGCTGGGCATGTTCCTGCCTCAGGGCTCTGCACTCACTGGTCCCTCTGCTGAGAATTCTCTGCCCATGGATTCTGCATGTCTCACTCCCTCACCTCCTTTGGGTACTTACTCAAATGTCACTTCTTAATGACGCCTTTCCCGACCCCCTATTTAAAATTATAGACTGGGATGTGGTTCCATAGTGTAGGCATTAGCACGGGTGCTTTACACACAGAAGGTCCTGGGTTCACACCCCAGTGGAGCCACAGTCCATGGTCTACGGCCATGGCACCTCCTGAGCAAGCGTGATGTCTGAACTTGGAAGCTAAGCAGGTTCAGGCCTGGTTAGTACTTGGATGGGAGACCACCTAGGAAGACCAGGTGCTATAAGCATAAATAATAATAATAAAATGAATAAATAAAATTACAGACTGCAGTTGAAGTCTCTACCCCCCTCCTATATTTTCTTTCTTAAAAAAAAAGTTTTATTTTTAATTAAGAGTTGACATTCAATATTACTTTATATTAATTTCAGACATACAGCATAGTGGTTAGACATTTATATTATAATTACGAGTGATCCCCCAATTAGTCTAGTCCACCTGGTACTATACTTGGTTATTACAATATTATTGACTATATTCCCCATGCTGTACTTCACATCCCCATGACTATTTGGTAACTACCAATTTGTACTTTTTCATCTCTGCACCTTTTTTACTCAGCCCCCATCCGCCCTCCCATCTGGCAGCCATCAGTTTGCTCTCTGCATCTATGAGTCTGCTTTTGTTTTGTTCATTTTGTTCTTTAGATTCCACATATAAGTGATATCATATGGTATTTGTTTTTCTCTGACTAATTTCACTTAGTATAATAGCTTCTAGGTCCATCTATGTCATTGCAAATTTTGTCTGTGTCTTTTAATTTTTCTTTTTATGGCTGGGTAATATTCCATTATATATAGGTACCACAACTTCTTTATCCAATTGTCTATTGATGGGCACTTAAGTTGTTCCCATATCTTGGCTACTGTAAATAGCGCTGCACTGAACATTGGGGTACATTATCTTTTCAAATTAGTGTTTTGGTTTTCTTTGGATAAATACCCATTAGAGCAATTGCTGGGTCATAAGGCAGTTCTATTTTAAATTTTTTTAGGAACCTCCACACTTTTCCATAGTGGCTGTATGAATTTGTAATTCCACCAGCAATGCACAAGGGTTCCCTTTTCTCCACATTCTCACCAACACTTGTTTTTTATTTATTGATGATAGTCATTCTGACAGGTGTGAGCCTCCTGTATTTTCTTCTTTTCAACTCTATTTTTTCCACAAACATTAATACCATTTAAACCCTCTCTCATTAGATAATCTCCATGAGAAATAGACAAATTTTTGTCTATTTCATTTGCCATTCTACCTCTAAGGCCAACAGAGGGCTGCACACACAGGTGTTCCACAACTATCTGTTGAATGAATAAATCAATGAACTCCACCCTATCAGATATCATCAGCATCTCTCTTACCTGGGTAATTGCAAAGTCCTCCCACTGCTCTTCCGCACCCATTCTTACTCTGCTCTCTATGGAGCAGCCAGAGTAATTGTTTCCAAATGCAAATTTGATCATGGTATTTTGCTATTTGAAACCTCTCAGTGGCTTCCCATTGCTCTGAAGATACAGATATAATTATTGAACCCAAGCTGCAAATTTGGCATAGTCTGAAGTTCCTATCTCCACCCTTCACACACACACCTCTTGAATCTCCTCTCCATGCTACATACTTGCTGTCTGCACTCCAGCCACACTGACCTTTTAATTCTGATAACCATCCATGTTCCTTCCAACCATGGGGCCACATGCTATTCTATTTTCTTAGATAACTCCCATTTACCCTTCATGTACTAGCTCAGTAATCATTTCCTCAGGGAAGCCTTCCCCTGGCCTCTCTGATCGGGATAAAGTAGGATAAAGTCTCTCATTGTATACAGTCATGGCTTCATGTGCTTTTTGTTTGGAGCACTGTGACTGTTACAATTTCATACTTCCTTGCATGGTTCTTTGGTAATTTGTCAGCCTTCTCCTAGACTGTGAGGAAGCCCTACAAGAGCTTGTCCATGTCTGCTTTGCTTGCTGCTGCAACACCAGCAGCTACCACACTGCCAAGTACATGGAGACAGTCATGAAATGCTATACTAGGAAGCCACCCTCGCCTAAAGCAGGTACATAGAGGAGATTTTGACTCTAACAAAGATTAAATCCATGTGGCAATTTTATTGCAAAGGGATAAGTACCTGAAGGAAAGTAAAACAACAAACAACTCCATCTCAACCAGGTTTGGGCAGCTTCCTGGACTAAGGTAGAAATTAATAAAAATAATAATGAGTGTTTACTACAGCAGCTCAACAAGAAAGACTTTTTGAGAGGTAAATGGGACTTTTGGAATGCTTTTTTTTTTTGACCTGGCGGACTATTGACCTGGAATACAAATGTTTTCCTCAGGATTATGCCAACTCTGATGAAATGTCATTGGAACAGTGTTATCCAGAACAAATTATATCAAGCCAAAGTAATTCCTTGGTTAATTATCTATATGGTATGGTTAAACCAATTTCTGATTATACCCATTTTCAATCATCGTGGTCCTTTATTTTATTTTTGTCTTGTGTCACATTGTGAAGTTTTAGCACCGTTAGTTGCTACATTGATATCTACCAGAAGTATTTGTTAAGAACTGGATAAGAGACAGATAGTTTGTATTTATTTCTTGGCACAAAGAACATTAGCAGGGCAAAGGTGCAAAAGCTGGTTGTAGGGTCAATAAGTCATGTCTTCTCAAGAGCCCCAAGAGGGACAGTACCTGGGATCTAGAGAATGATCAGGCCAAGTGTCTCAGAGGGCCTGTCACATTACTCCCCTTCTTCACCCTCTGGTAGCTGGTAGTCCTTTCTTCTTGACTCTCCCTCCTCCCACCCCAACAACTGCTACTGGGCCAAATATTCCCCAACACTGATAACTCAGTCCAGCTTTTCTGTTTGGCTCCCTGCCAATGTGACAGCTCGTGGAGAGAAGAAAGTAGGTCTTAATCCTTCTTGCAGCCCCAGAACTTTATAAAGAACCTGCCCGGCACAGAGTAGGAATTCTATGTCTGTTTAATGAACACCTGGATGGATGGATGGATGGACAGATGGATGGATGAATGAACTGTGGAAAGCTACCTAGCCAGCACATAGTCAAACTCCAAGCTGCTCCAAAGCCTAGCCTTTCTAATCCTAAATGTCTTGATCATATCAGAGCTGTGTGCGTGCCCTGCCAGCTCCTGAGCCCAGGAAGGGAAACAAACTAATTTATCAAAGCACTTTCCCTCATCTCATTTAATTCTTATGAGAGCCCTAAAGGGAAAGTACTATGGATGGCCCCCGTTTCACAGGTGAAAAAAACTTAGATAGGTTAAGCGAATTGCTCATGTCAGTGTCAGAGGTAGGATATGAACCCAAGGCTGTCTGATGACAAAACCCTTATGTCACACCGTTTCTGGCAGGCATCACCTCACCCCTTCCCAGGGCTCCTGCCTGTTTCCTGAAGGAGGAAGTGATTCGGTAGTTCCCCCAGGGAGGTTTCTCCTATGATGGTGAAGGGTGCAGGTGGGGCCCGCAGGCACTGAGCTCAGAGTGCAGGAATGCAGGGAAGGCAGGCTCCTGTCCAGGCTGGCCACCAGGAGGCAGGAAGTGAGACACCTTGGCAGAGGGTGGGGGAGAGCACAGACAGCACCCCTGAGTGAGGAGCATGGGGAGGCAGAGGCATGAAGCAGAGAGAGGAAATGGGACAGAGCCCTCATGGCTCTCACAGAAGCTCCTTAGGTGGTAGCGCTGGACCAGACGATGAAGACAGTGAGGCAGACAAAGGGACAAAGACGCACAAAGAGACAGAGTGCATACCACGGAGAGAGAGAAATACTAGTGTGGACAGCCTGCACGATGGTGAGAGATGAGACACATATTCTCTCCCCGCCCTCCAGAAAACAGACTTACGGGGACTGGGAACTCCACACAGATACACACATACATATACATCGAGAGACAGACAGACAGACTCTCTCTCTCGCTCTCTCTCTCTCTCTCTCTCTCTCTCTCTCTCTCTCTCTCATGGAGCCAGGCATTCCCTCTGTATGCCTCAAAGGCACAACACTCAGAGACACAATGTCCCCAGTATATTTACACAGCCTCATCCAGGTCACTTCTGCTTTGCCCCTGCTGGGCACTCCTCTACCTGGGCCCAGGGAAAGTCCAGTTAACCGTAGCAACAGCTAATGCTGTGTCAGTCACATTTAAACACTTTAAACACATCAAGTCCATTTCATCTTCACCACAATCCTATGAGGTAGACATTATTACCCTATTTTACAAATGAAGAAATTTATTCAGAGAGATTCAGGTACTTGCTTAAGTCACACAGCTTGTGAGTAGCAAAGCTGGGGTTTGGACACAAATCAGTTTGACAGCCTCCTGGAGAGAGCTGCTGAGAGGAGGTGGGGGGGGCGGTAGGCAGGAAGGACAAACCCTGGCGGATGCCTGATTGTGGGGCTGGGACAGAGGGGGCCCTTAGGCGGCAGCATTACGCCCAGCTGAACCAGCTCTGAGAAGGAATGAGCTAGGAGGGGTGGCCTGCTCCAGCAGTCCTCAGAACCTAGGCCACAAGCCCTTGAAAGCAGGGCACTAAGGCAAGGCCCCAGCCTCTGTGGATGGTGATAAAGCAGGGAACCCAACTGAGACAGCAGATCTGAAGGAGCTCTCTGGCGGGTCGGCAGCCATTGTTCCCAGCCTCCAATCAGGAGCACCCACTTCCTGTTATTTTAGGCGGCAGGAAATGACCCCATCCCGCAACCCAGGCTCCACCACAGCCCTCCCTTAACCACGGCAGAGCTGCCCACACTGAAGCCTACATGCTGAGGGCACAGGCCCAGCCTCAGGCAAAGGTGTGAGGGAGGCCCACTGGCTGGACTGTCACCATTGCCTGGGTCCAGGGCCTCCTTCTGGTTTCACTTGCTCAGATTCCAATCTGACAGGATACATGGTGTCTGTGTGTCTGTGTTGGGGAACCTGCTCTACCTCTGCCAACCAGGGTAAAAAGATCATGGGGTCCCCAAGACCAAGATGCCCACCAGTCATGCAAAGAAAGTGGGCAAAACTGTTATCTTTTGGCTTGGTCATAATTCAGCATAGAAGTTTGGTGCACTGTCTTAAGAGTCAGACAGATCTGGGTTCAGATCCTGTCCCTGCCAGTTCCTAGCTGTGTGACTTTAGACAAGTGACTTTGCTTCTCTGAGCCTGATCTGTATGTAAAATGGGGATAATGTTAGTTCTTACTTATGCTATTGTTTTGAGGATCAAATGAGACAATGCATGTGACATGCTGAGTATTGTGCTGGACACAGAGAAAGCCCTTAATAAATACAAGTGGGAAATAAGTTGGTTCACCAGAGAGTCTATTCCTGGCCCACATCTGCTCTTACAAGTGGAGAAGAGTGCTGATGGGGTCAGGGATACCATGTTCTCTACCTCCTACCAGCTCTCTGCTGCCCTCAGGACAGAGCTGCAGCTGAGAGGTGATGGAGGAAATGCTGAAGGCTGTGCCCCAGGGTGCCAGGCAGAGCTGCCACTGCCAACAAAGCTGCATTATCTGGGCCTGGCTCCTTGGCTCCCTCACTGGCCCCAAGGCCCCGGAGGGACCCAAGGACATGGCTCCCAGCTGCTTGCTGCTTAACTTCCAGCCTAGGTCGGGCCTAAGACCAGCCTTGACCGTACTCAGGTGCCACCATTTTTAATCTGGGCCCTGGTTTCAGCTCCTTTCCCCACTCCCTCAGCCCTGCCCCACCAACAGCTGATGCCCATCCTGAGGGGAAGAGGGGCGATGAACTGGCTTAGTGCCCTTTCTCCTTGTTTTGCATATGCATGACTGCACATTAGGGACTCATTAGAGGCCTCATTACTGGACCCGCAAGCCTAAGGAGTGAGAAAGCTGTCAGTGGGAGGTGCCTGCCAGGCTGGCTGCTATGTGCAGAGACATGGACCATTGTGCCAGTCTCACCAACTTCTACTCACCCTTTCAGGTTTATCTCACATGCCTCCTACTTCACAAAGTAGGAGAATGCTAGGTCCACAAGCAGAATGCTAGGTCCACTGTATCACCATTATAACTGGTTTCACTGCAGTGAACACATCTGCCTCTCACAGTGGACCAGCAGCTTCCCCGGGGTAGCAACTCTGATTCACTTCTCTGCTGTCTGCACGACCAGCACCAGGATGGCACGTGGTGAACATCAGCATGGGTGTGCTGGCTGGTTGGCTGTACCCATCTCCTGCATCTCTCTCCTATTCACACTGCCCCACTACGCCTTGTTCATGTCATCTAGAATCCCATCCCCCTTGCCTTCTGTCCCACATTTACCTCCTGAAGTTCTAAATAATCACACCTTCTCAGGCCTCTGAAGGAATTAAAAAATGACAAAAAACAAATAGTGTTTATTGAGCACTAACTACACGCCAGAGCCTAGGCAAGTGTTTTATATATTTATCTAATTTAATGATCCCAGTGTCCCTATGAGATAATTTCTAGCATTATTCTCATTTTGTAAATGGGAAAACTTAAGACTTTTGTTAAGCCACTTACCTGAGGTCAACAATAATAAATTATCTTTGATTCCAGAGTCTATACTCTTAAGCAAACTGACTCCCAATTCCTTCCCTCACCTCCCCCATTTGTTATTTGGTATCTCCCTGCTGGCACCAGTTCCGATGAGCATAACTATGATAATTTCAATAGCACTGTATTGAGGGTGTCTGTGTACCAGGGTCCTTTAGGTACTTCATCTCTAACCCTCACATTAATCCCTCAAGATTGATAACACTGCCTCCGTTTTTCAGGGGCATAAACTGTGTCCAGAGAAAGTCAACTGCTGCTATCCAGTAGCCAGTAAATGGCTTACTGGGATTTCCATCCAGGTCTTCTGACCCAAAGGTGGGTCGCACACTTGTCCCCTACTCCATGCTGCCTCCTGTTAATGCTCAGTGTGCAAAAGGAACTCAAAAGAGAGTAGGGATCATGTCCCCTGCACTCAGTCTCAGAGCCATGCCTCAAACTCTCATAGGGCGGTGGACAAGACCTTTATTCCCAAGAAGCCTTTGGCTTAGAGGGGGCCTCTGCCACCTTCACCAATATGGTCCAGATTCTCATGTAACGCCATCTAGACCCCTGTGTATAGAACAGTCTTCCCAACTAGGACCCTGTAAACTGGCCCCATGCAGTACAGCCAAGCATCCCCCCCACGCCCTCTTACTCAGTCCAGACATCCCACTTAAGTGTCCTAATTATAAAGTAGCCAGCAACTCAGGCCCTCATCTATGTCCCAGTTACCACCCCATTCAAGCCCTGATGTACACACCACTGCCAGAGACCCTCAAAAGCAGAGGGCCAATAACCAGATGGAATGGACCCAAGAGGGGATCCTCCCTGGGTGTCCCCTCTCAGGCTCAGCAGAGCCAAGACAGACCCAAGCACCCTTATTCTAGCACAGCCTACAAACCTCCCAAACCACAGCAGTCTAATAGCCTCCCCTCTGCGTCCTCCAGCTCCCACACCCACACTGTCCCCTCCAAGCACTCACGCTGGCATGGGGAGGAGCCCACCCACAGCCAAGCGGCTCCACCTCATCCTGGGCTCTCCGCACCCACTGTTTCATCCTGAGCCCACGCCCCAGGGGCCAGGGAGGTGACAAGGATTAGGCTCTAGGACTCTATGGAGGTGTGGGGATGGGGCCACCTCCCCCCTGAGTCAGTGGGAAGAGAGAACTTGGGTCCTCAGTAATCACGTTCTTCCCTCCCCTTCCAGGAAGAAAAAGAAAGAGAAATCCCTCCCTCCAACACCAGGCCCAACCAGAAATCTGTCCCCACCCCCTCATCAGCTGCTCCCAGATCCGAATGGGATTTGCAGAAGTCCTGGGCGCTGGTGGTTTGGTGGGGTGAGGGGAGGAAGAGCTTTGATGGTCTTGGGCCTAAAGAGAGGGAGGCGGGGTGTGTTTATGTGTGTAAGGGGGTAGACATCCAGAGTCTGAGGCTGAGGAATGATGTGGCAGGTCCCCTGAGTGCCGGCCTTGAGCCTTCACCTCATTCTACAGTGGGAGATTCAGGCCCAGAGAGGCTGGAAAGGAGGGCGGGCGGGAGAAGCAGATTTACTTCTGTCCCCTTCCTCCCCAAATCGGGCTGGGTGGGCTCCAGAGTAGGCCAGGCTGCAAGGGAGGCGGCCCACTCCCCATCTCCCGCCCTCGCCCCAAACAATGCCGCCTCCCCCTCCCCCTCGCCTTTATCTGGCGGGTTACTTGGCAGCCGCCGCTAGAGACCTCCCCCTCTCCTCGCCTCCCCTCCCAGTCGGCCCGCAGGAGCAACAGGCCCTTTGCGCGGCAGCTGGAAGGATGGGGTGGGGGCGAGGTCTGAGCCCGGGCCTGGGCGTGGGGGGCGCCAGGGCCTAGGCTTCTGTATGCAGGGCTCCAAGCTTGAGAAGCTGGACCCCCGACACACACGTTCAAGCTAGGGTCACACGTGCCCACTGGGAACAGAAAGGACAGACACCCCGGCTCTGTAGAAGAGGATCTTCAGGGCCAGGGTGGATGGGAAGGGGGTGGGGTGGAGAAGTCGAGGTGGCACCGGAATGGAGTGGAAGGGTCACCCTACAGCTCCGGAGAGGGGTCCCAATAAAGCCGGGTTGGGGGAAGGGGCAGCTGTCAGAAGATGCGTTCCTGGCCCCGAGCCGCCGCCGCAGCCTTTATTTTTGAACTTCAAGTAGTCGGAAGGAGCGGCGGGGGAGGGGATCCTTGCCCAGCGGGCCAGCCTCATCCTCGGCCTCCCTGAGGCTCCTCGACCTCCCCCCATCTCGCCTCTGCGTGGCTCCCAGCATACCTGGGGGTGCGCCGGCACCCGGCTCGGCATGTGGGCCGTTCTCCATAGTTGCGGCGTCACTGGGGGATCGTGGAGTCTCAGCGGCGACGGCGGCGACGGCCAGCGGCCAGGACAGGGGTCCCGCGGCGCATCACGCCCGGCCCAGCCCCGCGGGCAACAACTCGGAGGCGGGAGCGCTCCGGGGAAGGTAGAGGCTGTCTCGACTGGTGGCCTGCGAGGCTCGGAGTCGCTGGCTGCCCAGGATCTGTCGGCTCCGGCCGCGATCCTCCTTCCCAGCCCGGCGCCGGCCCAGTCCCCGTCGCGGCCCAACCCTATTGTACCGCCAAGGGCTGGGCCTGGCCTCTGCGCCGGCGCGTACCAAGTGAAACGAGGGGAGGGTTGCCCCCGCAGCGTCCAGGGACCAAGCCACTGTGCCTGCCCCACCCGCCCCGCCCCCACCCTGGAGCGCTGGTCTGGAGCCTCTGGACGCCTCTCCTGCGGCCGCGGCTGAGGGGCCACTACGGCTCCGGGAGGCGCCTCCTCCCCGTCGAGCTGCCTCCCCTTGCGGCCGCGCGTTGGTACACGCCGCCGCGCGAGAGGACTATGTAGGGAGCGCTCTGGTGACTCACCCGCCGCTAGGACTGGGGGGAGTGGGGGGAGCGGGGCTGGGGACCCCCAGTCCCACCCTGGAGCCTGGGAGCTGTAGCTCTGGGGCCTTGGCGGCAGCTTCAATTCTAAGTTCTCTCTCAAACCCACCTCAAACAAAATCCGCCCGGAGGACGTCGGGAGACCCGAAGGAGGGTCACAAGGAGACCCCTAAAAGGGCTAGGCTTTCTCTCCCTTGGCCTTGGCTGGAATGGGAAGAGTCCCGGAAGCCTTGCTACCGCCCTTCCTCCTGCATCCTATGCTTGGTGTCTTCCCTGCTCCTCTGGGGTAATTACAGGCCTGCACTACTGCTTTACCCAGGTCTCTAATCTGCTGGGTCCCTCATGTCTCCAAACTGGGTGGTCCTGATCTTGAACCTCCCCACCCCCATCAGACGACCCCTTCAATCTTCTCCGAAGGGTTTCTTCCCTATGGCCTGTTGAAGAAGAGACTGAGCCCCCTCTGACTCCTCTCCCCAAAGTAGCCCTGCTTCCCAGCCCTCTGGAGTGGATCCCCCAATCTCCTGTTAGTCGCAGCCGAGGTAGGGCCTCCAGTCAAGGCTGGCGCAGCCTGGGCGGAGGGGGGGAGCTTGCTGGGAAGGTAGATCGATGGTGATGCTGCATGGATTGACAGGAGGAAGGAGGAGGCACAGCTGGGCCTGCCCACCCCCCACCCTGCCCTTTGTCCTGACCTCAAGAAGATCAGTTCTCCAGTTCTCCATTGTCCAGAGATTAGGCCCAGTGAGATACCGTCCTCCTGCCCCCCCTTTCCGCAAGGGTCTCTTTCCTTCAGCAGCTCCAAGAGCAGCCATTTCAAGGGGGAGGGGGAAAACAAAGGGGTCTGGGTCTCAGGCAACCTGAAAGCAGCCTGTCCTGGAAGGAGTGAGTGGTTGGGGGGCTTGAATCCTCTGGGGATAGGTTAGGGAGCGAATAGTTCTCCCTCTAGCCCAAAATCATTATAAGAAGTTGTTAGAAGGCCTGCAAGATAACTTTAAGCCAGTGTTTTAACTTTTCTGAAACCCAGTTTGCTCACCTATAAAATCAGGAAAATAATGGTACCATGAGGTATCATGGGGTCATTGTAAAGGTTAAACATGGTAACACAGAGGAAGTACTTAGCATAAAGCCTGGCATATAGGAAATGCTTAATAAATAGTCATGATGATGATGATGGGGCTTCTAAGGTAAAAGCAAATTAGGATGAGGAGCAGACTCCCCGTCTTTATTTGTCAGTCATCTCATCTGTAGGGTGAGGGTGAGGGGACCATGTGGATGATGCGGTCCAGGACTGTGCTTTGTGAGGTCAGAAGCCTCAGGGACTGTATCTTCCAGAGCTGAACAGGCCCACTCCGAGCTAGGCAGTGACTAGACTCAGGAGAATTCATGAACAGAACCCACCAGGGAGAGATCCCTATGGGATGGTTCTTTTCCCACCCCTAATACTGAGGTAACTGCGGGGACAAAGACAAATTGGTGGAAATAGTGAGATAGCTTCACTGGCTAGAGGTTAAGGATAGTGGAGGAGGAAACAGTAGCTAAAAATCAAAAGATAGGCCAGGGATTGATTTGAATGACAATTGACAACAGGATTTGTAGATCCTGTTCTTCAGAAGGGGAGTAGAAGCGCTTTAGAACTGGAAATCTCTGTTGCATCTAATGATCTGACTTTGAGGAACTCGCTGCAGAGACAGTGTGTGATATTAGCCTCTGTCAGTAGTTCACAACCAAAGGCAATTTTGCCCCCCAGGGGACATTTGGCGATGTTTAGAGGCACTTTTGGTTGTCACAACTGGGGGTGTTACTGGCATCCAGTGCTTAGACTCTAGGGATGCTATTTAACGTCCTGCAATGCACAAGAACGCCCCTAGAACAAAGATTCATCAGGCTGCAATTATAAATGGTGCCAAAGTTGAGGAACTCTTCTTTAGATTGAGGGTAGAGCCACCTGCACCCCCTTACAAGATGCTAACAGTGGGGACCAGCACGGCATCTGGAAGTTAGGCAACTTGACAGGTTTCCCCTCCAGCCTCAAAAAACTTTTCCTGCATGCTGAAGAGTCCACAGGGATTTCTGGGAGGATGAAGCCTGGAGAGCACCGATGTCCTGTGATTGCCGCTGTCAGAGGAGACAGATGGAGTAGGCATCTCTCCATTCTCTCTAACCGACTGGGATCCTAGGCTTCAGCCACTAAGAGGGTTTAAAGCGGGTGTCTCTGAGTTTGGGGCTGAATGATAGTGCCTGGAGACCCCACATGCTCATCCTCCCCAAATATTATATATCCCATAGAAGGAGAAAGTGTGGCACTTGCAATATCCAGGGCTAAAGCTACAACAGGATGCCTTGACCTCTTAGGTGAGAGGTAGGGGACTCTGTTGCCTCTTCAGTGCCTCCCCTACCGCCCAGGGCAGTCCCCTCCCCCTCTAACGGAAACAGGCATGAATGAGCCGTTGGTCTCACCGCAGGCTGGGCTGAGGGGGGCTGGTCACTGAATGAGGACCAGAAATATGTCCCCTTCCTGATCCTTTTAGGGGAAGGGCAGAAGTAAGAGCATTTACAACCTCCTAGGTTGTGAGGCAGGGTCCAGGATGAATTTGATGGAGGGTTGAAGGAAATCATTGGAAGATTTGACGCAGAGATATGAATCAACACCAAAGCCCTTAGGCTGCCTCCACGCCAGCAAAGTAGGAAAGTGGGAGGGGCCGGGGGGAAACAGCAGAGAACAGACACTAGATTCTCACTCCTACCCCAACCTCATGGTATTGCTGCATGAAGGGTTTTCTAACCCAAACTGCTGTCCTGGGGTTCCCTAGTCTCCAGAGCTCACTCCCTAGGGCTGGAAGTGGGGAATATCCTCAAGGGCATTGGTGACACCAGTTGCAATAGAGCCTCATTCCTTCCAGCTCTTGGGGAGTGGAGGAATTCAGATCCAGGACTAAATAGGTTCAACCCTTTGGTTTCCTGGATAGAAGTCCTTGTCTAAAATTCCTGCTAGGTATGGGAAGCTGTCCTTGCTGCATTCTTTTCTGGGGAGAAGGAGATGAGAGTGGGGAGGGTTGCCTAGTGTTCCTAAATGTCCTGGCCCACAGGGGTGGTAGAAAGGAATTGGGGTTTTGGATTGATGGGAGCTATACTGAGAGCCCTTGGAGCAGCTGTCTAAGGATCTTTTAAATTCCCATCTGATCCAAGAGTGAATGCTATAGGTCAGCCAGAAATGGACCCCACCGCACCCTTAATTCAGGACTGAGGACGCTTTGAGGAGGAGTCCCACAGAAAAAGAGCCAAGAAGAGGAATCATAGGCAGAGAGAGGAACAATTTCAGAAGTTGGAAGACAGGAGAGGCTCCGCCTCCATTCTCTCTAGACCCTCCCTGCTTGACAGCAGGCTGGGTGGGGTCCGTCGGCAGGCCGTGACTGTGACTCAGGTTTCTGTGGGCAGCCAAAGCAGCCAGCAGGGAGGAGCCCAGACCGACAGGCCAGCCAACTGCAGATTTCACCTCAGCTGTCCTCTCTCCTGAAAATGTAGGAGGCTCTTCTCTGGCTGTGCTGGCCTCTGGGTGCTAGCTGACCCCTGCTCCGCTTCCACCCCTACTGCCCCCCCCCATGTTCCTTCCCAGAACCCTCAGCCCTTGGTCCCCTCCCCCAGCACACTGACACAGGAGGGAAAGTCAAGGGGCACTGCCTCTAGGGAGGCCCCAGAATGTCTATGCCACAGGGAGGAGGGTATAATAATGATTTGTCTTGCAC